>CM062295.1:715180212-716380212 GCA_031216915.1 Pictodentalium vernedei | reverse complement strand
TGAACTTTTTAACATCACCATCATAGTTTGCATTTTTTTCCTTTCAGTTTCAGACATCCACCCCTCTAAAACAGCTAATTTAGGGGACGTGACAACCTCTAAAACAGCTAATTTAGGGGACGTGACAACCTCTAAAACAGCTAATTTAGGGGATGAGACAACCTCTAAAACAGCTAATTTAGGGGACGTGACAACCTCTAAAACAGCTAATTTAGGGGATGAGACAACCTCTAAAACAGCTAATTTAGGGAATGAGACAACCTCTAAAACAGCTAATTTAGGGGATGTGACAACCTCTAAAACAGCTAATTTAGGGGACGTGACAACCTCTAAAACAGCTAATTTAGGGGATGAGACAACCTCTAAAACAGCTAATTTAGGGGATGTGACATCCTCAGGGGATGAGACAACCTCTAAAACAGCTAATTTAGGGGATGAGACAACCTCTAAAACAGCTAATTTAGGGGACGTGACAACCTCTAAAACAGCTAATTTAGGGGATGAGACAACCTCTAAAACAGCTAATTTAGGGGACGTGACAACCTCTAAAACAGCTAATTTGGGGCACGTGACAACCACTAAAACAGCTAATTTAGGGGATGAGACAACCTCTAAAACAGCTAATTTAGGGGACGTGACAACCACTAAAACAGCTAATTTAGGGGACGTGACAACCGTTACTTATTCCCAGTTCCTTATTCTACATTCGTTATCAACCGATAAAATCGGTTATTATCGAATAAAGAACTGGGGTGGGGGGGGGGGGCGGGGGAAGAATAAGTAACGGCTGTCACGACTGCTAATTTTGAGAATTTGTTGCTCCATTGATAGAAAATTATATAGCACTGTCCCGGTCTACGAATCATGTCGCCGTTTTAATGGTTCTCGCTCTTGAAGACCTTTTTTTAATTTTGTTTTGCTGAATCAAAGCGCCTCGATTGGAAATGTGACCAGTAAATACAAGTAAATTCTGAATGATTCAATCAATGTAAGATTAAAAGATCATATATGCTATGTGCAATGCTTCATGTATAAATCCTGCTAAACAGAGGATACTCTTTCTGGTTAGGTGGCATCTTTGTAAAGAAAACATTATTTATTTATTTAATTATTTATTTATTTATTTATTAAGGTTTAACAACACTTTAACAGCCAAGGTCATATCATGTCGGTGACAGTTTTACAGGTGGATAACACGCTGGAGTACTCGGAGAGAACCACCGAGAAACAACGAGCAGCTACCAGCTCCCCAAAGTCGTAACTCTGCACAGCAGCACAGGCAGGGTTAGATTGGTTGAAGACATGCGCACCATTGACGTGCAGTACGCCATAGTAAATGGCATTATCGTTCCCCCATGTGGACAACTGGGGATAGTGCCTTGCCCAAGGACACAATGTGGGAGTCCGAATTGATCACGCAGACGGTCACCCAACCAAGGACTAACCTGTAAAGAAAACATAGGCATGTAACAAATCACCTTTGAAAAATAATTTATTACTCTACCAGGTAAATAACTCAATAACAAAATATTTAACAGCCAGATATCTGTTAGAGAATTAAAAAATGTGTTCCATCTTCTTCAACTGTACCAGTTTGTTTAAAAATTGACGAAATGTGAATTTAACTGGTTGAGAGCTGGATTTTTTGGTGGTCTGAACTTGTTATCCAAAGTTTATTTTATTACAAATTATTGGAGAGTGCCTGTGGGCACTCTCCAATAATGTGTAATAAAACAAATTTATATAAACAAAATATTATTTGCATTTGACTGAATATGAAACATGAGCAAGGAAAATATTGGCTTTTGCTCTGGTACCCTCATTTTTTTGAAAGCCCCGATAGTAGCTTCTATCAATCAACCAGTTATGGTATTATTCCTTGTCTGTCCAAGCTCTGCAACCTTGGACAAATGAGATTAAATGAACTAACCTGACACTTTATTATCAAAAAATGTATAATTAACCCTTTCCCCAATGCAGATGATATCAAAATTTATTATTTTAAATATTATTTTCTCAAATTTGTCAAAAAATTGCAACAAAACCATATCATGTGACCCCTCAGTGGAACAAGCTCATAGAGCTTGTTCCAATGAGGAATCACATGATATAATTTTGTTGAAATGTTTTGAAAAATAATATTTTTTCAACTGCTGAATTTGCATATTACATGGAATGATGTGGGCAAATCATTAGGTAAAGTGTTAACACATTTTGCTGCAATGGAATACTCTGGTTATGTGAAAACTTTCGGCTGACAAAAGGCCTGAATTCCTCCAAATCTAAATCCTAAATCTCTCCGTCCAAGTAATGTCAACTCTTATTTGTGTTTTCAGAAAACAACAAAAAGAATGGTAAACTTTCAATATAATCTTTACTACAAATCAACAATAATATATAAATAGATATTTTAACAGTTCAACAAAAGCTATAAATAAGTTATCATATAAAAGATTAAGAAAAGCTATACAGTAAAACCTGACTTGAGAGACCACTGTCTTGAGAGACCACCTGTCTTGAGAGACCACATCTGCCAGGCACCGATTGGTTTTACTCTATAATGGACCTGCTATGGGAGACCACATGTCTTAAGAGACCACCTGTCTTGAGAGACCACTGTGACCTGGTACCAACTTGTATTTTTATGCCATAATGGACCTTTTTGAGAGACCACCCCTTTGAAGACTGAAAACATGACAAAAACTTCTCACTTGTTCTGGAATTGGAAAATCCATTGTGGTTATACTAACATAATTAAAAGTATTAAAAGCTCTTAATTGGGTTTCAATTGCTAACTCATTAAAGATTGAGATGTTTTTATAAGACCACTGTCAAAAGATTAGGATTATTGCTGAATAAATAATTTCATACATACCTGAAATGTGACATATAGGAATATAGGAATAAATTAGTGTTGAAAATCTTCATTGAAGATTTTCAACACTAATTTATTTTAATAATTTTTATAACAGTACATTTCAATTTGTTACAAAAACTTCCTAAAAAGAACAACTACAAAGAATTACAAAAATCCATTCTTCTCCATTTCTGAATTCTGTGGTTGGTTATTCACTGACTTGAGAAAACCTGAAACCTGTTATGAGAGACCACCTGTCTTGAGAGACCACTTTGTGTGGCCCAAAGGGCGGTCTCTCAAGACAGGTTCTACTGTATATCTGCAAGTAGAGCATTATTTGACCACCTAAAATTTCTCAATCAAATGATCATTAGATACACATGTACATATGAGTGTTTTGATGTTCTTCAGTCATGAAATGTATAATGATTTGCACATTTTTTAAAGATCAGAAAAATATGATCACACTCAAAAGAAGTATTTGAGACATAAAAACGTGAAAGTCTGTGTTTTTCAAGGTAAGAGTTGGGGGAGATTTTTCATTATATCACATTAAAATTTAAACAATTTTTTACATTTAGCTCACCATTTCAGAGCACACTAAAATGGATAATTTGTAATTGAATAACCCTGTCAACTTAATATAATTTCCAAACCGGGCTTATATTTCATATAAATTTGGGAGAATCCATTTGGATTCTTGAGAAAATAGTTGCAAGAATCCATATCTGCTATGAGTGTCCCAGGATCTTGTAAGACCACCATGGTGGAACCCCTGTTGTATACTGATAATACATGTTAGCCCTTTACCCAACACAGCTTTTTAATTTTAAAAATTTAAACTGAATTTTGGTAATTTTTTAAAAAGTAAACAATATTTACCAAACAAATATGGATGTCATTGGAACGGGTTCAATGAGCCACTTCCAATGATATGCATACTTGTACAATTTTATTGACAAACTGACAGAATATTTCAGGTCATGTTAGTTAATTTGCTGCTGCTATGTTAGGTAAAAGGTTAAATTGACTTCCACGCAAATCCTGGCAAAGATGCAGCGAGAATCTATATGGATTCTTGCTGGTTTTGTGGCTCGAATCTTAGCTTGAATTGATTCTCATATTATCGCCGAAATATAAGCCCTGCAAAACACAAAACCATTTACAATAACTTTAGTACCAAATTTACATGTGAACTCCATATGGGGTACACAGTAAACTCTTAACTCTTTCAACACGAGAGGCCGCTTTTCCGGTCCAGGAACACGTTACATCATAATTTCATTACGTAGGATGGCTACTAA
This sequence comes from Pictodentalium vernedei, assembly GCA_031216915.1. Taxonomy (NCBI): domain Eukaryota; kingdom Metazoa; phylum Mollusca; class Scaphopoda; order Dentaliida; family Dentaliidae; genus Pictodentalium; species Pictodentalium vernedei. Next base: position 716,376,051 of record CM062295.1, on the reverse strand, counting down.
GTGAACGTGTGTGGTAGAACAATTAATATTTTCAACGTGCAGCCTGAAGTCTGCACGTTGAAAATATTAATTGTTCTATCCCCAAATAATGGATATGGACTCTTCCAATTTCTGCCATTTAACTGGCATGGAAGATACCACCAGTGTTGAAAGGGTTAATTGAATAAAACCTCAAAATAGATCAAGACATTACCAGCGATGGATCCAAAGCCGATTCGATATCTGTTACAGGTCTGGGTGCCTAATCTCTGGAGCTCAAATGTGCCCAAATTCCTTCAGGAAAATATCATTCAACTTTTAAATCTACCAGTTTGATGCCATTCTTTCCAATATTTAGTAGAAATCTATACACATGCAGATGATAAAAAGCACTTCAAGACACATGCAGTGGCCTAATCATTTGTATTAGCTGGTGGAGTGCTAAATTATTTTTGGTCATCAAAATTTGTTGACATATCTTTGCCTTGTTAAAATTTATGGGAGAGTGCCCATAGGACTCTCCCATAAATTGTAACAAGACAAATCCTTGGAGACTGAATAATTTCACTTCAAGGATAATATGAAGTGCATCCACTGAATATAAAGTCTTTAAGATGGACTACCTGCACTTCAGATTAAAGCCCAAATATGGGCTTCCAGCACTCTACCAGTTAAGACATCTCAATTTTATTTGGGGACATCCTCAATTGAAAAACAGGTGTTCCCAAAAAATTCCTGCATCTGTCCCCGATTACCTTGACAACCACCAAATGTTCATGCACATATTTAGCCTAACTGCATGTTCCTCCAATATAGGCATTTAATCTACATGTATTATATCTTGTTTGACAGTCCTGTGCAACCTTTGCCAAACAAAACATTATAGAATAAATGCTGAGTTTATCTCTGTACTACAGGAAAGTGACCAATCCATTCTGATTGAATACTCCTGTTAACCCTTTATCCAACACAAAAAAAAGTCGACACTTGCAAACAAAATTCTTGAATAACTATTAATTTAATTTTTTGCGACAAAAACATAGCTCATGACCCCTTACTTGAATGGGCTCATTGAGCTCATTCTAATGAGGGGTCATAAGCAATGTTTTTGAGACAATAAATGAAACAAGAGGCCCCACGGGGCCTGAAGCACTCACCTTGAACAGAACACAACATAAACAGAGTCCAAGAATGAGTCTACATTAAGCAATCCATCTCCATGGGGTACATTGTCAATCCTTGAGCCCCTCAAGAGTGACAAAAATAGTCCGAACAGCATGCCTTTTCTTCAGTTGATCATAATGTAAAATGTGAAGCTCCCCTATGAAGCCCCTTGATACAACATATGTGGATTAATCTTAGTTACACACCTCAAGAGGGTACTGAATACAAAATATCAAATTCTTCAGCTACATGGCCAATTCCGGCTTCCATGGGGAGCCCAAATATTAACCCAGGCTCTAAATTTGAACAAAGTTGAATCTGACCTCCCTGGAGATGTTGTATACCAAATATGAAAGCATTCTGACTGTTGGATCTGAATAAGAAAATTTTTTAAAGAAATTTCTTCATATTGCATTAAATTAAAATTTGGGCTACCACAGTGAGCCCAAATATTAACCTACGGTCCTGATTTGAACAAATTTGAATCTGACCCCACTAGTTTGTTGTATACCAAATATGAAAGTATTCTGACTAGTGGATCTGAAGAAGAAGATTTTTAAAGAAATTTCCTCATATTGCACTAAGTTAAAATTTGGGCTACCATAGGGAGCCCAAATATTAACCCAGGGATCCAGTTTGAACAAACTTGAATCTGACTCCCCTAAAGATGTTGTAAACCAAATATGAAAGGATTCTGGCAAGTGAATCTGAAGATGATTTTTGAAGAAATTCCCTCATATTGTACTAAGTTACATTTCAGGTTCCCATATGGAGCCCAAATATTAATCCAGATACTCGAATTGAACAAACTTGAATCTGACCCCCTAGAGATGTTGTAAACCAAATATGAAAGCATTCCAACTGGGGGATCTGAAGAAGATTTTTTAAGAAACTTCCACATAATTTTATCGCACTATGTTAAAATTTGGGCTACCATAGCGAGCCCAAATATATATCTAAGGACCCAATTTTAACAAACTTGAATCTGACCTCCCTAGAAATGTTGTAGACCAAATATGAAAGCATCCTGAAGGGTGGATCTGAAGAAGATTTTTAAAAATTATCCCCCATATTGAACTAAGTTAAAAATTTGGACTTCCATAGGAAGCCCAAATATTAACCTAGGGAACAATCTTGAAACTGCCCCTCATAACAATGATGTATACCAAACATTAAAAGATACTGACTGGTGGTTCTGAAGAAGAAGATTTTTAAAGAATATTCCCCATATTACCCTAAGTTAAAAATTTGGGCTCCTGTATTGAGCCCAAATATGAACCAATGGGCTTTATTTTAACAAACTTGTATCTGACCCCCCCTATGGATGCTGTGTACCTAATATCAAAAGATTCTGACCACTGATTCTGGAGAAAATATTTTTTTTAATTTTTGCAAATATGCTGACTCAGCATTTTTTCGATGCCCTCTACACCCTAACATAACTGATGGCAATTTTTTTTTAGCTTTCAATTCTACTGGTCCTAAGGATGCTTCATACCAAATAATAGTTCTCTTGTTCTGTGTGGTTTCTGAAATATTTCTATTTTTAGCTCCTGGTGTTCCCGTGTGGATGCGGGAGAATTTTTTTTCCAGATACCAAATTTGTCAAGTACTTATGACCTAATAATACCACATACCGAATTTCGTTCAAATTGGACCATTGGTTCAGAAAATAGAAATTTTGGGCTGGGCCAAAAATCTTACCCCTCCCATTACAAAACCAAATATTACTTCACGAACTTCGTTTGAACAAACTTGAATCTACACCTCAAAAGGAAGTTCCATAACAAATATCAAGTCACTGTACTCACTGGTTCATGAGAAGATTTTAAAAATATTTTGGAGCATTTTCCCCCATACCCTCCCTATGGGGCTGGGCATGTTGAGTAGAACAAAAATGCAATGCCCCTTTGTGACCATCACTCACACAAACTTTCACTTGAATTGGCCCAGTGGTTTTGGAGGAGAAGACCAAAACATGGTGTTGAGGGACGACGGAATGAAAATTGAATGGCAATTTTTGTGACTAGAGCTGGCCGGTTTTGGCCGTTATTTTGGGTAAAGGGTTAGTTGGATATTTTTCATTGGCCAAGTGGTTATTCAATAAACAGGGTTCCAATGTATTCATTTACTGCTTTTTAAGGACACTTGTAGCATGTATGGCTATAAGTTATCCATCAGGATCTACAGTTAAAACTAGAAGTCCTGTTATGAAATGCGCACAAATAGCACGTTGATCTGCGCGTAAATTTACACGTTATGACCATAGTAAGGCTATCAAATTCTGTACATATGGCCTGTGCACAAGCAATGTTTCAGCCAATGGACCTCCGGATAATATTCACTTTTACCAAATGTTGACCAACTATAGAGGAGTGTTACCCAACTATAGATATGTGTATTGTATTCCTATTGTATTCCACAAAGGCACATGGGACACCACCCATATATATCAGTGTATGAGTGGTCCTTTATGATGTGTAACTCATCCCCTCCAAGTCTACAATGCTTCCTTCAACCCTGGTCTTCACCATGTATAGTGAAACCTGTCTACTGTTGCAAAAAAGTAACAAACAAACAAGTGTTCTACTTCAATATCACTCTAACATTGGGAACAAACTACATATTGCACATTACAGTTACTGTGGACTGGTTGTGTGAGGCAGAGATGTCCACGTATGCGTTTACCCAGTAATAATAAACAGCTGCGCCATGAGCGCATGATATGCCCATTATTAATTACAAGAGGGAAGCACACAATATGAGTGTACATGTGTACTTGTCAGTTTTTTTTTTTCTATTCTTTTACAATTATCATAACCATCAACATACTGCGTTCAATAATTTGGAAATAAAGTTATTTGAATTTCATGTATATATCTTATGTCCATAGAGATCATAACTTCAAGAAAAAATCAACGATTTTCTAAGTAATAAAGTCCCATAACTCTGGAATGACTAATCGAACGGCAACACCAACCAAAAGGGAGCTTCCTTCATCAACATAAACCACCTACCAAAAAATCGTGAAAATCTCTCAAAGCATTCTCGAGTTATTGTACGAAGTGTAAAAAATCAACAATTTTCTAAGTAATAAAGTCCCATAACTCTGGAATGACTAATCGAACAGCGACACTAAAAGAAAGGGAGCTTCCCTCCATCGATATACACCACCTACCCAAAAATCACGAAAATCTCTCAAAGCGTTCTTGAGTTATCGTACGACGTGTGACCGGACGGACAGACGGATGGACAGACGGACAGCGGTATACCATAATACGACCCATTTTTTCAAAATGGGCATATAAAAATCATCATCAGCAAAATTTTAATTAATGAAGCACCAGGTTGTACCCGGTGCTTCATCAATTAAATTTTTGATGATTATTCTTATAATTAGTGTTTGAAATCTATTAGTATTGCATCCGTGCAAATATTGCTCACCTATGGAAAGTGAGCAGTTCACAGAGGTCGGACAGTAAAAAAAAAAATTTCTAAATTGCCTTTAGATATTGTTACTACTTGTAAAACTGTGTAAATTTTAAAAGCATGGGTTGAGCAAAACAATGTTTTCCTGTTTTATTTCTTCAGATCATCCTGTCAGGGCTGATGGCTAAATTTGTCTGCACAATCTGCCACCAATAGAACAAAATAAAGCTCTATTGCCAACCTACAATGGTTGTATTTCATATTTTTGATACAGTGTTGACAAAATACCAACAATTTGTGAAAAATAATTCTATAAAACATAACAAGTGAATCCACATTAAAAAGTTTAATATTTTATTAGATAGTGGAGAGTCTACAGACTCTCTCCAAAAATTGCACTAAAATATTTTTTGTAACTGAAATGCATTCTTGATTTAATTTTACAGTTACGAGAAGCAAGCTATAAATTTTGTAAATACTCAACATTTAAAATAACCAGTCGAAGTCACTTAGACTTGAAAAATGTTCAAGTAGAATATTATGCTAAAACTAGTTCTAAGCAGGTGACCAGACATTTTTCATAAAATCAGAAACAAGTAGATGTATCCTGAGAACTTCTAATTATGGAATTAATGTTTGATATATATTATTTATTTATTGGTGTGTAAAACCACTTTAACTCTTAAAAGCTTGGGAAGTTTTATCCATTTTACCTATACTTTGACACTTCAACTATTTATCCACAGCACACCATATCACTACAGTAAAACCTGTCTTGAGAGACCATTGTCTTGAGAGACCACCTGTCTTGAGAGACCACATCTGCCAGGCACCGATTGGTTTTACTCTATAATGGACCTGCTATGGGAGACCACCTGTCTGGAGATGAAGATTTTCAACACTAATTTATTTTTATAATTTTTATAACAGTCCATTTCAATTTTTACAAAAAACTTCATAAAAAAGAACAACAACAAAGTAATTACAAAAATCCATTCTTCTCTATTTCTGAATTTTGTGGTTGGTTATTCCACTGACTTGAGAAAACCTGAAACCTGTTATGAGAGACCACCTGTCTTGAGAGAATACTTTTGTGTGGCCCAAAGGGCGGTCTCTCAAGACAGGTTCTACTGTATTTGTTATTTTAACTACTATTTTTCAGAAATTTCAACAAAACCATATCAAGTGATCCTCATTGGAATAATCTCAGTCACTCATTCCAATAAGGGGGTGACATGATATGGTCTTGTTGAAATTTTTCCAAAATTAGATATGTCAGCACAACATGTAAGTACCCACTAGGTAGCATGGTTAACTGGTATAGTGCTAAATTATTTTTGGCTATCAATATTTATTCACACATCTTTGCCTTGTTACAGTTTATGGGAGAGTGCCTATAGGCACTCTCCCATAAATTGTAACAAGGCAAAGCCTTGCAGACTAACTGATTTCAATTCAAAGATAATATGAAGCATATCCACTGAGTATGAAGCTGTCAAGTTGTGATACCTTCATCTCAGAATAAAGCCCAAATATGGGCTTCCAGCACTCAACCAGTTAAGCATTGATTTTACATGCCTGCAGGTAACCATTACAAAGCCACATACCAGAAATCTGCCAATTATCTGTATGTATGGCAAAAAAGGTCGGGAAAGTTAAAAAATTTATAGTAATTTATATATTTTTTATACTTACCAATGACCCAGACTTAGCTGGTGCTAACTCTAACAAAACCAGGGCCAAACACAAATTTTGCCCCCCAATCCCCAAAATTTGAATCCAAAACAAAAAGAAATCATGTCCTAAAGGACCTCCATACTACGCCTCTACTGCACATGCGCAGTGACGCAGTCGTCCCGAAATTGGCGCCAATTATCATTCTTACTGGCAGTGCCTGGTCAGCGCTATGTACTCAGCGGGGAGGCAAGAGTTCCCAACTCCAGGGAGGGCCATCCCCGTCTGGGTCATTGGTAAGTATAAAAAATATATAAATTACTATAAATTTTTTAACATTTTTATACTGTACCAATGACCCAGACTTAGCTGAATAGTAAACAGGCTGGAGGGCCTAGGACATAGAGGAAAATCCAATAAGCTCAACTATATAGTAAAGAGGTAACCCCTTAAGGAGAAAAGGAGTATTAGGCTTTACATGTATCTTTCTTATTTAATATTAAATTAGAAAGATACACTACCCTTAATAATTGAGCACAGTAACATTCATGTTCTCTATTAACATCCAGTATAACCCTTATACTAATTATTTTTAAAGCAAGCCAATAAATAAAGTAGTCCAGAGAATTGAGACTCTTTATAATCATTTAAAAGTGTCCGAGTATTGTATATTAAAGCCCGTTTGACACTTGACATATACAAATGCTTCACACCGAGCTACACTTTAAAAATAAGACATGAATGAATTTAAACATTAATATTACACTTTAAAACCATCCCGGAAGCGACTCAGAAATACTGACTTGGAGGAGGCATTCCCTTGCTTTTCACTATAAAGCAGGTGACCTAAGGGAACACCCGCCCCCCCCCCCCCCTTCCCCTTGCCCTGGGTCAAATAGCCCAGAGCGAAGAGGGCAGCCGGACGGAGTCACTGCCGGAACAGAAAGCCTGCATAACTATAGTTGCAACTGTTTAGTGGACGACATTCTGAGCAACAGATAACGGACCTAAACAATGCAGGTCTCTCAATATTTCTGAGATAAAAATTCGTAAATGTGGATGGCTGAGACCAATAAGCAGCCTTCATTAAATCTGTAATAGCAACACTATTAGCATAAGCCCAGGAAGTAGAAAGAGCTCTTACTTCATGAGCAGAAATCTTAAGCACAGACTGCTGAGAAGAAGATAAATCTTCATAAGCAGTACGGATAGTTAACTGAATCCATCTAGCAATAGAATGGACTGAAATGTCCTTTCTATTAGGCATCAAAGACAGAAAGAAACGTTTCCGTCCCTTTCTGATAAACTGAGATCTCTGTTTATAGATACGTAGTGCTCTAACAGGACAGAGTAAAGGCCTACGCCCGTCTGAAGATGGAAGAGCCTTAATAACAATAGGTTCCGGATATTTATTAGGAGCCTGATTCTTAGCTAAAAAACCCACATTAGTAGTGAAGGTGATAGTGTTCCCAACACTACGATAATGAGAATCATCCACCGATAGTGCATGAAGCTCACTGACTCTTCTCGCAGAAGAGAAAGCTAAGAGAAAAGCTGTCTTATAAGATAAGAATTTGAAATCTACTGTCCCAAGAGGTTCAAATGGCTTTTCCTTCAATTTAAGGAGAACCCAAGCTAAATTCCACTTAGGAATTAATCTAAGAGTTCTGGGTCTATTTATCGAAAAGTTTCTAACCAACTTCGATAAAGAGACATTAGATCCAATTTGTAAACTATCATGATGTGCATAGGTATCAGATAACATAGATCTATAACCCTTTATAGTAACAGGCTGCAGTTTGATTTCGTCAAACAAGTATACTAGAAAGTTTGCAATGTCTGGTATAGAGGGATCAAATATATCTACAGAATGATCCCTACACCAACGACGAAAAACCTTCCACTTAGCCGCATAGTTTAGCGAAGAGGAGGTCCTCCTACAGTTAGAAATCGCGTCCACTGCTCGTCCTGCAAAGTGCTTGCCATGCAAGAAGGACCGCACAACGGAAAAACGTGAAGGTTGAGACCTTGCGGGTTGTGATGGAGTTGGCGCGATTTCCCCTGCGAAAGAAGATCCTCTCGTGGAGGAAGCTTCCGCGGTAGGTCCCACAACAGACACCTGAGTAGATTTATCCACGGTCTCTGTGGCAACAGAGATGCTACCAACAGAATCTTGCATCGAGATTGTTTTATCTTTAGCAATACTTGTTGAATTAACGGCGCTGGAGGATACGCATATCCTATCATTCCGTCCCAAGGGATCGACAGAGCGTCTACTGCAAATGCTCTTGGATCCGGACACGGAGACACATACGTCTGCAACTGATTGTTGAGATGTGTCGCAAATAAGTCTATCATTGGCCGTTCCCATTGGTAGCAAATCTGATTGAATACTTGTTTGTTGAGAGTCCACTCCGACGGCAACAAGCGACCCTTTCGTGAAAGGGAGTCTGCTAGCACATTCAGACGACCCGGTATGTGACGGACTGAAAGAAGAACGTGATGTTCTAACGCAAACAGAAGGATTCTTTCCGTTAGATTGAACAACGGAACTGAATGAGTGCCTCCCTGATTCCGTATATACGCCACTACTGTCATATTGTCGGATAGGATTTGGACATGAGCATCGTGAATAATGTCCATCCAGTGATGTAACGCAAGCCAAATTGACATCATTTCCTTGATGTTTATGTGCTTGCACAGGAATTGCGGATCCCAAAGACCCTGGCATCTCGAATCCGTTGGGATTAATGATGCACCCCAACCTGTTTGACTGGCATCCGTCATAACGGTAAAACTCGGATCCGGCAACTGCAGTGGAACTCCTTGAGTTAACCACTGAATGTTTGCCCAAGTCTGAATCTCTTGTTTCACTTGATCTGACAAGAGAACGTCTACATCGAGCGAATGAATTTTCACACTCCAATTCTGAGTCAGGAAAATTTGAAGAGGACGTGTGCGTAGCCGCCCCATCGGAATGAGATCTGCGGCGGCTCCGCACAGACCTATCAGTCTCATAAATTCTCTCGCCGTGACTTTGTCTGCGTGCAGACAATAGCAAGCGTAACAACTGACTAATTTCGCTCTGGTTAACGGCAGACGAACGAGATTGTTGTGCGTCTCGAAGCTCATTCCCAGATGAGTGAATGACTTGGACGGCACCAGATCCGACTTCTCCTCGTTTACTATAAAACCGAGACGTCGGAGCAATAGAAGAAGATTCTGAACATCGTTCTGAAGCGTTAACTCGTTGCCGTACCTCTGAAGAATGTCGTCCAGGTAGGCCGACGTTACCGCAGACGAATGAGCTCGGAAGTAGATCATTACCGAGTTCATTACCCGAGTGAAAGCCCAGGGTGCTAGATTCAATCCGAAGCACATCGCCCGGAATTGATACACCACTCCCAGGACTGCAAAGCGTAGATACTTTCGGAATGTCGGATGTACCATGACGTGAAAGTACGCATCTTTGAGATCTATGCTCGTTGCATAATCGTTCACCCGAATACTCGCTCTGACCGATCGAATCGTCTCCATATAAAACTTCGGAGCGACGATCAGCTTGTTTATCCAGCTCAAATCTATGACTGGACGGAACGAGCCGTCTGGTTTCGGAACCAGAAACAGATGGCTGTAGAATCCCAGAGATTCCTGGTTTTCTACGACCTCTACCGCGTTCTTCATTAAAAGAGACTGCACCTCTGATAACAGAGCGTCTCTTTTCTGTGGATTTGACGGAAGATGAGTCCACTTTGGACTTCGAGTTAATGGAGGCTTTCGTTTGAAGGATATCTTTAGACCTTCCGAAGTCACTCCTCTCACCCAAGGGTCATCCGTAATCGACGCCCACTCTTGTGAAAAACTCGACAACCTTCCGCCAACCGGAACGCGATAGAGGTTTAAGCCATCACCTCCTGGACCTGCGAGGCCTGTGGTAGGAGAAACCACGTCTTCCACGACCCGCACCTCGCCTCGTCGACCTCGGGGCGTCCGACCGATTGTCCCGGCCTGAAGGACGTCCCGAACGAGAGTCGCTATCCTGACAGTCTCTCGAATAAGACCAAGAGGACGCACCAGAACCTCTATAGGAACCTCTCTTGGGCGCATTAGACCCAGAAGTGCCTGTCTTATTCGTGTCTGCTGTATCCGACTTCTTAGGAGCCGATCTGAACAACAGAGAATCATTAGCTTTCTTTTTAATTTTATCATAAATAGCGGAAAGCTTGCCGTCAAAGAGAAGTTCTCCTGAGACCGAAGCGACTCTAAGAGAGTTCTTCACCTTAGAATCCACTAGTGTGGATGTAGCTAGGGCTGCGTCACGTCTAACCAACTCCAGATTTGCCACTGAAAGGGCGGAATTACACGTGGAATAAGCTACTGCCCTTGAAAGAAGTCTTAAAGAGGATTGTATATCCTGAAACTCTTCCCCTTGAAGGCGCAGTGATAACGCCTTAGTAAGGTGATCTGTGTAAGATAAGGCATCTAAATTGGCTCTGTTAGACGCAATAGCTGTTTCCAACACCGCAGTTGGAATAGAAGCTGACGACGGTAATGATAGCTCTAAGTCTTCCGCCTCGTCGTCCATACGCAGAGGAACTCTCGGTATACCCTGTCCTGCCGTATCGAATTTATTCCTTGCATTAATGAAAGGCAGGTTGAGAGTATTAGCGGACAAGAAACCTGCTTTCCCCGTCCTGGAAGCAAGTTTAAATATAGCGTCGTTCAATAATTCAAATGTTCTAGCAACATTATTGGACTGCGACGGAAACTCGGGAGCGATGTCCCTGAACCGCTCAAAAAATTCAGAGTCCAATGACGCTATAATTCTCTTGTCCGGAAGTGCAGCAGTCTGGCCCGACGGAACAACTTGAGGGAGAAAGTGCCGGATGAAGTCCACGGCAGCTTTATGTTGTTCCGAAAGGGATAGCTCCAAGTCATCCGTATCCCTTTCACCATCCGGTCGGACCTCACGATGTTCCCGGTCGTCCGCCCCCGATGCTTCGGCGGAGCGTACCGACCCAGCGCCGTCGGATAATTCTCGATCCGACACCGTTTCTGTCGGCTGCTGGGATGCTGCGATAAGCTGTGCTATCTGCACAAGAATGTCCGGCGTCGAGACCTGCGGAGGCGCAGTCTTTCGGTGCTTCGCCGAGGGCAGCTCCGCATCAGATGGCTCCCGCATACTTTTCCTATGCGAACGTCCGGAGTCCATCGGTCTCGAATCCCTGGCTGCCGGATGGTGTGACCTGGTCGCCGAAGAATCCTTCATCGGCGAAGCTGGTAATATATCGGCGGTCACGCAGCCAAGGTGCGGTCGTGTGCGCTGACGAGAAGAGGAAGCCTTAACAGTCTCTGCGGACTGCTTATACAACGGAGCGTCCCGAGCGACGGACGTATGCTCCGCTAAAGACACATTTTGTACCACAACATCTGGTCCCAGATGTTGTTGTACGAGAGAGGGACCTCTCTCGCTCGCGGCCCAGCTGGACCTGGACGAGCTATGAACCGGACTAAAAGGCTTCCTCCGTTCTCGCTTACTATCCGCCGTCACTGGGTGTGCATCTATTATGTTTATAGTGCTCGCATCACCCAAAATTTCCTCTTGGACCGCATCGGACGAACCCGGCTGCCGAACCATTCGGTGAATGGACGCTACACCGGGCGAGCTAGCGGACGACATTTGTCTAATCTCCATGAGCACTTTTGCCGCTAGCTCTGAATTCATTTGTGACGACGGACGCACACTTGAAGAAGATAACATGGAAACGTCACCCTGTTCTGGTTCCTCTGAAATAGAAACTGAGAGAGTAGAGTGACCTTGCGGAGAAAGAGCCGGCATCGCTCTTTCTCCAGAAACAACATATCGTGACACACGTTTCCAATGTTTCTCATCCCAATGTTCACATATAGGACAGGGATTAATGCGAGAACACTGACTACAATTAATACAATGATCATGAAAGTCAGAGGAAGATTTCTTCCTATCACAATTTGAACAACGTCCCTTCATTGTGAAAGAACAACAATAAGTCCTAGTTACTCGCAAAAACCCCTGACACAAAGATACATAATAACATGATCCATTAATAAATGAAAAAACAATTGCAAAACAAAATAATTTTGAAAAAATATTTTTTCAGAGAAGCCCAAGTTGCTGAAAAGTAACGTTGAGCCCCGATGGATCCGATGGCAAAGTGTGGTCAAAAATTTTAAATTTATATAAAATAATTAATGAGACACTTTCGGATAATATAAATGTATCTTATAATGAGATAAACTACCACAAAGGCAAACAGCCCCCCTCAAAAAAGGCTGTTGCCAATGAAAACAAACTGTAAACACACTAGAAAACATGACTCCAGGCACTGAAAAAACTGGCCCGGAATCAGTCATCAATTACACTCTATCTGATGCAAAACAGAGACTCCCAGGGGAGAATCTGTAGAACATCAGATGGAAGATGCAGAACACAAACGTTATACACCCATGGGTGAAAACGTAACTATGGGGAAAATAACAGAAAACATTCTGTAACCAAGCAACTCTCCCAGGAAATTTTAGAAATGAAATTTCTCAAAAATATGCCAAAAGCATGGGAGAATTGCCAGGGGGGACTTTAGAAGGCTAGGGGAGAGGAAACACTGAATAAGCAGTGCAACAATTAGCAAGAATGACAACAAGAGGCCCATGCCTCGAAAATAGGCAACTTAACATAATTTCATCAAAAAATTTTAAGTACAGCCCTGATTATTTTTTGTCACTTCTTTTTCCTCTCCTCCTTCTATCCTCCTTAGAATCACATTTTCTCCAAAAATTACGTGTCTGGCATCCTTTAAACTGAGATTTACAAGCACAAAGATCAGTGAGATGTTGACTGATGAAGGGCCAAACAGAGAATGATAATTGGCGCCAATTTCGGGACGACTGCGTCACTGCGCATGCGCAGTAGAGGCGTAGTATGGAGGTCCTTTAGGACATGATTTCTTTTTGTTTTGGATGCAAATTTTGGGGATTGGGGGGCAAAATTTGTGTTTGGCCCTGGTTTTGTTAGAGTTAGCACCAGCTAAGTCTGGGTCATTGGTACAGTATAAAAATACTGATTCTCTGAGTTTCCACATCATAAAATAAGTTCAAGGTCAATAACTCTGCAAAAAATCATCCGACCAAGACCAAACTCGAATTGTAGGTACCCATGGAAAGCCAGGTACCAGAAATCAGTCAATCATCTGAACATACAGCGAAAAAAAGTTTGGAAAACTGATTCGCGGAGTTTTCACATCATAAACTAAGTTCAAGGTCAATAACTCCACACAAAAAATTATCCAACCTGAACCAAATTCAAACTCGACACGACAAAACCACAAACCAGAAATCAGCCAATTATCTTAATATATGGTGAAAAAACATCTGGAAAACTGTTATTTCAGAAATCAGTCAATCATCTGAACATACAGCGAAAAAAAGTTTGGAAAACTGATTCGCGGAGTTTTCACATCATAAACTAAGTTCAAGGTCAATAACTCCACACAAAAAATTATCCAACCTGAACCAAATTCAAACTCGACACGACAAAACCACAAACCAGAAATCAGCCAATTATCTTAATATATGGTGAAAAAACATCTGGAAAGTTAAAAAATTTATAGTAATTTATATATTTTTTATACTTACCAATGACCCAGACTTAGCTGGTGCTAACTCCACAAAAAACCAGGGCCAAACACAAATTTTGCCCCCCAATCCCCAAAATTTGCATCCAAAACAAAAAGAAATCATGTCCTAAAGGACCTCCATAGTACGACTCTACTGCGCATGCGCAGTGACGCAGTCGTCCCGAAATTGGCGCCAAATATCATTCTTACTGGCAGTGCCTGGTCAGCGCTATGTACTCAGCGGGGAGGCAAGAGTTCCCAACTCAGGGAGGGCCATCCCCGTCTGGGTCATTGGTAAGTATAAAAAATATATAAATTACTATAAATTTTTTAACATTTTTATACTGTACCAATGACCCAGACTTAGCTGAATAGTAAACAGGCTGGAGGGCCTAGGACATAGAGGAAAATCCAATAAGCTCAATTATAAAATAAAGAGATAACCCCTTAAGGAGAAAAGGAGTATTAGGCTTTACATGTATCTTTCTTATTTAATATTTAAATTAGAAAGATACACTACCCTTAATAATTGAGCACAATAACATTCATGTTCTCTATTAATATCCAGTATAACCTTTATACTAATTATTATTAAAACAAGCCAATAAATAAAGTAGTCCAGAGAATTGAGACTCTTTATAATCATTTAAAAGTGTCCGAGTATTGTATATTAAAGCCCGTTTGACACTTGACATATACAAATGCTTCACACCGAGCTACACTTTAAAAATAAGACATGAATGAAATTAAACATTAATATTACACTTTAAAACCATCCCGGAAGCGACTCAGAAATACTGTCTTGGAGGAAGCATTCCCTTGCTTTTCACTATAAAGCAGGTGACCTAAGGGAACACCCGCCCCCCCCCCCTTCCCCTTGCCCTGGGTCAAATAGCCCAGAGCGAAGAGGGCAGCCGGACGGAGTCACTGCCGGAACAGAAAGCCTGCATAACTATAGTTGCAACTGTTTAGTGGACGACATTCTGAGCAACAGATAACGGACCTAAACAATGCAGGTCTCCAGAAATGGACTCAATATTTCTGAGATAAAAATTAGTAAATGTGGATGGCTGAGACCAATAAGCAGCCTTCATTAAATCTGTAATAGCAACACTATTAGCATAAGCCCAGGAAGTAGAAAGAGCTCTTACTTCATGAGCAGAAATCTTAAGCACAGACTGCTGAGAAGAAGATAAATCTTCATACGCAGTACGGATAGTTAACTGAATCCATCTAGCAATAGAATGGACTGAAATGTCCTTTCTATTAGGCATCAAAGACAGAAAGAAACGTTTCCGTCCCTTTCTGATGAACTGAGATCTCTGTTTATAGATACGTAGTGCTCTAACAGGACAGAGTAAAGGCCTACGCCCGTCTGAAGACGGAAGAGCCTTAATAACAATAGGTTCCGGATATTTATTAGGAGCCTGATTCTTAGCTAAAAAACCGACGTTAGTAGTGAAGGTGATAGTGTTCCCAACACTACGATAATGAGAATCATCCACCGATAGTGCATGAAGCTCACTGACTCTTCTGGCAGAAGAGAAAGCTAAGAGAAAAGCTGTCTTATAAGATAAGAATTTGAAATCTACTGTCCCAAGAGGTTCAAATGGCTTTTCCTTCAATTTAAGGAGAACCCAAGCTAAATTCCACTTAGGAATTAATCTAAGAGTTCTTGGTCTATTTATCGAAAAGTTTCTAACCAATTTCGATAAAGAGACATTAGATCCAATTTGTAAACTATCATGATGTGCATAGGTATCAGATAACATAGATCTATAACCCTTTATAGTAACCGGTTGCAGTTTGATTTCGTCAAACAAGTATACTAGAAAGTTAGCAATGTCTGGTATAGAGGGATCAAATATATCAACAGAATGATCCCTACACCAACGACGGAAAACCTTCCACTTAGCCGCATAGTTTAGCGAAGAGGAGGTCCTCCTACAGTTAGAAATCGCGTCCACTGCTCGTCCTGTAAAGTGCTTGCCATGCAAGAAGGACCGCACAACGGAAAAACGTGAAGGTTGAGACCTTGCGGGTTGTGATGCAGTTGGCGCGATTTCCCCTGCCAAAGAAGATCCTCTCGTGGAGGGAGCTTCTGCGGTAGGTCCCACAACAGACACCTGAGTAGATTTATCCACGGTCTCTGTGGCGACAGAGATGCTACCAACAGAATCTTGCATTGAGATTGTTTTATCTTTAGCAATACTTGTTGAATTAACGGCGCTGGAGGATACGCATATCCTATCATTCCGTCCCAAGGGATCGACAGAGCGTCTACTGCAAATGCTCTTGGATCCGGACACGGAGACACATACGTCTGCAACTGATTGTTGAGATGTGTCGCAAATAAGTCTATCATTGGCCGTTCCCATTGGTAGCAAATCTGATTGAATACTTGTTTGTTGAGAGTCCACTCCGACGGCAACAAGCAACCCTTTCGAGAAAGGGAGTCTGCTAGCACATTCAGACGACCCGGTATGTGACGGACCGAAAGAAGAACGTGATGTTCCAACGCAAACAGAAGGATTCTTTCCGTTAGATTGAACAACGGAACTGAATGAGTGCCTCCCTGATTCCGTATATACGCCACTACTGTCGTATTGTCGGATAGGATTTGGACATGAGCATCGTGAATAATGTCCATCCAGTGACGTAACGCAAGCCAAATTGACATCATTTCCTTGATGTTTATGTGCTTGCACAGGAATTGCGGATCCCAAAGACCCTGGCATCTCGAATCCGTTGGGATTAATGATGCACCCCAACCTGTTTGACTGGCATCCGTCATAATGGTAAAACTCGGATCCGGCAACTGCAGCGGAACTCCTTGAGTTAACCACTGAATGTTTGCCCAAGTCTGAATCTCTTGTTTCACTTGATCTGACAAGAGAACGTCTACATCGAGCGAATGAATTTTCACACTCCAATTCTGAGTCAAGAAAATTTGAAGAGGCCGTGTGCGTAGCCGTCCCATCGGAATGAGATCCGCAGCGGCTCCGCACAGACCTATCAGTCTCATAAATTCTCTCGCTGTGACTTTGTCTGTATTTAGACAATAGCGAGCGTAACAACTGACTAATTTCGCTCTGGTTAACGGCAGACGAACGAGATTGTTGTGCGTCTCGAAGCTCATTCCCAGATGAGTGAATGACTTGGACGGCACCAGATCCGACTTCTCCTCGTTTACTATGAAACCGAGACGTCGGAGCAATAGAAGAAGATTCTGAACATCGTTCTGAAGCGTTAACTCGTTGCCGTACCTCTGAAGAATGTCGTCCAGGTAGGCCGACGTTACCGCAGACGAATGAGCTCGGAAGTAAATCATTACCGAGTTCATTACTCGAGTGAAAGCCCAGGGTGCTAGATTCAATCCGAAGCACATGGCCCGGAACTGATACACCACTCCTAGGACTGCGAAGCGTAGATACTTTCGGAATGTCGGATGTACCATGACGTGAAAGTACGCATCTTTGAGATCTATGCTCGTTGCATAATCGTTCACCCGAATACTCGCTCTGACCGATCGAATCGTCTCCATATAAAACTTCGGAGCGATGATCAGCTTGTTTATCCAGCTCAAATCTATGACTGGACGGAACGAGCCGTCTGGTTTCGGAACCAGAAACAGATGGCTGTAGAATCCCAGCGATTCCTGGTTTTCTACGACCTCTACCGCGTTCTTCATTAAAAGAGACTGCACCTCTGATAGCAGAGCGTCTCTTTTCTGAGGGTTTGACGGAAGATGAGTCCACTTTGGACTTCGAGTTAATGGAGGCTTTCGTTTGAAGGATATCTTTAGACCTTCCGAAGTCACTCCTCTCACCCAAGGGTCGTCCGTAATCGACGCCCACTCTTGAGAAAAACTCGACAACCTTCCGCCAACCGGAACGCGATAGAGGTTTGAGCCATCACCTCCTGGATCTGCGAGGCCTGCGGTAGGAGAAACCACGTCTTCCACGACCCGCACCTCGCCTCGTCGACCTCGGGGCGTCCGACCGATTGTCCCGGCCTGAAGGACGTCCCCAACGAGAGTCGCTATCCTGACGGTCTCTCGAATAAGAGCTAGAGGACGCACCGGAACCTCTATAGGAACCTCTCTTGGGCGGATAAGACCCAGAAGTGCCTGCCTTATTCGTGTCTGCTGAATCCGACCTTTTAGGAGCGGATCTAAACAACAGAGAATCACTAGCTTTCTTTTTAATATTATCATAAATAGCGGAAAGCTTGCCGTCAAAGAGAAGATCTCCTGAGACCGAAGCGACTCTAAGAGAGTTCTTCACCTTAGAATCCACTAGTGTGGATGTAGACAGGGCTGCGTCACGTCTAACCAACTCCAGATTAGCCACTGAAAGGGCGGAGTTACACGTGGAATAAGCTACTGCCCTTGAAAGAAGTCTTAAGGAGGATTGTATATCCTGAAACTCTTCCCCTTGAAGACGCAGTGATAACGCCTTCGTAAGGTGATCTGCGTAAGATAATGCATCTAAATTGGCTCTGTTAGACGCAATAGCTGTTTCCAACACTGCGGTTGGAATAGAAGCTGACGACGGTAATGATAGCTCTAAGTCTTCCGCCTCGTCGTCCATACGCAGAGGAACTCTCGGTATACCCTGACCTGCCGTGTCGAATTTATTCCTTGCATTAATGAAAGGCAGGTTGAGAGTATTTGCGGACAAGAAGCCTGCTTTCCCTGTCCTGGAAGCAAGTTTAAAAATAGCGTCGTTCAATAATTCAAATGTTCTTGCAACATTATTGGACTGCGACGGAAACTCGGGAGCGATGTCCCTGAACCGCTCGAAAAAATCAGAGTCCAATGACGCTATAATTCTCCTGTCCGGAAGCGCAGCAGTCTGGCCCGATGGAACAACTTGAGGAAGAAAGTGCCGGATGAAGTCTACGGCAGCTTTGTGTTGTTCCGAAAGGGATAGCTCCAATTCATCCGTATCCCTTTCACCATCCGGTCGGACCTCCCGATGTTCCCGGTCGTCCGCCCCCGATGCTTCGGCGGAGCGTACCGACCCAGCGCCGTCGGATAATTCTCGATCCGACACCGTCTCTGTCGGCTGCTGGGATGCTGCGATAAGCTGTGCTATCTGCACTAGAATGTCCGACGTCGAGACCTGCGGAGGAGCGGTCTTTCGCTGCTTTGCCGAGGGCAGCTCCGCATCGGATGGCTCCCGCATACTTTTCCTATGCGAACGTCCGGAGTCCATCGGTCTCGAGTCCCTGGCTGCCGGATGGTGTGACCTGGTCGCCGAATAATCCTTCCTCGGCGAAGCTGGCAAGATATCGGAGGTCACGCAGCCAAGGTGCGGTCGTGTGCGCCGGCGAGAAGAGGAAGCCTTAACAGTCTCTGCGGACTGCTTATACAACGGAGCGTCCCGAGCGACGGACGTATGCTCCGCTAAAGACACATTTTGTACCACAACATCTGGTCCCAGATGTTGTTGTACGAGAGAGGGGCCTCTCTCGCTCGCGGCCCGGCTGGACCTGGACGAGCTAGGAACCGGACTAAAAGGCTTCCTCCGTTCTCGTTCACTATCCGCCGTCACTGGGTGTGCATCTATTATTTTTATAGTGCTCGCATCACCCAAAATTTCCTCTTGGACCGCATCGGACGAACCCGGCTGCCGAACCATTCGGTGAATGGACGCTACACCGGGCGAGCTAGCGGACGACATTTGTCTAATCTCCATGAGCACTTTTGCCGCTAGCTCTGTATTTAATTGTGACGACGGACGCACACTTGAAGAAGATAACATGGAAACATCACCCTGTTCTGGTTCCTCTGAAATAGAAACTGAGAGAGTAGAGTGACCTTGTGGAGAAAGAGCCGGCATCGCTCTTTCTCCAGAAACAACATATCGTGACACACGTTTCCAATGTTTCTCATCCCAATGTTCACATACAGGACAGGGATTAATGCGAGAACACTGACTACAATTTATGCAATAATCATGAAAGTCAGAGGAAGATTTCTTCCTATTACAATTTGAACAAGTTCCCTTCATTGTGAAGGAACAACAATAAGTCCTAGTTACTCGCAAAAACCCCTGACACAAAGATACATAATAACATGATCCATTAATAAATGAAAAAACAATTGCAAAACAAAATAATTTTGAAAAAATATTTTTTCAGAGAAGCCCAAGTTGCTGAAAAGTAACGTTGAGCCCCGATGGATCCGATGGCAAAGTGTGGCCAAAAATTTTAAAATTATATAAAATAATTAATGAGACACTTTCGGATAATATAAATGTATCTTATAATGAGATAAACTACCTCAAAGGCAAACAGCCCCCCTCAAAAAAGGCTGTTGCCAATGAAAACAAACAGTGTAAACACAGAAGAAAACATGACTCCAGGCACTGAAAAAACTGGCCCGGAATCAGTCCTCAATTACACTCTATCTGATGCAAAACAGAGACTCCCAGGGGAGAATCTGCAGAACATCAGATGGAAGATGCAGAACACAAACGTTATACACCCATGGGTGAAAACGTAACTATGGGGAAAATAACAGAAAACATTCTGTAACCAAGCAACTCTCCCAGGGAAATTTTAGAAATGAAACTTCTCAAAAATATGCCAAAAGCATGGGAGAATTGCAAGGGGGGACTTTAGAAGGTTAGGGGAGAGGAAACACTGAATAAGCAGTGCAACAATTAGCAAGAATGACAACAAGAGGCGTTTGCCTCGAAAATAGGCAACTTAACATAATTTTAACAAAAAATTTTAAGTACAGCCCTGATTATTTTTTGCCACTTCTTTTTTCCTCTCCTCCTTCTATCCTCCTTAGAATCACATTTTCTCCAAGAATTACGTGTCTGGCATCCTTTAAACTGAGATTTACAAGCACAAAGATCAGTGAGATGTTGACTGATGAAGGGCCAAACAGAGAATGATATTTGGCGCCAATTTCGGGACGACTGCGTCACTGCGCATGCGCAGTAGAGTCGTACTATGGAGGTCCTTTAGGACATGATTTCTTTTTGTTTTGGATGCAAATTTTGGGGATTGGGGGGCAAAATTTGTGTTTGGCCCTGGTTTTTTGTGGAGTTAGCACCAGCTAAGTCTGGGTCATTGGTACAGTATAAAAATACTGTTATTTCAGAATGATGGAATGACAGAAAGCGTAACACTACATGCAGATACCACATGCCATTTCGTGGCGGGGGCATTAAAACAATTATTTTCAACTGCTCAGCTTGTAAATTACATGGGTAAATGTGATCGATTCATTCAGTATAGGGTAAAATCTGGTGACTTTTCAGCTTTTCTAGGCAAATGCCTTGAAGCAACTACCAAAGTGCTTAAAATAGAACTTGTTAGTTAACCCTGCTGAATAAACAATTTCGTACATACCTGAAATGTGACAGATAGGAATAAAAATAAATTTGTGTTGAAAATCTTTTTGTAACAAATTGAAATGGACTGTTATAAAAATTATAAAAATAAATTGGTGTTGAAAATCTTCAATGAAGATTTTCAACACTAATTTATTTTTATAATTTTTATAGCAGTCCATTTCAATTTGTTACAACATCTTCATAAAAAGAACAACTACAAAGTAATTACAAGAATCCATTCTTCTCCATTTCTGAATTTTGTGGTTGGTTATTCACTAACTAGAGAAAACCTGCAACCTGTTATGAGAGACCACCTGCCTTGAGAGACCACTTTTGTGTGGCCCAAAGGGCGGTCTCTCAAGACAGGTTCTACTGTATATTATGACATAACACATGTATGAATCATGTTTAGCAATTGTTTAGTCCTATGCTGCCAACTTGAGGAGTTCCACTCCAGACATTTATCAGGTCTGATTTTATCGGTAAAACAGAACTACTGCAGAAAACATCCCCGCTTCACTGTTTTCCCAATTTCTGCAGAATAAAGCTGCTAATACAGTTAGGAATACTTTTGTATGAGTTAACAGCACAATTAACTGGTAGTGTGCTGTATTATTTTTGATAAAATTAATCAATGCATTAGGGCCCACTTAACTGGTAGAGTGCTGAATTATTTTTGCTTAGCAAAACTTGATCATGTGTCTTTGCCTTGTTACATTTTATGGGAGAGTGCCTACAGGCACTCTCCCATGAATTGTAAGAAGGCAAATCCATACATACTGAATAATTTCACTTCACAGATAATACAAAGTATATCCCAAGAATATGAAGCCTTTTGTGGCAGCATGTGCACTTCAGAGTAAAGCCTAAATATGGGCTTGCAGCACTCTACCAGTTAACTGGATAACTCCTAATTGATGAGCCAATAAGAAGAAAGCCCCATCAGATGAATGCCAATGGTTTGAATACAAAATCAGGCAATTGTTGATGCCGATGTCAGGTGGTCAGTGTGAAGGCTTTTGAGTACTGAAACTACACGATAATTCAACCTCTAAACTCCTAATTACAGAATTTTTTTAACATTTCCTTTAGCCTGAAACTTGAAATAGAATATACGCAATGTTGTAAAACAATTCATGCCACATGTGCCAGATATGAAATAAGACAGAAATGTTCACAGTTTTGCTTCCACACTTCAGCTGAGCATAATTAGTAATGTGTGATTTATCTCCAAATACTACTGTTACTTTTATGTAAAGTAAAGGTTACGTTTGATAAGTATCATTTCCAACAACTATTCTGCATCCACAACTCATGTATTTTGATCAGCTTGGAATTCAGTTTAAAAATATAACTCAATGGTGGCCATTTAAGAAGGCTGAAATTTTGGCAGAAGCTGATGTCAGTGATTATGCTTCACACAAACTTACATTATCTCGCATAAAGTGATTGCCCTGTAAATAACTGTGCTATTTCTGCCATTGTTTTCCCTGACAATTCTGCACATAAATTACATTTTAACATGAAGAGTGTTCATGTGATCACCCTGAATTGAGGTTTAAGTTAATGAGTTCAAACAGAACTGTGATATACAGTAGAATCCTCTTAATTGAATATCCATTTTGCCAGTGAAAATTATTCAATTAACAGGAGTATACAATTAACAGGGATTTGGTCAGTTCCCTGTGTTCTAGAGGTAAACTGAGTATTTATTCTATTATATCTTGTTTGACAGAGCTCATAGAGCTCTGTCAAACAAGATATGATAGAATAAATGCCTGTATTGGATGTAGTGAGGCCAAAAAGGTTGATAAATAAGAGGAATTTGGTGCGTGTCACAGTAATTTTTTTGACATATTACAAATATTTATATACAATTAACAGGAGTTTACTCTACAACCCATATGCAATTAACAGATAAAATTTGTGCTGAATGTATGGTAAATGGTTTTGTGTTTGAAAATTATATTCAATTAACAGGGATATACAATTAAGAGATATCCAATTAAGTGCGCTCCACTGTAATTGCACTGCTGAGCTATTTTTCTATCTTACAATGTCTTATTTCTAACCTAAAATGGGATGTACAAGTTCAATAAATCGCAGTGTAGTACCATTAAAAAGTTAAACTTTTTTTGACAATAAACATTTATAGATGTTTACTCATGACTGCCGATGGTTGGATATCATATGATGGCCGATTAATTGTCTCATCACTTGTGCTTGGATTGGATCACTGGTAGAAGTCAGGAAAAACATGGTTGCATCAAATGGGAATGGTACTGCCTCTCTCACACATGGAATGGGGCAGCAATTCAGACCCCAAAACAATTGTCAGACATGATACACCCCGGCCATTGAAAGTATCATTAAACCACCCAAATAAACATACAAACAATTTCTGCGAACTGAATATTTACCACTGGGAAAGTAGATATTATTAGCATGGATACACTGTAATAATTGGCTGAGATCTAAAAACCACTATCATGGTTCTATTGGAAAGTGCTGAAAGCCACTTTAGTGACTTTACATTGCAGTAGCAGTAGTGGAAATATTTGTATACAAACTGTTTTGCTACAATTAATTGGAGTATGCCTACAGACACTAATAAATTGAAACAAACAAAACAATTATTTGTTGAGAAATTCTGTTAAACAATGGCTCCTCTTCCTGGTAGGGTGGTATCTTTGTAAAGAAAACATACTCCTGTAACAAATCGCCTTTGAAAAATAATTTATTACTCTATCGGGTAAATAAATGAATAAAAAAATATTTAACAGCCATATATCTGTTAGAGAATTAAAAAATGGATTAAACTCTGGATTGAACCCTGCTTTTCTTATTTTTTATTGGTTCTTAAGGTCACTTCAGCATCACTTCAGCATCAATGGCTTTAGCATGACCACAAGACAAGTATAAAGCAAGTCCAAAGACATCTTTAGCCAATCATTAATAACCATATGCAGCACATTTTAGGACTTCCACCCCAGGTGTTTATAACCGAGAAAAGGCACTGCAGTTCCAGTTAAGAAATCCCTTTGCTTGTGAGATAGGGTAGGGAATGGGGTACAATACTTAATCATTTATAAACGAACATCAATGTCCTTACCTCTTATCCAGCTAAGCATTTTTTATAATTTCTCATAAATCAAGTCATGGCTGCTATGAAGCAGCCATGACTTAATTTGATTAAAATTTCAATTGAGGCTGGCATCAAGACATGATGCCTATTTATAGGGGTATATTTGCTAACAAGATCCAGAAACAAGGTATCGTTGTACTGGGTAGCAAAATCTGACTGCAGTAGGCAAAGAATCAAGGACATTAATGTTATAAATATTTAAAGGCTACACCCACCCAACCTGAATATAACGTGTAAAGCGACTGAAATATTGGAAGAAGGTCATAGTTTTATTAACAATTCATCATTAGGTGGCCACAAGTGCATGTTATGGTATCCAACCACCCTGGGATCTGCCACCATAGTTATGGAACATCCATTCAAGGCATCAGGATGTAAGGCAGGTTATTGGTGAAGTGAAGTGGTCATTATAAATGAATGCTGCCACACAATACATTATACAATAACTATAATTTTGATAAAAAAATAAGCCGAAGTTTGTGATGCCCCTTGGAATATTGAGCTTCCTGTGATTGCCCAGACTCACAGACTGGTCTGCACAACACTGCTAATTAGGATGAGAATAGTTTCCATTCTAGAAATACAAAGAATAATATTTTTTTTTAAATCAATATGTGATGAGTTTCTGACTAGACTGACTATTGTTCAAAATTCATAAAGATTCAACAAATGATACTTTGAATCAGGCCACACAAAGTAGATCCTCTGTTTCTCGGGCAATTTTTTGTAAAATTGCATGTGGGCGGGCAGTTTTTTATTTTATTTTTGAAATTATTTTTTCCATCAAAAGTTAATGTTTTATGTTTTAGGCCTCATAATCTACAGAATAGCATAAGTGGGTGTATTTCGTCCCTTGAGTGCAAGTAGGCTTTGCAATGCTCAAGGGGCAAATTTATCAACTTGGGTAAAATATCAGACATAAACCATTTAATTTTTATTTTTTAAAGTTTGCATTGGTTATAAAAAGAGAGCATACGCCAGCCAAAAGGACCATGCGGGAGGGCCTGAGAAACAGATTTTTAACTTTTTTAGGCCTTATGACAGCTTTTTAATTTTATCTGTCTGTTTGTTTATGGGGATTTAATGAAACTTTCAACAGCATGGATATGCTGTGTCGGATTAATTTTATCTGAGGCTTCTTTTTCAGTTGGTAATATTTCCTATTATTTTCATGACATTTATTTATTGGTGTTTAACCCTCTTTACCTAACATGAAAAGCAGATGACACTTGCAAATAAAATTCTTGAATAACTAATTTTTTCATTTTTTGTCTCAAAAACATAGGTTATGACCCCCTGTCTTTGGAATGAGCTGGATGAGCTCGTTCCAAAGAGGGGTCATAACTATGTTTTTAAGACAAAAAATGAAAATTAATTGGCAATTTTTTAGAATAGCGCTGGTTGGTTTTGGCCGATATGTTGGGTAAAGGGTTAATGCCACATCAGAATCTAAGGCTATATAGTGCTAACTTTTTCACATCCTAAATTTTTTGCAGTAAAAAAAAAGAAAAACACAACTTGCATTTTTTTTTTAATAAAAGTATAAAAAGAAACTGAAAGTCAGTTCAGAGAGCATCAGATGTGTCGTTATTCAGAAGTCTAATTGCTGGTGTTTTTAGAATCTTATAACAAACTGTACTATTGCAAAATAAGTTTTTCAAATTTTTCCTCACATAGCAGGGATGTCCCTCTCCAACATGAAGGAAATTGTAAAGAAAACTCCAAAATAAAGCACACTTTTCACCAAATACAAAAACAGCGGCGTTTTTGTTTTTCTTGCGGAAACCTTACTGCTATTCAGTTGATGAGATTCCACTGTATCCACAAATGGAACAAGAAGAGAATTTTACTGGTGTCAAAACAAGACTCAATATTTCAGGCATCAGTAAGGCAACACAAGACATAACAACAGGTCTACCAAATCTGTTTTTCAGCGGACGAAGTAACTTCACATTGGAGTTGATCAGCCATTCCCACCTTTTGTGTCACAAACATCCAAGAAAGATATTTCTCCCTCAACATCAACTGCAATGCCTTCCTTCTTCTTGTCTAGATGTTCCTCAATGCTCCTTAACACAACTCTGGATCCCTTTTTTGCAAACTTCTCTACTTCTGTAATGTAAATTAGTTTGATTCATTGCAGGCCAGGAAACAAAGTGCTTACATTGTAACCCATTAGCAAGTTATGCTACATAAGGCCAAACAAAATTAAATAATTGATTCTCAGGCATTTTTTTTTTAAAAAGAATGAGGGAAGGCAAATTTTATTTTTATTCCTGATGGAATGGTCGCTGAGGCCTAGAATCCAATTGTGAGAGCCTAAAATTAAATACCAGAGCTTCTGTGTTGATTTCGCTGATAGTTTTTTTTTTTTTTTTTTTTGGGGGGGGGGGGGGGGGGGGGTTTGGTGTTGTTGTTTGTTATCGCGATCACACAACACAAAATCAATATAGAACAACTAAAATGGAGATCAAAAATAAAAATGAGTTTTTTAACTGATTGAGTGCTAGAAGCCACAATCAGGCCTTCAAAAAAATGAGGGTACCAGCGCAAATGTAACATTTTCCTTACCCATGTTTCGTATTCAGTTAAACGTAAATAATAGTTTGTTTATACAAATTTGTTCTATTACAAATTATTGGTTGTAATAGAACAATTTTTGATGAACAAATTCAGACCACCAAAACTAATCTATTCTTCAATCAGTTATTTATTTATTATTATTTATTGGTGTTTAAGGTCACATATTTATGCACAATGGCTAATCATGAATGCGACAGTTTTACAGGTGGAGGAAGCCAGAGTACCCGGAGAGAACCACTGAGCAACGGCGAGCAACTGTCAACTCCCCAACATACGAACTCCACACAAGCAGGGTGAGCATTGGTTGGAGACAAGTGCACCATCGACGTTCAGTACGCCTTAGTACACAACGCCACCGAGCCCCCACGCGGGCAATGGAGATGAAGTGTCTTGCACCTCAATCAGTTAAATCAATACTTATTTTGTATACATATTAGAATCGTGTTGCATTTCGCGAAGAGAATAACAATACTGTACATTCGCGAAGAGAATAACAATACTGTATCAATGTACACAACCTAATACATCACAAATCGTGATGTGATGCCGCTAAAATCACATGGTTGTTTTGTATATTTTGAATTTTGCCTCCGAAATTAAAAATGATGAATGCGGGCCAAAAAAATGAATGTGCCGGTGCCTGAGAATCAAAAGATTAATTTTCATTAGTCTAACGTGGTGGCAACTGGTAAATATTGCGTTGTGACACTTTTCTGCCTTCTCTGTTTTACTACATCTGCCATGCTATTTACATCTTAACAGAATTTCTACCACAATTTATAGCAACAACTAATGTGCATTCTCGCTCTGGTGAGATCTCGCGTTAGCTTCTGCTATTTATTGTGGCAAAAATCTGTTAAGACATAAATGGCATGCCATTCTCCTGATATGCGGATGCAATGTGCAACCTGTGAGTCGAGGTAGTCCTTAAGAGATTGCCAGGCCTGACAGACAAAACATGCCGTATTAGGAATTTAATTTATGTTGTAATTTTTTGTCAATGTCTTATTTTGCCGTAACCTGTAGTTCATTTGCATATTTCACAGGTGATGTAACCCATTATTGTTGTTAAAGATATATATACGAAACCTCAATCAAATCAGTTGACTTTTGTTTGAGTTTTCAGGCTTAAAATTCATAAAAAGTTAAAAAATTTATAGTAATTTATATATTTTTTATACTTACCAATGACCCAGACTTAGCTGGTGCTAACTCTAACAAATCCAGATCCAAACACAAATTTTGCCCCACAATCCCCAAAATTTGCATCCAAAACCAAAAGAAATCATGTCCTATAGGACCTCCATACTTCGCCCCTACTGCGCATGAGCAGTGTCAAGGACGTTCCGAAATTGGCGCCAATTATCATTCTTACTGGCAGTGCCTGGTCAGCGCAATGTACTCAGCGGGGAGGTAAGAGTTCCCAACTCCTGGGAGGGCCATCCCCGTCTGGGTCATTGGTAAGTATAAAAAATATATAAATTACTATAAATTTTTTAACATTTTTATACTGTACCAATGACCCTGACTTAGCTGAATAGTAAAAAGGCTGGAGGGCCTAGGACATAGAGGAAAATCCAATAAGCTCAACTATATAATATAGAGGCAACCCCTCAAGGAGAAAAGGAGTATTAGGCTTTACATGTATCTTTCTTATTTTATGTTAAATTAGAAAGATACAATACCCTTCATAATTGAGCACAATAACATTCATGTTCTCTATTAACATCCAGTATAACCCTTTATACTAATTATTTTTAATGTAAGCCAATAAATAAAGTTAGTCCAGAGAATTGAGACTCTTTATATTCTTTTAAAAGTGTCCGAGGATTGTATATTAACGCCCGTTTGACACTTGACATATACAAATGCTTCACACCGAGCTACACTTTAAAAATATGACATGAATGAATTTTTAACATTAATATTACACTTTAAAACCATCCCGGAAACGACTCAGAAATACTGACTTCGGAGGTGGCATTCCCTTGCTTTTCACTATAAAGCAGGTGACCTAAGGGAACACCCTCCCCCCCCCTTCCCCTTGCCCTGGGTCAAATAGCCCAGAGCGAAGAGGGCAGCCGGACGGAGTCACTGCCGGAACAGAAAGCCTGCATAACTATAGTTGCAACTGTTTAGTGGACGACATTCTGAGCAACAGATAACGGACCTAAACAATGCAGGTCTCCAGAAATGGACTCAATATTTCTGAGATAAAAATTCGTGAATGTGGATGGCTGAGACCAATAAGCAGCCTTCATTAAATCTGTAATAGCAATACTATTAGCGTAAGCCCAAGAAGTAGCAAGAGCTCTTACTTCATGAGCGTAAATCTTAAGCACAGACTGCTGAGAAGAAGATAAACTCTCATAAGCAGTACGGATAGTTAATTGAATCCATCTATTAACAGAATGGACCGAAATGTCCCTTCTATTAGGCATCAAAGACAGAAAGAAACGTTTTCGTCCCTTTCTGATAAACTGAGATCTCTGTTTATAGATACGTAACGCTCTAACAGGACAGAGTAAAGGCCTATGCCCGTCTGAAGACGGAAGAGCCTTAATGACAATAGGTTCCGGATATTTATTAGGAGCCTGATTCTTAGCTAAAAAACCCACATTAGTAGTGAAGGTGATAGTGTTCCCGACACTACGATAGTGAGAATCATCCACCGACAGTGCATGAAGCTCACTGACTCTTCTAGCAGAAGAGAAAGCTAAGAGAAAAGCTGTCTTATAAGATAAGAATTGAAATCTACTGTCCCAAGAGGTTCAAATGGCTTTTCCTTCAGTTTAAGAAGAACCCAAGCTAAATTCCATTTAGGAATTAACCTTAGTGTTCTGGGTCTATTTATCGAGAAGTTTCTAACCAACTTAGATAAAGAGACATTAGATCCAATTTGTAAACTATCATGATGTGCATAGGTATCAGATAACATAGACCTATAACCCTTAATAGTAACAGGCTGCAGTTTGATTTCGTCAAACAAGTATACTAGAAAGTTTGCAATGTCTGGTATAGAGGGATCAAAAATATCCACAGAATGATCCCTACACCAACGACGAAAAACCTTCCACTTAGCCGCATAATTTAGCAAAGAGGAGGTCCTCCTACAGTTAGAAATCGCGTCCACTGCTCGTCCTGTAAAGTGCTTGCCATGCAAGAAGGACCGCACAACGGAAAAACGTGAAGGTTGAGACCTTGCGGGTTGTGATGGAGTTGACGCGATTTCCCCTGCGAAAGAAGATCCTCCCGTGGAGGAAGCTTTCGCAGTAGGTCCCACAACAGACACCTGAGTAGATTTATCCACGGTCTCTGTGGAGACAGAGATGCTACCAACAGAATCTTGCATTGAGATTGTTTTATCTTTAGCAATACTTGCTGAATTAACGGCGCTGGAGGATACGCATATCCTATCATTCCGTCCCAAGGGATCGACAGAGCGTCTACTGCAAATGCTCTTGGATCCGGACACGGAGACACATACGTCTGCAACTGATTGTTGAGATGTGTCGCAAATAAATCTATCATTGGCCGTTCCCATTGGTAGCAAATCTGATTGAATACTTGTTTGTTGAGAGTCCACTCAGACGGCAACAAGCGACCCTTTCATGAAAGGGAGTCTGCTAGTACATTCAGACGACCCGGTATGTGACGGACCGAAAGAAGAACCTGATGTTCTAGCGCAAACAGAAGGATTCTTTCCGTTAGATTGAACAACGGAACTGAATGAGTGCCTCCCTGATTCCGTATATACGCCACTACTGTCGTATTGTCGGATAGGATTTGGACATGAGCATTGTGAATAATGTCCATCCAATGACGTAACGCAAGCCAAATTGACATCATTTCCTTGATGTTTATGTGCTTGACCAGGAATTGCAGATCCCAAAGACCCTGGCATCTCGAATCCGTTGGGATCAATGATGCACCCCAACCTGTTTGACTGGCATCCGTCATAATGGTAAAACTCGGATCCGGCAACTGCAGCGGAACTCCCTGAGTTAACCACTGAATGTTTGCCCAAGTCTGAATCTCTTGTTTTACTTGATCTGACAAGAGAACGTCTACATCGAGCGAATGAATTTTCACACTCCAATTCTGAGTCAGGAAAATTTGAAGAGGACGTGTGCGTAGCCGCCCCATCGGAATGAGATCCGCGGCGGCTCCGCACAGACCTATCAGTCTCATAAATTCTCTTGCTGTGACTTTGTCTGCGTGCAGACAATAGCGAGCGTAACAACTGACTAATTTCGCTCTGGTTAACGGCAGACGAACGAGATTGTTGTGGGTCTCAAAGCTCATTCCGAGATGTGTGAATGACTTGGACGGCACCAGATCCGACTTCTCCTCGTTTACTATAAAACCGAGACGTCGGAGCAATAGAAGTAGATTCTGAACATCGTTCTGAAGCGTTAACTCGTTGCCGTACCTCTGAAGAATGTCGTCCAGGTAGGCCGACGTTACCGCAGACGAATGAGCTCGGAAATACATCATTACCGAGTTCATTACCCGAGTGAAAACCCAGGGTGCTAGATTCAATCCGAAGCACATCGCCCGGAATTGATACACCACTCCTAGGACTGCGAAGCGTAGATACTTTCTGAATGTCGGATGTACCATGACGTGAAAGTACGCATCTTTGAGATCTATGCTCGTTGCATAATCGTTCACCCGAATACTCGCTCTGACTGACCGAATCGTCTCCATATAAAACTTCGGAGCGACGATCAGCTTGTTTATCCAGCTCAAATCTATGACTGGACGGAACGAGCCGTCTGGTTTCGGAACCAGAAACAGATGGCTGTAGAATCCCGGAGTCTCCTGGTTTTCTACGACCTCTACCGCGTTCTTCATTAAAAGAGACTGCACCTCTGATAATAGAGCGTCTCTTTTCTGCGGATTTGACGGAAGTTGAGTCCATTTTGGACTTCGAGTTAATGGAGGCTTTCGTTTGAAGGATATCTTTAGACCTTCCGAAGTCACTCCTCTCACCCAAGGGTCATCCGTAATCGACGCCCACTCTTGTGAAAAGCTCGACAACCTTCCGCCAACCGGTACGCGATAGAGGTTTAAGCCATCACCTCCTGGACCTGCGAGGCCTGCGGTAGGAGAAACCACGTCCTCCACGACCCGCACCTCGTCCCGTCGACCTCGGGGCGTCCGACCGGTTGTCCCGGCCCGAAGGACGTCCCGAACGTGAGTCGCTACCTTGACGGTCTCTTGAATAAGACCAAGAGGACGCACCGGAACCTCTATAGGAACCTCTCTTGGGCACATTAGACCCAGAAGTGCCTGTCTTACTCTTGTCTGCCGTATCCGACTTCTTAGAAGCAGATTTGAACAGCAGAAAATCTGAAGCTTTCTTTGTAATTTTATCATAAATTGCAGAAAGCTTGCCATCAAAGAGCAGTTCTCCGGAGACCGAAGCGACTCTGAGAGAGTTCTTCACCTTAGTATCCACGAGTGTGGATGTAGCTAGGGCTGCGTCACGTCTAACCAACTCCAGGTTTGCCACTGAAAGGGCGGAGTTACACGTGGAATAAGCTACTGCCCTTGAAAGAAGTCTTAAAGAGGATTGTATATCCTGAAATTCTTTCCCTTGAAGGCGCAGTGATAACGCCTTAGTAAGGTGATCTGTGTAAGATAAGGCATCTAAACTGGCTCTGTTAGACGAAATAGTTGTTTCCAACACCGCGGTTGGAATGGACGCCGACGACGGTAATGATAACTCTAAGTCTTCCACCTCGTTGTCCATACGCAGAGGAACTCTCGGAATACCCTGTCCTGCCGTGTCGAATTTATTCCTTGCATTAATGAAAGGCAGGTTGAGAGTATTGGCGGACAAGAAACCTGCTTTCCCCGTTTTGGAAGCAAGTTTGAATATAGCGTCGTTCAATAATTCAAATGTTCTTGCAACATTATTGGACTGAGATGGAAACTCGGGAGCGATGTCCCTGAACCGCTCAAAAAAATCAGAGTCCAATGATGCTATAATCCTCTTGTCCGGAACCGCAGCAGTCTGGCCCGACGGAACAACTTGAGGGAGAAAGTGCCGGATGAAGTCCACGGCAGCTTTATGTTGTTCCGAAAGGGATAGCTCCAAGTCATCCGTATCCCTTTCACCATCCGGTCGGACCTCATGATGCTCCCGGTCGTCCGCCCCCGATGCTTCGGCGGAGTGTACCGACCCAGCGCCATCGGATAATTCCCGATCCGACACCGTTTCTGTCGGCTGCTGGGATGCTGCGATAAGTTGTGCTATCTGCACAAGTACGTCCGGCATCGAGGCCTGTGGAGGCGCAGTCATTCGCTGCTTCGCCGAGGGCAGCTCCGCATCTGATGACTCCCGCATACTTTTCCTATGCGAACGTCCGGAGTCCATCGGCCTCGTGTCCCTGGCTACCGGATGGTGTGACCTGGTCGCCAAAGAATCCCTGATCGGCGAAGCTGGTAAAATATCGGCGGTCACGTAGCCAAGGTGCGGTCGTGTGTGCTGACGAGAGGAAGAGGCCTGAGCAGTCTCCGCGGACTGCCTATACAACGGAGCGTCCCGAGCGACGGACGTATGCTCCGCTTGCGACACATTTTGTACCACAACATCTGGTCCCAGATGTTGTTGTACGAGAGAGGGGCCTCTCTCGCTCGTGGCCCGGCTGGACCTGGACGAGCTAGGAACCGGACTCAAAGGCTTCCTCTGATCTCGCCTACTATCCGTCATCACTGGGTGTGCACGTTGAATGTTTATAGTGCTCGCATCACCCAACATTTCCTCCTGGACCGCATCGGACGAACCCGGCTGCCGAACCATTCGGTGAATGGACGCTACACCGGGCGAGCTAGCGGACGACATTTGTTTAATCTCCATGAGCACTTTTGCCGCTAGCTCTGTATTCATTTGTGACGACGGAAGCGCACTTGCTGAAGATAACATGGAAACATCACCCTGTTCTTGTTCCTCTGAAATAGAAACTGAGAGAGTAGAGTGACCTTGCGGAGAAAGAGCCGGCATAGCCCTTTCTCCACTAACAACATATCGTGACACACGTTTCCAATGTTTGTCATCCCAATATTGACATATAGAACAGGGATTAGTGCGAGAACACTGACTACAATTAATACAATGATCATGAAAGTCAGAGGAAGATTTCTTCCTATTACAATTTGAACAATATCCTTTCATTGTGAAAAGTCAACAACAAGTCCTAGTTACTCGCACAAACCCCTGACACAAAGATACATAATAACATGATCCATTAATAATGAAAAAACAATTGCAAATCAAAATAATTTTTGAAAAATATTTTTTCAGCGAAGCCCAAGTTTCTGAAAAGTAACGTTGAGCCCCGATGGATCCGATGGCTAAGTGTGGTCAAAAATTTTAAATTTATATTAAATAATTAATGCAACACTTACGGATAATAAAAATGTATCTTATAGTGAGATAAACTACACCAAAGGCAAACAGCCCCCCTCAAAAGAGACTGTTGCCAATGTAAACAAACAGTGTAAAACACCAGAAAACATGACTCCAGGCACTGAAAAAACTGGCCTGAAATCAGTCATCAAAATTACACTCTATCTGATGCAAGACAGAGACTCCCAGGGCAGAATCTGCAGAACATCAGATGGAAGATGCAGAACACAACGTTTATACACCCATGGGTGAAAACGTAACTATGGGGAAAATAACAGAAAACATTCTGTAACCAAGCAACTCTCCCAAGAGAATTTAGAAATGATCTTTCTCAAAAATATGCCAAAAGCATGGGAGAATTGCAAGGGGGGACTTAGAAGACCAGGGGAGAGGAAACACTGAATAAGCAGTGCAACTTTTTAGCAAGAATGACAACAAGAGGCCCATGCCTCGAAAATAGGCAACTTAACATAATTTCATAAAAAAAATTTTAAGTACAGCCCTGATTATTTTTTGTCACTCCTTTTTCCTCTCCTCCTTCTATATCCTCCTTAGAATCACCATTTCTCCAATAATTACGTGTCTGGCATCCTTTAAACTGAGATTTACAAGCACAAAGATCAGTGAGATGTTGACTGATGAAGGGCCAAACAGAGAATGATAATTGGCGCCAATTTCGGAACGTCCTTGACACTGCGCATGCGCAGTAGGGGCGAAGTATGGAGGTCCTATAGGACATGATTTCTTTTGGTTTTGGATGCAAATTTTGGGGATTGGGGGGGCAAAATTTGTGTTTGGCCCTGGATTTGTTAGAGTTAGCACCAGCTAAGTCTGGGTCATTGGTACAGTATAAAAATATATCTATTTAAGGACCACAACTCTTCTTAGAAGTTGGACCATACTGTTTTTAAACACAATCAACATAATTTTTTGTGGAAGACTCATACATCAAATATCAATCATTTGTTTGAGTTATCATACTTACTACAGTGGAACCTGTCTTGAGAGACCGCCCTTTGGGCCACACAAAAGTGGTCTCTCAAGACAGGTGGTCTCTCATAACAGCTTTCAGGTTTTCTCAAGTCAGTGAATAACCAACCACAAAATTCAGAAATAGAGAAGAATGGAGTTTTGTAATTACATTGTAGTTGTTCTTTTTTATGAAGTTTTTGTAACTAATTGAAATGGACTGTTATAAATCTTATAAAAATAAATTAGTGTTGAAAATCTTCATTGAAGATTTTCAACACTAATTTATTTTTATAATTTTTACAACAGTCCATTTCAGTTTGTTACAAAAAGATTTTTAACACAAATTTATTTTTATTCCTATCTATCACATTTCAGGTATGTATGAAATTGTTTATTCAGCAATAATCCTAATCTTTTCACAGGGGTCTTATAAAAACATCTCAATCTTTAATGAGTTAGCAATATATATATATTCTTTATTCACCAAATTAACAATGAACATATACATCGTGGGCCATTTGGCCCATTGATGGGAAACAAAAACAATCAACATGAATATATTGTGCACTAGATTTCAAGTTTTTGTGAATCCCTTGCCCAGCAATCCGGAGTAACGGGGAAAACGAAGGTGCTATTGAGAAATACTATTCAAGATTTATCACATTCACACCCCGATGTCAAAAACATAGCCCATGAACCCTCACCAAACAAGCTTAACAAACTCGCTCCAATAAGGGGTCAAAGGCTGTTTCTGGGACAAAAAGTGAATATGTTTAATCATTCAAGAATTTTTGTCTACTATCTGCGCTGGGTAAGAGTTAAGTATATCTGAAGACCACTCACACCAGAAAGGTTGATCACGCTGCATAACGATTGCAGCTGATCAATACTCAGTCTACGTCATAAGGGATTCAAGTCGAAAACATTCATAATTCGTACTTAACTGTTGACACAAAAAATAGCTGAGATGCGCACAAAGGAGAAACTCGACAGTCAACAGATTACACTTTCTAAAGCAGGTTTTCGAAAAACAAAACTATCAGAATATCATTTCTGGGCTCGAAACATTAAGTCGCAAAACGAAACTTATCGAAATACCAAATGTCTCCAACCCGCGTCCCCATGCGGACTTGAGCCCTATTTAATGCCCTTGACTCATAATTCGGGCTTATCACCTGACAGCTGAGTCTCTTCATCCAGCGCATCG
This sequence comes from Pictodentalium vernedei, assembly GCA_031216915.1. Taxonomy (NCBI): domain Eukaryota; kingdom Metazoa; phylum Mollusca; class Scaphopoda; order Dentaliida; family Dentaliidae; genus Pictodentalium; species Pictodentalium vernedei. Next base: position 716,339,474 of record CM062295.1, on the reverse strand, counting down.
CAGCCAAAAATAGCTGCGTTGTGCCCAGTGGAGAGACCCAGCAATCAGCAAATTTGTCAATCGATGGAATCACAATCCCGATGTCCTCACTTCCATTTATCTACGTTTTAGAAAATGTCATTATCCCAAGAATATGTGTGGGTCATGGCTGCTGAGAGGCATGCTCCAGAGAAGCACTGCTATGACATTACATCAACTCATCCCTTAATTTTAATGCTATTTGAATATATCTTGCTAGTTTAATTAATACAAATCTACTACTAGCTCCAACTAACTGACAGAATTTAAGCATATTTGACCTGAGTCTAGAACATGGTTTAATAAAATTCTTCCTTACGTCCCTAAATGCTCTACACTCCAAAATGAAGTGGAACTCACCTTCGATTTTATGACCATCACAAAGACTGCAGAGCCTGGCATCTCTATTAACGCTGGCATACCGTCCAACTTCGATATTTAACTTGTGAGAGGAGATTCTCATTTTAGTTAAATGGCTTCGAAGAGTTTTAGGAATATTTAACGTTAAATATGGCTGCAATTCATAATTTTCAAAAATGTGCTTGTACACATTACATTTTGATTTATTATTTAGCTCACCCCTCACATATTGGATATAATTATCTTTTAATATTATCTCTACTTCTTGAGTAAGTTGTGTATTAATATACGTTTGTTGGTTTAACCACATGTATCCCCTGCCTAATTCATTTAAAAAATTTTTTACATTATACAACCAAGAATTGTGCGAACCCCCTATTTCACATGCATAATATCTATCTAAATAAATGGATCTTAGGATTTCATTTTTGGAGCTTAATAATCTATTCCAATATTTAATTATCCTTATCTTCCTCAAAACCGCCATAGGGAAATGCCCCAACTCACTAAGCACCATTAAATTCATACTTTTCGAGTGGGTTCCAAGTAGTTTCTTACAAAATTCTAGATGGATTTTTTCAATATCTGTACCCTTATGAAAGCCCCATACCTCACATGAATAATTTAAAATACTAGATATGTAAATATCAAATAATGTTAGGCTTAGTTCAATATCTAACTGCATATTATTAATTTTAGTGGTAAGTGAATACATTGCCCTCCTAGCTTGCAGAGCTAACGTTTTTGGGAGATACAAAAATTACCATTATATTTTAAGGTCAAACCGAGGTAGTTAAATTCGTCTACTTCCTGGATCTGATTACCATTGATTAACCAATTAACTCGTTGTCCACGCCTTCCGCCCTTCCGAAAACATATTACTTTTGTTTTATCTGTATTAATCTTCAGCATATTTTTGTCACAATATAAACTAACACATTTTATCAATTCTTGTAATTCCTCTCTGGAATTTGACATCAGTACCATATCGTCCGCATACATGGTTAGTGGGATATTTTTACGGTGCATTTCAGCAACTGAAACCCAATTAAGAGGTTTTAATACTTTTAATTGTGTTAGTATAACACAATGGATTTTCCAATTCCAGAAAAGGTAAGAAGTTTTTGTCATGGTTTCAGTCTTCAAAGGGGCGGTCTCTCAAGACAGGTCAATTATGGCATAAAAATACAAGTTGGTACCAGGTCACAGTGGTCTCTCAAGACAGGTGGTCTCTCAAGACAGGTGATCTCCCATAGCAGGTCCATTATAAAGTAAAACCAATCAGTGCCTGGCAGATGTGGTCTCTCAAGACAGGTGGTCTCTCGAGACAGTGGTCTCTCAAGACAGGTTTTACTGTAGCTCCAAATTAATGAAAATCAATAAATTAGGGTCCATAACTCCATGTACACAAGTTAGATCATATTGGTTTACAAGCTCAATCAAGATATTGTAGTGAAAGACTCATATACAAATAGCAATCAAATCAGTTGATATTTGTTCAAATTATTGCATCAATAAGCAGAAAAGTAGTGAATTTTAGCAAAGGAAAAGTGTGAGCAGATTTTATTTCATATTTAAAGTTTACGGTAATGGTTATCAGCTTGCATTCAAAATGAAATCCATCCAAAATGAAATCCATCCATATTTATTTAAGTTCTAGCTATTTGGTGACTTGCCCCCCCCCCCCCCCCCCCCCACCCTCCCATAACCCAGCTCACCAAAGCACAGGTAGAGTTTGGGGGCACAGGTATTGTTTAGGAGGTCTCAGCATATTAAGAAGAACAGAGGTCAGAATATGGAACAGGTATAGAAGGAAGTGTCCCTCTCCCATTTGTGGTGAGTCTGCCAATTCTTTAAATTTAGAAAAAATATGCTGCCACAATTGGTGCTACAGTAAAACCTGTCTTGAGAGACCACCTGTCTTGAGAGACCACATCTGCCAGGCACCGATTGGTTTTACTCTATAATGGACCTGCTATGGGAGACCACCTGTCTTGTGAGACCACCTGTCTTGAGAGACCACTGTGACCTGGTACCAACTTGTATTTTTATGCCATAATGGACCTGTCTTGAGAGACCGCCCCTTTAAAGACTGAAACCATGACAAAAACTTTTTACCTGTTCTGGAATTGGAAAATCGATTGTGGTTATACTAACATAATTAAAAGTATTAAAAGCTCTTAATTGGGTTTCAATTGCTAACTCATCAAAGATTGAGATGTTCTTATAAGACCCCTGTGAAAAGATTAGGCTTATTGCTGAATAAACTATTTCATACATACCTGAAATGTGACAGATAGGAATAAAAATAAATTTGTGTTGAAAATCTTTTTGTTACAAATTGAAATAGACTGTTATAATAAAAATTATAAAAATAAATTTGTGTTGAAAGTTAAAAAATTTATAGTAATTTATATATTTTTTATACTTACCAATGACCCAGACATAGCTGGTGCTAACTCTTAAAATATAGGGCCAAACACAAATTTTGCCCCCCAATCCCCAAAATTTGCATCTAAAACTAAAGAAAACATGTCCTGAAAGGCCCTCCACACTTCGCCCCTACTGCGCATGCGCAGTGTCAAGGACGTTCCGAAATTGGCGCCATTAATCATTCTAATATCCAGTGCCTGGTAAGTGCTATGTACTCAGCGGGGAGGCAAGAGTTCCCAACTCCTGGGAGGGCCATCCCCGTCTGGGTCATTGGTAAGTATAAAAAATATATAAATTACTATAAATTTTTTAACATTTTTATACTGTACCAATGACCCAGACATAGCTGAATAGTAAAAAGGCTGGAGGGCCAAGGACATAGAGCAAAATGGAATACGCTCAATAAAATAAAATAGAGCCATCCCCTGTAGGGAAAAAGAAGTAATAGGCCTTACATGTATCTTTCTTATTTATGATAAATTAGAAAGATACAACACCTTCCAAAATTGAGCTTCATACATCCATGTAATCTATTAATATCCAATATAATCCTTATACTAATAATTTTTAAAGTAAGCCAATAAATAAAGTAAGTCTAGAGAATAGAGACTCTTATACTCCTAAAAGTGTCTGAGGATTGCATAATCATGTCCGTTGACATATGCAATATTCAAAAGCTATACTTTAAAAACTAAGACTTGAATGAATTTTAAAAACCTAAACTTCTCACTAAACAACCATCCCAATAACAGCTCAGAATTACTAACTCCGGAGGAGGTATCCCCTTGTTTTCATAGTAAAACAGGAGACCCAAGGGAACACGCTCCCCCCCCCCCCCCTTTTTCTTGCCCTGGGTCAAATAGCCCAGAGCGAAGAGGGCAGCCGAACGGAGACACTGCCGAAACAGACAGCCTACCTAGCTACAGTAGCAACTGTTAAGTGAATGACATTCTGAGCAGTAGATAATAGACCTAACAATAGAGGCCTCCAGAAATGGACTCGATATTTCTGAGATAAAATTCATGAATGTGGATGGCTGAGCGCAATGAGCGGCCTTCAAAAATCTATAATAGCGACACTATTAATGTAAGCCCAAGAAGTAGAAGAACTCTTACTTCATGAGCCGAAATCTTAAGCACAACTGCTAAGTCAATGATATACCATAAGCAGTACCGATAGTTAATAGAATCCATTAACAATAAAATGGAGCGTAACGTCCTTCTACTAGACATCAAAGACAGAAGAAGCTTACGCCCTTTGTAATAAACAGATATCTGTTTATAAATACATAAACTGTACCCGGAAAGAGTAAAGGCCAATGCCCATACGAAGACGGAAGGACCTTAAAATAATAGGTTCCGGATAATAGGAGCCTAACTCTTATGCAACAATCCAACCTAAATAGTAACGGAAGTATTGATTCCGAAACTATGAAAGTGAAAATCATCCATCGATAGTGCATGAAACTCACTGACTCTACAGTAAAAGAGAAACCAACAGAATTACTGTCTAAAAGGTCAGAATTTGAAAACTACTGTTTCCAGAGGCTCAAATGATTACTTAGCTAAATAAGAACCGAAGTTAAAATCCGTATAGGAATTTAATCTAAAGATTCTAAGTCTATTTATCAAAAAGTTACTAACTGACTTAGATAAAGAGACAAAAGACTCAATTGTAAACTATCGTAGAGTGCATAGCTATGAGGTAACATAAACCTATAACCTAAATAATAACAGGCTGCAGTAGATCTTGTGAAACAAGTATACTAAAAAATAGCAATGAGTAGTATGGAGGGATCAACAATATGAACATAATGATCCCTACACCACGACGGAAGAGCCTCCACTTTAGCCGCATAGAATAGCGAAGAAGAGGATCTCCTATAGTAAGAAATCGCGTCCAAAGCTCGTCCAGTACAGTGCTTACAATGCAATATGGACCACACAACAGAATACATGAAGGTTGGGACCTTGCTGGTTGTGATAAAGATGACACGATTTACCCAGTGAAAAAGATCCTCACATAGAGGAAGATTTCACGTTAAGACCCACAGTAGACAAGAGAGTAAATTACTCATGATCTCTGTGAAGATAGAGATGCTATCAACAGAAATGTATTGTGGTTGTTTATCTTAGCAATACCTGCTAAAACAACAGCGCCGGAGGATACGCGTATCCTATCATTCCGTCCTATAGATCAATAGAGCGTTAACAATATTAGCTCAGAGATCTGGACAAGCCAACACATACGTCTGCAATTGATTAGCAAGCTGTGTCATAAATAAATCATCATTGGGCGCTCCCATAGATAGCAAATTTGATTGAATACTTGTTTGTTGAGAGTCCATTCTGACAGCAACAAGCGACCCGTAAGAGAACGGGAGTCCGATAAAACAATCAGACGACCCGGAATATGACGGACCAAAACTGAACTTGGTGTACTATAACCAACAGACGGATTCTTTCCATTAAATTGAATAACGGAAACGAAAGAGTGCCTCCCTGGTTCCGGAGATACGCCACTACTGTCGAATTAAAGGACAGGAATTTGGGCATGCGTTTCTGAATAATGTTCATGCAATGACATAAAGCAAGCCTAAAAAACATTATTCCGCGGAAGAAAACTGATTGCTAAAAGACTGCGGAACCCAAAGACCCTGGCACTTCGAATCCGTAGGGATCATTATTATATCCCAATCTGTTTGACTGGCAACCGTCATAACAGCCACACTCGGGTCCGGCAACTGCGGCGGCACTCTCTGAGTCAACCACCGAATGTTTGCCCCAGTCTGAATCTCTTGTAACACTAGATAGACAAGAGAACGTGTAAATCGAGCAATTCATGGATTGCCGAAAAGTTGCCGTCGAAGAGAAGCTCCTCCGAGAACGAAGCGACTCTGAGAGAGTTCTTAACCTTACTATCCACGCGTGTGGATGTAGCTAGGGCTGCGTCACGTCTAACTAACTCCAATCAGCCACTGAAGGGTGGAGTTATACGTGAACAAACTACTGCCCTCAAAAGAAATTACATTGAGAATAATATCCCGTAAATCTTTTCTTGAAGACGTAATGATAACGCCTCAGTAAGGCGGATTACGTATAATAAAGCGTCTAAGTTAAGTCTACTATACATAATGTCGTTCCCAACACTGAAATTGGAAAAGACATAAACGGCGAAAAAGAATATATGCAGTCTTTAATCACACCGTCTAGACGCATATGAACTCTCGGTATGCCCTGCTCTGCCAAAATAAACTATTTGTATAAATGATAAAATGGCAGAAATGAGCAACGCGGACAAGAAACTAAACTATCATGCTTAGTAGCAGGCTTGTATATATATATATATATAGCGTCGAAAAATAAAACACATGTTGTAATGACAATATTGGACTGCGTCGGTAAGTCAGGGACAATGTCCCTGAACCGATCGAAAAATCCGAGTCCAATGACGCTATAAGTCTCTTATCCAAGATCGCAGCAATGAAGTCCGAAATAATAATCACTGGAAGATAATGCCAGAAGATATGAAAGGCATCTTCCGATACTACTAAAGGGAAAACTCGAAATCTTTCGAATCCCTTTCGCCATCCTGTCGGACCCTATAAAGCGTTCGGTCGTCCGTACCTGATGCAACCGCGGACCGCACAGACCCAGCGCCGTCGGATAATTCCTGATTCGACCGAGAAACTGTCAATTGCTGGGATGCTGCGAAACAACTGTGCTAACTCGGATAGCACGTCCGTCACTGAGGCCTGAGGAGAAGCGGTCTTACGATGCATTGCCGCTGGAAGCTCCGTGATCATTACCCTGTGCATACTACCAATATGCGAGCGAACGGAGTGTATAGGCCTCGTGTCCCTTGGCTACCGGATGGCGCGACCTATTCGCCGTGGAATCACTGAATGCCGAAACTGATCGGATACTCGAGGTCACGTAGCCAATGTGCGGTCGTGTGCCCTGCTGTGAGGATGAGGAAGCATTAAAGACAGTCTCTCGGACTGTCAATATAACGGAGCGTCCCGACCAACGGACATATGCTCCGAATGTAAAATATCTGAACCACAACATGCGGTCCCCTATGTTGTTGGGCGAGAGAGGGACCTCTCTCGCTCACAGCCCGGACGGACCTGGACAAGCCAGGAACCGGACTAACAGGCTTCCTCCGATCTGTCCTCAATCTGCCGTCACTGGGTGAGTACTAAAGTAATTAAAGTGCTCGCATCACCCAAATCTCCTTCCTAGACCGCAACGGACGAACCCGGCAGCCGAACCATTCGATGAATGTACGCTACACCGGGTGAGCTAGCGAATGTCACTCCGTAGGCGATAGACATATTCCATGAGCACTTATTGCCGCTAACTCTTCATTAACTATGACGACAGAGGCACACTTTTGAAAGACATCTCCATAACAGAAGAGGAAGCCTTAGCAGTCTCAGCGGACTGCCTATACAACGGAGCGTCCCGAGCGACGGACGTATGCTCCACTTGCGACACATTTTGTAGCACAACATCTGGGGCCAGATGTTGTTGAACGAGAGAGGGGCCTCTCTCGCTTGCCGTCCGGATGGACCGGAACGAGCTATGAACCGGACTAAAAGGCTTCCTGCATTCTCCCTCCGATCCGCCGTCACTGGGTGTGCATTAGGTTAATTTATAGTGCTCGCATCACCCCAAAATTCCTTCTAGACCGCAACGGACGAACCCGGCTGCCGAACCATTCGGTGAATGGATGCTACACCGGGTGAGCTAGCGGACGTCAAAGGCCGTCGAACCTACTAGGGTCCTCTTAGGCAATTGGCGTATTTACATGAGCACTTTTCCGCTAGCCCTTCATTAATTGTGACGACGGAGGCACACTGTTGGAAGACATCACAGATACATCACCCTAATCTTGATCGTCTGAAATAGAAATTGATAAAGTAGAGTGACCCTGCGGGGAAAGGACCGGAGTGTCCAAATCCCCAACAACATACCGTGACATACGCTTCCCATATTGTCATCGAAATCATACGATACAGAACAGGAGTTAATGCGAGTACACTGACCACATATAGAATGATAATAAAGTCAGAGGAAGACTTCCTCTTAAAACAATTGATCAATATCCTTTCAATGTGAAAAGAAAACAAGTCCTGGTACTCGCACTAACCCCTGGCAATCAAAATACATAATAATAATATGATCCATTAATATAGAAAAAATAATTGAAATCAAAATATTTTGAAAAAATATTTTTTCAGAACAGCCCAAGTTTCTGAAAAGTAACGTTGAGCCCCAATGGATCCCAAGCCTAAGTGTGGACAAAAATTTTAAAAATATTTTAAACAATTTATTCAACACTTACGAACAATAATAATGTATCTAGTTATGATTAAAATAACATCAAGATATTATTTTTTAGAAATCCCCCCCTCACACAGAGGGCTGTTGTAAATGTAAACAATGAGTGTAAAAACACTAAAATAAGACTCCAGGCACCCAGGCCCGAAATCAGTTACCAAAAATACACTATCTGATGCAAAACAGAGACTTCCAGGGAAGAAACTGCAGAACATCAGATGGTAGATGCAGAACACAACGCCTAACCACCCGTAGGTGAAGACGTAAACATGGGGAAAGAACAGAATTCATTCTGTTATTCAGCTAAAACTCCCAAGAAAATTTAGTAATAATAATTACAAAAACTATGCCAAAAGCATGGGAGAATAGCAAGGGGGAACTTAAAGGACAGGGAGAGAGGAAAACACTTAAAAAACAGTGTAACTAAATAATCAGAATGACAACAAAATGGCTGCTGCCTTGAAAATAGGTAACTTAACATAATTTCATTAAAAATTTTTAAGTTACAGCCCTGATAATATTCTGTCACACATTCTTTTCCTCTCCTCCTTCTCTATCCTCCTTAGAATCACCATTTCACTAATATTTATGTGTCTGGCATCATTTAAACTGAGATTTATAAGCACAAAGATCAGTCAGATGTTAACTGATGAAGGACCAAACTTAGAATGATTAATGGCGCCAATTTCGGAACGTCCTTGACACTGCGCATGCGCAGTAGGGGCGAAGTGTGGAGGGCCTTTCAGGACATGTTTTCTTTAGTTTTAGATGCAAATTTTGGGGATTGGGGGGCAAAATTTGTGTTTGGCCCTATATTTTAAGAGTTAGCACCAGCTATGTCTGGGTCATTGGTACAGTATAAAAATATCTTCAATGAAGATTTTCAACACTAATTTATTTTTATAATTTTTATAACAGTCCATTTCAATTTATTACAAAAACTTCATACAAAAGAACAACTACAAAGTAATTACAAAAATCCATTCTTCTCCATTTCTGAATTTTGGGGTTGGTTATTCACTGACTTGAGAAAACCTGACACCTGTTATGAGAGACCACCTGTCTTGAGAGACCACTTTTGTGTGGTCCAAAGGGTGGTCTCTCAAGACAGGTTCTACTGTACATGTATATAGGGCTATATTGAGGCATGATAGGACATCCATTTACACTGAATGTGGTATGTTATCTGTATTTACATTAGTTGCTGTTCAATTCATATTATATTTTGGGAGCCTGCAGGGCTTTTGGAGGGAGGTTTATGCGACTGAAGATTAGCCAAGTAAGTTGCTTATTTTGTGTTCCTCCTGTCAATTCTGTTTTGTTTGAAATGGGCATTGAATTCTTAGTGAAGTTCTTTCTTCAAATTTTATAGATATGCTGTTAAACCGTATTCAGTTAATAACATGGTTTCTGATAATTAACTTAATTCCTTATATTGTGTTTGACAGAGCTCTCAAACAAGATATAATTGATTAAATGTTAAATTCATTGCCACATCATGTTGATGCATCTATATTTTTAAGACACAATGTAAGGCCTAAAAAAAATTCTCACTTCTCAGGCAACTCTCCTCAATTTTGTGGGATGGCAGGTAGCGAGGCAGATTTTTTCGTATTATTAAATCATGAAGAGTAAGAACTGTCTGAGAAACTTACCTCTGCACTATAATGTCTTAAAAAAGCATTGTTTTCAGCAGACAAATCCCCAATAGTGCAGCTGGAATTTAACCAACAATTTTTTGTCTGACACGGCTCAATGAGCTCTGCTGAAGAAAATATTTTCGATCCAATTTTGAAGTCCTTCGAGTCCAAAACAATATCATCAGGGGTCTTACTCCAAATTTAGTTTGAAATTCAAGGTCTTTTCCAGGATTTCAAGGACAAGGATCACAACCACTCAAGGGGTTGTTTTGTCTGCGAGCCATTTGGACCAGCACCAAGGGTATTTAGTGTCAAAATAATTTCCAAGGTAGGGCAATTGGTTGTGTTCAAGTTGACACTCGGTGTTCTGATGAAGCAAAACGAAGCACAAACACCATCAAATTGTTGTCACATTGCCAGTGGTCAAAGTGCATTGAACATGCTGAATGAGTGAAAATAAGTTGTTAAGCTGATGTCTGTTGACCAATTTTTATAATCGTAAAATGTTTTTGCCATCCCCATTGGTATTTCTTGAATCAAATGATTTGACATCACCTGCCCGACAGCCATCTTTCAAGTCATGTTTGAGCCACTCAAAACCATTTTTCGCCAGCCATTTTTTTCTTAAAAGACACACTTGCCTGCCATTTTGTATTTTCTTTTCGTATAAAACAAGAATTGGAAAATAAGTACAAAGTCAATGAGAAAATCCAAGAGATGAATCATGTGACCGGAAATAATAAAGCACACATTGACTTTTGATTGGTTTGATTCTGAAACATTGGAGGCATGCTGTATACTGCTTGCTACTATTTGAATTCAGTAATGCTATTGTTGAGTCCTGGCATCGCAAAATGTTTTCAAGAAAAACTTCAATGAACAGGATTTCTCTGCATCAGAAAGTGTGTTGTGAACATAAAGTTACCAGAACTCTGATACTGACCATTTGCAAGAATGAAATTCACAGACACTGATGCAACTGATCAATTTCTTCATAACTAAATTACAAAAGAATTCAGTGTTGATCATTTCTGAATGTTCGTCTGCACACCATTCACTTTACAGTAAACCCTGTCTTGAGAGACCACTGTCTTGAGAGACCACCTGTCTTGAGAGACCACATCTACCAGGCACCGATTGGTTTTACTCTTTTATGGACCTGCTATGGGAGACCACCTGTCTTGAGAGACCACCTGTCTTGAGAGACCACTGACCTGGTACCAACTTGTATTTTTATGCCATAATAGACCTGTCTTGAGAGACCGCCCCTTTGAAGACTGAAACCATGACAAAAACTTTTTACCTGTTCTGGAATTGGAAAATCCATTGTGGTTATACTAACATAATTAAAAGTATTAAAAGCTCTTAATTGGGTTTCAATTGCTAACTCATTAAAGATTCAGATGTTTTTATAAGACCCCTGTGAAAAGATTAGGATTATTGCTGAATAAACAATTTCATACATACTTGAAATGTGACAGATAGGAATAAAAATAAATTTGTGTTGAAAATCTTTTTGTAACAAATTGAAATGGACTGTTATAAAAATTATAAAAATAAATGAGTGTTGAAAATCTTCAATGAAGATTTTCAACACTAATTTATTTTTATAATTTTTATAACAGTCCATTTCAATTTATTACAAAAACTTCATACAAAAGAACAACTACAAAGTAATTACAAAAATCCATTCTTCTCCATTTCTGAATTTTGGGGTTGGTTATTCACTGACTTGAGAAAACCTGACACCTGTTATGAGAGACCACCTGTCTTGAGAGACCACTTTTGTGTGGCCCAAAGGGTGGTCTCTCAAGACAGGTTCTACTGTACATGTATATAGGGCTATATTGAGGCATGATAGGACATCCATTTACACTGAATGTGGTATGTTATCTGTATTTACATTAGTTGCTGTTCAATTCATATCATATTTTGGGAGCCTGCAGGGCTTTTGGAGGGAGGTTTATGCAACTGAAGATTAGCCAAGTAAGTTGCTTATTTTGTGTTCCTCCTGTCAATTCTGTTTTGTTTGAAATGGGCATTGAATTCTTAGTGAAGTTCTTTCTTCAAATTTTATAGATATGCTGTTAAACCATATTCAGTTAATAACATGGTTTCTGATAATTAACTTAATTCCTTATATTGTGTTTGACAGAGCTCTCAAACAAGATATATAGAGGATATTCACGAAAATTTGATGAATACCGAAAATATCTCGTGAGTGGCTACAAAGAAATATGAGGATCTTCACGAGCGACGCACATCAAATTTTCGTGAATTTTCTTTTTATTTAATGCTCTACGACTACAAACTCTCCAATTTGTGGCCTTTATTTGCCATTAAGGCGCAAAATTTATGTGCCGAACCGGCGTCCATACAAAAATTACAACAACCAAACTCCAACCATTGGAATGTGTGAATATCCGCACAAAAAGTAGTCCCGTCTTATTTCTCCCCTAACTTTACGATTTACCAAGGCTGGCGAATTGAAATAATCGCAATGTGTTTCGAAGAAATAGAACAATAACAAAAAACACCACTTTCTTATTTTCAATAACAAGACACGTCATTTTATTTTTTTTGAACTCAATGCACTGAAGACGTGTGAAGTTGAACTGAAGAAATTTGAAAGTGATTTCGGCTTTTCGCTGGAAGGTGAATGAGAAAGTCAAACTTTGAAACCGCTGATTTAATGAATTGATTTAGTCACTGTCACTATCAATTATTCGAATTTGTTTGTATTTGGGACTCTGGAATTCATTACTGATGTGCTGACTCTGTGATGATTGCATGTAAATGTTTATCGGCCCATTAAACGTGCTGCCACTGAACATCGAAGACAGTGGAAATGAACCTACGATGAAATATCGATTTCTAAATATCATTTTGATATTTCGTTTTGCCGACCGACAGGGGAATATGACTTAATTTTTCAGCGTGAATTGATGCCTGAGCATTAAATAAAATTGATTAAATGTTAAATTCATTGCCACATCATGTTGATGCATCTATATTTTTAAGACACAATGTAAGGCCTAAAAAAAATTCTCACTTCTCAGGCAACTCTCCTCAATTTTGTGGGATGGCAGGTAGCGAGGCAGATTTTTTCGTATTATTAAATCATGAAGAGTAAGAACTGTCTGAGAAACTTACCTCTGCACTATAATGTCTTAAAAAAAGCATTGTTTTCAGCAGACAAATCCCCAATAGTGCAGCTGGAATTTAACCAACAATTTTTTGTCTGACACGGCTCAATGAGCTCTGCTGAAGAAAATATTTTCGATCCAATTTTGAAGTCCTTCGAGTCCAAAACAATATCATCAGGGTTCTTACTCCAAATTTAGTTTGAAATTCAAGGTCTTTTCCAGGATTTCAAGGACAAGGATCACAACCACTCAAGGGGTTGTTTTGTCTGCGAGCCATTTGGACCAGCACCAAGGGTATTTAGTGTCAAAATAATTTCCAAGGTAGGGCAATTGGTTGTGTTCAAGTTGACACTCGGTGTTCTGATGAAGCAAAACGAAGCACAAACACCATCAAATTGTTGTCACATTGCCAGTGGTCAAAGTGCATTGAACATGCTGAATGTGTGAAAATAAGTTGTTAAGCTGATGTCTGTTGACCAATTTTTATAATCGTAAAATGTTTTTGCCATCCCCATTGGTATTTCTTGAATCAAATGATTTGACATCACCTGCCCGACAGCCATCTTTCAAGTCATGTTTGAGCCACTCAAAACCATTTTTCGCCAGCCATTTTTTTCTTAAAAGACACACTTGCCTGCCATTTTGTATTTTCTTTTCGTATAAAACAAGAATTGGAAAATAAGTACAAAGTCAATGAGAAAATCCAAGAGATGAATCATGTGACCGGAAATAATAAAGCACACATTGACTTTTGATTGGTTTGATTCTGAAACATTGGAGGCATGCTGTATACTGCTTGCTACTATTTGAATTCAGTAATGCTATTGTTGAGTCCTGCCATCGCAAAATGTTTTCAAGAAAAACTTCAATGAACAGGATTTCTCTGCATCAGAAAGTGTGTTGTGAACATAAAGTTACGAGAACTCTGATACTGACCATTTGCAAGAATGAAACTCACAGACACTGATGCAACTGATCAATTTCTTCATAACTAAATTACAAAAGAATTCAGTGTTGATCATTTCTGAATGTTCGTCTGCACACCATTCACTTTACAGTAAAACCTGTCTTGAGAGACCACTGTCTTGAGAGACCACCTGTCTTGAGAGACCACATCTACCAGGCACCGATTGGTTTTACTCTTTTATGGACCTGCTATGGGAGACCACATGTCGTGTACGCTGCCCATATGAACACAGAAATTGAGACCCCACTAATTACACTACGAGGTGGGGTCTCAAAACCCCACCACGTGACTTCAATTTGTCTATAATTAACTTGTGTTTTTTGCAAGTGCGGTAATCAGGTTTATTCTTCCACTAAAAATAGTTTCAGTTCATTGTTATTTAGTGATTGTTAGGTATTGCACTTAAGTATAAATTGAATACGTATGCTCCATACATGTTTTTTGATAATAAAAAGTATTAATATGGCAGAAAAAACGATCAAAATATGGAGTTTGAATCGTGTTTTTAATCTCGCATGAATATGTCAAATTGTGTGATGGAATGTTCGGCTGACGTCGGGTTATCTTTTGATCTCTCAGTCACCGGCTCTTAATTAGATCAAATTTTTTAACAGTCAGTGAAATATTACTTTTACTTTTACTTGAAATATTAAAAAGATAGTTCAATATTTGAAACGGTTATTGAAAGCTATTGCGATTCGGAATGTTGTTCATCAAAATCGATTCAGAACTAGAGGAATTACGAAAAAATAAATATTATACCGTACTGAAATCATGGATGTGAGTTGAAAAAAATATAACTTGACCAGTACAATATCTGGGCATTTCCCCGGAGGTCTTTTACCTAACTGTAGCTATTGACGGGGAGAAGAATCATGTTACTGGTACTGAATTTTGAATAAATTGTGAGTTGGGGAGGAAGGGAATCCGATTTACGATTTTAAAAGTTTAATTCAGAGTGGAATGTTAAAATGTAAATGTTGAGAGTGGAATTAACATAAATAAACTACATTAACGAAAAAGGAATGCTTATGGTGGCCCTGGGACGTTTCAGCCCAAGACGCTTCGGAATCCATATATTGAAGCGCCTGCATGCACTAGCAAGGAAAACTGGCCAAGATGGGGGGGGGGGGGGGGGGGGGGTGGGTGGGCAAGCAATCAATGATATAGGCCTATTTGTGCGTGTGGGTTTATGGGTCTGGGGCCCAATTGCCTCATTTCGGGATGGGGAGGGCTATTTACTTCACCATTTAGGAGTGGTATGGATGACTGAATCTTACACTGCCAAGACACTGAAATTTTTGATGTGCTGGCTGCAAAAATCAGGGGTGGCGTCAGAAAATCTCCGATAGAGGAACTAAAATCTCCTGTCTGAAAGACCTATTTTAATTTTTTGGGTTTCAAGACACGTGTGGGGGGACAAAACAAAAAAAATTATAATACGAAATTTCGGGGCATGTTTGAGCTAGGGTTACGATGTATGGTGGTCTGGCTTGTTGATCGGCATGTCATTATTGGAAATAAAAAAAATATTATTTTCTATTGATTTTATTTACATATGGTTATAATTATGATTACTGAATTAATAAAAAGTAATTGAAAATATTGTTTTGTCTCTTATTTTTTCTCAAGCTTGTCATGTGCAGAGGTGTTAAAACAGATGTTGGTTTGAAGGACAGCCCTGTGCTTTGTCGCACCACTCAAATGTCATTTCACACCTTGTGCAAGTGGTAGTTTAATCTACTGTACCTAATTAATCACTTCAATCCCGACTACTTTTATGTAGTAGCCGTAGAATAATATTTTATTTAAGTGTCACATTTCAATAAACATGCATAATATTCATACATGTAGAGTATTTTCAAAATATTTATATGAAATCCAGCCTATGGAGGCTTATGAGACACATTTTCATCAGATGTAGGTCTTTTTTTACAGTAGTTCATAAAAAAAACCCCAAAAAACAACAAAAAACCCAAACCCGAAAGACCAAAACACATGCACGCACACCAAAATACACACCCTTGCGCACCCCCCCCCCCCCCACACACACACACAAACACACAGAGTAATATGAAGACATACGCCCACATGCACTTGCGTATAATTTCGTGTACTAATTTTCTTTCACTTTTTCTTACTCCCCCCCCCCCCCCCCCTCATCACGTATATCTGTCTCTCTCTATCTCTTTCCCACTGAAGCGTACTCTCTCTTAGAATGGCACATTCGCAGATATTTTAATTCGGCATCTCCCTTATATTCACCCACGTATTTTTACATACACACAGGCTTAGCTATTTCAATTGATAATACAAATAACAACAATGTAGAGGAACGTTGAAAAATCCGCAAATGCAAAGAGTATAAAAGTATGTACAAACCCCTACAGAATTGGATGAAGGATATTTATTTCTGTATGCAAATATCTCCCGTCCACCCCCCAACCCTTCCAGCCCACCCCCACCCCCCTGTGATATAATCATTAGTTTCAGTCTCGAGTGAGATACTTTTTGGTATCCATTCAAAAACACTTATTTTCTTTTTACTATATCCTTTTTATATTGAGTTGACTCAATGTCGTGGACTGGTATCACTTCGATCATTAGCCGTGCGCCGTGGGCGCTTTCGTGGCGCAAGAGGCTTTTTCACCCCCACTTCCCACCCAAGAAAAACACGGTTCATCACGTGTTGGCCTACTGCTGTAAACAAAATGTGAAATTGGGAACTTCGCGAAAATTATTTGTTTTTCTCAAGTCTGGTTTATTTATTTCCTCGATCAAATCGATCGCGTAAACACAACAGTTTAGTTTCGAAAGTGACGAGGACTTTGTACTTAACCAAATGGAACTGACTGTTCTATTCCCAATTTACAATTTCAAACCGGAGCAATAGTCGCCGTCTGCCTCCTCCAAATTCCAATTTTAATTTAAAATAAATTATCTACTACCAGTAACAAACGCAGTTGTCTTGCCAGTTGACGTCACAAGACAGTATTTATTAATCAGCAGAGAAACTGACATACAAAAGCAATTAAACTAATCGTTAACGCTCGTGACCACGGTAGGTCACAGTGTTTTGAAAACTGTCTTCCACTGATCAAACACTGCGGTCCACTGGAACTCCACGGAGGAGAACACACCGCGGCGGCGTTTTTGTTTCAATCCACGTTGAACGTACTGGAATGTTAGTTATAAGAAACCAAATGAAGTTAAAAGATTAAAAAATGACAACTCATTTATGTAAATATCAATGTGCAAAAAACAAACTTATTTATGTTAATATCTATGTGCAGTGTAGTATGTTTCTATAGTTTATTTCTCGTTAAAAGTTAGAACACTTGAATGAAATAAAATATATCAAAGCCAATGTTCCTGTTATTGTTGCTCTGTTGTCAATGGAGATAAGTAATAATTGTACACGCCCACTCATAAATAGTTCCTCTATAAATAGACAGCACTAATCTAAATTTAGCATCAATAACTGGGGTATTTATTGACCAGTTTCATATGGGTACTGTACACGTAATGCTGTCTTGAGAGACCACCTGTCTTGAGAGACCACTGACCTGGTACCAACTTGTATTTTTATGCCATAATAGACCTGTCTTGAGAGACCGCCCCTTTGAAGACTGAAACCATGACAAAAACTTTTTACCTGTTCTGGAATTGGAAAATCCATTGTGGTTATACTAACATAATTAAAAGTATTAAAAGCTCTTAATTGGGTTTCAATTGCTAACTCATTAAAGATTCAGATGTTTTTATAAGACCCCTGTGAAAAGATTAGGATTATTGCTGAATAAACAATTTCATACATACTTGAAATGTGACAGATAGGAATAAAAATAAATTTGTGTTGAAAATCTTTTTGTAACAAATTGAAATGGACTGTTATAAAAATTATAAAAATAAATTAGTGTTGAAAATCTTCAATGAAGATTTTCAACACTAATTTATTTTTATAATTTTTATAACAGTCCATTTCAATTTGTTACAACAACTTCATAAAAAGAACAACTACAAAGTAATTACAAGAATCCATTCTTCTCCATTTGTGAATTTTGTGATTGGTTATTCACTAACTTGAGAAAACCTGAAACCTGTTATGAGAGACCACCTGTCTTGGGAGACCACTTTTGTGTGGCCCAAAGGGCGGTCTCTCAAGACAAGTTCTACTGAACCTGTGCACAGTAAATAGGGATTTTAATAAAATTGCCCATTTTTCTGAATTAGCTTGTCACTGGAAATCCAATTTATTTGAGTTTGGTACAACACATGAAATGCGATTTCAGTGAAGCATTTGCCTTTAAAGTTTGTGCATTTCTTTTCCCAAAGCACTCTGCAATACTGAAATGACAATTCACTACAAATTCTATGTATTTGAAGCCGATGGAATGCAAAACTCAGGAGTTGCTTCACAAAATGAAAGTGTCAGTGACACTGAAGCTCAACTTGTCCAAGAAGGGACTGAACTAAATAGAAAGCTCCAGTAATGCCAAGTCATTCAATCAAGTTTCTACAGAAAAGACATTACACTAAAACTACATATGAAATCTGAAAAGATCGCGTGAGGGATTTGATCTGTATGGTGTACTGAGGGAATTGTTGACAATTTATATGTCAAATCTAAGATGGCTGTTGGTGGCCATGTTTTTCAATGAAATACAGAAACATTTGATAGCTCCCATCTAGACATCACACCAAAGCTACATATGAAATTTAACAAAGATCGGGTGAGTGATGCCAAATCCAAGATGGTCGGTGGCAGCCATGTTTTTCACCAAAATTCAGAAAAAATTGATAGTTCCCATGTAGACATCACAACAATTCAATATATAAAATTTGAAAGAAATCAGGTGGGAGATGTGGTCTGTAAGGTGTGCTAATGGAATTGTTGACAATTAATATTCCAAATACAAGATGGCTGCTGGCGACCATGTTTTTTTACAAAATTCAGAAAAATTCAATAGCTCCCATCTAGATATGACACCAAAGCTACTAGTGTTCAACCGATGATCGGAACTGGCCACCAAAATCGGCTGATTATGGGCAATCGGATGACAATGGCAACGGCTCCTGGAACATCGGTTCAATGGATTGTTGCCAAGCAATTTGTGATTTTTCTGAATCGCATTTTATTATCTTCTGCAATTGTTCAATTGTTAATGTAAAATTATGTCGATGATACCATTCAATAAAGTTGAGAAACAACCACAATGTGTGTTTCTAATCTCTCTAGAAACCCCTTTACGGGATATACGTGATAAACAAATGTAAAGCTTACAACTAAGCACACTTGCAGCAATCGCCAGTTCATACCGGAAAAGTGAAGGATGCACTCCATTGACTCAGGTTGCAGTAAAATTACCAGTCGCGCACACTTGGGCGGTAAACGTGGCTCTGAGAGCCACGTTTACCGCCCAAGTGTGCGCGACTGGTAATTTTACTGGGACCCCAGTCAACGAAGTTTAACACTTTGAAAAATGTTCAGTTTAATGTAGTTCTTTCGAGTCTCGACTTGTCTTGTAGTGCACGGTATTACAATCAGAATCGGCATCAGAATCGGCCGATTGTGGGCTCAAATAACCGGTAATCGGTCAGCGACCATTTTTGGTAATCGGTTGGACACTAAAAGCTGCTTACCAAATTTGAAAAAAATGGGGTGAGAAATGTGGCCTGTAGGGTGTGCTAATGGAATTGTTGACAATTTATGTGCCAAATCCAAGATGGCTGCTAGCGACCAGGTTTTTCAACGAAGTTTAGAAAAATTTGATGCCTCCCATCTAGACATCACACCAAAGCTACATATGAAATTTAACAAAGATCAGGTGAGAGGTGCCACCTGTAGGGTGAGCCAATGGAATCGTTGACAATTTATATGACAAATCTAAGATGTCCACTGGCAGCCATTTTTTTCAATGAAATTCAGAAAAATTCAATAACTTCCATCTAGACATTGTTCCAAAGACACATGTGAAATTTGGAACTGATCTGATTTGCGAGCTGCAGCCTGTAGGGTGGGCAGAAGGAATTGTGCACGGAAAGAGGAATGTACGGACAGATGGATGGATGGATGGATGGATGGATGGACGAAGGATCGCAACCACATCCAATAGCTCATACTTCATGCTGTCAAGATGAGATAACGAAACAAAACTATTGGGGATTGTTTAACAATTCTTAAATGTCTTTTGAAA
Source organism: Pictodentalium vernedei (assembly GCA_031216915.1). Classification (NCBI taxonomy): domain Eukaryota; kingdom Metazoa; phylum Mollusca; class Scaphopoda; order Dentaliida; family Dentaliidae; genus Pictodentalium; species Pictodentalium vernedei. The sequence goes on along the minus strand of CM062295.1, from coordinate 716,319,368 downwards.
ACAGGTACCGTTACAGAGTATCAAACATAATTTGTGATTAGTTTGAAGTCTTGGAATGCATGTTTACAGTTTATCATGAGCAGAGAACTGCTCACTAGGTACAGCCGAGGTACACTGTTTTCTACTCACAAAAATAAAAATTGTGGGCCTGATGGCATGCAAGAGCAACAGCTCAACTCAAAATCAAAAGACTGGTGTGTAATGGTGCCCCTTAAATTTTGACTGGTTTTCCAGAACTTTCAAGAACTGGCCTAACAAAACGTGTTTTTCAGGACTTTGTAGGCCTGGAATTTTAAAATGCCAAATTCAAGGACTTTTAAGATTCCAGGACCTGCCTGCGCACCCTGTATCATCAGAGTTTTTCCAGGTTAAAATTATTGTGAGGCAGATTTTTTATGATGCAGAAGATGCTTGAGAAACAAGTTGGGTTTTTTTAAAGAGCCTAATAGGGATACACTAAGCCACAAAAAGTAAATCTTCTGTTTCTCAGGCCATTATTTGTAAAATTCCATGCGGGCGAGCGTTTTATTTTATTTTTTATTTCAGTAATTACTTCTTTGCCATCAAAAGTTTAGGTTCTTGGTTCAAGTTTTAGGCCTCATAATCTACAGAATACCATGGGTGGTGGTGATTTCATCCCTTGAGCACAAGAAGGCTTTGCAATGCTAAAGCATTGCAAAGCCTTCTTGCACTCAAGGGACAAATTCATCAATTTTTTTAACTTGAGTAAAATATCAGACATAAACCATTTAATTTTTATTTTTTTAAAGTTTAAATTGGTTATAAAAAGAGAACATGCGGCAACCAAAAGGACATTGCGGGAGGGCCTTAGAAACAGATTTTTTATTTTTTTAGGCCTAATATGCAGTTAAGTGGCATACACTGTATTTACCTTTGATAACAAACCCAGAGTCAGCTATTGTTTTTCCTTGAGATTTCCAGATGTGATAGAGATGGAGATACACACCAACATAAAAGTCATTAACCACTGGAAACACACTCCTTAGTCTGTTACAGTCCCTGAAAAAAAAAATTCTTTGACTAAATTAACTTCTATACATGATACAGTGAGTCAATGTTTCAGTTCAGTTAGCATAACCCCATACTTAACAAAAGACCTCATTTAAAATCCCAAATTAAACTTATCATGTATTCCATGTTACATAATCTCTTAGTGGACTGGTCTCGGATGATGTGTTGTGGGGAAGTGGGGGAGATTAAGCCATAGCAAGTGGTAGGTTATCCCTGGTATACTTTTCTACTGAAATTGTGAAAAACCCTAATATAAATTGTACAGGCCTATACCATCCTATGATGATCCACCAAGAGACTGTGCAACCAAGCTTGGAAATAAGAAGACTGTCATCTGCAGAATGAGGTCCCCAGAGGGTAAATTTGGTGATGCTACCTTGCACAGTAGGGTATCATTACTAAATGTATCCTCCTTGAACCTCAATCTGAATCAAGATCTAAGGCCTGAACAGAAAGAGGTACCTGGAGGATAAATTGGGGGATTCTAGCCCACTGTACGGAATACCATCAGCAAAGTCAGCTTCTGGGGACTTCATTCTGCAGATGACAGTCTGCTTATTTCCAGGCTTGGTTACACAGTCTCTCGAATATTTTCATTTTTGGGGGCCAAATGATCTTTCAGTATCTCTACGGCATTTTCATCACTGTGAATAATTTCAGCCTAATTAATCTTTATAAGGCCACACAAAGTAGATCTTCTGTTTCTCAGGCCATTATTTGTGAAATTGCATGCGGGCGAGCGGTTTTTTATTTTATTTTTTATTTCAGTAATTTCTTCTTTGCCATCGAAAGTTCATGTTCTTGGTTCAAGTTTTAGGCCTCATAATCTACAGAATAGCATGGGTGGTGGTGTATTTCATCCCTTGAGTGCAAGAAGGCTTTGCAATGCTAAAGCATTGCAAAGCCTTCTTGCACTCAAGGGACAAATTCATCAATTTTTTTAACTTGGGTAAAATATCAGACATAAACCACTTAATTTTTATTTTTGTTAAGTTTAAACTGGTTATAAAAAGAGAGCATGCGGCAGCCAAGAGGACCATGCGGGAGGGCGTAAGAAGTTAAAAAATTTATAGTAATTTATATATTTTTTATACTTACCAATGACCCAGACATAGCTGTGCTAACTCTTAAAATATAGGGCCAAACACAAATTTTGCCCCCCAATCCCCAAAATTTGCATCTAAAACTAAAGAAAACATGTCCTGAAAGGCCCTCCACACCTCGCCCCCACTGCGCATGCGCAGTGTCAAGGACGTTCCGAAATTGGCGCCATTTATCATTCTAAAAACCAGTGCCTGGTAAGCGCTATGTACTCAGCGGGGAGGCAAGAGTTCCCAACTCCTGGGAGGGCCATCCCCGTCTGGGTCATTGGTAAGTATAAAAAATATATAAATTACTATAAATTTTTTAACATTTTTATACTGTACCAATGACCCAGACATAGCTGAATAGTAAAAAGGCTGGAGGGCCAAGGACATAGAGCAAAATGGAATACGCTCAATAAAATAAAATAGAGTCATCCCCTGTAGGGAAAAGAAGTAATAGGCCTTACATGTATCTTTCTTATTTATGATAAATTAGAAAGATACAACACCTTCCAAAAATTGAGCTTCATACATCCATGTACTCTAATAATATCCAATAATCCTTATACTAATAATTTTTAAAGTAAGCCAATAATAAAGTAAGTCTAGAGAATAGAGACTCTTATACTCCTAAAAGTGTGTGAGAATTGCATAATCATGTCCGTTGACATATGCAATATTCAAAAGCTATACTTTAAAAACTAAGACTTGAATGAATTTTATAAACTTAAACTTCTCACTAAACAACCATCCCAATAGCAGCTCAGAATTACTAACTCCGGAGGAGGTATCCCCTTGTTTTCATAGTAAAAACAGGTGACCCAAGGGAACACCCTCCCCCCCCCCTTTTTCTTGCCCTGGGTCAAATAGCCCAGAGCGAAGAGGGCAGCCGAACGGAGACACTGCCGAAACAGACAGCCTACCTAGCTATAGTAGCAACTGTTAAGTGAATGACATTCTGAGCAGTAGATAATAGACCTAACAATAGAGGCCTCCAGAAATGGACTCGATATTTCTGAGATAAAATTCATGAATGGATGGCTGAGCGCAATGAGCAGCCTTCAAAAATCTATAATAGCAACACTATTAATGTAAGCCCAAGAAGTAGAAGAACTCTTACTTCATGAGCCGAAATCTTAAGCACAACTGCTAAGCCAATGATATACCATAAGCAGTACGCTAGTTAATAGAATCCATTAACAATAAAATGGAGCGTAACGTCCTTCTACTAGACATCAAAGACAGAAGAAGCTTACGCCCTTGTAATAAACAGATATCTGTTTATAAATACATAAACTGTACCCGGAAAGAGTAAAGGCCTATGCCCATACGAAGACGGAAGGACCTTAAAATAATAGGTTCCGGATAATAGGAGCCTAACTCTTATGCAACAATCCAACCTAAATAGTAACGGACGTATTGATTCCGAAACTATGAAAGTGAAAATCATCCATCGATAGTGCATGAAACTCACTGACTCTACAGTAAAAGAGAAACTAACAGAATTACTGTCTAAAAGGTCAGAATTTGAAAACTACTGTTTCCAGAGGCTCAAAAGATTACTTAGCTAAATAAGAACCGAAGTTAAAATCCGTATAGGAATTTAATCTAAAGATTCTAAGTCTATTTATCAAAAAGTTACTAACTGACTTAGATAAAGAGACAAAAGACTCAATTGTAAACTATCGTAGAGTGCATAGGTATGAGGTAACATAAACTTATAACCTAAAAAACAACAGGCTGCAGTAGATCTTGTGAAACAAGTATACTAAAAACTAGCAATGCGTAGTATGGAGGGATCAACCATATGAACATAATGATCCCTACACCACGACGGAAGAGCCTCCACTTTAGTCGCATAGAATAGCGAAGAAGAGGATCTCCTATAGTAAGAAATCGCGTCCAAAGCTCGTCCAGTACAGTGCTTACAATGCAATACGGACCACACAACGTAATACATGAAGGTTGCGACCTTGCTGGTTGTGATAAAGATGACACGATTTACCCAGTGAAAAAAGATCCTCACATAGAGGAAGATTTCACGTTAAGATCCACAGTAGACAAGAGAGTAAATTACTCATGATCTCTGTGAAGATAGAGATGCTATCAACAGAAATGTATAGTGGTTGTTTATCTTAGCAATACCTGCTAAAACAACAGCGCCGGAGGATACGCGTATCCTATCATTCCGTCCTATAGATCAATAGAGCGTTAACAGTATTAGCTCAGAGATCTGGACAAGCCAACACATACGTCTGCAATTGATTAGCAAGCTGTGTCATAAATAAAACATCATTGGGCGCTCCCATAGATAGCAAATCTGATTAAATACTTGTTTGTTGAGAGTCCATTCTGACAGCAACAAGCGACCCGTAAGAGAACGGGAGTGTGATAAAACAATCAGACGACCCAGAATATGACGGACCAAAACTGAACTTGGTGTACTATAACCAACAGACGGATTCTTTCCATTAAATTGAATAACGGAAACGAAAGAGTGCCTCCCTGGTTCCGGAGATACGCCACTACTGTCGAATTAAAGGACAGGAATTTGGGCATGCGTTTCTGAATAATGTTCATGCAATGACATAAAGCAAGCCTAAAAAAACATTATTCCGCGGAAGTTAAACTGATAGCTAAAAGACTGCGGAACCCAAAGACCCTGGCACTTCGAATCCGTAGGGATCAGTATATATCCCAATCTGTTTGACTGGCAACCGTCATAACAGCCACACTAGGGTCCGGCAACTGCGGCGGCACTCTCTGAGTCAACCACCGAATGTTTGCCCCAGTCTGAATCTCTTGTAACACCAGATAGACAAGAGAATGTATAAATCAAGCAATTCATGGATTGCCGGAAAGTTGCCGTCGAAGAGAAGCTCCTCCGAGAACGAAGCGACTCTGAGAGAGTTCTTAACCTACTATCCACGCGTGGATGTAGCTAGGGCTGCATCACGTCTAACCAACTCCAATCAGCCACTGAAGGGCGGAGTTATACGTGAACAAACTACTGCCCTCAAAAGAAATTACATTGAGAATAATATCCCGTAAATCTTTTCTTGAAGACGTAATGATAACGCCTCAGTGAGGCGGATTACGTATAATAAAGCGTCTAAGTTAAGTCTACTATACATAATGTCGTTCCCAACATTGAAATTGGAAAAGACATAAACGGCGAAAAAGAATATATGCAGTCTTTAATCACACCGTCTAGACGCATATGAACTCTCGGTATGCCCTGCTCTGCCAAAATAAACTATATGTAAAAAAGATAAAATGGCAGAAATGAGCCACGCGGACAAGAAACTAAACTATCATGCTTAGTAGCAGGCTTGTATATATATATATAATATATAGCGTCGAAAAATAAAACACATGTTGTAATGACAATATTGGACTGCGTCGGTAAGTCAGGGACAAAGTCCCTGTACCGATCGAAAAATCCGAGTCCAATGACGCTATAAGTCTCTTATCCAAGATCGCAGCAATGAAGTCCGAAAAATAATCACTGGAAGAAATGCCAGAAGATATGAAAGGCATCTTCCGATACTACTAAAGGGAAAACTCGAAATCTTTCGAATCCCTTTCGCCATCCTGTCGGACCCTATAAAGCGTTCGGTCGTCCGTAGCTTGATGCAACCGCGGACCGCACCGACCCAGCGCCGTCGGATAATTCCTGATTCGACCGAGAAACCGTCAATTGCTGGGATGCTGCGAAACAACTGTGCTAACTCGGATAGCACGTCCGTCACTGAGGCCTGAGGAGCAGCGGTCTTACGATGCATTGCCGCAGGAAGCTCCGAGATCGTTACCCCGTGCATACTTCCAATATGCGAGCGAACGGAGTGTATAGGCCTCGTGTCCCTTGGCTACCGGATGGCGCGACCTATTCGCTGTGGAATCACTGAATGCCGAAACTGATCGGATACTCGAGGTCACGTAGCCAATGTGCGGTCGTGTGCCCTGCTGTGAGGATGAGGAAGCATTAAAGACAGTCTCTCGGACTGTCAATATAACGGAGCGTCCCGAGCAACGGACATATGCTCCGAATGTAAAATATCTGAACCACAACATGCGGTCCCCTATGTTGTTGGCTTCCTCCGATCTGTCCTCAATCTGCCGTCACTGGGTGAGTACTAAAGTAATTAAAGTGCTCGCATCACCCAAATCTCCTTTCTAGACCGCAACGGACGAACCCGGCAGCCGAACCATTCGATGAATGTACGCTACACCGGGTGAGCTAGCGAATGTCACTCCGTAAGCGATAGACATATTCCATGAGCACTTATTGCCGCTAACTCTTCATTAACTATGACGACAGAGGCACACTTTTGAAAGACATCTCCATAACTCTTCGAACAAGAAACCAGAAATGCTTGGATAGCAAGCATAAAATAATAATATATATAGCGTCGTTCAATAATTCGAAAGTTTGTGTGACATTATTGGACTATGTCGGAACTGAGGGACGATGTCCCTGAACCGAACCCAAAATTTTCTAAGTCCACCGACGCTATCAGTTTCTTATCCGGCATCGCAGCATATGTTGTTCCGAAAGGGAAAGCTTGAAATCCACCGAATCCCTTTCGGTATCCCGTCGGACCGGATGAAACTTTCGGACGTCCGTACCCGCTTCCGCGGAGCGTCCCGACCCAGCATCGTCGGATAAAATATATGCGACAGATTCAGTTGATGCTGGGATGCTGCGATAAACTGTGCTATTAAGGAAAGCACGTCCGTTCCCGAGGCCTGTGCAGTAGCGGACTTACGATGCATTGCCGCTGGAAGCTCCGTGTACGTTGACTCCCGCACACTTCCTATGCGAACGTCCGGAGTCTGCAGGCCTCGAGTCCCCGGCTACCGACCCAGCGCTGTCGGATAATTCTCGATCCGACACCGTTTCTGTCGGCTGCAGGGATGCTGCGATAAGCTGTGCTATGTGCACAAGAATGTCCGGCGTCGAGACCTGCGGAGGCGCAGTCTATCGCTGCTTCGCCGAGGGCAGCTCCGCATCAGATGGCTCCCGCATACTTCCTATGCGAACGTCCGGAGTCCATCAGTCTCGAATCCCTGGCTGCCGGATGGTGTGACCTGGTCGCCGAAGAATCCTTGATCGGCGAAGCTGGTAATATATCGGCGGTCACGCAGCCAAGGTGCGGTCGTGTGCGCTGACGAGAAGAGGAAGCCTTAGCAGTCTCAGCGGACTGCCTATACAACGGAGCGTCCCGAGCGACGGACGTATGCTCCGCTAACGACACATTTGTACCACAACATCTGGGGCCAGATGTTGTTGAACGAGAGAGGGGCCTCTCTCGCTTGCCGTCCGGATGGACTGGAACGAGCTATGAACCGGACTAAAAGGCTTCCTCCGTTCTCCCTCCGATCCGCCGTCACTGGGTGTGCATTAAGTTAATTTTATAGTGCTCGCATCACCCCAAAATTCCTTCTAGACTGCAACGGACGAACCCGGCTGCCGAACCATTCGGTGAATGGACGCTACACCGGGCGAGCTAGCGGACGTCAAAGGCCGTCGAACCTACTAGGGTCCTCTTAGGCAATTGGCGTATTACATGAGCACTTTTCCGCTAGCCCTTCATTAATTGTGACGACGGAGGCACACTGTTGGAAGACATCACAGATACATCACCCTAATCTTGATCGTCTGAAATAGAAATTGATAAAGTAGAGTGACCCTGCGGGGAAAGGACCGGAGTGTCCAAATCCCCAACAACATACCGTGACATACGCTTCCCATATTGTCATCGAAATCATACGATACAGAACAGGAGTTAATGCGAGTACACTGACCACATATAGAATGATAATAAGGTCAGAGGAAGACTTCCTCTTAAAACAATTGATCAATATCCTTTCAATGTGAAAAGAAAATAAGTCCTGGTACTCGCACTAACCCCTGGCAATCAAAATACATAATAATAATATGATCCATTAATATAGAAAAAATAATTGAAATCAAAATATTTTGAAAAAATATTTTTTCAGAACAGCCCAAGTTTCTGAAAAGTAACGTTGAGCCCCAATGGATCCCAAGCCTAAGTGTGGACAAAAATTTTAAAAATATTTTAAACAATTTATTCAACACTTACGAACAATAATAATGTATCTAGTTATGATTAAAATAACATAAAGATATTATTATTTAGAAATCCCCCCCTCACACAGAGGGCTGTTGTAAATGTAAACAATGAGTGTAAAAACACTAAAATAAGACTCCAGGCACCCAGGCCCGAAATCAGTTACCAAAAATACACCATCTGATGCAAAACAGAGACTTCCAGGGAAGAAACTGCAGAACATCAGATGGTAGATGCAGAACACAACGCCTAACCACCCGTAGGTGAAGACGTAAACATGGGGAAAGAACAGAATTCATTCTGTTATTAAGCTAAAACTCCCAAGAAATTTTAGTAATAATAATTACAGAAACTATGCCAAAAGCATGGGAGAATAGCAAGGGGGAACTTAAAGGACAGGGAGAGAGGAAAAACACTTGAAAAAACAGTGTAACAAATAATCAGAATGACAACAAAATGGCTGCTGCCTTGAAAATAGGTAACTTAACATAATTTCATTAAAAAATTTTAAGTTACAGCCCTGATAATATTCTGTCACACATTCTTTTCCTCTCCTCCTTTTCTATCCTCCTTAGAATCACCATTTCACTAATATTTATGTGTCTGGCATCATTTAAACTGAGATTTAAAAGCACAAAGATCAGTCAGATGTTAACTGATGAAGGGCCAAACTTAGAATGATAAATGGCGCCAATTTCGGAACGTCCTTGACACTGCGCATGCGCAGTGGGGGCGAGGTGTGGAGGGCCTTTCAGGACATGTTTTCTTTAGTTTTAGATGCAAATTTTGGGGATTGGGGGGCAAAATTTGTGTTTGGCCCTATATTTTAAGAGTTAGCACCAGCTATGTCTGGGTCATTGGTACAGTATAAAAATACAGATTTTTTATTTTGTTACGCCTAAAGTTATCTTCAACTTTTCAACAATGCCCTCATGGTTTACATTCTACATTTTTGTTTGTTTACAGTTTAAGGGAATAAGGGTGATAACTCTCAGTTTCTTTCTGCGATCAGAATATATTTGAGGCAAACATTTTAAGATGATGACCTGTAAAATAGTGAGATTTCTGAACAAATATAGTGAGATTTTAATCTTTATATGTGTTGAAGAGGAAAATCTATTGGCTTCAGTAGTGAGATTCTGTTGAAAATCCCAAATTTTAGGCTAATTTAACAAAAACTCATTCTGGAAAATAGCGAGTATCCCTCTAAAATATTGAGACTTAAGGCTTAATAAAATTAAAAATCTGTTTCTCAGGTCCTCCCGCATGGTCCTTTTGGCTGCCGCATGCTCTCTTTTTATGACCAATGCAAACTTGAAAAAATAAAAATTAAATGATTTATGTCTGATATTTTACACAAGTTAATAAAATTGATAAATTTGTCCCTTGAGTGCAACAAGGCTTTGCAATGCTTTAGCATTGCAAAGCCTTGTTGCACCCAAGGGACGAAATACATCACCAGCCTTGCTATTCTGTAGATTATGAGGCCTAAAACATAAAATACATCAAGAATATGAACTTCTGATGGCAAAGAAATAATTACAAAAATAAAATATAAAATAAAAAAATGCCCGCCCGCATGCAATTTACACAATTTGGCCAGAGAAACAGAACATCTACTTTGTGTGGCCTAACATGTCTGATTTAAGGTTTGACAAAGAGTCCCCATGATAAGCCACCTTTGTTCAAGAATGGACAAAGAATGAAAGTCTCCATTGATTAAAAAAGAATAAAACGATCCCACATACTTCTCATTTGTGACTGTAGGAATGCCAGTCAAAAATGATGTCACTTTATAATTTTTATGTTATGGTAAACTATTTGGAGCTAAGCTCCTGCGAACATCAAATTTTGGCAAGAATCGAATGCCAAATCAAGGCCAAAGATTCTGAATCATATCAAATCTTGTATCAAATTTTGCAGCTGTTCAAATTGTAAATCACCTTACAATCATAAATATTGCCATTCTCCACTCAAATATTGTGTGTAGTGGCCATGCATCTGTTTGGGAAAGCAAATAAAAAAGTGCAATATTCACAAATGTAATAAAAGTAGTTTCTGAATTGGAAACTCCATTAACTCATCTACAATTATCAGGCCTCCTGTACAAGAGTCATGATGATAGAAGAAGTGTTCAAGAGGCGATACTGATTTTGAGAAAATCTCAATGATAAAATAAAATTCTAAATCAGGACGATTTCAAATTGAATCAAATTTTAACTGGTTAAGGGCAAGATTAGTTTTGGTGGTCTGAATTAATTCAAATATTGTTTTATTACAAATTATTGGTGACTGTCTACAGGCACTCTCCACTAATTTGCAATAGAATAAATTTATATTAACAAAATGTTATTTGGGTTTGACTGAATATGAAACATGAGCAAGAAAAGTTAAAAAATTTATAGTAATTTATATATTTTTTATACTTACCAGTGACCCAGACTTAGCTGGTGCTAACTCTTAAATTCTATGTCCAAACACAAATTTTGCCCCCCACCCCCCCCCCCCCCCCATCCCCAAAATTTGCATCAAAATCCAAAAAATAGATGTCCTATGTGGTCCTCCATACTTTTGCCCACTGCGCATACGCAGTGTCCAGGAAGTACCGAAATTGGAGCCATTCTTACAACCAGTGCCTGGTAAGTGTTATGTAATCAGCAGGGAGGTATGGGTTCCCAACTCATGGGAGGGCCATCCCCGTCTGGGTCATTGGTAAGTATAAAAAATATATAAATTACTATAAATTTGTTAACAGTTTTATACTGTACCAATGACCCAGACTTAGCTGAATAGACAAAAGGCTGGAGGGCCCAGGACATAAAGGATAATCCAATAGACTCAATTACATGTAAACAGAATTATCCCCTCAAGGAGAAGAGGAGAACAGGTTTTACATGTATCTTTCTTGTTTATACCAAAAAAGAAAGACACAATACCATTCCGTAAATTAGCACAATAACATCAATGATCTCTATTAACATCCAGTATAACCCATTATACTAATTTATTAAAGGAAAGCCAATAAATAAAGATAGTCCAGAGAATGAGACTCTTTATACTCATTTAAAAGTGTCCGAGGATTGTATATTAACGCTTGTATGACACGTGACATATACAAATGCTTCACACCGAGCTACACTTTAAAAATATTACATAAATGAGATAGACATTAGCTTTACACTTTAAAACCATCCCCGGCACTGACTGGGAATTACTGACTCCAGAGGAGGTATTCCCTTGCTTTTTACTATAAAGCAGGTGATACAAGGGAGCACCATTCCCCCCCCCCCCCCACCCCCCTTCCCCTTGCTCTGGGTCAAATACCCCAGAACGAAGAGGGCAACAGGACAGAGTCACTGCCAGAACAGAAAGCCTGCATAACTATAGTTGCAACTGTTTAGTGGACAACATTCTGAGCAACAGATAACGGACCTAAACAACGCAGGTCGCCAGAAATGGACTCAATATTTCTAAGATAAAAATTTGTGAATGTGGAAGGCTGAGACCAATATGCAGCCTTCATCAAATTGGTAATAGCAACACTATTAGCATAAGCCCAAGATGTAGACAGCGCTCTTACTTCATGCACTGAAATCTTAAGCACAGACTGCAGAGATGAAGATAATTTATCATAAGCAGTACGGATAGTTGAATCCACCTTGCAATAGAATGGACCGTAATGTCCTTTCTATTAGGCATCAAACACAGAAAGAAATGCTTACGTCCCTTTCTGATAACCTCAGATCTATGTTTATAAATATGCATAGCTCTGACTGGACAAAGCAAAGGCCTATGACTGTCTGAAGACGGAAGAGCCTTAATAACAATAGGTTCAGGGTACTTATTAGGAGCCTGATTCTTAGCCAAAAATTCAACATTAGTAGTCAAAGTAATAGTATTACCAACACTACGATAGTGAGAATCATTAACAGAAGATCATCTAGCAGAAGAGAAGGCTAAGAGAAAAGCTGTCTTATAAGATAAGTATTTGAAATACACTGTATCAAGAGGTTTAAATGGCGCTTCTTTTAGCTTCAGAAGAACCCAAGCTAAATTCCACTTAGGAATTAACCTAAGGGTTCTAGGTCTATTTATCAAAAAGTTTTTCACTAACTTAGATAAAGAGACATTAGATCCAATCTGTAAGCTATCATGATGAGCATAGGTATCCGATAGCATAGACCTATAACCCTTAATAGTTATTGGCTGCAATTTGATCTCATCAAACAAGTAGACCAAAAAATTAGCAATGTCTGGAATGGAGGGATCATAGATATCAATAGAATGATCCCTACACCAACGAGAGAAAACCTTCCACTTAGCAGCATAATTTAGCGAAGAGAAGGTCCTCCTACAGTTAGAAATTGCATCCACTGCTCGTCCTGTAAAATGGTTGGAGTGTAAGAAGGACCGCACAACGGAAATACGTGAAGGTTGAGACCTTGCGGGTTGTGATGCAGTGTGCGCCATTTCCCCTACGAAAGAATGTCCTCCCATGGAGGAAGCTTCCGCAGAATGTCCCACAACAGACACCTGAGTAGATTTATCCATGGTCTCTGGGATGACAGAGATGCTACCAACAGAATCTTGCAGTGGGATTGCTTTTAGCAATATCTGTTGCATCGACGGAGCTGGAGGATACGCATATCCTATCATTCCGACCCAAGAGATCGAGAGAGCGTCTTCTGCGAACGCTTGAGGATCTGGGCATGGCGACACATACGTCTGCAACAGATTGTTGAGATGTGTCGCAAATAAGTCTATCATAGGACGATCCCATTGGTAGCAAATCTGATTTAATACTCATTTGTTGAGAGTCCACTCTGACGGCAACATACTACCTTTCCGAGAAAGGGAGTCTGCTAGAACGTTCAGACGACCCGGAATATGACGGACCGACAGAAGAACTTGATGCTCTAGGACAAATCACAAGGATTCTTTCCGTTAGATTGAACAACGGAATGGAATGAGTGCCTCCCTGGTTCTGAATATACACTACTACTGTCGAATTGTCGGACAGAATTTGAACATGCGAATTCTAAATGATGTTCATCCACTGACGTAGCGCAAACCAAATTGACATCATCTCTTTGATGTTTATGTGCTTGTTTAGGAACTGTGGATCCCAAAGACCCTGGCACCTCGAATCTGTTGGGCTCAAAGTTGCGCCCCAACCTGTTTGACTCGCATCCGTCATTATCGTAAAAATCGGATCCGGCAGTTGCAGTGGTACTCCCTGAGTTAACCACTGAATATCTGCCCAAGTCTGAATCTCGTTTCACTTGATTCGACAAGACAATGTTCGTTTCGAGCGAATGAGTCTTCACACTTCAGTTCTGAGTAAAAAATATCTGGAGTGGACGAGTGCGTAGTCACCCCATCGGAATAAGATCCGCAGCGGCTCCGCACAGACCTGTCAGTCGCATAAATTCTCTCGCTATACTCTACATCTGAGTGAAGACAAAAGTGAACGTAACAACTGACTAATTTCGCTCTGGTTAACGGCAGACGAACGAGATTGTTGTGCATCTCGAAGCTCATTCCCAGGTGGGTAAATGACTTGGACGGCACTAGATCCAACTTCTTTTCATTTACTATGAAACCGAGACGTCAGAGCAATTGAAGCAGACTCTGAACATCGTTCTGAAGCGTTAACTTGTTGCCATACCTCTGAAGAATGTCGTCCAAGTAGGCCGACGTTACCACAGACGAATGAGCTCGGAAATGAGACATTACCGAGTTCATTATTCGAGTGAATGCCCAGGGCACTAGATTCAGACCGAAGCACATTGCTCGAAACTGATAAACGGTTCCTAGGACAGTGAAGCGAAGATACTTTCTGAACGCCGGATGTACCATGACGTGAAAGTACGCATCCTTGAGATCTGTGCTCGCAGCATAATCGTTCACTCAAATGATGCTCACTCTGATCGATCGGATGGTCTCCATATAAAGTTTCGGAGCCACAATCAGCTTGTTTATCAAGCTCAGATCTATAACTGGACAAAAAGAGCCGTCTGGCTTTGGAACCAGAAACAGGTGACTGTAGAAACCTGGAGATTCCTGGTTTTCTACGACCTCTATAGCGTTCTTGTCCAGAAGAGATTGAACTTCTGATAGAAGCGATTCTCTCTTCTGAACGTTTGACGGAAGCTGAGTCCAACGTGGACTTCGAGTTAACGGAGGTTTTTCCTTGAAGGACAGTTTTAGACGTTCGGAAATCACCCCTTGCACCCTTGGGTTGTCCGTAATTGACAACCAATTGGTTAAGAATCTTGACAGCCTTCCACCGACTGGAACGCAATAGAGGTTTAGACCATCACCTCCTGGCCCTGCGAGGCTTGCGGGAGGAGAAACCACGTCCTCCACGACCCGCACCTCGCCCAGTCAACCTAGGGGCGTCTGACTGATTATCTCGGCCAGCATAACGGGACCTACCGAAGTGCCTGCCTTACTCCTCTCTGCTGAGTCCGACTTTTTTGAAGCGGATTTAAAAAGCAGAGAATCCGAAGCTTTCTTAGTAATCTGATCATAGATAATAGAAAGCTTTCCGTCGAAGAGAAGCTCTCCGGAGGCTGGAGTGACTCGAAGAGAGTTTTTCACCTTACTATCCACTCTTGTGGATGCAGCCAGGGCAGCATCATATCTGAATTATTCCAGATTTGTCACTGAAAGGGCAGAGTTATACGTAGAATATGCTATAGCCCTCAAAAGAACCCTCAAGGAAGTTTGAACATCCTGGAATTCTTTCCCTTCGAGACGTAATGAAAACACTTTGGTAAGGTGATCTGCGTAAGATAATGCGTCTAAATTATTTCTATTAGACAAGATTGTCGTCTCCAGCGTACTGGAGTTAATAGACATGGACGCCGGCAATGACAACTCCAAATCTTCTGCCTGGTCGTCCAAATGCAGAGGAACTCTCGGCACGCCCTGTCCTGCCGTTTCAAATTTATTTCTAATATTGATGAAAGGCAGCTGTATAGCGTGAGGCGATAAGAAACCGGATTTGCCAGTCTTAGAGGCTAGCTTGAATATAGCGTCATTCAAAAGTTCAAATGTCCGCATGACATTACTGGACTGGGTCGGAAACTCAGGCGCAATGTCCCTATTCCGGCCGAAAAAGTCTGTGTCCAATGACGCTATCAGTCTCTTATCCGGTAATGCAGCATTTTGGTCCAGAGGAACAACTTCTGGAAGGTGCTGCCGGATGAAATCTACGGCCACCTTATGTTGTTTGGAAAGGGAAAATTTCAGCTCTGCTGATTCCCTTTCACCATCCGACTGGACCACATGAGATTCTCGGTCATCCCTTTCTGACTCTGCGAACCGACCCAGCTTCCTCAGACAGTTCCTGTTCTGAAAAAGTTTCTGATGGCTGCTGGGATGCTGCAATGAGTTGAGCTATCTGTGATAGCAAGTCCGTCTCGGAGACATGTGGAGCCGCGGTCTTTTGTGATTTAGCCGCTGGAAGCTCCTGGGACGTCAATTCCTGCACACTTCTTTTATGCAAACATCCCGACTGGTAAGGCCTCGTGTCCTTGGCTACCAGATGGCGTGACCTGATCGACGTGGAATCCCTGGTCTGTGAAGCAGGCTGGATATCAGTGGTCACTGAGCCAAGTTGCGGTCGTGTGTGCTGCCGTGAGGATGAGGAAGCCAATACACTAGCCGCGCCGGACTGTCTATACAACGGAGCATCCCGAGGAGTGGACGTATGCTCCGACTGACGAACGTTACATACAACAACATCTGGACTCAGATGTTGTTGTAAGAGAGAGGGGCCTCTCTCGCTCGTGGTCCGGGCAGACTTGGATGAGCTAGGTACCGGACTCACTGGCATCCTCCGTTCCATCCTCAGATCCGTCGTCGGTGGGGGTGCACGATCCATGTTTATAGTGCTCACAACACCCGATCTCCTTTCCTGGACCGCAACAGATGAACCCGGCATCCCAACCATTTCGTGAATGATTGCTTCACTGGACAAGCTAGCGGGTGAAAATGCTGTCGATCCTACTATGGACCGCTTAGGCATTTGCCGAATTTCACTGAGCACTTTTATCCGCTAGCTCTTCATTTGTCTGCGACGATGGAGGCACACTTCTTGCAGACATCATGGAAACATCACCCTGTTCTTGTTCCTCTGAAAAAGAGACTGAAAAACTAGAGTGACCCTGTGGTGAGAGCACCGGCATGGACCTCTCACCACTAACAATATACCGTGACACACGTCTCCAACGTTTGTCAATCCAATTGGCACACACAGAGCAAGAATTAGTGTGAGTACACTGACTACAAGAAATACACTGAGCATGAGAATCAGAGGAAGACTTCCTCGAATTACAATTTGAACAAAATTCTTTCATTTTGAAAAAATTTTAACAGTCATCGTACTCGCACTAACCCTTGAAAACAAGATACATGATAATAATATAATCGATTACAAACATTTCGAAAAATAATTCAAAAGAAAAAATTTTTCCGAAAAAATTTCAAGATGAGCCCAAGTTCCCAATGGGAACTATGAGCCCAAATGGATCCCAAAAAAGCCTAAGTGTGGACAAAAATTTTAAAACATGTCTAAAAGTTAAAAAATTTATAGTAATTTCTATATTTTTTATACTTACCAATGACCCAGACATAGCTGGTGCTAACTCTTAAAATATAGGGCCAAACACAAATTTTGCCCCCCAATCCCCAAAATTTGCATCTAAAATCAAAGAAAACATGTCCTGAATGGCCCTCCACACTTCACCTCTACTGCACATGCGCAGTGTCAAGGACGTTCCGAAATTGGCGCCATTAATCATTCTAATAACCAGTGCCTGTTAAGCGCTATGTACTCAGCGGGGAGGCAAGAGTTCCCAACTCCTGGGAGGGCCATCCCCGTCTGGGTCATTGGTAAGTATAAAAAATATAGAAATTACTATAAATGTTTTAACATTTTTATACTGTACCAATGACCCAGACATAGCTGAATAGTAAAAAGGCTGGAGGGCCAAGGACATAGAGCAAGATGGAATACGCTCAAAAATATAAAATAGAGTCATCCCCTCTAGGGAAAAAGAAGTAATAAGCCTTACATGTATCTTTCTTATTTATGATAAATTAGAAAGATACAACACCTTCCAAAATTGAGCATCATACATCCATGTACTCTATTAACATCCAATATAATCCTTATACTAATAATTTTTAAAGTAAGCCAATAAATAAAGTAAGTCTAGAGAATAGAGACTCTTATACTCCTTAAAAGTGTCTGAGGATTGCATAATCATGTCCGTTGACACATGCAATATTCAAAAGCTATACTTTAAAAACTAAGACCTGAATGAATTTTTAAAACATAAACTTCTCACTAAACAACCATCCCAATAACAGCTCAGAATTACTAACTCCGGAGGAGGTATCCCCTTGTTTTCATAGTAAAACAGGTGACCCAAGGGAACACCCTCCCCCCCCCCCCCCTTTACTTGCCCTGGGTCAAATAGCCCAGAGCGAAGAGGGCAGCAGAACGGAGTCACTGCCGAAACAGACAGCCTACCTAGCTATAGTAGCAACTGTTAAGTGAATGACATTCTGAGCAGTAGATAATAGACCTAACAATAGAGGCCTCCAGAAATGGACTCGATATTTCTGAGATAAAAATTCATGAATGTGTATGGCTGAGCGCAATGAGCAGCCTTCAAAAATCTATAATAGCGATACTATTAATGTAAGCCCAAGATGTAGAAGAACTCTTACTTCATGAGCCGAAATCTTAAGCACAACTGCTGAGTCAATGATATACCATAAGCAGTACCGATAGTTAATAGAATCCATTAGCAATAGAATGGAGCGTAACGTCCTTCTATTAGGCATCAAAGACAGAAGAAGCTTACGCCCGTAGTAATAAACAGATATCTGTTTATAAATACATAAACTCTAACCGGAGAGAGTAAAGGCCTATGCCCGTACGACGACGGAAGGACCTTAATGACAATAGGTTCCGGATATTAGGAGCCTAACTCTTATGCAAAAATCCAACTTAAATAGTAAAGGAAGTAGTGATTCCGAAACTACGAAAGTGAAAATCATCCATCGATAGTGCATGAAACTCACTGACTCTTCAGTAAAAGAGAAACCAACAGAATTACTGTCTAAAAGGTCAGAATTTGAAAACTACTGTTTCCAGAGGCTCAAATGATTACTTAGCTAAATAAGAACCGAAGTTAAATTCCATATAGGAATTTAATCTAAAGATTCTAAGTCTATTTATCAAAAAGTTACTAACTGACTTAGATAAAGAGACATAAGACTCAATTGTAAACTATCCTAGAGTGCATAGGTATGAGGTAACATAAACCTATAACCTTAATAATAACAGGCTGCAGTAGATCTTGTCAAACAAGTATACTAAAAAGTTGCAATGAGTAGTATGGAGGGATCAACAATATGAACATAATTATCCCTACACCAACGACGGAAGAGCCTCCACTTTAGCCGCATAGAATAGCGAAGAAGACGATCTCCTATAGTAAGAAATCGCGTCCAAAGCTCATCCAGTACAATGCTTACAATGTAATATGGACCACACAATGGAATACGTGAAGGTTGCGACCTTGCGGGTTGTGATAAAGATGACACAATTTACCCAGCGAAAAAAGATCCTCTCATTGAGGAAGATTTCACGTTAAGTCCCACAGTAGACAACAGAGTAAATTACCCATGGTCTCTGTGAAGATAGAGATGCTATCAACAGAAATGTATTGTGGTTGTTTATCTTAGCAATACCTGCTGAAACAACAGCGCTGGAGGATACGCGTATCCTATCATTCCGTCCTATAGATCAATAGAGCGTTAACAACATTAGCTCAGAGATCCGGACAAGCCAACACATACGTCTGCAAATGATTAGCAAGCAGTGTCGTAATTAAATCATCGTTGGGCGCTCCCATAGATAGCAAATCTGATTGAATACTTGTTTGTTGAGAGTCCATTCTGACAGCAACAAGCGACCCCTAAGTGAACGGGAGTCCGGTAAAACAATCAGACGACCCGGAATATGACGGACCGAAACAGAACTTGGTGTACTATAACCAACAGACGGATTCTTTCCATTAAATTGAATAACGGAAACGAATGAGTGCCTCCCTGGTTCCGGAGATACGCCACTACTGTCGAATTAACGGACAGGATTTGGGCATGCGTTTCTGAATAATGTTCATGCAATGACATAAAGCAAGCCTAAAAAACATTATTCCGCGGAAGATAATTGGTTGCTAAGAGACTGCGGAACCCAATGACCCTGGCACTTCGAATCCGTTGGGATCAATATTATATCCCAATCTGTTTGACTGGCAACCGTCATATCTGCAACACTCGGGTCCGGCAACTGCAGTGGCACTCTCTGAGTCAACCACCGAATGTTTGCCCCAGTCTGAATCTCTTGTAACACTAGATAGACAAGAGAACGTGTAAATCGAGCAATTCATGGATTGCTGAAAAGTTGCTGTCGAAGAGAAGCTTCTCCGAGAACGAAGCGACTCTGAGAGAGTTCTTAACTTACTATCCACGCGCGTGGATGTAGCTAGGGCTGCGTCACGTCTAACCAACTCCAATCAGCCACTGAAGGGCGGAGTTATACGTGAACAAACTACTGCCCTCAAAAGAAATCACATTGAGAATAATATCCCGTAAATCTTTTCTTGAAGACGTAATGATAACTCCTCAGTAAGGTGGATTACGTATGATAAAGCGTCTAAGTTAAGTCTACTAGACGTCATTGTCGTTTCCAACATTGAGGTTGGAAAAGACATAGACGGCGAAAAAGAATATTTCCAGTCTTTAACCACACCGTCTAGATGCATAAGAACTCTCGGTATGCCCTGCTCTGCCAAAATAAACTATTCGTATAAATGATAAAGCGGCAGAAATGAGCAACGCGGACAAGAAACTAAACTATCATGCTTGGTAGCAGGCTTGTATGCATATATAGCGTCGAAAAATAAAACACATGTTGTGATGAAATTATTGGACTGCGTCGGTAAGTCAGGGACAATGTCCCTGAACCGATCCAAAATTCCGAGTCCAATGACGCTATAAGTCTCTTATCCAACATCGCAGCAATGTAGTCCGAAATAACAATCACTGGAAGATAATGCCAGAAGATATGAATGGCAGCTTCCGATACTACGAAAGGGAAAACTCGAAATCTTTCGAATCCCTTTCGCCATCCTGTCGGACCCTATAAAGCGTTCGGTCGTCCGTACCTGATGCAACCGCGGACCGCACCGACCCAGCGCCGTCGGATAATTCCTGATTCGACCAAGAAACTGTCGATTGCTGGGATTCTGCGAAACAACTGTGCTAACTCGGATAGCACGTCCGTCACTGAGGCCTGAGGAGAAGCGGTCCTACAATGCATTGCCGCTGGAAGCTCCGTGATCGTTACCCCGTGCATACTACCAATATGTAAGCGAACGGAGTGTATAGGCCTCGTGTCCCTTGGCTACCGGATGGCGTGACCTATTCGCCGTGGAATCACTGAATGACGAAACTGATCGGATACTTGAGGTCACGTAGCCAATGTGCGGTCGTGTGCCCTGCTGTGAGGATGAGGAAGCATTATGGACAGTCTCTCGGACTGTCAATATAACGGAGCGTCCCGACCGACAGACATATGCTCCGAATGTAAAATATCTGAACCACAACATGCGGTCCCCTATGTTGTTGAACGAGAGAGGGAGCTCTCTCGCTCACAGCCCGGACGGACCTGGACAAGCCAGGAACCGGACTAACAGGCTTCCTCCGATCTGTCCTCAATCTGCCGTCACTGGGTGAGTACTAAAGTAATTAAAGTGCTCGCATCACCTAAATCTCCTTCCTAGACCGCAACGGACGAACCCGGCAGCCGAACCATTCGATGAATGCACGCTACACCGGGTGAGCTAGCGAATGTCACTCCGTCGATCCTACAAGGGATCTCTTAGGCGATAGACATATTCCATGAGCACTTATTGCCGCTAGCTCTTCATTAACTATGACGACAGAGGCACACTTTTGAAAGACATCTCCGTAACTTTGCGAACAAGAAACCAGAAATGCTTGGTTATAGTAAGCATATAATAATAATATATATATAGCGTCGTTCAATAATTCGAAAGTTTGTGTGACATTATTGGACTATGTCGGAACTGAGGGACGATGTCCCTGAACCGAACCAAAAATTTCTAAGTCCACCGACGCTATCAGTTTCTTATCCGGCATCGCAGCATTCTGGTCCGACGAAAGAAGCTGTAGAAGACCAAGTCAGATGACATACACAACAGCACATGTTGTTCCGAAAGGGAAAGCTCGAAATCCTCCAAATCCCTTTCGGTATCCCGTCGGACCGGATGAAATTTTCGGACGTCCGTACCCGCTTCCGCGGAGCGTCCCGACCCAGCATCGTCGGATAAAAAATATGCGACAGATTCAGTTGATGCTGGGATGCTGCGATAAACTGTGCTATTTAGGAAAGCACGTCCGTTCCCGAGGCCTGTGCAGTAGCGGTCTTACGATGCATTGCCGCCGGAAGCTCCGTGTACGTTGACTCCCGCACACTTCCTATGCGAACGTCCGGAGTCTGCAGGCCTCGTGTCCCTGGCTACCGGATGGTGTGACATGGTCGCCGATGATTCTCTGACTGGCGAAGCTGACTGGATATCCGAGGTCACATAGCCAAGAGCGGTCATGTGCGCTACCATGAGAATGAGGAAGCCTTATTGACAGTCTATTCCGGACTGACTATATGTCGGAGCGTCCCGAGCGACGGACGTATGCTCCAAATGCGAAACATTTTGTACCACAACATCTGGGGCCAGATGTTGTTGTACGAGAGAGGGGCCTCTCTCGCTCGCCGTCCGGATGGACCAGAATGAGCTATGAACCGGACTAAAAGGCTTCCTCCGTTCTCCCTCTGATCCGCCATCACTGGGTGTGCATTTGGTTGATTTATAGTGCTCGCATCACCCCAAAATTCCTTCTAGACCGCAACGGACGAACCCGGCTGCCGAACCATTCGGTGAATGTACGCTACACCGGGCGAGCTAGCGGACGTCAAAGGCCGTCGAACCTATTAGGGTCCTCTTAGGCAATTGGCGTATTTACATGAGCACTTTTCCGCTAGCCCTTCATTAATTGTGACGACGGAGGCACACTGTTGGAAGACATCACAGATACATCACCCTAATCTTGATCGTCTGAAATAGAAATTGATAAAGTAGAGTGACCCTGCGGGGAAAGGACCGGAGTGTCCAATTCCCCACTAACATACCGTGACATACGCTTCCCATATTGTCATCGAAATCATACGATACAGAACAGGAGTTAATGCGAGTACACTGACCACATATAGAATGATTATAAAAGTCAGAGGAAGACTTCCTCTTATTACAATTGATCAATATCCTTTCAATGTGAAAAGAAAACAAGTCCTGGTACTCGCACTAACCCCTGGCAATCAAAATACATAATAATAATATGATCCATTAATATAGAAAAAATAATTGAAATCAAAATATTTTGAAAAAATATTTTTTCAGAACAGCCCAAGTTTCTGAAAAGTAACGTTGAGCCCCAATGGATCCCAAGCCTAAGTGTGGACAAAAATTTTAAAAATATTTTAAATAATTTATTCAACACTTACGAACAATAATAATGTATCTAGTAATGATTAAAATAACATCAAGATATTATTTTCCAGAAATCCCCCCCTCACACAGAGGGCTGTTGTAAATGTAAACAATGAATGTAAAAACACTAAAATAAGACTCCAGGCACCCAGGCCCGGAATCAGTTACCAAAAATACACTATCTGATGCAAAACAGAGACTTCCAGGGAAGAAACTGCAGAACATCAGATGGTAGATGCAGAACACAACGCCTAACCACCCGTAGGTGAAGACGTAAACATGGGGAAAAGAACAGAATTCATTCTGTTATTCAGCTAAAACTCCCAAGAAAATTTAGTAATAATAACTACAAAAACTATGCCAAAAGCATGGGAGAATAGCAAGGGGGGACTTAAAGGACAGGGAGAGAGGAAAACACTAAAAAATCAGTGTAACTAAATAATCAGAATGACAACAAAATGGCTGCTGCCTCGAAAATAGGTAACTTAACATAATTTCATTAAAAAATTTTAAGTTACAGCCCTGATAATATTCTGTCACACATTTTTCCTCTCCTCCTTCTCTATCCTCCTTAGAATCACCATTTCACTAATATTTATGTGTCTGGCATCATTTAAACTGAGATTTACAAGCACAAAGATCAGTCAGATGTTAACTGATGAAGGGCCAAACTTAGAATGATTAATGGCGCCAATTTCGGAACGTCCTTGACCCTGCGCATGCGCAGTGGAGGTGAAGTGTGGAGGGCCATTCAGGACATGTTTTCTTTGGTTTTAGATGCAAATTTTGGGGATTGGGGGGCAAAATTTGTGTTTGGCCCTATATTTTAAGAGTTAGCACCAGCTATGTCTGGGTCATTGGTACAGTATAAAAATATTAATGTTACACTTACGGACAATACAATGTATCTGGCTATGAGCAGAACTAGAAATAGAAGACAAGGAATCACTGTCAGAAGTAACCGTTGCCAACGTAAACAAAAGTGAATAAAAACTGGAAACAAGTCTCCAGGCACTGAAAATATGGCCCGAAATCAGTAACCAATTTTAACACTATCCGATGTAAAACAGAGGCTTCCTGAGAAGAAACTGCAGTACATCGGATGGCAGATGCATGACTGAAACGCCTAACCACCCTAGGGCGAGGACGTAACTATGGGGATAAACATTCTGTTACCAGAGCCAAAACTCCCAAGAAATTTCAGTAAAAATAATTACAAAACTTATTCCAAAAGCATGGGAGAATATCAAGGGGGGTATAAAGGAAAGGGAGAGAGGAAACACTGAACAAACAATGGAAATTTCATAGCAAGAATGAAAATATCAGGCCCATACCTGTCTAGACAGAGCGTCCCGAGCGGCAGGTGTGGACATAAGCTCTGGCCCGTGCAAGTTTCTCATAACAACATCTGGCCCCAGATGTTGCTGGGTTAAAGAGGGACCTCTCCCGCTCGCATCCTTTTCAGACCTCACCAAGCCTCCCGACAAGAAACTTGCTAGCTTCCTCCCTAATTCCATCGTCGCTGGGTGAGCCTTTGTTTTTAAGGTGCTCGCTCTACCCACTACACTTCCTTCGACCGCAAAGGACATACCCGGTGTTACAGCTCCCACAGACGGTGTAACTGCTTCACCAGTCGAGCTAGCTGCTTGCAAGGGATTAAGACCACCACCCAGTGACCTTATTCCTTGCCTAATATTCAAGAGCACCTTAGCAGCTAGGTCTGTTTGCTTATCAGAGCGCGACGACGTTAGCACACTTTTGATGGGTGTCACAATACCATCACCATGTTCTTGTTGCTCTGAAAAAGAAACTGAAAAACTTGAATTACCTTGAGGTGAGAGCACTGGCATAGGCATCTCACTGCCAACAATGTACCGTGACACCTGCTTCCAATGCTTGTCATCCCAATTGACACATGTAGGACAAGAATCTGCAGGAGCACATCGACTACAGGCAAGGCAACAAGAATGTTAATCTGAGGAAGACTTCCTCGCCTTGCATTTTGAGCAGTAAGCTTTCATGATTAATCAAAAAACTAAGTCGATCGTAGTCCCACAAACTCCACAATAAAAATAAGAAAAAGAGATATAATAAACAGCAATCAAAATCGAAATCGAAAAAATTAAATTCAAAAAATTTTTCAAAAATGTTTTGGAAAAAGCCCAAGTTCCCAAAGGGAACATGAAGAGTCCAAGGGCATCCCGATAGAGCCTAAGTGTGGACAAAATCCAAATTTATATTTGCTACACTACCGGAATATTAATTAATGTATCTTACAACAATCCTACAGTAATAATAACTAAATACTACATATATTTAAAGACATTGCCAATGTGAACAACATCAAGGAAGAAAACGGAAACAAGAAATCAGGCACAGAAAAAAGGCCCAAAGTCAGTAACAGATTTTAAAGCTACCAGAAGTAAAGCAAGATCTTCAAACGAAGAATAATACATCGAATAGAAGATGCATGACCCAAAATGACCTAACACCCCTAGGGTGAGGACGTAACCAAGGGGATAAACAGAATAAACATTCTGTTACACACGTTAAACTCCCAAGAAATTTAATAAAAAATTTCGATAAAAATAAGCCAAAAAGCTTGGGAGTTTAACAGGAGGGCTTCAAGGAGGGATAGGGAAGGAACACTTAACAAACAGTGGATAAATCATAAGCAAGAATGATGACGTCAGGCGCATGTCCTGAAATTGGGAAACATGAAATAATTTTTAGAATTATTATAAAGTTACAGCCCTGAACGTTTCTAACCACCGTTGTTCACTTCCATCATCCATTTATATCCTTGGATCCACCAATTTTATCATTGATTTGTGTCTGACATCCTCAAAAAAGGAGATTTAAAAGCACAGATGTCAGTTCATTGTTGTTGACTTTAGGGCCAAACAAAGAATGAAGGTTTGCGCCAATATCGGTACCTTCCTGGATACTGTGCATGCTCAGATCTAAAAAGTATGGAGGACCATCTAGGACTTGATTTTTTCGGTTTTGCATGCAAATTTTGGGGTTTGGGGGGCAAAATTGTGTTTGGCCCTCGATTAATTTGAGTTAGCACCAGCTGGTCTGGGCCATTGGTTGTCATATAAAAATATGTTGGATTTGCTCTGGTACTCTCAATTTTTTGTAAGCCCTTTTGGACCAATTTTAATACAAGAGAACATTTATTTTGATGCTGTAATTTTTATGTTATTGGTCTATAGTATCTGTGTTTTTGTTACTAGGATATAAACTCGGGTACTAGAGAATGGCCAAGCATCAAAATAAACTTTCTAATAATTTCATTAAGCCCCCCAAAAATTCTGAATGACTGTCATGGGTTAAAATATGACATGGCACTGGTAGACACGCAGTTCAAACTATGAACAATGAAGACAAAATCTGAAAACATTCTTGGAGTGATGTAACTTTGAACGAATGCCATCTTGTGAGCAACTTTTTGGAAGAAGTGTCATCAATACGTAGAACGAGAAGGGCATAGTAAATAAAACACCCATTTCTCTTGGACAATACAGATATAAATTTTACTTATGTGGAATGAATCAACGATGATAATCTTGACTGGAATCTTGACTTGTCAACCAGGGGTGGCGCCAGGGATTTCTCGACAGGGGGGCTGACCTCTCCGACAGAGGGGCTATAACATTTGACCTCCCAAACGAAGGAAAATGAGTGAAAATTGGTAAATTGGAGAACCAAAATAGAAGCAAATTGAGTATGTTTGTTGATTATTTAACCCTTTACCTACATGTAACCTGAAAAGCAGACGACACTTGCAAAAATAATTCTTGAATAACTAATTTTTTTCATTTTTTGTCTCAAAAACATAGGTTATGACCCCTCGTTGGAACGAGCTCGTTCCAACGAGGGGTCATAACCTATGTTTTTGAGACAAAAAATGAAAAAAATAATGAAAGTTAAAAAATTTATAGTAATTTATATATTTTTTATACTTACCAATGACCCAGACATAGCTGATGCTAACTCTTAAAATTCTAGGGCCAAACACAAATTTTGCCCCCCAATCCCCAAAATTTGCATCTAAAACCAAAAGAAATCATGTCCTGAAGGTCCTCCATACTTTGCCCTCACTGCGCATGCGCAGTGTCAAGGACGTCCCGAAATTGGCGCCAATTATCATTCTTACAAGCAGTGCCTGGTCAGCGCTATGTACTCAGCGGGGAGGTATGAGTTCCCAACACCTGGGAGGGCCATCCCCGTCTGGGTCATTGGTAAGTATAAAAAATATATAAATTACTATAAATTTTTTAACATTTTTATACTGTACCAATGACCCAGACATAGCTGAATAGTAAAAAGGCTGGAGGGCCTAGGACATAGAGGAAAATCCAATAAGCTCAACTATATCAATAGAGTCAACCCCTCAAGGAGAAAAGGAGTATTAGGCTTTACATGTATCTTTCTTATTTTATGATAAATTAGAAAGATACAATACCCTTCATAATTGAGCACAATAACATTCATGTTCTCTATTAACATCCAGTATAACCCATTATACTAATTATTTTTAAAGTAAGCCAATAAATAAAGTTAGTCCAGAGAATTGAGACTCTTTATATTCTTTTAAAAGTGTCCAAGGATTGTATATTAACGCCCGTTTGACACTTGACATATACAAATGCTTCACACCGAGCTACACTTTAAAAATATGACATGAATGAATTTTTAATATTAATATTACACTTTAAAACCATCCCGGTAACGACTCAGAATTACTGACTCCGGAGGAGGAATCCCCTTGCTTTTCACTATAAAGCAGGTGACCTAAGGGAACACCCTCCCCCCCCCCTTCCCCTTGCCCTGGGTCAAATAGCCAAGAGCGAAGAGGGCAGCAGGACGGAGTCACTGCCGGAACAGAAAGCCTGCATAACTATAGTTGCAACTGTTTAGTGGACGACATTCTGAGCAACAGATAACGGACCTAAACAATGCAGGTCTCCAGAAATGGACTCAATATTTCTGAGATCAAAATTCGTGAATGTGGATGGCTGAGACCAATAAACAGCCTTCATTAAATCTGTAATAGCAACACTATTTGCGTAAGCCCAAGATGTAGAAAGAGCTCTTACTTCATGAGCCGAGATCTTAAGCACAGACTGCTGAGTAGAAGATAAGTTATCATAAGCAGTACGGGTAGTTAATTGAATCCATCTAGCAATAGAATGGACCGAAATGTCCTTTTCTATTAGGCATCAGAGACAGAAAGAAGCGTTTTCGTCCCTTTCTGATAAACTGAGATCTTTGTTTATAAATACGTAAAGCTCTAACAGGACAGAGTAAAGGCCTACGCCCGTCTGAAGACGGCAGAGCCTTAATAACAATAGGTTCCGGATATTTATTAGAAGCCTGATTCTTAGCTAAAAATCCAACATTAGTAGTGAAGGTGATAGTGTTCCCGACACTACGATAGTGAGAATTGTCCACCGATAGTGCATGAAGCTCACAGACTCTTCTAGCAGTAGAGAAAGCTAAGAGAAAAGCTGTCTTATAAGACAAGAATTTGAAATCTACTGTCCCAAGAGGCTCAAATGGCTTTTCCTTCAGTTTAAGAAGAACCCAAGCTAAATTCCACTTAGGAATTAATCTAAGAGTTCTGGGTCTATTTATCGAGAAGTTTCTAACTAACTTAGATAAAGAGACATTAGATCCAATTTGTAAACTATCATAGGTATCAGATAACATAGACCTATAACCCTTAATAGTAACAGGCTGCAGTTTGATCTCGTCAAACAAGTATACTAGAAAGTTTGCAATATCTGGAATGGAGGGATCAAAAATATCAACAGAATGATCCCTACACCAATGACGAAAAACCTTTCACTTAGCCGCATAGTTTAGCGAAGAGGAGGTCCTCCTACAGTTAGAAACCGCGTCCACTGCTCGTCCTGTAAAGTGCTTGCCATGCAAGAAGGACCGCACAACGGAAATACATGAAGGTTGAGACCTTGCGGGTTGTGATGAAGTTGATGCGATTTCCCCTGCGAAAGAAGATCCTCCCGTGGAGGAAGCTTTCGCGGTAAGTCCCACATCAGACACCTGAGTAGATTTATCCACGGTCTCTGTGGAGACAGAGATGCTACCAACAGAATCTTGCATTGAGATTGTTTTATCTTTAGCAACACTTGCTGAATTAACGGCGCTGGAGGATACGCATATCCTATCATTCCGTCCCATGAGATCGACAGAGCGTCTACTGCATATGCTCGTGGATCCGGACATGGTGACACATACGTCTGCAACTGATTGTTGAGATGTGTCGCTATCATTGGCCGTTCCCATTGGTAGCAAATCTGATTGAATACCTGTTTGTTGAGAGTCCACTCTGACGGCAACAAGCGACCCTTCCGTGAAAGGGAGTCTGCTAGTACATTCAGACGACCCGGTATATGACGGACCGAAAGTAGAACTTGGTGTTCTAGAGCAAACAGAAGGATTCTTTCCATTAAATTGAATAACGGAACGGAATGAGTGCCTCCCTGGTTCCGGGTATACGCCACTACTGTCGTATTGTCGGACAGGATTTGGACATGAGCTTTGTGAATAATGTCCATCCAATGGCATAACGCAAGCCAAATTGACATCATTTCCTTGATGTTTATGTGCTTGCTTAGAAACTGTGGATCCCAAAGGCCCTGGCACCTCGAATCCATTGGGATCAATGTTGCACCCCAACCTGTTTGACTGGCATCCGTCATAATCGTAAAACTCGGATCCGGCAACTGCTGCGGAACTCCCTGAGTCAACCACTGAATGTTTGCCCAAGTCTGAATCTCTTGTTTCACTTGATCTGACAAGAGAACGTCTATATCGAGCGAATGAATCTTCACACTCCAATTCTGAGTCAAGAAAATTTGGAGAGGACGAGTGCGCAACCGCCCCAACGGAATGAGATCCGCAGCGGCTCTGCACAGACCTATCAGTCTCATGAACTCCCTCGCTGTGACTTTGTCTGCATGAAGACAATAGCGAGCGTAACAACTGATTAACTTCGCTCTGGTTAACGGCAGACGAACGAGATTGTTGTGTGTCTTGAAGCTCATTCCCAGATGAGTGAATGACTTGGACGGCACCAGATCCGACTTCTCCTCATTTATAACAAAACCGAGACGTCGGAGCAATAGAAGCAGATTCTGCACATTGTTCTGAAGCGTTAACTCGTTGCCGTACCTCTGAAGAATGTCATCCAGGTAGGCCGACGTTACCGCAGACGAATGAGCTCGGAAATACATCATTACCAAGTTCATTACTTGAGTGAAAGCCCAGGGCGCTAGGTTCAATCCGAAGCACATCGCCCGCAATTGATATACAACTCCTAGGACTGCAAAGCGTAGATACTTTCTGAATGTCGGATGTACCATCACGTGAAAGTACGCATTTTTGAGATTTATGCTTGTAGCATAATCGTTCACCCGAATACTCGCTCTGACCGATCGAATCGTCTCCATATAGAACTTCGGAGCGACGATCAGCTTGTTTATCCAGCTCAAATCTATGACTGGACGGAACGAGCCATCTGGTTTCGGAACCAGAAATAGATGGCTGTAGAACCCCGGTGATTCCTGGTCTTCTACGACCTCTACCGCGTTCTTCATCAAAAGAGACTGTACCTCCGATAAAAGAGCGTCTCTTTTCTGCGGATTTGACGGAAGTTGAGTCCATTTTGGACTTCGAGTTAATGGAGGCTTTCGTTTGAAGGATATTCTTAGTCCTTCCGAAATCACCCCTCTCACCCAAGGGTCGTCCGTAATCGACGCCCACTCTTCTGTAAAACTCGACAACCTTCCGCCAACCGGAACACGATAGAGGTTCAAACCATCACCTCCTGGACCTGCGGGAGGAGAAACATCCTCCACAACCCGCAACTCGTCCCATCGACCTCGGGACGTCAGACTGGTTGTCTCGGCCCGAAGAACGTCCCGCACGTGAGTCGCTGCCTTGACGGTCTCTAGAATAAGACCAAGAGGACGCAAAGGAACCTCTATAGGAACCTCTCTTGGGCGTATTTGTCCCAGAAGTGCCTGTCTTACTCTTATCTGCTGAATCCGACTTTTTGGAAGCGGATTTAAAAAGCAGAGAATCCGAAGCTTTCTTAGTTATTTTATCATAGATTGCTGAAAGCTTGCCATCGAAGAGAAGCTCTCCGGAGACCGAAGCGACTCTGAGAGAGTTCTTCACCTTACTATCCATGCGTGTGGATGTAGCTAGGGCTGCATCACGTCTAACCAACTCCAGGTTTGCCACTGAAAGGGCGGAGTTATACGTGGAATAAGCCACTGCCCTTGAAAGAAGTCTTAATGAGGATTGTATATCCTGGAATTCTTTCCCTTGAAGACGCAGTGATAACGCCTTTGTAAGGTGGTCTGCATATGATAAAGCATCTAAGCTGGCTCTGTTAGACGTAATTGTTGTTTCCAACGCCGCGGTTGGAATGGACATAGACGACGGTAATGCCAATTCCAAGTCTTCCGCCTCGTCGTCTAGACGCAGAGAAACTCTCGGTATGCCCTGTCCTGCCATATCGAATTTATTCCTTGAATTGATGAAAGGCAGGTTAAGAGCATTGGCGGACAAGAAACCAGCTTTGCCTGTTTTGGAAGCAAGCTTAAAGATAGCGTCGTTCAATAATTCGAATGTTCTTGTGACATTATTGGACTGTGACGGAAACTCAGGGACGATGTCTCTGAACCGCTCAAAAAATTCAGTGTCCAATGACGCTATCAGTCTCTTATTCGGCATCGCAGCCGTCTGGCCCGACGGAACAACTTGAGGAAGGTAGTGCCGGATGAAATCTACGGCAGCTTTATGTTGTTCCGAAAGGGATAGCTCCAAGTCCTCAGTATCCCTTTCGCCATCCGGTCGGACCTCATGATGCTCCCGGTCGTCCGCACCCGATGCTTCGGCGGAGCGTACCGACCCAGCGCCGTCGGATAATTCCTGATCCGACAACGATTCTGTCATTTGCTGGGATGCTGTGATAATTTGTGCTATCTGAGCTAGCACGTCCGTCATCGAGGCCTGCGGAGTAGCGGTCTTTCGCTGCTCAGCCGCCGGAAGCTCCGCATCAACTGACTCCCGCATACTTCTCTTATGCGAACGTCCGGAGTCTACCGGCCTCTTGTCCCTGGCTACCGGATGGCGTGACCTGGTCGCCGTTGAATCCCTGATCGGCGAAGCTGGCTGAATATCTGCGGTCACGTAGCCAAGGTGCGATCGTGTGCACTGCTGAGAGGATGAGGAAGCCTGTACAGTCTCTCTGGACTGCCTATATAACGGAGCGTCCCGAGCGGCGGACGTATGCTCTGCTTGCGAAACATTTTGTACCACAACATCTGGTCCCAGATGTTGTTGTATGAGAGAGGGGCCTCTCTCGCTCGCAGCCCGGCTGGACCTGGACGAGCTAGGAACCAGACTACAAGGCTTCCTCCGATCTGTCCTCTTATCCGCCGTCACTGGGTATGCACCTTGTATGTTTATAGTGCTCGCATCACCCAAAACTCCTTCCTGGACCACAAAGGACGAACCCGGCTGCCGAACCATTCGGTGAATGGACGCTACACCGGGCGAGCTAGCGGACGACAGCGCCGTCAATCCTACTAGGGACCTCTTAGGCAACTGGCGTATCTCCATGAGCACTTTTGCCACTAGCTCTTCATTTGATTGTGACGACGGAAGCGCACCTTTGGAAGATAACATGGAAACATCACCCTGTTCTTGATCCTCTGAAATAGAAACTTATAAACTAGAGTGATCCTGCAGAGAAAGGACCGGCATAGCCCTTTCCCCACTAACAACATACCGTGACACACGTTTCCAATGTTTGTCATCCCAATATTCACATACTGAACAGGAGTTAGTGCAAGTACACTGACTACAATTAATACAATGATCATGAAAGTCAGAGGAAGATTTCCTCTCATTACAATTTGAACAATATCCTTTCATTGTGAAAAGACAACAATAAGTCCTAGTACTCGCACGAACCCCTGAAAACAAAGATACATAATAACATGATCCATTAACATTGAAAAAACAATTGAAATCAAAAATAAATTTTGAAAAAATATTTTTTCAGCAAAGCCCAAGTTTCTGAAAAGTAACGTTGAGCCCAAATGGATCCCAAGCCTAAGTGTGGACAAAAATTTTAAAATTATTTTAAATAATTAATGCAACCCTTACGAATAATAATAATATATCTTTAATAAGATAAACTAGTACAAAGGCAAAAAGCCCCCCTCAAAAGAGACTGTTGCCAATGTAAACAAGAAGTGTATAAACACCAGAAAACATGACTCCAGGCACTGACAATCCTGGCCCGAAATCAGTTACCAAAATATACACTATCTGATGCAAAACAGAGACTTCCAGGGAAGAATCTGCAGCACATCAGATGGTAGATGCAGAACACTACGTCTAAACACCCATGGGTGAGAACGTAAACATGGGGAAAATAACAGAATTCATTCTGTTACCAAGCTAAATCTCCCAAGAAATTTTAGTAGTAGGGGGGGGGGGGGGGGGGGGGTGGACCTCTCCGACGGGGGTTTGGGGTGGGGTGGGGGGGGGGGAGGGCTGGTCCCCTGCTTGTGAAAATTATTTTTTGATTATTCTCTTATTTTATTTCCTTAACATCTCTGAAGGACTGGTTAATTCTTTCTTCATATTACAGAAAATTGCAAACATGTGTAATAAATACAGAATCACACACTCATTTGGTTTGGCACAGAATACCACTCGAAGCTTTGCCTCTCATGGTAATCTTGCACCCAACCAAACTTGTGTGATAAACATTAAAGCATTCAAAGGCTTTTGCAGTTTTTGTCTATGCAGTTCACCCTATACGCAACAGGATTATTAACGTCCATGTTAATTAATGATCAAGTTATCATAATCATGTGTTCCAAGCTGCCCACTAGAAGTGACTAAAATAGAAAGTATTAATAATACCTGTTCAAACTTCCATCTCGTAAACTTTGTAAGGCAATTCTTGTCATGTTTATACTCATTAAACAAAATGGAAAATTCTGAAATGGAAGAAAATTTGTCCTAACAATTCACAGACTGTTTTGATTTATTATAAAAAAAAAGAAAAGTTAAAAAATTTATAGTAATTTATATATTTTTTATACTTACCAATGACCCAGACTTAGCTGGTGCTAACTCTAACAAAACCAGGGCCAAACACAAATTTTGCCCCCCAAACCCCAAAATTTGCATCCAAAACAAAAAGAAATCATGTCCTAAAGGACCTCCATACTACGCCCCCACTGCGCATGCGCAGTGACACAGACGTCCCGAAATTGGCGCCAATTATCATTCTTACTGGCAGTGCCTGGTCAGCGCTATGTACTCAGCGGGGAGGCAAGAGTTCCCAACTCCTGGGAGGGCCATCCCCGTCTGGGTCATTGGTAAGTATAAAAAATATATAAATTACTATAAATTTTTTAACATTTTTATACTGTACCAATGACCCAGACTTAGCTGAATAGTAAACAGGCCGGAGGGCCTAGGACATAGAAGAAAATCCAATAAGCTCAACTATATAATAAAGAGGTAACCCCTTAAGGAGAAAAGGAGTATTAGGCTTTACATGTATCTTTCTTATTTAATATTAAATTAGAAAGATACAATACCCTTAATAATTGAGCACAAAAATATTCATGTTCTCTATTAACATCCAGTATATCCCTTATACTAATTATTTTTAAAGTAAGCCAATAAATAAAGTAGTCCAGAGAAATGAGACTCTTTATAGTCATTTAAAAGTGTCCGAGTATTGTATATTAAAGCCCGTTTGACACTTGACATATACAAATGCTTCACACCGAGCTACACTTTAAAAATAAGACATGAATGAATTTTAACATTAATATTACACTTTAAAACCATCCCGGAAGCGACTCAGAAATACTGACTTGGAGGAGGCATTCCCTTGCTTTTCACTATAAAGCAGGTGACCTAAGGGAACACCCGCCCCCCCCCCCCCCCCCCCTTCCCCCTTGCCCTGGGTCAAATAGCCCAGAGCGAAGAGGGCAGCCGGACGGAGTCACTGCCGGAACAGAAAGCCTGCATAACTATAGTTGCAACTGTTTAGTGGACGACATTCTGAGCAACAGATAACGGACCTAAACAATGCAGGTCTCCAGAAATGGACTCAATATTTCTGAGATAAAAATTCGTGAATGTGGATGGCTGAGACCAATAAGCAGCCTTCATTAAATCTGTAATAGCAACACTATTAGCATAAGCCCAAGAAGTAGCAAGAGCTCTTACTTCATGAGCGGAAATCTTAAGCACAGACTGCTGAGAAGAAGATAAACTCTCATAAGCAGTACGGATAGTTAATTGAATCCATCTAGCAATAGAATGGACCGAAATGTCCTTTCTATTAGGCATCAAAGACAGAAAGAAACGTTTCCGTCCCTTTCTGATAAACTGAGATCTCTGTTTATAGATACGTAACGCTCTAACAGGACAGAGTAAAGGCCTACGCCCGTCTGAAGACGGAAGAGCCTTAATAACAATAGGTTCCGGATATTTATTAGGAGCCTGATTCTTAGCTAAAAAACCCACATTAGTAGTGAAGGTGATAGTGTTCCCGACACTACGATAGTGAGAATCATCCACCGACAATGCATGAAGCTCACTGACTCTTCTAGCAGAAGAGAAAGCTAAGAGAAAAGCTGTCTTATAAGATAAGAATTTGAAATCTACTGTCCCAAGAGGTTCAAATGGCTTTTCCTTCAATTTAAGAAGAACCCAAGCTAAATTCCATTTAGGAATTAATCTAAGAGTTCTGGGTCTATTTATCGAGAAGTTTCTAACCAACTTAGATAAAGAGACATTAGATCCAATTTGTAAACTATCATGATGTGCATAGGTATCAGATAACATAGACCTATAACCCTTAATAGTAACAGGCTGCAGTTTGATTTCGTCAAACAAGTATACTAGAAAGTTTGCAATGTCTGGTATAGAGGGATCGAATATATCTACAGAATGATCCCTACACCATCGACGAAAAACCTTCCACTTAGCTGCATAGTTTAGCGAAGAGGAGGTTCTCCTACAGTTAGAAATCGCATCCACTGCTCGTCCTGTAAAGTGCTTGCCATGCAAGAAGGACCGCACAACGGAAAAACGTGAGGGTTGAGACCTTGCGGGTTGTGATGGAGATGGCGCGATTTCCCCTGCGAAAGAAGATCCTCCCGTGGAGGAAGCTTTCGCGGTAGGTCCCACAACAGACACCTGAGTAGATTTATCCACGGTCTCTGTGGCGACAGAGATGCTACCAACAGAATCTTGCATTGAGATTGTTTTATCTTTAGCAATACTAGCTGAATTAACGGCGCTGGAGGATACGCATATCCTATCATTCCGTCCCAAGGGATCGACAGAGCGTCTACTGCAAATGCTCTTGGATCCAGACACGGAGACACATACGTCTGCAACTGATTGTTGAGATGTGTCGCAAATAAGTCTATCATTGGCCGTTCCCATTGGTAGCAAATCTGATTGAATACTTGTTTGTTGAGAGTCCACTCCGATGGCAACAAGCGACCCTTTCGTGAAAGGGAGTCTGCTAGCACATTCAGACGACCCGGTATGTGACGGACCGAAAGAAGAACGTGATGTTCTAGCGCAAACAGAAGGATTCTTTCCGTTAGATTGAACAACGGAACTGAATGAGTGCCTCCCTGATTCCGTATATATGCCACTACTGTCGTATTGTCGGATAGGATTTGGACATGAGCATTGTGAATAATGTCCATCCAATGACGTAACGCAAGCCAAATTGACATCATTTCCTTGATGTTTATGTGCTTGCACAGGAATTGCGGATCCCAAAGACCCTGGCATCTCGAATCCGTTGGGATTAATGATGCACCCCAACCTGTTTGACTGGCATCCGTCATAATGGTAAAACTCGGATCCGGCAACTGCAGCGGAACTCCCTGAGTTAACCACTGAATGTTTGCCCAAGTCTGAATCTCTTGTTTCACTTGATCTGACAAGAGAACGTCTACGTCGAGCGAATGAATTTTCACACTCCAATTCTGAGTCAAGAAAATTTGGAGAGGACGTGTGCGTAACCGCCCCATCGGAATGAGATCCGCAGCGGCTCCGCACAGACCTATCAGTCTCATAAATTCTCTCGCTGTGACTTTGTCTGCGTGCAGACAATAGCGAGCGTAACAACTGACTA
The DNA here is from genome assembly GCA_031216915.1 of Pictodentalium vernedei. Taxonomy (NCBI): domain Eukaryota; kingdom Metazoa; phylum Mollusca; class Scaphopoda; order Dentaliida; family Dentaliidae; genus Pictodentalium; species Pictodentalium vernedei. The sequence goes on along the minus strand of CM062295.1, from coordinate 716,282,263 downwards.
ATTTTGCTCTGGTTAACGGCAGACGAACGAGATTGTTGTGCATCTCGAAGCTCATTCCCAGATGAGTGAATGACTTGGACGGCACCAGATCCGACTTCGTCTACGTCGAGCGAATGAATTTTCACACTCCAATTCTGAGTCAAGAAAATTTGGAGAGGACGTGTGCGTAACCGCCCCATCGGAATGAGATCCGCAGCGGCTCCGCACAGACCTATCAGTCTCATAAATTCTCTCGCTGTGACTTTGTCTGCGTGCAGACAATAGCGAGCGTAACAACTGACTAATTTCGCTCTGGTTAACGGCAGACAAACGAGATTGTTGTGCGTCTCGAAGCTCATTCCCAGATGAGTGAATGACTTGGACGGCACCAGATCCGACTTCTCCTCGTTTACTATAAAACCGAGACGTCGGAGCAATAGAAGTAGATTCTGAACATCGTTCTGAAGCGTTAACTCGTTGCCGTACCTCTGAAGAATGTCGTCCAGGTAGGCCGACGTTACCGCAGACGAATGAGCTCGGAAATAGATCATTACCGAGCTCATTACCCAAGTGAAAGCCCAGGGTGCTAGATTCAATCCGAAGCACATCGCCCGGAATTGATACACCACTCCTAGGACAGCGAAGCGTAGATACTTTCGGAATGTCGGATGTACCATGACATGAAAGTACGCATCTTTGAGATCTATGCTTGTTGCATAATCGTTCACCCGAATACTCGCTCTGACCGACCGAATCGTCTCCATATAAAATTTCGGAGCGACGATCAGCTTGTTTATCCAGCTCAAATCTATGACTGGACGGAACGAGCCATCTGGTTTCGGAACCAGAAACAGATGGCTGTAGAATCCCGGAGTCTCCTGGTTTTCTACGACCTCTACTGCGTTCTTCATTAAAAGAGACTGCACCTCTGATAACAGAGCGTCTCTTTTCTGTGGATTTGACGGAAGTTGAGTCCACTTTGGACTTCGAGTTAATGGAGGCTTTCGTTTGAAGGATATCTTTAGACCTTCCGAAGTCACTCCTCTCACCCAAGGGTCATCTGTAATCGACGCCCATTCTTGTGAAAAGCTCGACAACCTTCCGCCAACCGGTACGCGATAGAGGTTTAAGCCATCACCTCCTGGACCTGCGAGGCCTGCGGTAGGAGAAACCACGTCCTCCACGACCCGCACCTCGCCCCGTCGACCTCGGGGCGTCCGACCGGTTGTCCCGGCCCGAAGGACGTCCCGAACGAGAGTCGCTACCCTGACGGTCTCTCGAATAAGACCAAGAGGACGCACCGGAACCTCTATAGGAACCTCTCTTGGGCGCATTAGACCCAGAAGTGCCTGTCTTATTCTTGCCTGCTGTATCCGACTTCTTAGAAGCAGATTTGAACAACAGAGAATCCTTAGCTTTCTTTGTAATTTTATCATAAATAGCAGAAAGCTTGCCGTCAAAGAGAAGTTCTCCGGAGACCGAAGCGACTCTAAGAGAGTTCTTCACTTTAGTATCCACGAGTGTGGATGTAGCTAGGGCTGCGTCACGTCTAACCAACTCCAGATTTGCCACTGAAAGGGCGGAGTTACACGTGGAATAAGCTACTGCCCTTGAAAGAAGTCTTAAAGAGGATTGAATATCCTGAAACTCTTTCCCTTGAAGGCGCAGTGATAACGCCTTAGTAAGGTGATCTGCGTAAGATAAGGCATCTAAATTGGCTCTGTTAGACGCAATAGCTGTTTCCAACACCGCGGTTGGAATAGAAGCCGACGACGGTAATGATAGCTCTAAGTCTTCCGCCTCGTCGTCCATACGCAGAGGAACTCTCGGGATATCCTGTCCTGCCGTGTCGAATTTATTCCTTGCATTAATGAAAGGCAGGTTGAGAGTATTAGCGGACAAGAAACCTGCTTTCCCCGTCTTGGAAGCAAGTTTAAATATAGAGTTGTTCAATAATTCAAATGTTCTTGCAACATTATTGGACTGCGACGGAAACTCGGGAGCGATGTCCCTGAACCGCTCAAAAAATTCAGAGTCCAATGACGCTATAATCCTCTTGTCCGGAACCGCAGCAGTCTGGCCCGACGGAACAACTTGAGGGAGAAAGTGCCGGATGAAGTCCACGGCAGCTTTATGTTGTTCCGAAAGGGATAGCTCCAAATCATCCGTATCCCTTTCACCATCCGGTCGGACCTCACGTTGCTCCCGGTCGTCCGCCCCCGATGCTTCGGCGGAGCGTACCGACCCAACGCCGTCGGATAATTCTCGATCCGACACCGTTTCTGTCGGCTGCTGGGATGCTGCGATAAGCTGTGCTATCTGCACAAGAATGTCTGGCGTCGAAACCTGCAGAGGCGCAGTCTTTCGCTGCTTCGCCGAGGGCAGCTCCGCATCAGATGGCTCCCGCATACTTTTTCTATGCGAACGTCCGGAGTCCATCGGTCTCGAATCCCTGGCTGCCGGATGGTGTGACCTGGTCGCCGAAGAATCCTTGATCGGCGAAGCTGGTAAGATATCGGCGGTCACGCAGCCAAGGTGCGGTCGTGTGCGCTGACGAGAAGAAGGAGCCTTAGCAGCCTCCGCGGACTGCCTATACAACGGAGCGTCCCGAGCGACGGACGTATGCTCCGCTTGCGACACATTTTGTACCACAACATCTGGTCCCAGATGTTGTTGTACGAGAGAGGGGCCTCTCTCGCTCGCGGCCCGGCTGGACCTGGACGAGCTAGGAACCGGACTCAAAGGCTTCCTCCGTTCTCGCTTACTATCCGCCATCACTGGGTGTGCACATTGTATGTTTATAGTGCTCGCATCACCCAAAATTTCCTCCTGGACCGCATTGGACGAACCCGGCTGCCGAACCATTCGGTGAATGGACGCTACACCGGGCGAGCTAGCGGACGACATTTGTCTAATCTCCATGAGCACTTTTGCCGCTAGCTCTGAATTCACTTGTGACGACGGACGCACACTTGTAGAAGATAACATGGAAACATCACCCTGTTCTTGTTCCTCTGAAATAGAAACTGAGAGAGTAGAGTGACCTTGCGGAGAAAGGGCCGGCATAGCCCTTTCTCCAGAAACAACATACCGTGACACACGTTTCCAATGTTTGTCATCCCAATATTGACATATAGGACAGGGATTAGTGCGAGAACACTGACTACAATTAATACAATGATCATGAAAGTCAGAGGAAGATTACTTCCCATTACAATTTGAACAATATCCTTTCATTGTGAAAAGTCAACAAGTCCTAGTTACTCGCACAAACCCCTGACACAAAGATACATAATAACATGATCCATTAATAAATGAAAAAACAATTGCAAATCAAAATAATATTGAAAAAATATTTTTTCAGCGAAGCCCAAGTTGCTGAAAAGTAACGTTGAGCCCCGATGGATCCGATGGCAAAGTGTGGTCAAAAATTTTAAATTTATATTAAATAATTAATGAGACACTTACGGATAATATAAATGTATCTTATAGTGAGATAAACTACACCAAAGGCAAACAGCCCCCCTCAAAAAAGGCTGTTGCCAATGTAAACAGTGTAAAACACCAGAAAACATGACTCCAGGCACTGAAAAAACTGGCCCGAAATCAGTCATCAAAATTACACTCTATCTGATGCAAGACAGAGACTCCCAGGGGAGAATCTGCAGAACATCAGATGGAAGATGCAGAACACAACGTTTATACACCCATGGGTGAAAACGTAACTATGGGGAAAATAACAGAAAACATTCTGTATCCAAGCAACTCTCCCAGGAAAATTTTAGAAATGAACTTTCTCAAAAATATGCCAAAAGCATGGGAGAATTGCAAGGGGGGACTTTAGAAGGCTAGGGGAGAGGAAACACTGAATAAGCAGTGCAACATTTAGCAAGAATGACAAGAGGCCCATGCCTCGAAAATAGGCAACTTAACATAATTTCATCAAAAAATTTTAAATACAGCCCAGATTATTTTTTGTCACTTCTTTTTCCTCTCCTCCTTCTATATCCTCCTTAGAATCACCATTTCTCCAAAAATTACGTGTCTGGCATCCTTTAAACTGAGATTTACAAGCACAAAGATCAGTGAGATGTTGACTGATGAAGGGCCAAACAGAGAATGATAATTGGCGCCAATTTCGGGACGTCTGTGTCACTGCGCAGTGGGGGCGTAGTATGGAGGTCCTTTAGGACATGATTTCTTTTTGTTTTGGATGCAAATTTTGGGGATTGGGGGGCAAAATTTGTGTTTGGCCCTGGTTTTGTTAGAGTTAGCACCAGCTAAGTCTGGGTCATTGGTACAGTATAAAAATATTATTGTTTCTTTTAGAAAAATAATCTAATAGAGCCCTGTGAATCACAGTTTTTGACTCAATTAGATCTCGAGTCAAAATAGGCAAAGGATATTGAACCAAATCTTAAATCGATTATCAAGGGAGGCTCTTACACAGTTACATGAACTTGTATTGGTAGAACCTGTACTAACATTCATTTATTGGTGTTTAACCCTTTACCCAACGAATCGGCCGCGTCCGCCCACGTAATATGCAAATTCTGCACTTGAAAAAAGATTATTTTTCAAAAAATTTCAACAAAACCATATCATGTGACCACTTGTTGGAACGAGCTCATCGAGCTCGTTCCAACGAGGGGTCACAAGATATGGTTTTGTTGAAATTTTTTGAAATATTTGAAAAAATGATATTTAAAATAATAAATTTTGATATCGTCTGCATTGGGTAAAGGGTTAACCCTTTGCACTCTGATGTTAAAATACCAAAAGTTTGAGCAGCAAATTTTCCCATGATGCAACTAGGAATTTAACTAATTCAATCTAGTTTGACAGAGCTCACTGAGCTCTGTCAAACAAGACTGAATTGCTTAAATTCCTAGATGTATTGTGGGGAAAACTTGAAGGTTGACATTTTGGTCATCTGACATCAGTATACAGAGGGTTAAGGACATTTTCAGCATCTTGGGCTACATCCTGACCCCAACATTGGTATGAAATCATGTTTAGCTTATGCTTCTCATTTGAGAGGACTTTCACCCCAGGCGTTGGTTCTAAGTCCTATTTTACCAATAATGAAGAACTTGTTTACTGCAGTAAACAAGCACTGCTCCCCTTCTCAGGGTTCCTAAAGGGGAACATGTACTAACAGGCTAACAATGAAATTCCACGATTTCCTGTTATTTGTCAACTCACTGTTTCTTCTCCTTGTCCTCAGAGGAAGACTCTTACAGAGTTGCATGCACCAAATTTTAAACAAAAAGGAGTATAATAATTCCGACAGACATCCAAAAAACTGAGTTAATAACTAATCAGAGCAAGATTTTCCCATGCCTGTACGAAGTTTTATGGGAATTAGACTATATTTGTTCAAGTTATCTCATTCACTAAGTCATTATCAGACAAAACAACATAAGGGACATAACTCAAAGAAAAATTTACAAAAATGGGTGTATATCGAACTGTTGAAACTTTCACGAAAATCCGACTATATTTGGACAAGTTAGAGCAGTGACAAAGTTATTATTAGACAAACGCCAAATTTTCAACAAAAGGAAGCATAACTGCTACAATATTTGGTGGATATCAAACAAGAGTGAGCTCTTTACACAATGTATGCCTGTACCAACATTTATAAAAATCTGATTATATTTGTTCAAGTTATTGCGATCACAAAATGATCACATAGTGATGGAGTGAGCTTCACAAGATTGGATCAGCTATTTTGTTTTGCAGCTCTTGTTACTTGTTGGCAGACATAGAATTTAATTGGAAAGCATAATTTGTAGTTTGCCTTCAAGTATGATGAGACATCCCATCATACTCAGTGGATATCGAACTATATGGAGTGCAAAATTCACCTCTTAATTGTTTATTAAAACTAGCTTAAATTGTCAATCAACAGTCATTCACTCCAGTTCATTATTAGAGATGGTATGTTAGGAGGACTATCAATTCTCTTTACCAGTGTATGTGCTGGAGTTTTTACTGGGAAATTGTACTAGTTAAATTATCTTGGGTATCTGCATTTAGTTATTAAATGTGGGTGTTAAATTCGGTGGCTGATGCAATGCTAGTTGAGGCAGCAATAAAAGTGTCACACACTGTAGCTTAACATGACTGTGTATTGTGTATTGTGTGTTGTGTTTGATGAAAAGGATAATGTTCAATGTTTATGAAAGGATTATGAAATACCACAAGAATTGTGATAACTGAGAATTTGTTAATTTCTGGTTCCTTTATGCTATGTTTTCAATAACAAGAGGCCCCAAGGGGCCTTAATCGCTCACCTGACAAAGTGGTTCAAAGAAGTATTTGGGGTCACATTCAGTTAGACATGGTTCATCAACACTTCAAAGGAATGAAGTGATGAAAGGCAAATTTTATGGAAAAACACTAAGGAATGGATTTGACAAACTTGAACCTAACCTTTTCCCCTCCCCTCCCCTCCCCTGCCCCACCACCCCCCACCAAAAAAAGCCCAAATATTAGGCCAGGAACTCAAATTCAACAAACTTGAATCTAATCCCCCTTGAGATGTTATGTACCAATTATGAAAAAATTCTGACTGGTGGATCTGAAGAAGAATCCATGACAAATTCCACACACATATACAGGACTTGATAATTATCTATAATTAGCTAATCTAAGGCCTCATAAAGTAGATCTTCTGTTTCTCAGGCCATTTTTTGTAAAATTGCATGTGGGCAGGCATTTTTTTATTTTATTTTTGTAATTATTTCATTACCATTAAAAGTTCATGTTCTTGGTTTGTTTTATGTTTTAGGCCTCATAACCTACAGAATAGCATGGGTAGTGTTGCATTACATCCCTTGAGTGCAAGAAGGCTTTGCAATGCTGAAGCATTGCAAAGCCTTCTTGCACTCAAGGGACAATTGTATTAACTTGGGTAAAATATCAGACATAAACCATTTGATTTTGATTTTTTAAAGTTTGGATTGGTTATAAAATGAGAGCATGCGGCAGCCAAATGGACCATGAGGGAGGGCCTGAGAAACAGATTTTTATTTTTTTTAGGCCTAACACACGGCTCCTTGATAGTGGGAACACATAACCTGTCATCTGACTCTTGGCCACTTGATGCAGACAAGATGTGGAATGGAGACTTGAGATTTAATGTTGATAGTATTATTCAATGTGCTATATTAAATGAATTCAGTGAAGTTTGTTTATTTTTTCTTGAAATGATACAAGCAATGCCAATGACATCTACCCAATAGGAAGATAGTTTGTCAGACATAATCTGGTTTGGATTACCTCTGCTGGTGATGGCCAGTTATTTCAATTCTCCCCCCCCCCCCCCCCCTGAGTTTGATGGCATCAGTAGCAACTTGGTCAGAGCTGTGACAATGAGGTGTTGATGACCTGACATGACAAACTAGAAGGTCTGTAGTCACTGTTCCTTTACAAGATTCACTTATACCTAAAAGAATGAACAGCTCACAAAGAATTTGGATTCTGACTGGCGGATCTGAAGAAGATGATTTTTAAAGAAATTTCCTCATATTGCACTAAGTTAAAATTTGGGTTCCCATAGGGAGCCCAAATAGAAACCCAGGGACTCGATTTGAACAAACCTGAATCTGACCTGCCTAGAGATGCTGTATACCAAATATGAAAGGATTCTGACTGGTGGATCTGAAGAAGAAGATTTTTAAAGACATTTCCTCATACTGCACAAAGTTATAATTCAGGGCCCCATAGGAAGCCCAAATATTAACTGAGAGGCTTGAAACTTGAATCTGACCCTCGTAACAATAATGATTATCAAATATTAAAACATTCTGACCAGTGGTTCTGAAGAAGATTTTTAAAGCTTATTTCCCATATTGCCCTAAGTTAAGATTTTGGTTCCTGTATTGTGCCCAAATACGAAACGTGGGGCTTAAATTAAACACACTTGTATCTGATGCCCCTATGGATACTGTATGCCAAATATAAGGAGATTCTGATCTGTGGTTCTGGAGAAGAACATTTTTTTAATTTTTGCAAATATGCTGACTCAGCATTTTTTCGATGCCCTCTACAGAGCACCCTAACACAACTGATGACAATATTTTTTATCAATCAATTCTACTGGTCCTAAGGATGCTTCATACCAAATAACAGTTCTCTGTTCCATGTGGTTTGGGAAATATGGGCGTTTGAAAATATTTCTATTTTTAGCTCCTGGGGTTCCCACTGGGAACATGGGAAATTTGCTTTTAGCATGAATCAAATACTTATGACACAATAATACCACATACTAAATTTCGTTCAAATCGGACAATCGGTTCAGAAAATAGAAATTTTAGGTGGGGCCAAAAATCTTGCCCCTCCCATTATGGAGGCAAATATTGCCCCACAAACTTCATTTGAACAAACTTGATACTACACTTCAGAAGGAAGCTTCTTACCAAATATGAAGACATTGTACCCACTGGTTCATGAGAAGATTTTTCTAGAATTCTTCCCCACCCCCTCCCTATGGAGTGTGGCAACTTTATCTGAACAAACGTGATTGGACATATGATAAGGACCATGCATATCAAATTTGGTTCAATTTGGCCCAGGGGTTTAGGAGAAGTTGATTATGTAAAGTTCATGCCAGATGGATGACGGATGTACGATGAACGCCACACAAAAAGTGATCGCTTAAGCTCCCACTGACTTTCAGTCAGGTGAGCTGAAAATAACTGGAGGTGCAGACTGTACTAAGTAAAGAATTGAGGGGTGGGTTAATGTGGCTGTCACATTTAATGTATTTCAACCAAAGTAAGTGAAATTATTCCAAAACAAGTCATCCTATCAAGTTACAATGAAATCCCTTCATAAATATGGCCTATAGGACTGTGCTAAAGGTTTTCGGGCTTTGGGCCTGTATAGCCATCATGGTTGGCCGATCACAACCAAAAGGGGCGTCCTCATCTAGACATTATACTGAGCCATCCTACCAAGTTACAATGAAATCCTTCATAAATATGACCTGTAGTCTGTGCTATAGGTTTTGGGATTTTGGGCTCGGGCAGCCGTCACGGTTGAACAATCGCAACCTAAAGGGGACGTTCTCATCAAGACATTATCTGGAGTCATCCTACCATGTTACAATGAAATCCCTTCATAAATACGACCTGTAGACTGTGCTAAAGGTTTTGGGGCTTTGGGCCCCTGTAGCCATCACAGCTGACCGATCGTGACCAAAAGGGACGTTCTCATCTAGACATTATATGGAGTCATCCTACCAAGTTACAATGAAATCCCTCCATAAATACGACCTGTAAACTGTGCTAAAGGTTTTTTGTCTCGGGCAGCCGTCACGGTTGACAGATTGCAACCAAATGGGGAAGTTCTCATCAAGACATCATATGGAGTCAACCTAAAAGGTAACAATGAAATCCCTCCATATTAAATATGACCTGTAGACTGTGCTGAAAGTTTTTGGGTTTCGAGCTTGGGCAGCCATCACGGTTGACAGATCATGACCTACAGGTGGATGTTCTCATCTAGATATTATACAGTGTCCTCCTACCAAGTTACAATGAAATCTCTTCATAATTACGACCTGCAGACTGTGCTGAAGGTTTTCGGGTTTTGGGCTTGGGCAGCCATCACGGTTGACCGATCGTGACCAATAGGGGACGTTCTCATCTAGACATGACCTCGAACCTACATATGAAATTTTGTGATGATCGGACAAGCACTATGGTGTGTAGCCTGTGCTAAAAGAAAATGTGAACAAACTAACAGACTTCCGCACATGTGATGGCAATAGCTTATCTTGACTTTGTCAAGTTAAGCTAAAAATCAATAAAAGACTCTCTCTCATTGGTGCTTTGCTGCCTCTAGTTTGTATTTAAGCAGCCTGCTTTCACTGTAAAATTCAGAACTCACATTCTCACAATAGTTTGGTGGAACTAATTCCTAATAGTTTGGGAGAGCTAACGACTGATTGAAAAATAAACTCTTAGAGCTTGTTTTATTTATTTATTTATTTATTTATTTATTTCAGACTCCCCAATGAACAAACTCCACACAAACAGGGTTAGCATTCGTTGAAGAAAAGTTCAACATCGACGTGTAGAACGCCTCAGTATACACATTGCCATGGTGACTCCACATGGGCAATCAGGATTAAGTGCCTTTCCCAAGGACACAACTCAGTTACCCATGGTAGGGATCTAGCAGTGGTCCTTTCTGTTTGAAGTCCAATGCTATAACCACTGAGCCACCACTCTTCAGGTTTATGTTATAAAATTTAGCTTATATTTCAATAATTTATTAGGTAGGTCTTAGTTTTAGTAATGGTCTAAATAGGGCTGCACGGTATATCGATAAACTGATATTTACCGGTATTCAAACCAATATTGATTGAATACCAGTGTAATTACAAAAATATCGGGTTATCGTCATTATTTATTTACCTACAATTTAATTTTCAAGATATCTTGAGCTTTTTAACTGGAGCCCCGAATGAATAATATTATCCCTTTATCCAAGGAATCGTCTGTTTGTGCCCTCGTAATATACAAATTCAGCAGTTGAAAAAATAATTTTTAAAAATTTCAACAAAACTATATCATGGGACACCTCATTGGAACGAGCTCATAGAGCTCGTATCAATAAGGGGGTCGCATGATATAGTTTTGTTGAAATCTTTGGGGAAAATCTGATAAACTAATTTTGAAAATAATAAATTCTGATATCGTCTGCGTTGGGTAAAGGTTTTTCGAACCGCATCATCAAGGCATGCTTATTCGTCCCGACCGTGATGCCTCGAGTCTCGATTGTGGTTCTTGTGTTCATATAACTGAACAGTTTTCGATATACCGGTATATCGCGGTATTTTTTTCATTACCGATACCAGTATTCAATTTTGAATATCGTGCAGCCCTAGGTCTAAATTATGCAGTTTGATAGAGCAAACCAATTATGACTGCAGAATTTATTATTCTATTAAGTATTTCTTTTTCATGGACATTTAAGCAATGGTTTGTACTAGGAATTAAACTGATCTAAAATGTCTAAGTTACTTTAGGATAAGAGTTTTCAATCAAGATAAAGGCTTCAGCTCCTATTACCAGCTGGTAGACAGTATCTCAATAAAACCTGGCTAAGGCTTAAAAAGTTAAAAATCTGTTTCTCAGGCCCTCCTGCATGGCCCTTTTGGCTGCCACATGCTCTCTTTTTATAACCAATGCAAACTTAAAAAAAGAAAAACAGATCTACTTTGTGGGGCCTAAATGGAAATTTTCATGGCAAATCATTGTATTTTTACGAATCGAATTAATAAATTATATCTATAAGTAAACTGTATATTTGTGTTGGAGTTGTATTTTACAGGAAGTATCCTTTAACCCCATCTAGCCAAGTCTAAACAACAGAACCTTGTGAATCAAAATTAACCACTAACACATTGGAAGTTGGTCCTTAAACCAAAAAAATTACACAACGTTAGGACCCGCCCTGCAAACTCCTACACAGCACTCAGGCTCCACCCCAAAGAGCTAGGATCTGAACTTCAGCAGCATGGGGCTACACTGAATGAAACCCATTTTTCTATCTCCTGCGAAACTTTGTTTTGGATGGGAGATAAAAAATGAATGGTATTTTTGTGTATGTAATCAGGCAGGCTTGTCATTTTGAAAATTGCAGGAGGGCCATTATGGTTCGCCTCAAATCCCCACAGGAGGGCCATTTTGGGTTCACATAAAATGACCCTGGAAGAGTCATCTATGATTTGCGGGGGCCATTTTGTTTCAGCCTGATGGGTGGACAACTAATATCATTTTAAGGTACAGTACGTGGAGAGTGGATTGTAACTAAATCACCCACAGAGTGGAGTTATCACCCAAACTATAACTTTCAAATTTTATACATATGGACAAAAAATACAAGCAATGTTTCAGCCAATGGACCTCTGAATTTAACCCGGAGGTCCATTGGTTGAAACTTTGCCTGTGCTGGTTATGCTTTGCAACAAATTTGCAATTATTGCTTGGGTGGAATCTCCACTCTGTGGGTGATTTAGTGATAATACACTCTCCACATACTGTACATGGTTTGTGTAATTATGATGTACGTCATCACGTAATGTATATTTGGAAAGTTATTTATTGTCTCCTGGTGACTGCGTTGTCGACACACTACAAACGTCACAAACTGCACTTTTGTTACATGTACCTCCTTCAATCCACGAAAATTGCTGGTTGAGGTGCCTTTGACTGAATTAATAGGCCGCAGAAGTCAGGATTAGGCGGACGTTTACCGTCCACAGAATTTTGAACTTAGACAGGTGACTGTGGCCCTGGTCGTTCGCCCGCCTCAAAATGACAAGCCTGATCAGGCAGAATTGGTTGATTTATGAGGTAATGCTTTTCATCTTAGGAACTCTAGAAAGTGGAGCAACGCTTCAATACTGTAGTAAACAAGTTCTGTTTTATTGGTAAAATTAGAGTTAGTACACTGCAGTCAAAGTTTTCTAAATTGGACAGCACAGGTAATAACAATTTCGGAAGCTTGAGTTTATATATGATGTAGCCATGGTTGCCGAAAGTGACCATAAAACCAATGGTGTTGAAAGGGTCAACCAGAGAGACATTTAGCTGCCAGTTACTGAGTAATTGTAGTGCTTGTAGAATTCCTTAACTGGAAGAGTGCTAAATTTTATTTGGCCACCAAAATTTTTTCACATGTCTTTGCCTTGTTACAATTTATAGGAGAGTGCCCACAGGCACTCTCCTATAAATTGTAACAAGGTAAATCTTAACAGACTAAATAATATCACTTCAAAGATAATATGATGCACAGCAACAGAATTTGAAGCCTTTAAGTTGCAGTTCCTGCACTTCAGAATAAAGCCCAAATATGGGCTTCCAGCACTCTACCAGTTAATGGTTAGTCAATGCAGACTATAGTTTGCATTTCATGCAATTCAAAGGTAATCACACACACAAAGTTTCTCTGCTTTGTGTCTTTGATGAAAATGACATCACTTTTAGAATGGTTAATGATGACCGTTGATATATAGAATATACCCATAGTAGCTTGGTGTACCAAATGTTCACCACGAGTGGTGAAGTGGTGTTAACTGCGAGCCGTTGGCACCCAGTTAACACCACTTCACTATGAGTAGTGAATATTTGGTACACACAGCTACATTGGGTGTATTTTATTTATACCATGATCGTCAGATTATTAAGAGTTGCTATTATTGTTTCCCGATTTTACTGAGCAGCAGACGTACACACGTGCGAATCTGTTTTGTTTACATGAGCACCAGTGGGCAGTACTTCCGCCATCAATTTCATCACCGAAACGAAATAGAAAAAGAAACAGGGCCTTTTTCATTTTAATAACATAATAACATACTATTTCGAGTTATGGATGCTTTATTAACATGAGCCAACGCATGTTTGTTAATTTTTGGTGTTTTATGGGGTAAACTCATTTAAAAACATAATAAATAACTGACACTTTCATTTCACTCTTCGCAAGGCGACGTGCGATAAATTTAGAAAAGTTTGCATTCAGGTCGACGTCACCAAAGGTCAACTTGGATGTAGTTCCACTGTGGATGTAATTTTTAACTACTGAAATCCCATTGCTGGCGTGGTCTCCACAGTTGGTGTATAAAACTAAAATTTATGTCATAGGCTTTTCATATACAGTAGAATAGGTAATGATGGTAGAAATAGTGGAAACAGTACCTTAATTGGTTGCTAACCCTCTGTACAGGGAGCACACTGGCTCAGTGGTTACAGTATTGGACTTCAAACTGAAATGGTTTGATCCCTGTCTGGGGTAACTGTATTGTGTCCATGGGCATGGCACTTGATCCCAATTGCCCATGTGGGGCACAGTGGCACTGTGTACTAAGGCATACTGCACGTTGATGGGGCACTTGTTTTCAATCAATCATGACCTGGCTAGAGAGCGAGTTAGTATAAATAACCCACTGCTCACTGATGTCAAAATATGAAAGTTATATATATATATATATATAAGAAGAAAATGAGCTCTGTCAAACAGGACTGAATTAGTTAATATCCTAGATGCATTATGGAAAAAATCTGGAGCTTAAAATGTTAAAAAATTTATAGTAATTTATATATTTTTTATACTTACCAATGACCCAGACTTAGCTGGTGCTAACTCCTTAAATTCTAGGGCCAAACACAAATTTTGCCCCCCAATATCCAAAATTTGTATCAAAATCTGAAATTTCAATGTCCTATGCGCAGTGTCAAGGTCTTGAAATTGGCGCAAAATGTCATTCTTACAACCAGTGCCTGGTAAGCGTTATGTAATCAGCGGGGAGGTATGAGTTCCCAACTCATGGGAGGGCCATCCCCGTCTGGGTCATTGGTAAGTATAAAAAATATATAAATTACTATGAATTTTTTAACATTTTTATACTGTACCAATGACCCAGGCTTAGCTGAATAGTAAAAAGGTTGGAGGGCCTAGGACATAAGGAAAATCCAATAGGCTCAACTACATATAACCGAATTATCCCCTCGAGGAGAAAGGAGAAATAGGCTTTACATGTATCTTTCTTATTTGCATCATAACGAGAAAGACACAACACCATTCTGTAATTGAGCACAATAACATCAATGAACTCTATTAACCTCCAGTATAACCCATTATGCTAATATTTTTAAAGGAAAGCCAATAAATAAAGGAAGTCCAGAGAAATGAGACTCTTTATACTCATTAAAAGTGTCCGAGGATTGTATATTAACGCCAGTATGACACGTGACATATACAAATGCTTCACACCGAGCTACACTTTAAAAATATTACATGGATGAGTAAACATTAGCTTTACACTTTAAAATCATCCCGGTACCGACTCGGAATTACTGACTCCAGGAGAGGTATCCCCTTGCTTTACACTATAAAGCAGGTGACCTAAGGAACACCCTCCCCCCCCTTCCCCTGGATCAAATACCCCATAGCGAAGAGGGCAGCAGGACAGAGTCACTGCCGGAACAGAAAGCCTGCATAACTATAGTTGCAACTGTTTAGTTGACGACATTCTGAGCAACAGATAACGGACCTAAACAATGCAGATCTCCAGAAATGGACTCAATATTTCTAAGATACAAATTCATGAAAATGGAAGGCTGAGACCAATATGCAGCCCTCATTAGATTTGTAATAGCAACACTATCAGCATAAGCCCAAGATGTAGAAAGAACTCTTACTTCATGAGCTGAAATCTTAAGCACAGACTGCTGAGTTGAAGATATATATCATCACCAGCACGGATAGTTAATTGAATCCACCTTGCAATAGAATGGACCGAAATGTGAAGGAAGCTTCCACGGCATGTCCCACTACAGACACCTGAGTAGATTAATCCACAGTCTCTGTGGAGATAGAGATGCCACCAACAGAATTGCATTGAGACTGTTTAACTTGAGCAATATCTGCTGAATCAACGGCGCTGGAGGATACGCATATCCTATCATTCCTTCTCACGAGATTGATAGAGCGTCTATTGCAAACGCTCGAGGATCCGAACATGGTGACACATACGTTTGCAACTGACTGTTGAGATGCGTCGCAAAAAAGTCTATCATTGGCCGCTCTCATTGGTAGCAAATCTGATTGAATACTCGTTTGTTCAAAGTCCATTCTGACGGCAACAAGCGGTCCCTCCGTGAAAGGGAGTCCGCCAGTACATTCAGACGACCCGGAATATGACGGACCGATAGGAGAACTTGATGTTCTAGTACAAACAGAAGGATTCATTCCGTTAACTTGAATAACAGAATGAAATGAGTGCCACCCTGGTTCCGAATATACGTTAATACCGTTGAATTGTCGGACACACTTTTCACGTGAACATTCTGAATAACGTTCATCCAATGAAGTAGCGCAAGCCAAATTGACATCATTTCTTTGATGTTTATGTACTTGATTAGGAACTGTGGATCCCAAAGATCCTGGCACTTCAAATCCGTTGGGCTCAATGTTGCATCCCAACCTGTTTGACTGGCATCCGTCAAAACTGTAAAACTCGGATCCGGCAATTGCAGTGGAACTCCCTGAGTTAACCACTGAATATCTGCCCAAGTCTGAATCTCTTTTTCACTTTATTTGACAAGAGGATGTCCGTATCGAGCGAATAAATCTTCACCCTCCAATTCTGAGTCAGAAAAATTTGGAGAGGACGAGTGCGTAGCCGCCCCATTGGAATAAAATCTGATGCAGCTCAGCACAAACCTATCAGTCTCATGAAATCTCTCGCTGTAACGGTGTCTGTGAAGACAATAGCGAGCGTAACAACTGACTAATTTCGCTCTGGTTAACGGCAGATGAACAAGATTGTTGTGCATCTCGAAGCTCATCCCCCGGTGGGTGAATGACTTGGACGACACCAAATCCAACTTCTCCTCGTTTACTTATGAAACCGAGACGTCGGAGCAATAGAAGCAGATTCTGCACATCGTTCTGAAGTGTTAACTCATTGCCATACCTCTGAAGAATGCCGTCCAGGTAGGCCGACGTTACCACAGACGAATGAGCTCATTACCGAGTTCATTATTCGAGTGAAAGCCCAGGGTGCTAGATTCAGACCGAAGCACATTGCTCGGAGCTGATACACGACTCCTATGCCGGCGAAACGAAGATACTTTCTGAACGCCTGATGTACCATGACGTGAAAGTATGCATCTTTGAGATCTAAGCATGTAGCATAGTCGTTCACCAGAATACTCGCTCTGACCGATCAGATGGTCTCCATATAGAATCTTGGAGCCACGATCAGCTTGTTTATCCAGCTCAGATTTATGACTCTACAGGGGGGGCGCTGTGGCTCAGTAGGTAGAGGTGCAGGCTGCAAGCCGAGATGTCCTCGGTTCGAATCCCACCTGCGGCAACCGCGTTGTGTCCTTGGGCAAGACACTTCACCCCCATTGCCCATGTGGGGGCACGATGACGCCGTGTACTAAGGCGTACTGCACGTCGATGGTGCGCATGTCTTCAACCAATCTAACCCTGCCTGTGCTGCAGTGCGGAGTTACGATGTTGGGGAGCTGGCAGCTGCTCGTCGTTGCTCGGTGGTTCTCTCCGGGTACTCCGGCTTCCTCCACCCATAAAACTGTCACGGTCATGATTAGCCATTGCGCATAAATATGTGACCTTAAACCTCAATAAATAAATAAATATATGACTGGACAAAACGAGCCGTCTGGTTTCGGAACCAGAAAAGGATGGTTGTAGAAACCTGGAGATTCTTGGATTTCTATGATCTCTATCGCGATCTTCTCCAGAAGAGACTGGACTTCTGATGGAAGCGAGCCTCTTTCCTGCGGGCTTGACGGACGCTGAGTCCATCTTGGACTTCAAGTTAACGGAGGTTTTCCTTTAAAGGACAATTTAGTCCTTCTGAAATCACCCCTCGAACCTAAGGGATGTCCATAATCTACCCCCAATTGGTTGAGAAACTTGACAGTCTTCCGCCCACTGGAACACGATAGAGATTAATACCATTACCTCCTGGTCCTGCGAGGCTTGCGGAAGGAGAAACCATGTCCTCCACGGGCCGCACCTCGCCCAGTCGACCTAGGGGCGTCAGACCGGAAGTCTCGGCCAGTATTACAGCCCCTACCTGAGTCGCTACTCTGACGGTCTCTAGAGTAAGACCTAGAGGACGCATAGGAACCTCTATAGGAACTTCCTTTGGACGTATTCGCCCCAGAAGTGCCTGTCCTACTCTTCTCCGCTGAATCCGACTTATTGGAAGCGGATTTGAATAGCAGAGTCTGAAGCTTTCTTAGATATCTGATCAAAGATTGCGGAAAGCTTGCCGTCGAAGAGAAGCTCTCCGGAGACCAGAGCGACTCTGAGAGAGTTTTTCACCTTACTGTCCACACGCCTGGATGTAGCCAGGGCCACGACACGTCTAACCAACTCCATATTGCCACTAAAAGGGTGGAGTTATACGTGGTGAATGCTAAGGCCCTTGAAAGAACTCTTAAGGAGGTTGTACATCCTGGAATTCTTTTCCTTCGAGACATAATGATAACGCTCTGGTAAGGTGATCTGCGTACGATAATGCGTCTAAGCTAGCCCTGTTAGACGATATTGTCATTTCCAACATCGTGGTTGGAATTGACATAGACGACAGTATAGCCAATACTAGGTCTTCGGCCCGGTCGTCTAGATGCAGAGGAACTCTCGGAATGCTCTGCCCTGCCGTTTCGAATTATTCCTTAAATTGATGAAAGGCAGATGTAGAGCATTTGCCGATAAGAAAACGGACCTGCCTGTTTTGGTAGCATGTTATATATAGCGTCATTCAATAGTTCAAATGTCCGTGACACATTTCTGGACTGTGTCGGAAACTCAGGGACGATGTCCCTAAACCGATTAAAGAATTCTGTGTCCAGTGGCGCTATCAGTCTCTTATCCGGCAATGCAGCATTTTGGTCCGGAGGAACAACGTCAGATGATAATGCCGGATGCACTCTACAGCAATTTATGTTGTTCTGAAAGGGAAAATTACAACTCCTCCGTATCCCTTTCGCCATCCTGTCGGACCACTTAAAATTCTTGGTCGTCCGTGCCTGAACCTGCAGCGAAACATACCGACCCAGCTTCCTCGGATAATTCCTGATCCGACAGAGTTTCTGTCGGATGCTGGGATGCTGCGATAATTTGTGCTATCTGCGATAGCACGTCCGTAACGGAGGCCTGTGGAGCTGCAGTCTTACAGGATTTAGCTGCTGGAAGCTCCTTGGGCGTTGACTCCTGCATACTTTTTATATGCGAACGTCCGGAGTAAGAAGGCCATCGTATCCTTGGCTACCGGATGGCGTGACCTAGTCGCCATAGAATCCCTGGTCGGTGATGTTGGTTGGATAGCACTGGTCACGTAGCCAAGGTGCGGTAGTGTGTAATGCCATGAGGATGAGGAAGCCCAAAGAGCAGTCTCTCCAGACTGTCTATATAACGGAGCGTCCCGAGTGGAGAACGTATGCTCCGACTGGGCCCAGATGTTGTTGTATGAGAGAGGGACCTCTCTCGCTCGCAGCCTGGATGAACCTGGGTGAGCTAGGAACCGGACTAATAGGCTTCCTCCGTACCATCCTTGTATCCGTTGTCACTGGGTGTGCACATTGTATTTTTATAGTGCTCGCATCACCCAAATCTCCTTCCTGGACCGCAACGCTAGCTCTTCATTTGACTGTGACGACAGAAGTACACTTTTGAAGACATCACGGTAACATCACCCTGTTCATGTTCCTTAATGAGGCCTGTGGAACCGGGGTCCTACGAAATTATCCGCTGGAAGCTCCAGGGACGTTCATTCCTGCATTTATATAATATGCGAACGTCCCAACTGGAAAGGCCTCGCGTCCTTGGCTAGCAGATGGAGTGACCTGGTCGACGTGTATTCCCTGGTCGGCGAAGCAGGAGCACCATGGACGTTCATTCCTGCATTTATATAATATGCGAACGTCTCCTGGAAGGTGCGGTCGTGTGTGTTGACGTGAGGATGAGGAAGCCAATATAACAGCCGTGTCGGACTGTCTATGCGACGGAGCATCCCGAGCAGGAGGAGTGGACATAAGCTCCGACTAACAAACGAACATACAACAACATCGCGGCGCAGATGTTGATGTAAGAGAGAGGGGGCCTCTATCGCTCGCGGTCCGGGTGGACCTGGACGAGCTAGCTACCGGACTGGCAGGCTTCCTCCGTACTATCCTCGGATCCGTCGTTGCTGGGTGTGCACATTCGATGTTTTATAATGCTCGCATCACCCAAACTGCTTCCCTGGACCGCAACGGACAAACCCGGCTGCTGAGCCATTTGACACCGGGCAGACTAGCGGACGATCAATGCCTTCGATCCTACTAGGGAACTCTTCGGCAATTGTCGTATTACCTTGAGCACTTTTCCGCTAGCCCTAATATTGCAACGACAGAGACACACTTGTTGAAGACATCACGGAAACATCACCCTGATCTCGTTCTTCTGAAAAAGAGACTGATAAAGTAGAGTGACCCTGCAGAGAGAGGAACGGCATGGACCCCCCACAGCTAACAAAATACCGTGACACACGTCTCCAACGTTGTCATTCCAATCAACACACATAGAGCAAGAATTAGTGCGAATACATTGACTACAAGAAATGCATGAACCTGAGAATTAGAGGAAGATTCCTCGCATTACAATTTGAACAATATTTTTTCATCAAGAAAAAATATACACGGTCATAGTACTCGCACTAACCCTTGAAACAAAGATACATAATATAATATAATCCATTATAACATTTCGAAAGAAAACAATTTCAAAAAAAAAAATTTTGAAAAAATTTTCAGAAGAGCCCAAGTTCCCAATGTGAACAATGAGCCCAAATGGATCCCTAAAAAAGCCTAAGTGTGGACAAAAATTTTAAAACCATTTCAAAAAATTAATGTAACACTTACGGACAATATTAATGTATCTTGCTATGAAGTGAACTAAGCAGAGGACAAGTAATCACTATCAGAAGCAACCGTTGTCAACATAAACAAAAAGTGTACAAAAACCGGAAACATGACTCCAGGCACTGAAATCAGTTACCAATTTAAACACTATCTGATGCAAAACAGAGACTTCCAGAGAAGAAACTGCAGAACATCAGATGGTAGATGCAGACCAAAACACCTAAACACCCAAGGGTGAGGACGTAAGCATGGGGAAAAAACAGAATATTATTCTGTTACCAAGCCAAAACTCCCAAGAAATTTTAGTAATCAACATTACAAAAAATATGCCAAAAGCATGGGAGAATAGCTAGGGGGGGAATAAAGGAAAGGGAGAGAGGAAACACTGAACAACAATAGTACATTCATAGCAAGAATGACAACATAAGGGCCATGCCTCGAAAATAGACAACATGAAATAATTTCGTAAAAAAATTATAAGTTACAGCCCTGAACATTTCCTGTCACTGTTTCTTCCTCTCATCCTTCTATTTCCTCCTTAGATCCACCATTTCTCTCATAATTATGTGTCTGGCATCATTTAAACTGAGATTTACAAGCACAAATATCAGTGAGATGTAACTGATGTGAGGGCCAAACAAAGAATGATAATTGCGCCAATTTCGAGACCTCCTTGACACTGCCCATGCGCAGTGGAGTAAAAGTATGGAGGACCATATAGGACATGTAATTTTCAGTTTTTGATGCAAATTTTGGGGATTGGGGGGTAAAATTTGTGTTTGGCCCTAAATATTTAAGAGTTAGCACCAGCTAAGTCTGGGTCATTGGTACAGTATAAAGATTTATAAGTTACAGCCCTGAATACATCCTGCCACTGTTTCTTCCTCTCATCCTTCTATTTCCTCCTTAGATTCACCATATCTTTCATAATTATGTGTCTGGCATCATTTAAACTGAGATTTACAAGCACAAATATCAGTGAGATGTTACTGAATTTAGGGCCAAACAAAGAATGACATTTGGCACCAATTTCAAGACCTCCTTGACACTGCACATGTGCAGTGGATAAAAGGTACGGAGGACCACACAGGACATTGAAATTTCGGATTTTGATGCAAATTTTCTTGATTGGAGGGCAAAATTTGTGTTTGGCCCTAGAATTTAAGGAGTTAGCACCAGCTAAGACTGGGTCAGTGGTACAGTATAAAAATTTTGATATTTTGACATCAGTTATTTATTCATTGGGTTTTAATGACACTTATGACAGCCAGGGTCAACTTGTGTGGGACAGTTCAATGGGTGGAAGCGGCCGTACCCGCAGAAGAGAATCACTGGGCAGCGGCAAGCAACTGTCAGACTTCCCAATTTATTAACTCCACACAATCAGGGTTAGCACTGATTGAGGGCAAGTGCACCATTGACATATTGTATGCCTTAGTACCCAGTGTTGTGGTGCTCTCACATGGGAAATCAGGATTAAGTGACTTGCCCAAGGACACAATGCAAGTGCCACTGGTCAAGATCGAACTGTGGACCTTCCGGTTTGCAGTTCAATGCTCTACCCACTGAGTCATCATACTCCCATATGACAGGAGTGTACACAGGGTTAATCCATGTACTTACTGATGGAAGCCATTATTTTTAAAAGAAGTAGTTTTAAAATTTGGAATTTTTTGTGATTTAAAAAGTTAAAAAATTTATAGTAATTTCTATATTTTTTATACTTACCAATGACCCAGACATAGCTGGTGCTAATTATTTTTAAAAGAAGTAGTTTTAAAATTTGGAATTTTTTGTGATTTAAAAAGTTAAAAAATTTATTGTAATTTCTATATTTTTTATACTTACCAATGACCCAGACATAGCTGGTGCTAACTCTTAAAATATAGGGCCAAACACAAATTTTGCCCCCCAATCCCCAAAATTTGCATCTAAAACCAAAGAAAACATGTCCTGAATGGCCCTCCACACTTCACCTCTACTGCGCATGCGCAGTGTCAAGGACGTTTCGAAATTGGCGCCATTAATCATTCTAATAACCAGTGCCTGGTAAGCGCTATGTACTCAGCGGGGAGGCAGGAGTTCCCAACTCCTGGGAGGGCCATCCCCATCTGGGTCATTGGTAAGTATAAAAAATATAGAAATTACTATAAATTTTTTAACATTTTTATACTGTACCAATGACCCAGACATAGCTGAATAGTAAAAAGGCTGGAGGGCCAAGGACATAGAGCAAGATGGAATACGCTCAATAATATAAAATAGAGTCATCCCCTCTAGGGAAAAAGAAGTAATAGGCCTTACATGTATCTTTCTTATTTATGATAAATTAGAAAGATACAACACCTTCCAAAATTGAGCATCATACATCCATGTACTCTATTAATATCCAATATAATCCTTATACTAATAATTTTTAAAGTAAGCCAATAAATAAAGTAAGTCTAGAGAATAGAGACTCTTTATACTCCTTAAAAGTGTCTGAGGATTGCATAATCATGTCCGTTGACACGTGCTATATTCAAAAGCTATACTTTAAAAACTAAGACTTGAATGAATTTTTAAAACATAAACTTCTCACTAAACAACCATCCCAATAACAGCTCAGAATTACTAACTCCGGAGGAGGTATCCCCTTGTTTTCATAGTAAAACAGGTGACCCAAGGGAACACCCTCCCCCCCCCCTTTTTCTTGCCCTGGGTCAAATAGCCCAGAGCGAAGAGGGCAGCAGAACGGAGTCACTGCCGAAACAGACAGCCTACCTAGCTATAGTAGCAACTGTTAAGTGAATGACATTCTGAGCAGTAGATAATAGACCTAACAATAGAGGCCTCCAAAAATGGACTCAATATTTCTGAGATAAAAAATTCATGAATGTGGATGGCTGAGCGCAATTAGCAGCCTACAAAAATCTATAATAGTGACACTATTAATGTAAGCCCAAGATGTAGAAGAACTCTTACTTCATGAGCCGAAATCTCAAACACAACTGCTGAGTCAAGATATACCATCAGCAGTATCGATAGTTAATTGAATCCATTAGCAATAGAATGGAGCGTAACGTCCTTCTAATAGGCATCAAAGACAGAAGAAGTTTACGCGCGTAGTAATAAACAGATATCTGTTTATAAATACATAAACTCTAACTGGACAGAGTAAAGGCCTATGCCCGTACGAAGACGGAAGGACCTTAATAACAATAGGTTCCGGATATTAGGAGCCTAACTCTTATGCAAAAATCCAACCTAAATAGTAAAGGAAGTAGTGATTCCGAAACTACGAAAGTGAAAATCATCCATCGATAGTGCATGAAACTCACCGACTCTTCAGTAAAAGAGAAGCCAACAGAATTACTGTCTAAAAGGTCAGAATTTGAAAACTACTGTTTCCAGAGGCTCAAATGATTACTTAGCTAAATAAGAACCGAAGTTAAATTCCATATAGGAATTTAATCTAAAGATTCTAAGTCTATTTATCAAAAAGTTACTAACTGACTTAGATAAAGAGACATAAGACTCAATTGTAAACTATCATAGAGTGCATAGGTATGAGGTAACAAACCTATAACCTTAATAATAACAGGCTGCAGTAGATCTTGTCAAACAAGAATACTAAAAAGTTGCAATGAGTAGTATGGAGGGATCAACAATATGAACATAGTGATCCCTACACCAACGACGGAAGAGCCTCCACTTTAGCCGCATAGAATAGCGAAGAAGAGGATCTCCTATAGTAAGAAATCGCGTCCAAAGCTCGTCCAGTACAATGCTTACAATGCAATACGGACCACACAACGGAATACGTGAAGGTTGCGACCTTTCAGGTTGTGATACAGATGACACGATTTACCCAGCGAAAAAAGATCCTCTCATTGAGGAAGATTTCGCGTTAAGTCCCACAGTAGACATCAGAGTAAATTTACCCACGGTCTCTGTGAAGACAGAGATGCTATCAACAGAAATGTATTGTGGTTGTTTATCTTAGCAATACCTGCTGAAACAACAGCGCCGGAGGATACGCATATCCTATCATTCCATCCTATTAGATCAATAGAGCGTTAACAACATTAGCTCAGAGATCCGGACAAGCCAACACATACGTCTGCAATTGATTAGCAAGCTGTGTCGTAAATAAATTATCATTGGGCGCTCCCATAGATAGCAAATCTGATTGAATACTTGTTTGTTGAGAGTCCATTCTGACGGCAACAAGCGACCCCTAAGTGAACGGGAGTCCGGTAAAACAATCAGACGACCCGGAATATGACGGACCGAAACAGAACTTGGTGTACTATAACCAACAGACGGATTCTTTCCATTAAATTGAATAACGGAAACGAATGAGTGCCTCCCTGGTTCCGGAGATACGCCACTACTGTCGAATTAACGGACAGGATTTGGACATGCGTTTCTGAATAATGTTCATCCAATGACATAAAGCAAGCTTAAAAAACATTATTCCGCGGAGATAATTGCTTGCTTAGAAACTGCGGAACCCAAAGACCCTGGCACTTCGAATCCGTTGGGATCAATATTATATCCCAATCTGTTTGACTGGCAACCGTCATAACTATAACACTCGGATCCGGCAACTGCAGTGGCACTCTCTGAGTCAACCACCGAATGTTTGCCCCAGTCTGAATCTCTTGTAACACTAGATAGACAAGAGAACGTGTAAATCGAGCAATTCATGGATTGCTGAAAAGTTGCCGTCGAAGAGAGGCTTCTCCGAGAACGAAGCGACTCTGAGAGAGTTCTTCACCTTACTATCCACGCGCGGCGTGGATGTAGCTAGGGCTGCGTCACGTCTAACCAACTCCAATCAGCCACTGAAGGGCGGAGTTATACGTGAACAAACTACTGCCCTCAAAAGAAATCACATTGAGAATAATATCCCGTAAATCTTTTCTTGAAGACGTAATGATAACGCCTCAGTAAGGTGGATTACGTATGATAAAGCGTCTAAGTTAAGTCTACTAGACATCATTGTCGTTTCCAACATTGTGGTTGGAAAAGACATAGACGGCGAAAAAGAATATTTCCAGTCTTTAACCACGCCGTCTAGACGCATATGAACTCTCGGTATGCCCTGCTCTGCCAAAATAAATTATTCGTATAAATGATAAAACGGCAGAAATGAGCATTGCGGACAAGAAACTAAACTATCATGCTTGGTAGCTGGCTTATAAGCATATATAGCGTCGAAAAATAAAACACATGTTCTAATGACATTATTGGACTGTGTCAGTAAGTCAGGGACAATGTCCCTGAACCGATCCAAAATTCCGTGTCCAATGACGCTATAAGTCTCTTATCCAACATCGCAGCAATGTAGTCCGAAATAACAATCACTGGAAGATAATGCCAGAAGATATGAATGGCAGCATCCGATGCTACGAAAGGGAAAACTCGAAATCTTTCGAATCCCTTTCGCCATTCTGTCGGACCCTATAAAGCGTTCGGTCGTCCGTACCTGATGCAACCGAGGACCACACCGACCCAGCGCCGTCAGATAATTCCTGATTAGAGTAAGAAATTGTCGATTGCTGGGATGCTGCGAAACAACTGCGCTAACTCGGATAGCACGTCCGTCACTGAGGAGAAGCGGTCCTACAATGCATTGCCGCTGGAAGCTCCGTGATCGTTACCCCGTGCATACTACCAATATGCGAGCGAACGGAGTGTATAGGCCTCGTGTCCCTTGGCTACCGGATGGCGTGACCTATTCGCCGTGGAATCACTGAATGACGAAACTGATTGGATACTCGAGGTCACGTAGCCAATGTGCGGTCATGTGCCCTGCTGTGAGGATGAGGAAGCATTATCGACAGTCTCTCGGACTGTCAATATAACGGAGCGTCCCGACCGACAGACATATGCTCCGAATGTAAAATATCTGAACCACAACATGCGGTCCCCTATGTTGTTGGATGAGAGAGGGACCTCTCTCGCTCACAGCCCGGACGGACCTGGACAAGCCAGGAACCGGACTAACAAGCTTCCTCCGATCTGTCCTCAATCCGCTGTCACTGGGTGAGTACTAAAGTAATTATAGTGCTCGCATCACCCAAATCTCCTTCCTAGACCGCAACGGACGAACCCGGCAGCCGAACCATTCGATGAATGTACGCTACACCGGGTGAGCTAGCGAATGTCACTCCGTCGATCCTACAAGGGATCTCTTAGGCGATAGACATATTCCATGAGCACTTATTGCCGCTAGCTCTTCATTAACTATGACGACAGAGGCACACTTTTGAAAGACATCTCCGTAACTTTGCGAACAAGAAACCAGAAATGCTTGGTTATAGCAAGCATATAATAATAATATATATAGCGTCGTTCAATAATTCGAAAGTTTGTGTGACATTATTGGACTATGTCGGAACTGAGGGACGATGTCCCTGAACCGAACCAAAAATTTCTAAGTCCACCGACGCTATCAGATTCTTATCCAGCATCGCAGCATTCTGGTCCGACGAAAGAAGCTGTAGAAGATCAAGTCAGATGACATACACAACAGCATATGTTGTTGCGAAAGGGAAAGCTCGAAATCCTCCGAATCCCTTTCGGTATCCCGTCGGACTGGATGAAATTTTCGGACGTCCGTACCCGCTTCCGCGGAGCGTCCCGACCCAGCATCGTCGGATAAAAAATATGCGACAGATTCAGTTGATGCTGGGATGCTGCGATAAGCTGTGCTATTTGGGAAAGCACGTCCGTTCCCGAGGCCTGTGCAGCAGCGGTCTTACGATGCATTGCCGCCGGAAGCTCCGTGTACGTTGACTCCCGCACACTTTCCTATGCGAACGTCCGGAGTCTGCAGGCCTCGTGTCCCTGGCTACCGGATGGTGTGACCTGGTCGCCGATGATTCTCTGACTGGCGAAGCTGACTGGATATCCGAGGTCACGTAGCCAAGAGCGGTCGTGTGCGCTACCATGAGAATGAGGAAGCCTTATTGACAGTCTACTCCGGACTGACTATATGTCGGAGCGTCCCGAGCGACGGACGTATGCTCCGAATGCGAAACATTTTGTACCACAACATCTGGGGCCAGATGTTGTTGTACGAGAGAGGGGCCTCTCTCGCTCGCCGTCCGGATGGACCAGAATGAGCTATGAACCGGACTAAAAGGTTTCCTCCGTTCTCCCTCTAATCCGCCGTCACTGGGTGTGCATTTGGTAGATTTATAGTGCTCGCATCACCCCAAAACTCCTTCTAGACCGCAACGGACGAACCCGGCTGCCGAACCATTCGATTAATGGACGCTACACCGGGCGAGCTAGCGGACGTCAAAGGCCGTCGAACCTACTAGGGTCCTCTTAGGCAATTGGCGTATTTACATGAGCACTTTTCCGCTAGCCCTTCATTAATTGTGACGACGGAGGCACACTGTTGGAAGACATCACAGATACATCACCCTAATCTTGATCGTCTGAAATAGAAATTGATAAAGTAGAGTGACCCTGCGGGGAAAGGACCGGAGTGTCCAATTCCCCACTAACATACCGTGACATACGCTTCCCATGTTGTCATCGAAATCATACGATACAGAACAGGAGTTAATGCGAGTACACTGACCACATATAGAATGAATATAAAAGTCAGAGGAAGACTTCCTCTTATTACAATTGATCAAAATCCTTTCAATGTGAAAAGAAAACAAGTCCTGGTACTCGCACCAACCCCTGGCAATCAAAATACATAATAATAATATGATCCATTAATATAGAAAAAATAATTGAAATCAAAATATTTTGAAAAAATATTTTTTCAGAACAGCCCAAGTTTCTGAAAAGTAACGTTGAGCCCCAATGGATCCCAAGCCTAAGTGTGGACAAAAATTTTAAAAATATTTTAAACAATTTATTCAACACTTACGAACAATAATAATGTATCTAGTTATGATTAAAATAACATAAAGATATTATTTTCAAGAAATCCCCCCCTCACACAGAGGGCTGTTGTAAATGTAAACAATGAGTGTAAAAACACTAAAATAAGACTCCAGGCACCCAGGCCCGGAATCAGTTACCAAAAATACACTATCTGATGCAAAACAGAGACTTCCAGGGAAGAAACTGCAGAACATCAGATGGTAGATGCAGAACACAACGCCTAACCACCCGTAGATGAAGACGTAAACATGGGGAAAAGAACAGAATTCATTCTGTTATTCAGCTAAAACTCCCAAGAAAATTTAGTAATAATAATTACAGAAACTATGCCAAAAGCATGGGAGAATAGCAAGGGGGGACTTAAAGGAAAGGGAGAGAGGAAAACACTGAAAAATCAGTGTAACTGAATAACCAGAATGACAACAAAATAGCTGCTGCCTCGAAAATAGGCAACTTAACATAATTTCATTAAAAAATTTTAAGTTACAGCCCTGATAATATTCTGTCACACATTTTTCCTCTCCTCCTTCTCTATCCTCCTTAGAATCACCATTTCACTAATATTTATGTGTCTGGCATCATTTAAACTGAGATTTACAAGCACAAAGATCAGTCAGATGTTAACTGATGAAGGGCCAAACTTAGAATGATTAATGGCGCCAATTTCGGAACGTCCTTGACACTGCGCATGCGCAGTAGAGGTGAAGTGTGGAGGGCCATTCAGGACATGTTTTCTTTGGTTTTAGATGCAAATTTTGGGGATTGGGGGGCAAAATTTGTGTTTGGCCCTATATTTTAAGAGTTAGCACCAGCTATGTCTGGGTCATTGGTACAGTATAAAAATACCATTGTTTTTTTAAATGTTATCATGCACTCAGCAACTGGTAACAATAATTATCCTCCCCCATCTAGTGGGAGCCGTATATAAGAATGGGTTCCATCTGTCCTGTCTGTCCTTCCATCCATCCATCACCATTTCTTGTCAACATGTTTTAAAGAATACCATTCAAAATATGTTCCACATATTTAATATATAGCTTTTTGGTGATAATATCATTCATGAACTGGATTGCGACCCATCAGTATCCAAGGATTTTTTGGAGAGTTATTGCACTTGGAAGACTTAGGTGGCACAGAACTGGCTTTCCCATGGCATAGCACTTGTTTTGAATTGCAATCTTGGCATCCATTTTTTCGTGTCATTAGTTAATGTTTTTGGGTATGTGTAAATAACAGTTCAGATCAAAATACAATGCCACTGAAAGCTTTTAAATACTCACTGAATCTTCTATTACCTTTACTTTTAGAAATACTAACTTTGAATTTAGAATGCCATAGGATAAACAGGGGCCGATCAGGACTATTTAAAATACGCTCTAGCCTCGGAGCCTATTTTTTCAATTCATGCGCCAGATTTCAATTTACGGAGTCACGCTGCTGTTTGTAACACACACTGCAAGTATGTAATAGCTCTCATCATTTTCATTTAGTACACTATAGCAAACATTAATCTTCACTATGGATTCTGATCAAGTCTTGGCTGCCTATTTAGGCAGCCAAGACTTGATCAGAAACCACAGTGAAGATTAATGCTTGGTAATTAAGACTTGAAGTATTAACTTAAGCACTCTACAACAATGATAAATGATAATCATATATATAATACATGAAAGAGTGTCTCTCTCGATTATCCATCGAAAGAATATCAAAATATGATCTGAGAAGTAACGCGCCAACTGAGAAGCCTATTTATGAGATTTAAGAGCCAGGTCCTGATGTTTCAGAACCAAATACGCACTGGCGCATGCCCAGGTCGGTCCCTGATAAAGTCATGGCTCTTGAGTTTTATCAGTCTTTTCAAAAGTTAACATCCTTTTGATTAAGGCACAATGATGTGCCTTTTTTGACAGAGATACATGTATCTGATAAGTTGATAACAATTAACTGCTAACTATTCAGCTTGTGTAAAATAATTAAGTGGCTTTTTAAATTCTGTATCCATTCAACAGTGAAAACCAATGTATAAATAAATTTTAGAGTTACTAATTGAAAACAGATTAATCTTTTGTCATATAACCATTTCGACACTAGAATCCAACATATAAATGAATAAGAAAATTTGTTGATAGCAACGGAGATACCAAGTTAAACTCTGCATAATGAACCTTTTCATAAATGACAGGCCTGTACAAATTCCAAATTAAGGTGAGCCAGAAAAAGGTTACCATAATTTCTATTAGGCCACCCATTTTTAACACTTTAGCTAATGAATTGGTCACATCCACCCACGTAAATAACAAATTGAGTGGTTATACCAAGCTTTGTCATGATTCTAAAGTAGATTATTATGCCTCACATTTGTAATATCAGTTGTGATTGGTTAATTTGACACCTTCTAAAAGTCATAGTACTGGAGTTTGGGGGCAAAAAACGTGTACTATCGGAACATTTTTCCCTGGAGACAAGAGAACAAAGAAAATGTAAGCGCCACTTCCATTGATCAGCGTCGATTGGAATTTCTCAACACCAAATGCTGGCTCCATGTCCGTTTAACTTTTTTCAACACCAGTAGACACAAACTTACCAACAAATATATCATCTTCAGTGGGTGTGTTTTCAATTTTAACTGCAAACAATGAATTCAAAAGAATCAGAAATATTAAAAAACTCACTGACATGTTGTTCACCACTTCAGTGAATCCTGAATATGAGTCTCAGTTATGACTTCGATCAATTATATTTCCACAAGTTTAGTACTCCTCGACCTAACTGAGTCTCCGCCTCAAGTTCGAAATAAATTGTTTCACTCCGCTTAATTCTATCAACTGTTGTCATCCAAGAAACATGAATTTATATTCCATTAATTTAAATCATTTTTCACACAAGCATTAACAATGAATTATAACATGAACAGCATGATGCAGTTGTAAACATTGGCATTTGTTGATATAGAAACTCCCAAAGCAACGGCACTTGTGACAAGTCATCTTCGAAGAGACGTCATTCGTTCGAAATGACATCATGTTTTTGGATTCAACTACATTGTTGTTACAAGATTGATGGCATGTTGCAGTTAACGCTTAACAATGAAAGTCATTTTTTGTTCGGTATAATAAAATAATTAGAACGTTCTTTTCATGTTCTATCGGTCGATAGTACCTGAGTTTGTGTGATTTTTTAAATAAAACCTTCAGCAGCTTCGCTGCTTCAGGTTTTATTTCAGAAATCACACAAACTCAGGTACTATCGACCGATAGAACATGAAAAGGAACATTCTAATATCATATTATGGTTTTGGAAAAGATGTTAAATGAATACCAAGGGGAATTCCAGTACATGCAAGAGGATTATTAACGTTGTTGTTATAAGTTTAACACTTAAGGGCCTAATTCTGATTTTAATCACATTTTTCGATAACAAACCAAGTGCCCCAACATGTAGTTTTTGGGGTAAGCATGCAAAGTGTCATGGCAGTTGTTTCTATGCAAGTCTTGGCTGCCTACACAGGCAGCCAAGACTTGCCAAAAAACAAAGGTAAAGTCGTATGATGAGGATGGTCAAAGTTGAGCAAAATGTATAAAAAATCTCTAAGAATTAAAGTCTAGAAATGTGGGTTAACCCTTGAGGGGCTAGTGATTTTGATACATTTTTGGTACCTGTGATAACCTGCATCCTATCACTTTGCAGTTGTTTCTACCGAGAACCACCAAGAAGCACTGAACAACTGTCAAACTCACTAATATACTAACCCGGCACAAAGAGAGTTAGCACATTGAAGACAAGTGCCCCATTGACGTGCAGTATGCCTAGTACACAGCGCCACCATACCCATACATAGCCAATCAGGATTAAGTGTTTTGCCCAAGGACACAGCACAGATAGCATGGATCAGGATAAAACCATCGACCTTTCAGTTCAAAGTTCAATGCTCTAACCAATCTGCCACCACACTCCCTGTACTTGGGCTATTTGTAATGGTGGTTTAGTGAGTTTGCAAAAGGGTTACCCTAATTTCTATCAGACAGCTCATTTTTAAGGTTACCCTTTTTCTGATTTTTTGAGCAAGAGAAAAAGTAAAGTACTACAGAAACGTTAACCAGTGTTACCACAAAGGCTGTGATGAGCAACCTGGAATACCACAACTTATTTTATGAAATTCTTTGGTTGAGCTCATGGTGTGCTGTGATGTAAAACACCTGCTGAAAAGGGCACTGAGAGGCCTTTTCTAGAGTGCTTCACATCACAGCATTTGATCACCAAAGCCTAGGCACACTAAAGCTGACAAATAAATACCAAGGGAAATTTAAGGAGATGTTCTTGTTATTTCTTCAAAGTCTTGAAATGTGGGCTAACCCTTTATCTAACGAATTGGCCACATCTGCCTGTCTAATATACAAATCTGGCAGTTGAAAAAAAAAAAAAAAATTCAATAAAACCATATCATGTGAAACCTCCTTCCGATGAGGGGGGTCACATGATATGGTTTTGTTGAAAAGTTTTGAAAAATTTGAAAAAATAATACATAAAACAAGTGTTTGACCACCGAGGTGGTATTAGTCCCCTACGGCTCTTTTGTGACATAAGGTGTTTTTGTCACAGAAGACACTAGAGTATATAAGCATCTTGG
The DNA here is from genome assembly GCA_031216915.1 of Pictodentalium vernedei. Lineage (NCBI taxonomy): Eukaryota > Metazoa > Mollusca > Scaphopoda > Dentaliida > Dentaliidae > Pictodentalium > Pictodentalium vernedei. The sequence goes on along the minus strand of CM062295.1, from coordinate 716,249,299 downwards.
ATTTTGAAAAAAAAATATTGAGCATAATCCCCTCACAACCCTTTATCCATGTACCACATATGAAAGGCGTAGCTTGGACCATGTTGGAGGGAGGGGTGGTAACATAAAATAGAGAAAAAAGCTTAAAAAACATAACAAAAATGGCCGCCATTCTGCCATCTTGGATTTTGAAAAATAAATATTGACTGTGCATCATCCCCTCAGAACCATTTATCCATGTACCAAATATGAAAGGTGTAGCTTGAAGCATATTAGAGGGAGGGGTGGTAACATAAAGAAAGACAGACAGACAGACAGACAGACAGACAGACAGACAGACAGACAGACAGACAGACAGACAGACAGCAGACAGACAGACAGACAGACAGACAGACAGACAGACAGACGTTAGATTTTGAAAAAAAAATATTGAGCGTGCATAATCCCCTCACAACCCCTTTATCCATGTACCATATATGAAAAGTGCAGCTTGAACCATGTTGGAGGGAGCAGTGGTAACATAAAATAGAGAAAAAAGCTTAAAAAACACAACAGAAATGGTTGCGATGGTGCCATCTTGAATTTTGGAAAAAAAATATTGAACGTGCAACATCCCATTACAACCCTTTATTCATGTGCCAGATATAAGAAGTGTAGCTTGAACCATGTTGGAGTGAGGGGTGGTAACATAAAATAGAGAAAAAAGCTTAAAAACACAACAAAAATGGCCGCCATGCCGCCAGCTTGGATTTTGAAGAAAAAATATTGAACGTGCATCATCCCCTCCCAATCCTCTATCCATGTGCCAAATATGCAAAGTGTAGCTTGAACCATGTTGGTGGGAGGGGTAGTAACATGAAAATAGAGAAAAAAAACTTTAAAAACACAACAAAAAAGACCGCCATTCTGCCATCTTGGATTTTGAAAAAAAAATTTTGAGTGTGCATCATCCCCTCAGAACCATTTATCCATGTACCAAATATGAAGGGTGTAGCTTAAAGCATGTTGGAGGGAGAGGTGGTAACATAAATAAATGAAAGTGTCAATGACACTGTAGCTGAACTTGTCAAGACAAAGACATGTACATGTATAGTATGTGACACAGCAATGACAAACATCTAGGTAATGACCTGATAACAAAGGTACATATAAAGTATTGTAACGGTCTGTACATAAATACTGACCGTTGCCTGTAACAAATGTATAGGTAAAGTACACAACAAAAAAGACCGCCATTCTGCCATCTTGGATTTTGAAAAAAAAATTTTGAGTGTGCATCATCTCCTCAGAACCATTTATCCATGTACCAAATATGAAAGGTGTAGCTTAAAGCATGTTGGAGGGAGAGGTGGTAACATAAATAAATGAAAGTGTCAATGACACTGTAGCTCAACTTGTCAAGACAAAGACATGTACATGTATAGTATGTGACACAGCAATGACAAACATCTAGGTAATGACCTGATAACAAAGGTACATATAAAGTATTGTAACGGTCTGTACATAAATACTGACCGTTGCCTGTAACAAATGTATAGGTAAAGTATTGTAAAGGTGGGTGACAGTCAGATGCTGAACTAGAAAAAATCTTTGAGTCCCAGAGTGGGTCCGACTGAACCCCAAAATATTTGTTCTCATAGCACAGTGATAACAAAGGCACCCCAAAACACACTCGTTCCTGTCCCAAGGTGAAAACAAAAGTACTCAAGAAGTTTTGTGAAGATCAGTTCATAAATACGAGCTGTATAGAACTTGTGACAAAAAACTGATTGGACCTAATTTCGGTACAAAATGGCCACTGGCAGCCATCTTGAATTTTGGACCGTACCCAGAAACACTCATTCTCATCCCAAGGAGATAACAAAGGTACCCAAGAAGTTTTGTGAAGATCGGTTCATAAATACAGCCTCTACCCTGAGCCGTATTGACATGTGTGCTTACATTGTGTAAGTAGCACTGAATAAATCAAAGTTCATCTAATTTGCATAATTTCTGCACGAAAAAAAAACCCTTACAATATGTGATGTATTCCATGTTACTAAACATTCATACAAAAATTTATTCAAATCAGAACTTTCATACAGAAGTTCTATACAAAAGACTGATTGCACTAATTTTGGTACAAAATGGCTGCTGGTGGCCATCTTGAATTTCGGACCACACCCAAAAACACTCGCTCTCATCCCACGGTGATAACAAAGGTACCCAAGAAGTTTTGTAAAGATTGGTTCATAAATATGGCCTCTAGTCTGAGATGTATAGAAGATGTGTACAAAAAACTGATTAGACCTAATTTCGGTACAAAATGGCCACTGGCAGCCATCTTGAATTTTAGACCGCACCCAGAAACACTCGTTCTCATCCCAAGGTGATAACAAAGGTACCCAAGACATTTCGTGAAGATCAGTTCATAAATACAGACTCTAGTCTGAGCCGTATTGACATGTGTACTTACTGTGTGTAAGTCGCACTGAAAAAATCAAAGTTCATCTAATTTGCATAATTTCTGCACGAGAAAAAAACCTGTATTATATGTGATGCATCCCATGGTACTAAACATTCACACAAAAAAATTATTCAAATCAGGGCTTTCATATGGAAGTTCTGTGCAAAAATCTGATTCCACCTAATTTTGTACAAAATGGCTGCCATCGGCCATCTTGAATTTCGGACCGGACCCCAAAACACTCGTTCTTGTCCCACGGTGATACCAAAGGTACCCAAGAAGTTTCGTAAAGATCGGTTCATAAATACGGCCTCTAGCCCGAGCCGTATTGGCATTTGTACTTACAGTGCTGAAAGTAACCCCAAAAAACATCAAAATTAGTCTAATTTGCACAATTTACGTACGAGAAAAAACCCCGTATTATATGTGATGTATCCCATGGTACTAAACATTCATACAAAAAATTATTCAAATCAGAGCTTTCATATGGAAGTTCTGTACAAAAAACAGATTTCTGCATCGTCGGTACAAAATGGCGGCTGGCAGCCACCTTGAATTTCGGACCACACCTAAAAACACTTGTTCCCGTCCCAGGGTCATAACAAAGGTACACAAGAAGTTTCGTAAAGATCGGTTCATAAATACGACCTCTAGCCCGAGCCATAGCCAATTGTTGACGTACGGACAGACGGACAGATGGACAGACGGACAGACGGATGGATGGACAGACGGATGGACGACGGACGACGGGCCATGACAATAGCTCAAATTTGACTTCGTCAAAGTTGAGCTAAAAACAGATAGACAGACAGACGGACAGACAGATGGACAAACGGACGGACGGACAGATGGACGGAGTGCAATCCAGATGGACAGACAGATGGACAGACAGCCGGACGGACAGATGGACGGAGTGCAATCCTATAGTCCCCTTACGGTTCCCGTAGGGGACTAATAATTGATTTTGAAGGGTTAAGGGCATGGTGAAGGGCAAGGTGATTTTTTTTTACATTTCTGGCACATTTTGATAGTCGGCATCCCAAGGTTTTGCAGTTGTTTCTAGGCAAGTCTTGGCTGCCTATAAAGGCAGCCAAGACTTATCTAGAAACAAATGCTGAAGTACTTGGAATGTAACATGCCAGTTTATTTATTTATTGGAGTTTAATGACACTTTTAAAAGCTAGGGTCACCATGTGTTGAACAGTTTTACAGGTGGAGGAAGCCAGAGTAGTACCTGGAGAGAACCACTGAGCAATGACAAGCAACTGTCAGACTCCCCAACGTACTAATTCCACACAAGCAGAGTTAGCATTGGTTGAAGACAGGTGCACCATCGATGTGCAGTATGCCTTAGTACAAAGCGCCGCCATGCCCCCATGCTGGCCATCGGGATTAAGTGGCTTGCCCAAGGACACAATGCAGTTACTCTAGGTGGGAATCGAACCATGGACCTCTTGGTTTGAAGTTCAATGCTGTAACCACTGAGCCACCGTGCTCCCACCAGTAGACTGCATGTTGTGCAAAGTCGGGATTAGGCCTTTAAGGGTAAATAAAAAAATTGGCCAACTTATTTCATGATGATGAAAATGAAAGGAGAAACAAATAATCATTCTGCATATTTGCACAGGTCTGAATGACTTTTCACAAATTGGCTGTTTTTCTTCAAGGTTTGTTATCAAATGACTTTATGGCCAGCTGGATTACAAATTGAAAACAGATCAGTCTTCTATCATATAAATGTTTTTTTTCAAGAAAATCGTGTTCAAGACAAAGACATTCTTAGAGAGAATAACCCACTTTCCCCTTTATTCTCATTATCACAGGAAAATATCAGATACAGATGTCTTCTCTTCACAACTTTTATATTTGTAGACAGGAATCTGTTGGTAATTATGCTTAGGCAATACTTTTTATTCATTACACATTAATCTTTCTCTAACAAGAGCTGTGAGGTTTTGATTTTTTCAGATTCGGCTTGGGTTTGGGTTTCGAAACAAATCTTGGTTTCAGTTCGTTTTTTTCTTTATGTTAACCCTTTACCTAACGAATCGGCCGCATCCGCCCGCGTAATATGCAAAATCAGCAGTTGAAAAAATATTAATTTTCAGAAAATTACAAAAAAACTATATCATGTGACCCCTCATTGAAACAAGCTTGTCGCTCCAATGAGGGGTCACATGATATGGTTTTATTGAAATATTTTGAAATGTTTGAAAAAATAATATTTAAAATCATAAACTTTTATTTCGTCTGCATTTGGTACAGGGTTAAGAACAGATCATAAATTACACTTCAGCATCCTTAACTTGGAAAAAATCTGCAGTAGTTTGCACGACACCATTCACCACAAAAGCCCTGTCTGTGGAGGGTTTAGCCAAACTGGCCATTGGTCATATTCTGTGGGGTTCTGGGGGATAAATTGGTAAGCCTATTCAATCAGACAAAAAAACATACATCACAGTATCAAATGAATGAAGACCATGTAATCTATGTTGTGTTCTGATTGTCAAATTTTCTCCCTTATTGACTCGTCCATAAGATGAGTTAACCCTTTACCTAACGAATCGCCCGCATCTGCCCATGTAATTTGCAAAATCAGCAGTTAAAAGAAATAAATTTTTCAAAATATTTCATCAAAACCATATCATGTGACCCCTCATTGGAACGAGCTCATCGAGCTCATTCCAATGAGGGGTCACATGATATGGTTTTGTTGAAATTTTTTTTGTTAATTTTAAAAAATAGTAGTTAAAATAATAAATTTTGAAATCGTCTGCGTTGGGGAAAGGGTTAATAAGGAAGAAAATGTGACAATCACAACATGACGTATTCGTCCCTTTGCAGGATCAACTACGTGGCAAGAGTCCATAGTGGTGTTTACTCCAGTTCCCTACAGTAAGATTGTATGATCAGTTTATACACAAACAGTAAAACAAAATCGGTCAGTTTTTGCTGGGTCTTGCAGTTTGGTTTTCCGGTTTACTGCAAAAACTGGAACTGAGCCGGAAAACTAAAAAAAATGCTCAGCCCTACCTCTAACATCTACAAGCTGCAAATAACAGTAACAATATTTTTTCACAAATGACTCAGAATCATTCAAACACATTTTTAAAGTTAGAAATCTAGAACTTATTCATGACTATTAAAACACTTATCTCTAATCTCTAAATTTTAAACCCAGTAAATATTCAAACAATCTTATTCACAGCTTCACCCAACAAACCAGCTGAGCCTGCATAGTTCTAAACAGTGGTGGTGCTAGGATTTCCCTTACAAGAGGGCTTATCCCCCTCCCCCACAACAGAGAGAGATGGGGCTAGGGTGTCCATTGACAAGCCCACAATAAAGGATGAAGGTGCACCTATGGGGATTAGACTTCCCTGACAAGAGGCTTTAGCCCATGCTGACCCCTTCTTGGTGTCATCCTTGTTCTGAACATAAAAAGTGCCACTCAAGCCTTCACCCACTGTAATGACCATAACCTGCCAACTCTATTCACAAAAATCGCTATTCTAATTTTGCTACTTTTGTCAATTTTAGTCTAAAAGACAAAGCATAACTTTTCAAAATGGAATAAAATGGAGATTGTCGTCACAGTGAAAGGACCACCTCTCTTTAAAACAAAAGGCCCCAGGGGAGCTGAGGTGCACACATGACCCAAGTTGTTTAAAGAAGGATTTAATTCATGGCTAGTTAAAACTACAGAGGAATGAAGTCATGTAATTATTCATAGCTCTGTTGTCCATGTCAGATGATTCTTCTAGTATTCAGATGATTTGACAGATATAATGTCCAGGTGTTTCTGTAGTACTAAAAATTATAAATTCATAGTAATTTGTATATTTTTATACTTACCAATGGCCCAGACTAGCTGGTGCTAACTCAAAAATATCTAGGGCCAAACACAAATTTTGCCCCCCCAATCCCCCAAATTTGCATGCAAAACCGAAAATTAAAAGTCCTATCTGGCCCTCCCTACCTTTACTCTCCATGCATGCACAGACGTCAGGAAGTGACCGGAATTGGTGCCAACATCATTCTTTGTAAAAGAGAGTACTACATAATAATTCAGCAGGGAGGAATGAGTGCCCACTCATGGGAGGGCCATCTCCGTCTGGGCCATTGGTAAGTATAACAAATATACAAATTACTATGAATTTATAATATTTTTCTACTATAAACCAATGGTCCAGACTAGCTGAATCGTAAAAAGGTGGAGGGCCTAGGACTTCCGAAATAGTAGATCAACATAGTTCCAATCCTGCAATCCAAGATGAAAGGAAATTAGAATAATTAGGAATTGCATGTATGTCTCTCTATACAGTAATAGAGGAGACATATCCTAAATAAGGAGCCCAATTTAAGTAATTCCTTATTCTAAGCATGAAGACTATGCTAATTAGGATGTAACGAGTTCCTAATTTTTAAGGCTAGTCCAGACTAAGCCCCAAAAATTAGGATGGCATATCTGAGAATGAGAGAAAATCCCCCACAAACATATGCCATACAATAACACTCCAGCTGTATGCAGGATATAATTACGGACAAAACAGCTTCCTTCATAGTTACAAACCTATCAAGCCAGAGAAGAGGTAAAAATCACCTTCCCCCCCCTCTTTTCTTTTGAAGGAATCTTCAAAAGAAAGAGGGGCGAGCTCTGGAATCAGTAAGAGCAGTACAAAAAAACAATATAAATACTCGTCGAACAGGCACTCATGTGTTAATCCATGATTAATAAATGGTGCTTAATGCCACTTCAGAAGTTAAGGCTACAGCGACGATTCTGGTAATTAATATTGCCCACTATATAACATACACCGCAGACGGCATACACAGATACGTCAGAAACTGGTGATATAAAATAAACATACACATGTCCAACAGAGCCACAATGAACGATCTCTGGAGAGAAAACACACTTCCGAGGTAACCCACAGGCGACCTCATTTAGGTGTACAAAAAATTTCAGTAACAACACTCTTCAATGTGTACCATCCGATATCTATGACCGTATACACGTGTGACTATGCGAATTGAGTACTGACAACCTGGATCTAGAAATGGAAGTAGGTATGATTAACAGGCTCCGACACGGACCGCCCCCGAAATAGTTCATAATTTCAAGGTCCATAAAATTTAATAAAGCGTCAGCCTAATAATTATAATGCACAAGAGCATTAAAATCCAGCATGTAATCATCTGAATACCAATAAACTGGTTATGCAGCCTCCGAGGTATCCAAAGAGTAGCAATTTACTTATTATGAAATATGCGCTCATATATAACATATCAATAAATAATCACAGGAAACTAATCCAACTAAAAAGCAGATGTGCCCATGAGGTCGCCAAAGAACACGACCCAAATGCATAGTATGTATGTATTAAACTATACGAGGCTTGCGGGGAGAAAACTATATCTTACCTGGTAATTGCCTCTAAACACATTAGCAGTGTGTGTGTGTGGAAGGGGGGGATTTGAAGTCATATTGAAATCTCCTCACCCACATTGCTTAATCGTTCCTGTGTTAGTCATCAAATAATATAGGAACCGCAATGGTTCCCTCACGTCTAACAGATGCCGTTACAGTAAAACCTGTTTTGAGAGACCACTGTCTTGAGAGACCACCTGTCTTGAGAGACCACATCTGCCAGGCACCGATTGGTTTTACTCTATAATGGACCTGCTATGGGAGACCACCTGTCTTGAAAAACCACCTGTCTTGAGAGACCACTGTGACCTGGTACCAACTTGTATTTTTATGCCATAATGGACCTGTCTTGAGAGACCGCCCCTTTGAAGACTGAAACCATGACAAAAACTTTTTACCTGTTTTGGAATTGGAAAATCCATTGTGGTTATACTAACATAATTAAAAGTATTAAAAGCTCTTAATTGGGTTTCAATTGCTAGCTCATTAAAGATTGAGATGTTTTTATAAGACCCCTGTGAAAAGATTAGGATTACTGCTGAATAAACAATTTCATAATACCTGAAATGTGACAGATAGGAATAAAAATAAATTTGTGTTGAAAATCTTTTTGTAACAAATTGAAATGGACTGTTATAAAAATTATAAAAATAAATTAGTGTTGAAAATCTTCATTGAAGATTTTCAACACTAATTTATTTTTATAATGTTTATAACAGACCATTTCAATTTGTTACAAAAACTTCATAAAAAAGAACAACAACAAAGTAATTACAGAAATCTATTCTTCTCCATTTCCGAATTTTGTGGTTGGTTATTCACTGACTTGAGAAAACCTAAAACCTGTTATGAGAGACCACCTGTCTTGAGAGACCACTTTTGTGTGGCCCAAAGGGCAGTCTCTCAAGACAGGTTCTACAGTATGCTACTATGGGCGGAGAAGGATGTGAAGAACAAAAACTTCCCCTGATGAAGAAGGTCCTCTTGTGGAGGAAGCTTCCGGGAAACATCCCATAACAGACACTTGAGAAGACTGATCCAAGGTTTTTGTGAAGACAGAGGTGCTACTAGTAGGATAAACAAAATCTACTGAATCAACTGAATTGGAGGATACGCATATCCTATCAGTCATCCCCATGAGATCGGCAGAGCATCTACTGCATACACTCAATGGTCTGGGCATGGTGACACGAACGACGATAACTGCTTCCGGTGCATCACAAACGGATCTATCATGGGCCGATCCCTCTGGTAGCAAATCTGTCCAAATACTCGCTTGTTGAGTGTCCACTCCAATTGCAACAGGTGTCTTTCCCGAGAGAGCAAGTCTGCTAGTACGTTCAGACGATCCCGGTATATGACGGATAGAAAGACGAACATGATGATTCGTGACATACTTGGAAAATCTTTGTTAGTTGGCATAACGGAAATAAATGTGTGCCGCCCTGGTTCCCGATGTACGCTACTACTGTCGAGTTGTCCAAAGAAATTGAACATGGATGTCTGTTATTATGTGAATCCAATGTTATAGCGCTAGTTATAATTAACATCATCTCGTTGATGTTTATGTGTTTCTCCTGAAACCGAGGGTCCCAAACACCCTGACACTCCAAGACTGCAGAACTTAGGGAAGCGCCCCAACCCGTCTGACTCACATCTGTCATAATCGTGAAAGCCGGATCCGGCAGTTGCAGCAAAACTCCCTGAGTTAACCACTGAATATCTGCCCCATTGAACCTATGTTTAACTAGGTCCGTTAAAACAATACTGGTTCAAGTGAAAGCATCTTCACACTCCAGTTCTGAGTAAAGAATATCTGGAGGGGACGTGCGCGCAGGTGGCCCATCAGAATGAGATCCACAGCCACTCTGCACAACTCCAACAGTCGCATGAATTCCCTCACCATTAATGCGTCTGAGTGTAGACAAAAGCGAGCATAACAACTTCACTCTGTGTAACGGCAGATGAACCAGATTGTTGTGAGTCTCAAAGCTCAATCCCAAGTGAATAGACGACTTGTACAGAGCTAGATCTGACTTTTTCTCATTTACAATTAAACCAAGACGTCGGAGTAATAGAAGCAGACTCTGAACATCGTTCTGAAGAATAATTCTGTTGCCGTATCCCTGTAGAAGGTTGTCCAAGTAAGCCAATGTTACCGCAGACAAATAAGCTCGTAAGTAAGACATTACTGAGTTCATTATTCGAGTGAAATGCCCAGGGTGCCAGATTCAGACCATAGCATATTGTTCTGAACTGATACACCTTCCCTGGTACGGCGAACCGCAGGTACTTTTAGAATGCCAGATCTACCAGGACATGAAAGTATGGATCCTTAGATCTATGCTTGCCGCATAGTCGATAACTCGAACGCTTGCTTTTACCGACTGAATGATTTCCATAAATAAACTTTTAGAGCCATGATAAACTTGTTATCCAGCTCAGGTCTATTACTGGTCGGAACGAGCTGTCTGGCTTTGGTACGAGGAACAGGTGACTGTAAAAATCTTGAGAATCCTGATTCTCGATGACCTGTATTGCTTCCTTTGATAAGAGAGCTAATACCTCCGGTACGAGAAACTCTCTTATACAAGAATTTGATGGAAGGTTTGTCCAACGCAGACAACTTGGTAGTGGGTTTTTTACTCAGAATGATAGCCATAAGCCGTCCGAGACTACACTTCTCACCCACTGATCTTCCATGATAGTTATCCAGTTTTCTGCGGAGCTTGATAACCTTCCGCCAACTGGCCAGCAATAGAGGTCTAAACCATCACCTGTATGACCTGTGAGGCTTACGGGAGAAGGAACCACATCCTCCCCGCGAAAAACCTTGTCTCGTCGGCCTAGGGGCATCTGATCTATAGTCCCGATCAGACCTACGCCCATTTCCCGAGTCGCTATACTGACGACCTCCAGAGTAATTACAAGAGGGTTCTAGTACCTTTGTGAGGATTTTCCTTTTGACAATTTTTGTCTTGAATGCCCTCCTTTACTCTTGTCTGCTGAAGCGGGACGTTGATACGCCGCCTTCAAAAGCAGAGCTCTAGACGCTTTCTTAGTAGTCTGTTCATAAACTAACGAAAACTAGTCGTCGAAAATAAAATGTCCAGAGACCAGAGCGACTCGGAGAGAGCTTTTCACCTTGTCATCTTATCAGTGATGACGACGCAAGGGCAGCATCATGTCTGATTAACTCCAGATTATCCACTGTTAGGGCAAAATTATACGTGGTATACATAATTGCCCTGGAAAGAACTCTAAGAGAGGTAAGAACATCCTCAAATTCCTTTCCCTTGAGACGTTGCGTCTAAGCTCTTGTAAGGTGATCTGCATAAGACATAACGTCCAAATTCGCTCTATTTGAAGAAATTGCCATCTCAATTGTCTGAGCGAAGAGTGAATAATACAGGTAAGGATTCCTCTAGATCCTCGGCCTGCTCATCCAAATGCAGAAAAACTCTCTGAACATCTTTCCTGACCGTTTTTAACTGAACGTGGTCCAAAAAACGGTATGTATACGGAAGATGAAGATAAGAAACCGCCTTCTTCCTCGCACTCAAGAGGATAAATACGGCATCGTCAAAATGGCCGAAGGCCTGCGACACCTGTATAAACTGAACCGGAAAAGAAAGGACTTCCTCCTTTGTCCGGATAAAGTCTGCGCCTAACGACGCCAGCAGTTTCTCTTTTGTCATCGCAGCATTCTGATTCTGTGGAACAAAAGCAGGGTAGTACTGATGGACGAAAGCCATCGCAACCATGTACTGTTCCGAAAGAGAGGGGTAATCCTTTTCCTTATCCCTTTTACCATCCGAGAGAATCAGTTGCGAATCTCGGTCCATTGCATCTGCGCGAACAGATGACTGGACAAACCCAGCACCGTCCAACAGCTCAGATTCTGAGTCTGGGGGAGGCTGCATCTGCACTTGCTGGGATGCTGCACAATCTGCGACAGCAAGTCCATCATCGAGGCCTGAGGTGCAGCGGAATTCCGTTCCTTAGCCGCATAGTTCTCCTGAGATGGTGTGTCAGAAACGGATCCTTTCTCCGAGCTTCCCGATGATCAAGGCCTCGTCTCCCTAGCTACCGGATGGTCCGACTTCACGGGCGAAGAGTGGTTCCTTCTTTGTGCAGCAGGCTGGATATCTGAAGTTGGGTAGCTAGCCTGCGGTCGTGTGTGCTTAAATAACGTAGTGGAGGAAGCCATGACTGAAGCCGACCCCGGCTGCAGACTAGACGGAGCGTCCCAAGTGGCGGGTGAACATATGCTCCATCTCGTGCAAGTTTCCAACCAGAAAACTTCATTTCGGCCTTGTGAAACATAGCGGAGGAAGCCATGACTGAAGCCGACCCCGGCTGCAGACTAAACAGAGCGTCCCGAGTGGAGGGCGGACATATGCTCCGGCTTGTGCAAGTTTCTCAAAACAACATCTGACCCTAGACGTTGCTATATTAGAGATGGGGGGGGGCCTCTCCCATTCGCAGTCTATCAGACCTCGCCGAGCACCAGAACTTGCAGACTTCCTCCCTATTTCCATGGTCGGTGGGTTATATTATTATATAATAATAGTGCTCGCTCTACCCAATCCACCTCTTAGACTGCAACAGACTTACCCGGCGTCACGGTACCCACGGACGGAGAAACCGCTTCACCGGTCGAGCTAGCTGGCGACAGGGAGCTGAAACCACGGGTGTGTGGTTTATTGCCCTGCCTAATATTCATGAGCACTTTTGCCGCTAGCTCTGTTTGAACATCTAAATGCGACGACGAAAGCACACTCTCTGAATGCGTCACGTAAACATCACCATGTACTTGTTCCTCTGAAATAGAAACTGAGACACTAGAATGACTTTGTGGCGAGAGCACCGGCATTGGTCTCTCGCCGCTAACAACGTACTGATCTATAGTCCCGATCAGACCTACGCCCATTTCATTCGACACATGCTGAGGTGGAATTAGTGCGAGTAACCTGACTACAGGCAATACAACCATCATGTAAATCAGAGGAAGACTTCCTCGCATTGCAATTTGAGCAATAAGCTTTCATTTTGAATCAAATTAAAGTCGACTGTACTCGCACCAACTCCCAATAAATATATGAACAAGATACATAATAATAATATTCAAAACTATAATTCGAAAAAATAATTCTCAAAAAAAATTTTCGAAAAAAGGAACGATGAGCCCAAAAGTATCCCAGTAGAGCCTAAGTGTGGACAAAATTTTTTTTATTATTCAAAAAATTAATTGCTACACTACTGGAATATTTAATGTATCTTACAACAGTCCTACCAAGATAATAAATAGGATACTACATATATAAATAGAGTGTTGTCAATGTAAACAACATCAGAATGAAAACTGGAAACAAGACCCCAGGCAACACAGCCCGTAGTCAGTAACAGATTTTGAACTATCCGATGTAAAGCAAGATTTTCATCAGAAGAAAAAACGATACATCGGATGTATGATGCATGACCAAAAATGCCAAAACACCCCTACGGTGAGGACGTAACCATGGGGATATACCGAATAAACATTCTGTGAAACACGTTGAACTCCCAAGAAATTTATTAAAAAATTTCAATAAAAGAAGCCAAAAAGCATGGGAGTTTAACTGGGGGGCTTCAAGGAAGGATAGGGAAGGAAGATTTAACAAACAGTGGAAAAATCATTAGCAAGAATGATGACGTCAGGCCCATGTCCCGAAAATGGGGAACATGAAATAATTTTTATAAAAATTATAAAGTTACCGCCCTGAACGATTCAAACCACCGTTTCTTCCTTCCTTCATCCAGTTGTGTCCTTGGATCCACCAAATTAACCATTGATTTGTGTCTGGCATCATTAAAACTGAGATTTAAAAGCACAGATGTCAGTTTGTTGTTATCTGTCTGAGGGCGAAACAAAAAGTGATGTTGGCGCCAATTCCAGTCACTTCCTGATGTCTGCGCATGTGTGGAGAGTAAAGGTATGGAGGGGCAGATAGGACTTTTAATTTTCGGTTTTGCATGCAAATTTTGGGGATTGGGGGGGGGCAAATTTTGTGTTTGGCCCTAGATATTTTTGAGTTTGCACCAGCCAGTCTAGGCCATTGGGTTATAGTAGAAAAATATCGTCATTTTTCAAGAACTTGGAATTCTAAATCTCTATTTTTCAGTTTCCAGGATAAGTGTCAAGCCTTACATTTCAGTAAAATAAAAGCCAAAGTTGTATTTTCCACAATGGGATGGAAGAATGGAAGGAAGGAAGAGCTCCACTGGATGAACAGTTTGGAACCCTGGGGCTTGACTGGAACAAAGTTGAATCTGGCCCTACTTCAGATGCTACATAACAATAATCGCATGATTCTGACTAGAGGATCTGAATAAAAGGATTTTAAAAGAATATTCCTCGTTTTTTTTATCTGTTGATGTTATTTTCAGTTACTATGAATATTAACTCCAACACAATTTAACTCTTAACTTGCAGAGTATTTTCAATAAAATCTAGTCATGGCTGCTCTGCAGCAGCCATAACTAAATCTGATGAAACATGCATCTAAAATTTAACTCAAAAAATTAATATTGAAAAAACTCCATGCAATTTACAGGGGGAAATTGGATTATATGTGCCCAGATTATCCTAATTTCAGTGGCAAGAGAAATCCTGTCCTGGGTAGGAATATCTGCCAGCAGCATGTAAGGAGTTAATACGTACAATAAAACATCTTTTCTATTTTTCTAAATTTTGCATTAGACTTTTTTTTATTGAAGGCACAGCAAATTTTGACAATCAAGGTGAATTCTTTGCCCAAGTTATCTGGTCAACTGGTCTCTGCCCAGGATCTTAAGTAAAATAAATTTAAATTGCAATTTTTACTGTTTGATTCTACTGGCCCTAAGGATGCTTCAAACCAAATAAAAGTTCTCTGTTCTGTGCAGTTTGAGAATATTATAATCCCTGATGGGTACGGGTGTGGGATGGGAAAATCTCACCCAAAGCCTCGTGTCTGGACCAAATATCTTGTCCCGAGGGTGAGATTTTCCCATCCCTCACCCGTACCCATCAGGGATTATAATATTCTCAAACTGCACAGAACAAAAGAACATGCAAAAGTTATGTATATACCAAAGGTATATACCACAAAATCAATTAGGAACTGTGATATCTTGGGGTTTAAAGAGTTTTAGAGCATCAAACTTTGATCACACGGCATTCCGATGATGTCAATATGAATTAGTTGGTAGCAAGAAACTGATACGATATGCATAACATCATAATATCGTTATAAATGTATAACATCACGTGGGTGGAGTGGGATACATCTATCTCTCCCTGCTATCTCACCCGGGACACACGTATGTTACACATGCAGTGGGGGGAGAAATAATAGTGTTTGAAAATATTTCTATTTTTAGTTGCTGGGATTCCAACAGGGATGCAGAAATTTTTTTTTTTTTTTTTTTTTGCATGACTCAATAATACCACATACCAAATTTGGTTCAAATCAGCTCATCAATTCAGAAAATAGAAATTTTAGTTGGGGTAAAAAATCTTGCCTCTCCCATTACAAGGGCAAATATTGCCTTACAATCTTAGTTTGAACAAACTTTATTCTACACCTCAAAAGGAAGCTCAGTACCAATCAAGTTATTTTACCAATCAGATCCCGAGATTTATTTTTTAAAAACAGGAGAATTTTTTCCCCCATCCCCTTCCTATGGAGTTAGGTAACTTGACTTGCACAAAATCAAAATGTGATGCCCCAACAAACAAGAACCTCAAATTGAACTGAAAACAGTTCAGCATTTTGGAGAAGCTTGCACACCATATTCAGAGACAACAGGCAAAGAAAGAGTGATCACTATAGCACACCATAACTTTCAGTCAAGAGAGATAAAAAGTATAACTGTACCTGGGACGGATGAAGGGATAGTTTATAAATATCTTGAGCAATAGTCTTCTTTTTCTTATCTGTAAGAATATACAGTAGCTGGACTAGACCAAGCACACCAACTGATCTCAGATCTGTAGCTGGATCATTACCTGGATAGAAAAAATGAAATATAATATTTAACTTTGTAACTGTTGTGATCTATTTTATTCAATAATAGAGGCATGGTGAAAACCCAAGTAGATCATTACTGCCATGCTCATTTCACTACTCTCTGCAGGACTTCCTCAGAATGCATTTTGGGACACCTGTTCTGAGGTCATAATTTTGGGGAGCCCAAATATTAACCCAGGGACTCGATTTGAACAAACTTGAATCTAAGCCATTAGAGTGGTTGTATACCAAATATTAAAAGATTATGACGAGTGGATCTGAAGAAGAAGCTTTTTAATGATTATTCCCTATATTGCACTAAGTTAAAATTCGGGCCACCATTGGAAGCCCAAATATTAACTGGGGGACTTGATTTGAACAAACTTGAATCTGACCCTTATAACAATGATGTATACCAAATATTAAACGATTCTGCCTTGTTGTTCTGAAGAAAAAGATTTTTAAAGCTTATTCCCCATGAGCTTGCTCCAAGTTAAGATTCAGCCTCCTGTATTGAGCCCAAATATGAACCAAGGGGCTTAATTTGAACACACTTGTATCTGACTCCCTTATGGATGCTGTAAACCATTGTGAACAGATTCTGATCAGTGGTTCTGGAGAAGAATTTTTTTTAAATTTTTGCAAATGAGCTGACACAGAATTTTTCGATATATACACAGAACACCCTGACAAAACCGATGGCATTTTTTTCACCATTCCATTCTACTGGTCCTAAGGGTGCTTCATACCAAATAACAGTTCTCTGTTCCATGTGGTTTGGGAAATAAAGACATTTGAAAACATTTCTATTTTCAGCTCCTGGGGTTCCCACGGAGACACAAGAAATTTTTTTTCCAGATACCAAATTTGATTCAAATCGGATGATCGGTTCAGAAAATTTGGGCAGGGTCAAGAATCTTGAAGGCAAATACTGCTCCATGAACTTCGTTTGAAGAAACTTGATTCTACACCTCAAAAGGGAGCTGCATACCAAATATCAAGTCATTGTACCCACAGGTTCACGAGAAGATTTTTTTAATTTTGGAGCATTTTCCCTCCACCCCTTCCCTATGGGGCATGGCAACTTTATTTGAACAAACTTGAATTGACATATGATAAGGACCATGCATATCAAATTTGGTTCAATTCGGCCCAGTGGTTTATGCGATGATGTAAAGTTCATGTCGGACAGACGGATGGACAATGGACAGAAAGTGATCACTGCATTTCAGTCAGGTGAGCTAAGAAGGTGAGTTTTGAGGCAAGTTTTGAAGGCCTGTACATCCATAGCATTTCTGATTTTCTCATCCAATTATTAATAATAATAATAATAATTTACTTACACAGTACTTTACCTCCAAAACATTGCTCAAAAGTGTTTATTCCACAGTTGCTGAGTTACCCATTAAAATTATAAATTTAAAGTAATTTGTGTATTTTTTATACTTACCAATGACCCAAACTAGCTGGTACAAACTCAAAGATATCAAGGGCCAAACATAAATTTTGAACCCCCCAATCCCCAAAATTTTCTTGCAAAACCAAAAATTAAAAGTCCTATCTGGTCCTCCATACTTTTACTCTCCTCGCATGCACAGCTGTCAGGAAGTGATCGGAATTGGCGCCAACATCATTCTTTTTAGAAAAGAGAACTACAAATAACACAGCGGCGGGGAGGTATGAGTGCCCACTTATGGGAGGGCGACACCCGTCTGGGCCATTTGTAAGTATAAAAAATATACAAATTACTTTAAATTTATAATATTTTTATACTATAACCCAATGGCCCAGACTAGCTGAATCGTAAAAAGGTGGAGGGCCTAGGACTTCAGAATTAGTATATCAACATATTTCCAAGCCTGTAGTCGAAGGTGAAAGGAAATTAAATTTGAAAGGAATTACATGTATGCCTCTCTATACAGTAATAGAGAAGACATATCATAAATAAGGAGCCAAATTCAAGTAATTCCGTATTCTTAGCATGAAGACTATGCTAATTTGGATGTAACGAGTTCCCAATTTTTAAGGCTATTCCAGACTAAGACCCAAAAATTAGGATGGCGTATTTGAGAATGAGAGGATAACCCGCACAAACAGACTCCCTATACAATAAAACACAAGCTGTATCCAGGATATAATTACAGACAAAACAGCTTCACTCATAGTTACATAATTATCAAGCCAGAGGAGAGGTAAAAAATCCCCCCCCCCCAACCCCCTTTGAAGGAATCTTCTTCAAAAAGAAGAGAGGAGCGCTCTGGAAGTAAAAGCGGTATAAATATTCATCGAATAGGCACCCAGGTATTAATTATTATTAATAAATTGGTGCTTAATGCCACTTCAGAAGCTAAGGCTATAGCAACTATCACGGTAATTAATATCGCCCGCTTGTAACGTATAACGGAGTTGGCATACGGAGATAGGTTGAAAAATGGTCATGTAATATATAGCATACACATGTCCAATAGAATTACAATGAATGATCTCGGGAGAGTAAACACACTTCCAAGGTAACCCACAGGCGACCCCATTCAGGTGTACAATAAATTCCAGTAAATAACACTCCCAGACATGTTCTATCCGATATCTATGTTCCTAGAAACGTGCAAATATACGAGAGTGTAAGACAAGATGTATTCGATTGGGTACCGCAATTAATAGAAACCTGGATCTAGAAACAGATCGAGCTATGATTAACAGATTCGTCACGGACCGCCCCCAAAATAATTCATTGTTTCTAAGGTCCATAACATACAATAATGCGTTTGCCTAATAATGTATTTATTATTCGTGTGGGCATTGAAATCCCGCATGTAATCATCTGAATACCAGTTAACTGATTAGAGAGCCTCCGAGGTACCCAAAGGCTAGCAATTTATTGATGAATCATATGCTTGTATATGACATATAGATGAACAACCACAGGAAACCAACCAACTAAAAAGTGGATGTGCCCATGAGGTCGCCATAGAACACGACCCAGCCTCCAATTGAGAAGTCATGAAATGCATGGATGTACTTAAATGCATACGAGGCTTACAGGAAGAAAACTACGTCTTGCCCGGTAATCACCTCTTAACACATTGGCGGTGTGTGGGGGGATTCAAAATCATATTGAACAACCCCCCCCCCCCCCCCCCCCCCCCCCCCCACCCACATTACTTGAATCGTTCTTGTGTTAGTCATCAAATAGTATAGGAACCGCAAGGCTCCCTCACGTCTGACCAGCTCCATAATGCCACTAAGGGCGGAGAAGGACGTGAAGAACAAATACTTCCCCTGATAAAGAAAGTCCTTTCGTGGAGGAAGCTTCCAGGGAACGGCCCATAACAGACACCTGAGAAGATTGATCCAAGGTTTCTGTGATGACAGAGGTGGTACTAGTACGATTTCACAACGAGACTGTTTGATCTTTAACATAATCTACTGAATCAACGGAATTGGAGGATACGCATATCCTATCATTCATTTCCATGAGATCGACAGAGTGTCTACTGTGTACGCTCGATGGTCTGGGCATGGCGACATGAACGTCGGTAACTGATTGTTCTGGTGTGTTGCAAACAGATCTATCATGGAGCGATCCCACTGGTAGCAAATCTGCCTGAATACTCACTTGTTGAGCGTCCACTCCGATTGTAACAGGCGACCTTTCCGAGAGCAAGTCTGCTAGTACGTTCAGACGACCCGGTATATGAAGGACAGAACACCCCTTTCCCAAGTCGCTACAATGATGACCTCCAGAGTAATTATAAGAGGGTTTTCTTGTACCCTTGTGAGGAGTTTCCTTTTGACGATTTTTGTCTGGAATGCCCTCCTTTACTCTTGTCTGCTGAAGTGGGTCATTGATACGCCGACTTCAAAAGCAGAGCACTAGACGCTTTCTTTGTAGCCTGTTCATAGACTAACGAAAGCTAGTCGTCAAAAATAATACGTCTGGAGACTGAAGCGACTTGGAGAGAGCTTTTCATCTTGTCATCTATCAGTGATGATGACGCAAGGGCAGCATCAAGTGTGATTAACTCCAGATTAGCCACTGTTAGGGCGGAGTTATTCGTGGTATACATAACTGCCCTGGAAAGAACTCTAAGAGAGGTAGGAACGTCCTCACATTCCTTTCCGTTGAGACGTTGTGCCATAGCTCTTGTAAGGTGATCTGCATAAGGCATAACGTCCAAATTCGCTCTATTTGAAGAAATTGCCATCTCAATTTTGTCTGAGTTAATAGTGAATGATGCAGGTAAGGATACCTCTAGATCGCCAGCCTGCTCATCCAAATGCAGAGGAACTCTCTGAACACCTTCCCCAACCGTTTTTAAATGAGCGTGGTCCAAAAACGGTATGTATATGGAAGACGAAGATAAGAAACCGCCTTCTTCCTCGCACTCAAGAGGATAGATAGGATGTCGTCTAGATGGCCGAAGGCCTGCAACACCTGCCTAGACTGAACCGGAAAAGAAAGGACTTCCTCCTTTGTCCGGATAAAGTCTGCGCCTAACTACGCCAGCGGTTTCTCTCTTGTCGTCGCAGCATTCTGATTTTGCAGGACAAAAACAGGGTAAAATTGATGGATGAAAACCATCACAACCATGTGCTGATCCGAAAGGGAAGGGTAATCCTCTTCCTTATCCCTTTCACCATCAGAGAGAATCAGTTACGAATCTCGGTCCATTGCATCTGCATGAACAGATGACTGGACCGACCCAGCACTGTCCGACAGCTCAGATTCCGAGTCTGAGGGAGGCTGCACTACACTTGCTGGGATGCTGCGATCAGCTGCGCAATTTGCGACAGCAAGTCCGTCATCGAGGACTGAGGAAAAGCGGCCTTCCATTTCTTAGCCGCATGCTGCTCCTGGGACAGTGTGTCGGAGACGGATCCCTTCTCCGAATGTCCTGATGATCGAGGCCTCGTCTCCCTAGCTACCGGATGGTCTGACTTCACAGGAAATGAGTGGTTCCTTCTTCGTGCAACAGGCTGGATATCCGAAGTCGGATAGCTAGTATGCTTCCGTGTATGCTTAAATGACGTAGCGGAGGAAGCCGTGACTGAAGCCGACTCTGGCTTCAGACTAGACGGAGC
The DNA here is from genome assembly GCA_031216915.1 of Pictodentalium vernedei. Lineage (NCBI taxonomy): Eukaryota > Metazoa > Mollusca > Scaphopoda > Dentaliida > Dentaliidae > Pictodentalium > Pictodentalium vernedei. The sequence goes on along the minus strand of CM062295.1, from coordinate 716,228,328 downwards.
ATCCCGAGCAGCAGGCACACAAATGCTCCGTCTTGTGCAAGTTTGCAACCAGAAAACTTCATTTCAGCTTGTGAAACGTAGTGGAGGAAGACTTGACTGAAGCCGACCCTCCGAGTGGAGGGCGGACATATGCTCTGGCTTGTGCAAGTTTCTCAAAACAACATCTGGCCCCAGATGTTGCTAGATTATGGAGGGGCCTCTCCCGTTCGCGATCTATCAGACCTCGCTGAGTACAAGAACTTGCTGACTTCCTCCCTATTTCCTCCCTATTTTCGTCGTCGCTGGGTGAGCTATTTATATCAAACTGCTCACTCTACCCACATCCACTTCTTTCGACTGCAATGGACTTACCTGGTGTCACGGCACCCACAGACAGAGTACCGCTTCACTGGTCGAGCTAGCTGCTTGCAAGAGATTAAAACCCTTAACAAAAGGCCCTAACTCTTGCAATAATGAGCACTGCAGCTAGCTCTGTATGCTCCACAGAGTGCGACGATGGTAGCACACTTGGATGGGTGTCAGAATATCATCACCATGTTCATGTTCCTCTGAAATAGAAACTGACAATATGAATTATAATGCGGTGAGAAGCCTGGCCTATGAACCTCACCGCCAACACCTGACTCCAACATCAGTCATCCCAGTGAACACAAGAATGACGAGAGTCCGCAGGAGTGCATCGACTAAAGTCGATATCAGTCTTCCAAACTCCACAACAACAAAAAAAAAATATAATTAAGATACATGAATAATAGCACACTCAAAATTAAATTCCAAATATTTTTTGGAAACCAAAAAATTATGAAAAAATGCCTAAGTTCCCAAAGGGAACATTAAGAGCCCAAGGGTATCCCGATAGAGCCTAAATGTGTCCAAAATCCAAATTTTCTGAGCTACACTACCGGAATAATAATCCATGTATCCTACAGTAATTCTACAGTAATAGAATATAAATGAAACTGTCAATGACACTGTAGCTCAACTTGTTAAGGCATGTACATGTATAGTATGTGACACAGCAATGACAAATATCTAGGTAATGACCTGATAACAAAGGTACATATAAAGTATTGTAACCGTCTCTACATAAATACTGACCGTAGCCTGTAACAAATGTATAGGTGAAGTACTGTAAAGATGGGTGACAGTCAGATGCTAAATTAGAAAAGAAATCTTTGAGTCCCAGAGTGGGTCTGAGTGAACCCCAAAATATTTGTTCTCATAGCACAGTGATAACAGAGGCACCCGAAAACACACTCGTTCCTGCCATCTTGAATTTTGGACCGCACCCAAAAACACTCGTTCTCGTCCCACAGTGATAACAAAGGTACCCAAGAAGTTTCGTAAAGATCGGTTCATAAATACAGCCTCTAGCCTGAGTCGTATAGAAGTTGCGTACAAAAAACTGATTGGACCTAATTTCGATACAAAATGGCCACTGGCAGCCATCTTGAATTTTGGACCGCACCCAGAAACACTCGTTCTCGTCCCAAGGTGACAACAACGGTACCCAAGAAGTTGCGTGAAGATCGGTTGATAAATACAGCCTCTAGTCCAGGCCGTATGGACATGTGCACTTACAGTGTATAAGTAGCACTGAATAAATCAAAGTTTATCTAATTTGCATAATTTCTACACGAGAAAAAAGCCTGTACTATATGTGATGTATTCCATGTTACTAAACATTCAAAGAAAAATTTATTCAAATCAGAACTTTCATACAGAAGTTCTGTACAAAAAGACTGATTGCACTAATTTTGGTACAAAATGGCTGCTGGTGGCCATCTTGAATTTCTGACCACACCCAAAAACACTCGTTCTCATCCCGCGGTGATAACAAAGGTACCCAAGAAGTTTTGTAAAGATCAGTTCATAAATACGGCCTCTAGCCTAAGCCATATAGAAGTTGTGTACAAAAAACTGATTAGACCTAATTTCGGTACAAAATGGCCACTGGCAGCCATCTTGAATTTTGGATCGCACCGAGAAACACTCGTTCTTGTCCCAAGGTGATAACAAAGGTACCCAAGACGTTTCGTGAAGATCGGTTCATAAATACAGACTCTAGCCCGAGCCGTATTGACATGTGTACTTACTGTGTGTAAATCGCACTGAAAAAATCAAAGTTCATCTAATTTGCATAATTTCTGCACAAGAAAAAAACCTGTATTATATGTGATGTATCACATGGTACTAAACATTTACAGAAAAAATTATTGAAATCAGCGCTTTCATATGGAAGTTCTGTGCAAAAATCTGATTGCACCTAATTTTGTACAAAAAGGCTGCCATCGGCCATCTTGAATTTTGGACCGGACCCCAAAACACTCGTTTTCGTCCCACGGTGATACCAAAGGTACCCAAGAAGTTTCGTAAAGATCGGTTCATAAATACGGCCTCTAGCCCGAGCCATATTGGCATTTGCACTTACAATGCTGAAAGTAACACTACATACGTCAAAGTTAGTCTAATTTGCATAATTTACGCACGAGAAAAAAACCTGTATTATATGTGATGTATCCCATGATACTAAACATTCATACAAAAAATTATTCCAATCAGCGCTTTCATACGGAAGTTCTGCGCAAAAATCTGATTGCACCTAATTTTGTACAAAATGGCTGCCAGCAGCCAACTTGAATTTTGGATTGGACCCAAAAACACTCGTTCTCATCCCACGGTCATAACAAAGGTACCCGAGAAGTTTTGTAAAGATCGGTTCATAAATACATCTTCTAGCCCGAGCCATATTGAATTGCTGACGGGCAGAGAGACGACCGGCCATGGCATCAGCCCAAATTTGGCTTTGCCAAAGTTGAGCTAAAAACTACCTATATATGAGGATGTTGTCAATGTAAAAAACGTCAATGTAAACAAGACATCAGGCACACAAAAAGGCCCTAAGTCAGAACCAATTTAAATGCTACCAGATGCAAAGCTAGATCTTCATGCGAAGAAATAAGCAGCTGCACCATGAGCACATGATATGCCCGTTATTAATTACAAGAGGGAACCACACAATATGAGTATACATGTGTACTTGTCAGGTTACATATACTTGCCACCAAAAAATCATGAAAATTGCTCAAAGTCCAACATGTGGAAAATTGCCTATATTTTGATGAATAAAGTCCCATAACTCGGGAATGACAAATCGGACAGCGACACAAATCAAAAGGGAGATTCCTTCTATCAACATATACTTGCAACCAAAAAATCATGAAAATTGCTCTAAGCATTTTTCAAGTTATTGTTGGACATGTGAAAAATAAAGTCCCATAACTCTGGAATGACTAATCGAATGGCAACACCAACCGAAAGGGAGCTTCCTTCCATCAACATAAATCACCTACCAAAAAATCGTGAAAATCTCTCGAAGCGTTCTCGAGTTATCATACGACATGTAAAAAATCAACAATTTTCTAAGTAATAAAGTCCCATAACTCTGGAATGACTAATCGAACGGCGACACTAAACGAAAGGGAGCTTCCCTCTATCAACATAAACCACCTACCAAAAAATCGTGAAAATCGCTCGAAGCATTCTCGAGTTATCGTACAACGTGTAAAAAATCAACAATTTTCTAAGTAATAAAGTCCCATAACTCTGGAATGACTAATAGAACGGCGACATTAAACGAAAGGGAGCTTCCCTCCATCGATATACACCACCTACCCCAAAATCACGAAAATCTCTCAAAGCGTTCTCGAGTTATCGTACGACGTGTAAAAAATCAACAATTTTCTAAGTTATAAAGTCCCATATCTCTGGAATGACTAATCGAATGGCGACGCTAAACGAAAGGGAGCTTCCCTCCATCGATATACATCACCTACCAAAAATCACGAAAATCTCTCAAAGCGTTCTTGAGTTATCGTACGACATGTAACCGGACGGACAGATGGACAGCTGTATACCATAATACGACCCGTTTTTTTCAAAACGGCGTATAAAAATGATACATCGGATAGAAGATGCAAGACTAAATGACCCAACAACCCTCGGTTGAGGACATAACCCTGGGAAAAAACAGAATAAATATTCTGTAATACATGATAAACTCCCAAGAAATTTAATACAAAATTTCAATAAAAAATAGCCAAAACGCCTAAGAGTTTAACAGGAACGGTTCATGGAAGGATAGGGGAGGAATACTTAACAAATAGTGGAATAATCATCAACAAAAATGATGATGTCAGGCGTATGTCCCGAAGTTGGGAAACATAAAATAATTTTATAAATATTATAAAGTTACAGCCCTGAAAGTCTAAAACCACCATTGAACACTTCCTTCATCCTGTAACAGCCTTGTATCCACCAATTCTTGCACTGATTTGTGTCTGGCATCCTCAAAAAAAGGAGATTTTAAAGCAGAGATGTCAGTTCATTGTTGCTGATTTTAGGGCCAAACAAAGAATGATGTTGGCACCAATTCCGGTCACTTCCTGACGGCTGAACATGTGCGGAGAGTAAATGTGTAGAGGGCCAGATAGGACTTTTAATTTTCAGTTTTGCAAGCAAATTTTGGGGATTGGGGGGTTCAAAATTTGTGTTTGGCCCTTGATAACTTTGAGTTAGCACCAGCTAGTCTGGGCCATTGGGTTATAGTGTAAAAATATACCTCCTTTAGAACCATATTTATAAGAGAGAAAGGAGCCATATTATGACTGCATTTGAAAGAATACACTTGAAAAAATGTTCTTAGAGCCATATAGCTGTAAATTCAGTAACTGCAGGGTGGATTGAATGAAAATCAACACAAATCAGTATTATTGCTGATTCATTTTTTGTTTCTTTGATTTTTCAAACCCAGTTGAAACTTACCTTTTGGACAACCATTTGTTCACTCCATGAGTTCTATTGAATTCAGTCATGTCCATCCGGTTGGATGTCCTAATATTAGAGCAGAAAATTTTTTAATTTTTTTTAGAAAAGTTAAAAAATTTATAGTAATTTATATATTTTTTATACTTACCAATGACCCAGACATAGCTGGTGCTAACTCTTAAAATATAGGGCCAAACACAAATTTTGCCCCCCAATTCCCAAAATTTGCATCTGAAACCAAAGAAAACATGTCCTGAATGGCCCTCCACACTTCACCTCTACTGCGCATGCGCAGTGTCAAGGACGTTCCGAAATTGGCGCCATTAATCATTCTAATAACCAGTGCCTGGTAAGCGCTATGTACTCAGCGGGGAGGTAAGAGTTCCCAACTCCTGGGAGGGCCATCCCCGTCTGGGTCATTGGTAAGTATAAAAAAATATATAAATTACTATAAATTTTTTAACATTTTTATACTGTACCAATGACCCAGACATAGCTGAACAGTAAAAAGGCTGGAGGGCCATGGACATAGAGCAAGATGGAATACGCTCAATTATATAAAATAGAGTCATCCCCTCTAGGGAAAAAGAAGTATTAGGCCTTACATGTATCTTTCTTATTTATGATAAATTACAAAGATACAACACCTTCCAAAATTGAGCATCATACATCCATGTACTCTATTAATATCTAGTATAATCCTTATACTAATAATTTTTAAAGTAAGCCAATAAATAAAGTAAGTCTAGAGAATAGAGAGTCTTTATACTCCTTAAAAGTGTCTGAGGATTGTATAATAATGTCCGTTGACACGTGCTATATTCAAAAGCTATACTTTAAAAACTAAGACCTGAATGAATTTTTAAAACATAAACTTCTCACTAAACAACCATCCCAATAACAGCTCAGAATTACTAACTCCGGAGGAGGTATCCCCTTGTTTTCATAGTAAAACAGGTGACCCAAGGGAACACCCTCCCCCCCCCCCCCTTTTTCTTGCCCTGGGTCAAATAGCCCAGAGCGAAGAGGGCAGCAGAACGGAGTCACTGCCGAAACAGACAGCCTACCTAGCTATAGTAGCAACTGTTAAGTGAATGACATTCTGAGCAGTAGATAATAGACCTAACAATAGAGGCCTCCAGAAATGGACTCAATATTTCTGAGATAAAAATTCATGAATGTGGATGGCTGAGCGCAATGAGCAGCCTTCAAAAATCTATAATAGAGACACTATTAATGTAAGCCCAAGATGTAGAAGAACTCTTACTTCATGAGCCGAAATTTCAAACACAACTGCTGAGTCAATGATATACCATAAGCAGTATCGATAGTTAATTGTATCCATTAGCAATAGAATGGAGCGTAACGTCCTTCTATTAGGCATCAAAGACAGAAGAAGCTTACGCCCATAGCAATAAACAGATATCTGTTTATAAATACATAAACTCTAACCGGACAGAGTAAAGGCCTATGCCTGTACGAAGACGGAAGGACCTTAATAACAATAGGTTCCGGATATTAATTAGGAGGCTGACTCTTATGCAAAAATCCAACCTAAATAGTAAAGGAAGTAGTGATTCCGAAACTACGAAAGTGAAAATCATCCACCGATAGTGCATGAAACTCACTGACTCTTCAGTAAAAGAGAAGCCAACAGAATTACTGTCTAAAAGGTCAGAATTTGAAAACTACTGTTTCCAGAGGCTCAAATGATTACTTAGCTAAATAAGAACCGAAGTTAAATTCCATATAGGAATTTAATCTAATGATTCTAAGTCTATTTATCGAAAAGTTACTGACTTAGATAAAGAGACATAAGACTCAATTGTAAATTATCATAGAGTGCATAGGTATGAGGTAACATAAACCTATAACCTTAATAATAACAGGCTGCAGTAGATCTTGTCAAACAAGTATACTAAAAAGTTGCAATGACTAGTATGGAGGGAACAACAATATGAACATAGTGATCCCTACACCAACGACGAAAGAGCCTCCACTTTAGCCGCATAGTATAGCGAAGAAGAGGTTCTCCTATAGTAAGAAATCCCGTCCAAAGCTCGTCCAGTACAATGCTTACAATGCAATAAGGACCACACAATGGAATACGTGAAGGTTGAGACCCTGCGGGTTGTGATAAAGATGACACGATTTTACCCAGCGAAAAAAGATCCTCTCATGGAGGAAGATTTCGCGTTAAGTCCCACAGTAGACATCAGAGTAAAATTACCCACGGTCTCTGTGAAGACAGAGATGCTATCAACAGAAATGTATTGTGGTTGTTTATCTTAGCAATACTTGCTGAAACAACAGCGCAGGAGGATACGCATATCCTATCATTCCGTCCTATTAGATCAATAGAGCGTTAACAACATAAGCTCAGAGATCCGGACAAGCAAACACATACGTCTGCAATTGACAAGCAAGTTGTGTCGTAAATAAATTATCATTGGGCGCTCCCATTGATAGCAAATCTGATTGAATACTTGTTTGTTGAGAGTCCATTCTGACGGCAACAAGCGACCCATAAGTGAACGGGAGTCCGGTAATACAATCAGACGACCCGGAATATGACAGACCGAAGCATAACTTGGTGTACTATAACAAACAGAAGGATTCTTTCCATTAAATTGAATAATGGAAACGAATGAGTGCCCCCCTGGTTCCGGAGATACGCCACTACTGTCGAATTAACGGACAGGATTTGGACATGCGTTTCTGAATACTGTTCATCCAATGACATAAAGCAAGCCTAAAAAAACATTATTCCGTGGAAGATAAGAGCTTGCTTAGAGACTGCGGAACCCAAAGACCCTGGCACTTCGAATCCGTTGGGATCAATATATATCCCAACCTGTTTGACTGGCAACCGTCATAATTATAAAACTCGGATCCGGCAACTGCAGTGGCACTCTCTGAGTCAACCACCGAATGTTTGCCCCAGTCTGAATCGAGCAATTCATGGATTGCTGAAAAGTTGCCGTCGAAGAGAAGCTTCTCTGAGAACGAAGCGACTCTGAGAGAGTTCTTCACCTTACTATCCACGCGCGTGGATGTAGCTAGGGCTGCGTCACGTCTAACCAACTCCAAGCAGCCACTGAAGGGCGGAGTTATACGTGAACAAACTACTGCCCTCACAAGAAATCACATTGAGGATTATATCCCGGAATTCTTTCTCTTGAAGACGTAATGATAATGCCTCAGTAAGGTGGATTACGTATGATAAAGCATCTAAGTTAAGTCTATTAGACATCATTGTCGTTTCCAACATTGTGGTTGGAAAAGACATAGACGGCGAAAAAGATTATTTCCAGTCTTTAACCACGCCGTCTAGACGCATATGAACTCTCGGTATGCCCTGTTCTGCCAAAATAAATTATTCGTATAAATGATAAAAGGCAGAAATGAGCATTGCGGACAAGAAACTAAACTATCATGCTTGGTAGCAGGCTCATATATATATATAGCGTCGATAAATAATACACATGTTCTAATGACATTATTGGACTGTGTCGGTAAGTCAGGGACAATGTCCCTGAACCGATCCAAAATTCTGTGTCCAATGACACTATAAGTCTCTTATCCAACATCGCAGCAATGTAGTCCGAAATAACAATCACTAGAAGATAATGCCGGAAGATATGTATGGCAGCTTCCGATGCTACGAAAGGGAAAACTCGAAATCTTTCGAATCCCTTTCGCCATCCTGTCGGACCCTATAAAGCGTTCGGTCGTCCGTACCTGATGCAACCACGGACCGCACCGACCCAGCGCCGTCAGATAATTCCTGACTCGACCAAAAAACTGTCGATTGCTGGGATGCTGCGAAAAAACTGTGCTAACTCGGATAGCACGTCCGTCACTGAGGCCTGTGGAGAAGCGGTCATGTGATGTATTGCCGCTGGAAGCTCCGTGATCGTTACCCCCGTGCATACTACTAATATGCGAGCGAACGGAGTGTATAGGCCTCGTGTCCCTTGGCTACCGGATGGCGTGACCTGTTCGCCGTGGAATCACTTGATGACGAAACTGATCGGATACTCGAGGTCACGCAGCCAATGTGCGGTCGTGTGCACTGCTGTGAGGATGAGGAAGCATTATCGACAGTCTCTCGGACTGTCAATATAACAGAGCGTCCCGAGCGACGGACATATGCTTCGAATGTAAAATATCTGAATCACAACATGCGGTCCCCTTATGTTGTTGGACGAGAGAGGGACCTCTCTCGCTCACAGCCCGGACGGACCTGGACAAGCCAGGAACCGGACTAACAGGCTTCCTCCGATCTGTCCTCAATTCGCCGTCACTGGGTGAGTACTAAAGTAATTATAGTGCTCGCATCACCCAAATCTCCTTTCTAGACCGCAACGGACGAACCCGGCAGCCGAACAATTTGATGAATGTACGCAACACCGGGTGAGCTAGCGAATGTCACTCCGCCGATCCTACAAGGGACCTCTTAGGCGATAGACATATTCCATGAGCACTTATTGCCACTAGCTCTTCATTAACTATGACGACAGAGGCACACTTTTGAAAGACATCTCCGTAACTTTGCGAACAAGAAACCAGAAATGCTTGGTAATAGCAAGCATATAATAATAAATATATAGCGTCGTTCAATAATTCGAAAGTTTGTGTGACATTATTGGACTATGTCGGAACTGAGGGACGAAGTCCCTGAACCGAACCAAAAATTTCTAAGTCCACCGACGCTATCAGTTTCTTATCCGGCATCGCAGCATTCTGGTCCGACGAAAGAACCTGTAGAAGATCAAGTCAGATGACATACACAACAGCATATGTTGTTCCGAAAGGGAAAGCTCAAAATCCTCCAAATCCCTTTCGGCATCCCGTCGGACCGGATGAAATTTTCGGACGTCCGTACCCGCTTCCGCGGAGCGTCCCGACCCAGCATCGTCGGATAAAACATTATGCGACAGATTCAGTTGTTGATGGGATGCTGCGATAAGCTGTGCTATTTAGGATAGCATGTCCGTCCCCGAGGCCTGTGCAGTAGCGGTCTTACGATGCATTGCCGCTGGAAGCTCCGTGTACGTTGACTCCCGCACACTTTCCTATGCGAACGTCCGGAGTCTGCAGGCCTCGTGTCCCTGGCTACCGGATGGTGTGACCTGGTCGCCGATGATTCTCTGACTGGCGAAGCTGACTGGATATCCGAGGTCACGTAGCCAAGAGCGGTCGTGTGCGCTACCATGAGAATGAGGAAGCCTTATTGACAGTCTCTCCAGACTGACTATATGTCGGAGCGTCCCGAGCGGCGGACGTATGCTCCGAATGCGAAACATTTTGTACCACAACATCTGGGGCCAGATGTTGTTGTACGAGAGAGGGGCCTATCTCGCTCGCCGTCCGAATGGACCAGAACGAGCTATGAACCGGACTAAAAGGCTTCCTCCGTTCTCCCTCTAATCCGCCGTCACTGGGTGTGCATTTGGTTGATTTATAGTGCTCGCATCACCCCAAAACTCCTTCTAGACCACAACGGACGAACCCGGCTGCCGAACCATTCGATGAATGGACGCTACACCGGGCGAGCTAGCGGACGTCAAAGGCCGTCGAACCTACTAGGGTCCTTTTAGGCAATTGGCGTATTTACATGAGCACTTTTCCGCTAGCCCTTCATTAATTGTGACGACGGAGGCACACTGTTGGAAGACATCACAGATACATCACCCTAATCTTGATCGTCTGAAATAGAAATTGATAAAGTAGAGTGACCCTGCGGGGAAAGGACCGGAATGTCCAATTCCCCACTAACATACAGTGACATACGCTTCCCATGTTGTCATCGAAATCATCAAATACAGAACAGGAGTTAATGCGAGTACACTGACCACATATAGAATGATTATAAAAGTCAGAGGAAGACTTCCTCTTATTACAATTGATCAAAATCCTTTCAATGTGAAAAGAAAACAAAGTCCTGGTACTCGCACCAACCCCTGACAATCAAAATACATAATAATAATATGATCCATTAACATAGAAAAAATAATTGAAATCAAAATATTTTGAAAAAATATTTTTTCAGAACAGCCCAAGTTTCTGAAAAGTAACGTTGAGCCCCAATGGATCCCAAGCCTAAGTGTGGACAAAAAATTTAAAAATATTTTAAACAATTTATGCAACACTTACGAACAATAATAATGTATCTAGTTATGATTAAATTAACATCAAGATATTATTTTCAAGAAATCCCCCCCTCACACAGAGGGCTGTTGTAAATGTAAACAATGAGTGTAAAAACACTAAAATAAGACTCCAGGCACCCAGACCCGAAATCAGTTACCAAAAATACACTATCTGATGCAAAACAGAGACTTCCAGGGAAACTGCAGAACATCAGATGGTAGATGCAGAACACAACGCCTAACCACCCATAGGTGAAGACGTAAACATGGGGAAAAGAACAGAATTCATTCTGTTATTCAGCTAAAACTCCCAAGAAATTTTAGTAATAATAATTACAGAAACTATGCCAAAAGCATGGGAGAATAGCAAGAGGGGACTTAAAGGAAAGGGAGAGAGGAAAACACTGAAAAATCAGTGTAACTAAATAACAAGAATGACAACAAAATGGCTGCTGCCTCGAAAATAGGTAACTTAACATAATTTCATTAAAAAATTTTAAGTTACAGCCCTGATAATATTCTGTCACACATTTTTCCTCTCCTCCTTCTCTATCCTCCTTAGAATCACCATTTCACTAATATTTATGTGTCTGGCATCATTTAAACTGAGATTTACAAGCACAAAGATCAGTCAGATGTTAACTGATGAAGGGCCAAACTTAGAATGATTAATGGCGCCAATTTCGGAACGTCCTTGACACTGCGCATGCGCAGTAGAGGTGAAGTGTGGAGGGCCATTCAGGACATGTTTTCTTTGGTTTTAGATGCAAATTTTGGGGATTGGGGGGCAAAATTTGTGTTTGGCCCTATATTTTAAGAGTTAGCACCAGCTATGTCTGGGTCATTGGTACAGTATAAAAATTTTGGGTGTCTCAAAACATAGAGTAAATTTGGTAGGAGGAGGGGCGGTTTGTGGCTATAAGGGTTAACATCATTTTGCATATGGAGAACAGAGTTGTATGGATTATGTAAAAGATCACAATAGTAAGATAAAATGTCATGAATTAATTTACCTTGGAAACCAATTTCTTCCCAGTGACTACCAAATCGACGACAGTCAAACCTAGAACCAGTGAGAGATTTGTATATGGACTGCAGAGTTTTGATGTGAATATCATTTCCATTCTCAAATCCACCTGAATAGTATAAAATAGTGAGAATGTCAATCATACCTTAGTTGCTTCATAAAAACAATAAACAGCTGCGCCATGAGTGCATGATACGCTCGTTATTAATTACAAGAGGGAACCACACAATATGAGTATACATGTGTACTTGTCAGGTTACATATTCTTGCCACCAAAAAATCATGAAAATTGCTCAAAGTCCAACATGTGGAAAATTGCCTATATTTTGATGAATAAAGTCCCATAACTCTGGAATGACAAATTGGACAGTGACACAAATCGAAAGGGAGATTCCTTCTATCAACATATACATGCAACCAAAAAATCATGAAAATTGCTCTAAGCATTTTCAAGTTATTGTTCGACATGTGAAAAATAAAGTTCCATAACTCTGGAATGACTAATCGAACGGCGACACCAACCGAAAGGGAGCTTCCTCCCATCAACATAAACCACCTACCGAAAAATCATGAAAATCTCTCAAAGCGTTCTCGAGTTATCGTACGACGTGTAAAAAATCAACAATTTTCTAAGTAATAAAGTCCTATAACTCCAGAAGGACTAATCGAGCGGTGACACTAAACGAAAGGGAGCTTCCCTCCATCAATATACACCACCCACCCAAAAATCACGAAAATCTCTCTAAGCGTTCTCGAGTTATCGTACGAAGTGTGAAAAATCAACAATTTTCTAAGTAATAAAGTCCCATAACTCTGGAATGACTAATCGAACGGCGACACTAAACGAAAGGGAGCTTCCCTCCATCGGTATATACACCACCTACCCAAAAATCACGAAAATCTCTCAAAGCGTTCTTGAGTTATCATACGACATGTGACCGGACGGACAGACAGATGGACAGACAGACGCACAGCGGTATACCATAATACGACCCGTTTTTTGAAAACAGGGGTATAAAAACTGTTGATGTTTCAGTGTTTCTTGAATCCATTCATAGTTTTGATGTATGCCAATTAACTCCAGCAATTAGAGCTATAGGTTAACCGAAACCGAACCGAGGTTTTTAGTTTTTTTTAAAAACCAAAACCGAAACTGTCGACATCCCGTAATCTAAGGTTTTTCGGTTTTTATTAAATACTCTCTTGCTGCAGAAATTCACAGAATGTAGCCATTCCAGAGTAGTCACTACTCTGGGAAGGCTACATTCTGTGAATTTCCCACATTTCAGTTTAGTTGTGTTTGCAGCTTTCCTCAAGTTGCGTGTTGGTGTCAGACCTCGAAAAATGGCCAAGCACAAGTTCTGTATATTTCGGTAATTATTATATTGGCCTTCCTGATTCTTCATGTATTATAGCTTATTTCGGGCATTCATTGAGTTTCACTCAATTTCACTACCATTCAGTTATGACTCCGGACATAAGAATGAGTTTTATTGAATTTTACTTGGCCTCATGAACAAACCGAAAACTGAACTGAACCGAGATTTTGCCCCACCTGAAAAACCAAAACCGAAACCGAACAAGAAATTTAAAAACCTACAGCTCTACCAGCAATCATGCCACAGAATATCATTCTCTTTAGCCAAAGACCTCTTTCATTGGAGGAACTGACGACTCAACCAATGATATTTTCTATGACAGAGGTTATTAAACAATCTAAATACACAGAACGGCCCATGCATGTGAATGGGTTAATCGATATGCCATGAGTGCCAGTGCGGAAGGATAAAACGGGAGGTCACAGGCCTTGAGTTTTATCCTTCCATGCTGGCACAATTGCCATATTGATTAACCCATTCACATGCATGCATCATTCTGTGTTTATTACATGCCTTCACATCTGTAAAGGTCATTATTAGGACACTCAGCAATGCATTTGGCAACTCGCCGCCTGAGTTCCAATGTGTTCTATGTGCCAGTAGGCACATAGAACACATTGGAACTTGGGGGACGAACTAACAACAAAAAGAACACATTTTATCGCCAACCAAATTGGAGGGAGAACCTGTGTTATTATTTGTAGCTATTGCTAGCAATTCAAATGGTATTTAGGTAAACGATTTGTAGAAAATTCCAGTGAAATTTTGCTTCTATTTAAAAATAGTCTGTCAACAATTTCCTTTCAGCACATGTGTGCGAAACAGATTTTTACTTTCCACATGGCTTATTGTTGCTGTAGGTGGGGATTTCATGTAACAGGCATGTAATAAATTCAGGGTTCTGCCCACAGTAGCAAGAGGCAGTTGGCTGTGTCTGGCACTTTTTCATTTACCATCACAACATTGGGCCAAAAAGGCTCTTTTAACATCACTAAATCCCCCAATGTCACTTTTAGCAGCATAGAGCCTAGCCAAGGAGGTGTTTAGTCACCTGTAATCCCACACTCAAAAATTTCTGGGTAAAACTTTAAATTATTAAGTAAACGAAGAGGAGTAAGCAGCTTCCTGTAAACATTCTCCACCACACAAGTTAAGATTCTAGACATTGTGTCCCATTTAAACAAATATTAAACCATATTAATTACATATGATTACAAAGACCAAACCATTTGTCATACCTGGACACTAAAAGGCTCAGAGATTTTTATACAATTTTACTGCACTTTAAACAGTCCATATATTGTGGATTTGCAGAAGTTCCTAGGTAAGTCTAGACTGCTTATCTAAGCAGCTAACACTTGGCAAGAAACAAATACCAAGGTATGTAGAATGTAAGTTCCATGTTTGATGCTTATTTTATTTTATAATACGTTTTTACCTGCGACGCCAATGGCAGAGCAGGTCTAGTAACCGCTCGACTCCATCCGTCAGTCTGTCCATCCGAAACACTTTTTTCGTCAAGGTTTTCTTGGCTTTATAAAGATTTTATATTTGGTCTGCTGCTTCATAATGATGAGTTGTATCGTGTAAGCAATTTTCAGATCTGCCGTGCAGCCACTTCCTGTTTGCCGATACTTTGAAATTTTACTGTACCCACTGAACATTGAAATTTTTCGTCAAAACTTTTCTCGGCTTTTATGCAAGGGATTGATTTTATATTTCATCTGGAGCCTGATAATGATCAGTTGTATCGTGTATGCAATTTTCAGATCTGCCGTGCAGCCACTTCCTGTTTGCCAATTCAATTGCATGCAGCAACACAGGTCCAGACCCGGTATTGGTCTTGGCTTGTTTACAATACTATTTTACAAGGAGTGATGATCAAGTTATACAACTTACCATATATTCTTTTGATCTTATGATGTTGGTATGTAGAGGCAACTTCATATGGACTCAATCTTCTCAAAAACTATGATGGGACCTTCATCCAACATGGAGTGTGTCGCTCCCCACATATGTGGACAGCCATGTTAATCCCCACCCTAGGGTGGTATGCTTTGATAGTATCAACCTCACAATTCATAATGTCAGAACATGATCAAAAACTTCAAGAACTTTCCCACCCATGGATCAATCCCAAGACCCCTAGCATGAGAAATCTGTGAACTTATCCACTTGATGCAAGTTTACCTAAAGACTGCATGTTGATGCATGATCTCTTGATAACAGAGAAACATAAAACAAACAAAATCCCCATCCCTGCAAAGAGAGAAGTGGATTGAAATGTTTATGAGAAAGAAAAAAACAATGAAACAGAGTGAATATCCAATCAGAGCATGATCTTCCCACAAGATATTCCTATGCCATGTTTCTTCAAAATCCAATAATATTTGAAAATTACTGCATTCACAAAGTCATTACCAGACGAACAACAAATTTTCAAACAATAAAAGTGTCAATGACACTGTAGCTCAACTTGTGTAAGACATATACATGTATAGTATGTGACACAGCAATGACACACATCTAGGTAATGACCTGATAACAAAGGTACATATAAAGTAGTATTGTAATGGTCTGTACATAAATACTGACCGTAGCCTGTAACAAATGTATAGGTAAAGTATTGTAAATGTGGGCAACAGTTAGATGCTAAACTAGAAAAGAAATCTTCATGGGGTTAATGTTATTTATTATTTATTGATGTTTAAGGTCACATATTTATGCACAATGGCTAATCATGACCGTGACAGTTTTATGGGTGGAGGAAGCCGGAGTACCCGGAGAGAACCACCGAACAATGACGAGCAGCTGCCAGCTCCCCAACATCGTAACTTTGCACTGCAGCACAGGCAGGGTTAGATTGGTTGAAGACATGCGTACCATCGACGTGCAGTACGCCTTAGTACACGGCGTCATCGGGTCCCCACGCGGGCAATGGAGATGAAGTGTCTTGCCCAAGGACACAACGCGGTTGCCGCAGGTGGGATTCGAACCGAGGACCTCTCGGCTTGCAGCCTACACCTCTACCAACTGAGCTACCGCGCTCCCGGTTAATGTTACAATGGGGATCCTTGTATCGCACACCATAAGCCAAATGTTAGCAATTGTTTTGGCCTGTTTGATTCAAACCCTTCTAAGGTTGTTTCATAGTAATTAATAAATATTTGTTCAGTCCTTCTTAAAATATAGGTATTTGAATTTTTTATCTTTAGCTCATAGGGTTCCCATGGGTGAGGAGATTTTATTTTTCTCATTGTAAATAGAAAATCGGGTTGTGCTAATAATGTTTACCCTCCCCAAACACCAAAAAATATTAACACAAAAACTTTGCTTCAACACATTTGAATATACACATCCTAGGGATGCTGAATTCAAGAAACATTATTTTGTCTGGTGTTTTTGGAAAAGATTTTTAATTATCTCCCTTTTTGAGTCCCAGAGTGGGTCTGACTGAGCCCCAAAATAGCACAAATACGGACATAAAAAATCTTCCTTACAGGTTCTGTACAAAAAATGTAATACACAGAATTTCCGTAAATATGACTGCCAACAGGCATTTCGAATTTTTGGCTGAGCCCCAAAGCACTCATTACCATCCCAAGATGATAACAAACGTAGTGCTAGAAGTTCTGTACAAAAAAAACTGATTGCACCTAATTTCAGAATAAAATGTCCATCGGCAGCCATCTTGAATTTTGGGCTGCACCCAAAAACACTCGTTCCTGTCCCAAGGTGATAACAAAGGCACCCAAGAAGTTTCGTGAAGATCAGTTCATGAATACAGCCTCTAGCCTGAGTCGTATTGACCTGTGCACTTACTGTGTATAAGTAGCACTGAATAAATCAAAGTTCATCTAATTTGCATAATTTCTGCATGAGAAAAAAACCTTTATTATATGTGATGTATTCCATGTTACTAAACATTCATTCAAAAATTTATTCAAATCAGAACCTTTACAGAAGTTCTGAACAAAAAACTGATTGGACCTAATTTCGGTACAAAATGGCCACTGGCAGCCATCTTGAATTTTGGACCGCACCCAGAAACACTCGTTCTCATTTCAAGGTGATAACAAAGGTACTCAAGAAGTTTCCTGAAGATCGGTTCATAAATACAGCCCCTAGCCCGAGGCGTATTGACATGTGTACTTACTGTGCATAAGTACCACTGAATAAATCAAAGTCTATCTAATTTGCATAACTTCTACACAAGAAAAAAACCTATATTATATGTGATGTATTCCATGTTACTAAACATTCATGCAAAAATTTATTCAAATCAGAACTTTCATACAGAAGTTCTGTACAAAAAACTGATTGCACTAATTTTGGTACAAAATGGTTTCTGGCGGTCATCTTGAATTTCGGACCGCAACCAAAAACACTCGTTCTCATCCTACTGTGATAACAAAGGTACCCAAGAAGTTTCGTAAAGATCGGTTCATAAATACGGCCTCTAGCCCAAGCCGTATAGAAGTTGTGTACAACAGGAGGCCTCTCGGCCAAGACAGCTCCACCCAGGGCAACTACTTTCAGGGGCAGCCATATACAGGGTAACATTTGATCCCCAATCTCTGATTCTGATAACCCTTTACCCAACACGGATAGCAGACAACATCACCATTTTTTGTCTCAAAAACACAGCTTATGGCCCCTCATTGGAACAAGTTTGTTGAGCTTGTTCAATGAAGGCTCATTAGCTTTGTTTATTAGACAAAAATTGAAAACATAATAAAATTTGGCAAATACAATGGTGTTACTTTGACCAGGTAGTCTGTGACCTTAACGTTGATGGATACAGACCTTATTGTGATTGATGGCACACTGTCTATTGACAATACATACTGTTATAAATTTTCGTTCAAAAATACACAGTGGTAAAGAAATTATGGCTCGGACAAACAAACTGTTGATGTTTTCCTGAGTGTTACCTTTACCACGTCGCCTGTGACCTTGATCTTGATAGATACAGAACTTATTATGATTGATGGCATACTGCCTAGTGACAATACATACTTTTATAAAGTTTTGTTAAAAAATATCTAGTGGTAAAGAAATTATGGCTCGGACAAACAAAATGTTGACGTTTTCCTGAGTGTTACTTTTACCATGTCGTCTGTGACCTTGAGGGATACAGACCTTATTATGATTGATGGCACACTGCCTATTGACAATACATACTGTTATAAAGTACTGTTAAAAAATATCCAGTGGTAAAGAAATTATGGCTCATACAAACAAAATGTTGACGCCAGACGGATGGACGACAGACAACTCGATATCAGAAAAGCTCTACTGACTTTGTCAGACGGCGCTAAAAAACTGATTGTACCTAATTTCGGTACAAAATGGCTGCTGGAGGCCATCTTGAATTTTGGACCTCACCCAGAAACACTCGTTCTTGTCCCAAGGTGATAACAAAGGTACCCAAGAAGTTTTGTGAAGATCGATTCATAAATACAGCCCCTAGCCCGACCTGTATTGACATGTGCTCTTACTGTGTGCAAGTAGCACTGAATAAATCAAAGTTCATCTAATTTGCCGAATTTCTGCACAAGAAAAAACCCATATTATATGTGATGTATTCCATGTTACTAAACATTCAGACAAAAATTTATTCAAATCAGAACTTTCATACAGAAGTTCTAAACAAAAAACTGATTGCGCTAACTTAGGTACAAAATGGCTGCTGGTGGCCATCTTGAATTTCAGACTGCACCCCAAAACACTTGTTCTCGTCCCACGGTGATAACAAAGGTACTCAAGAAGTTTCATAAAGATCGGTTCATAAATATGGCCTCTAACCCGAGCCGTATTGAATTGTTGACGGATGGACAGACAGGCGACGGGCCATGGCATAACCTCAAATTTGATTATGTCAAAGTTGAGCTAAAAAGGGGCATAACACATAATAACAAAATCAAAGAACTTGGCTGAATATTCAATTCGAGCAAGATCTTCCCGCAATGTATGCATGTACCAAGCTTCATCAAAATCAGGTTATATTTTTTCTGCTTTGACTACTTTTTAGCTTCCCATGAATTTGTTTTTCAATGTTTTTAATTCCTTTTTTTATTGTTTTTCATTCTTTTCTTGAAATTATTTATTTGATTTTCATTCTTAAATGGGGAGAGTATCATTTAAGTTACTTAGAGGGGATCTAAATTTCCTCAATACATTCACATTAAATTTGTGAGATGAGATTCCCACAAATAGCTCTAAAGGAAATTGCTTGACTTTTCTGTGACATACTTTTCCGTGTTTACTCTCAATTATTTTTGGGGTGAAATTAGAAGGCAATGACCAATAATTGTACAACACCTGATTAAGTTAGTTGTAAGATAGTCACAAGAGAATTTTAAGGCCATATTTCCACGTACTGTAATCAAGAAGTTTCAAGCTACAGTTGAACCTGTCTTGAGAGACCGCCCTTTGGGTCACACAAAAGTGGTCTCTCAAGACAGGTGGTCTTCATAACAGGTTTCAGGTTTTCTCAAGTCAGTGAATAACCAACCACAAAATTCGGAAATGGAGAAGAATAGATTTTTGTAATTACTTTGTTGTTGTTCTTTTTTATGAAGTTTTTGTAACAAATTGAAATGGACTGTTATAAAAATTATAAAAGTTAAAAAATTTATAGTAATTTCTATATTTTTTATACTTACCAATAACCCAGACATAGCTGGTGCTAACTCTTAAAATATAGGGCCAAACACAAATTTTGCCCCCCAATCCCCAAAATTTGCATCTAAAACCAAAGAAAACATGTCCTGAATGGCCCTCCACACTTCACCTCTACTGCGCATGCGCAGTGTCAAGGACGTTCCGAAATTGGCTCCATTAATCATTCTAATAACCAGTGCCTGGTAAGCGCTATGTACTCAGCGGGGAGGCAAGAGTTCCCAACTCCTGGGAGGGCCATCCCCGTCTGGGTCATTGGTAAGTATAAAAAATATAGAAATTACTATAAATTTTTTAACATTTTTATACTGTACCAATGACCCAGACATAGCTGAATAGTAAAAAGGCTGGAGGGCCAAGGACATAGAGCAAGATGGAATATGCTCAATAATATAAAATAGAGTCATCCCCTGTAGGGAAAAAGAAGTAATAGGCCTTACATGTATCTTTCTTATTTATGATAAATTAGAAAGATACAACACCTTCCAAAATTGAGCATCATACATCCACGTACTCTATTAATATCCAATATAATCTTTATACTAATAATTTTTAAAGTAAGCCAATAAATAAAGTAAGTCTAGAGAATAGAGACTCTTATACTCCTTAAAAGTGTCTGAGGATTGCATAATCATGTCCGTTGACACGTGCTATATTCAAAAGCTATACTTTAAAAACTACACTTTAAAAAAGACTTGAATGAATTTTTAAAACATAAACTTCTCACTAAACAACCATCCCAATAACAGCTCAGAATTACTAACTCCGGAGGAGGTATCCCCTTGTTTTCATAGTAAAACAGGTGACCCAAGGGAACACCCTCCCCCCCCCCTTTTTCTTGCTCTGGGTCAAATAGCCCAGAGCGAAGAGGGCAGCAGAACGGAGTCACTGCCGAAACAGACAGCCTACCTAGCTATAGTAGCAACTGTTAAGTGAATGACATTCTGAGCAGTAGATAATAGACCTAACAATAGAGGCCTCCAGAAATGGACTCGATATTTGTGAGATAAAAATTCATGAATGTGGATGGCTGAGCGCAATGAGCAGCCTTCAAAAATCTATAATAGCGACACTATTAATGTAAGCCCAAGATGTAGAAGAACTCTTACTTCATGAGCCGAAATCTTAAGCACAACTGCTGAGACAATGATATACCATAAGCAGTACCGATAGTTAATTGAATCCATTAGCAATAGAATGGAGCGTAACGTCCTTCTATTAGGCATCAAAGACAGAAGAAGCTTACGCCCGTAGTAATAAACAGATATCTGTTTATAAATACATAAACTCTAACCGGACAGAGTAAAGGCCTATGCCCGTATGAAGACGGAAGGACCTTAATAATAATAGGTTCCGGATATTAGGAGCCTAACTCTTATGCAAAAATCCAACCTAAATAGTAAAGGAAGTAGTGATTCCGAAACTACGAAAGTGAAAATCATCCATCGATAGTGCATGAAACTCACTGACTCTTCAGTAAAAGAGAAGCCAACAGAATTACTGTCTAAAAGGTCAGAATTTGAAAACTACTGTTTCCAGAGGCTCAAATGATTACTTAGCTAAATAAGAACCGAAGTTAAATTCCATATAGGAATTTAATCTAAAGATTCTAAGTCTATTTATCAAAAAGTTACTAACTGACTTAGATAAAGAGACATAAGACTCAATTGTAAACTATCATAGAGTGCATAGGTATGAGGTAACATAAACCTATAACCTTAATAATAACAGGCTGCAGTAGATCTTGTCAAACAAGTATACTAAAAAGTTGCAATGAGTAGTATGGAGGGATCAACAATATGAACATAGTGATCCCTACACCAACGATGGAAGAGCCTCCACTTTAGCCGCATAGAATAGCGAAGAAGAGGATCTCCTATGGTAAGAAATCGTGTCCAAAGCTCGTCCAGTACAATGCTTACAATGCAATATGGACCACAAAACGGAATACGTGAAGGTTGCGACCTCGCAGGTTGTGATAAAGATGACACAATTTACCCATCCTCATTGAGGAAGATTTCGCGTTAAGTCCCACAGTAGACATCAGAGTAAATTACCCACGGTCTCTGTGAAGATAGAGATGCTATCAACAGAAATGTATTGCGGTTGTTTATCTTAGCAATACCTGCTGAAACAACAGCGCCGGAGGATACGCGTATCCTATCATTCCGTCCTATTAGATCAATAAAGCATAAACAACATTAGCTCAGAGATCCGGACAAGCCAACACATACGTCTGCAATTGATTAGCAAGCTGTGTCGTAAATAAATCATCATTGGGCGCTCCCATAGATAGCAAATCTGATTGAATACTTGTTTGTTGAGAGTCCATTCTGACGGCAACAACCGACCCCTAAGTGAATGGGAGTCCGGTAAAACAATCAGACGACCCGGAATATGACGGACCGAAACAGAACTTGGTGTACTATAACCAACAGACGGATTCTTTCCATTAAATTGAATAACGGAAACGAATGAGTGCCTCCCTGGTTCCGGAGATACGCCACTACTGTCGAATTAACGGACAGGATTTGGACATGCGTTTCTGAATAATGTTCATGCAATGACATAAAGCAAGCCTAAAAAACATTATTCCGCGGAAGATAATTGCTTGCTTAGAGACTGCGGAACCCAAAGACCCTGGCACTTCGAATCCGTTGGGATCAATATTATATCCCAATCTGTTTGACTGGCAACCGTCATAACTATAACACTCGGATCCGGCAACTGCAGTGGCACTCTCTGAGTCAACCACCGAATGTTTGCCCCAGTCTGAATCTCTTGTAACACTAGATAGACAAGAGAACGTGTAAATCGAGCAATTCATGGATTGCTGAAAAGTTGCCGTCGAAGAGAGGCTTCTCCGAGAACGAAGCGACTCTGAGAGAGTTCTTCACCTTACTATCCACGCGCGTGGATGTAGCTAGGGCTGCGTCACGTCTAACCAACTCCAATCAGCCACTGAAGGGCGGAGTTATACGTGAACAAACTACTGCCCTCAAAAGAAATCACATTGAGAATAATATCCCGTAAATCTTTTCTTGAAGACGTAATGATAACGCCTAAGTAAGGTGGATTACGTATGATAAAGCGTCTAAGTTAAGTCTATTAGACATCATTGTGGGATGCTGCGAAACAACTGTGCTAACTCGGATAGCACGTCCGTCACTGAGGCCTGAGGAGAAGCGGTCCTACAATGCATTGCCGCTGGAAGCTCCGTGATCGTTACCCCGTGCATACTACCAATATGCGAGCGAACGGAGTGTATAGGCCTCGTGTCCCTTGGCTACCGGATGGCGTGACCTATTCGCCGTGGAATCACTGAATGACAAAACTGATCGGATACTCGAGGTCACGTAGCCAATGTGCGGTCGTGTGCCCTGCTGTGAGGATGAGGAAGCATTATCGACAGTCTCTCGGACTGTCAATATAACGGAGCGTCCCGACCGACAGACATATGCTCCGAATGTAAAATATCTGAACCACAACATGCGGTCCCCTATGTTGTTGGACGAGAGAGGGACCTCTCTCGCTCACAGCCCGGACGGACCTGGACAAGCCAGGAACCGGACTAACAGGCTTCCTCCGATCTGTCCTCAATCTGCCGTCACTGGGTGAGTACTAAAGTAATTATAGTGCTCGCATCACCCAAATCTCCTTCCTAGACCGCAACGGACGAACCCGGCAGCTGAACCATTCAATGAATGCACGCTACACCGGGTGAGCTAGCGAATGTCACTCCGTCGATCCTACAAGGGATCTCTTAGGCGATAGACATATTCCATGAGCACTTATTGCCGCTAGCTCTTCATTAACTATGACGACAGAGGCACACTTTTGAAAGACATCTCCGTAACTTTGCGAACAAGAAACCAGAAATGCTTGGTTATAGCAAGCATATAATAATAATATATATAGCGTCGTTCAATAATTCGAAAGTTTGTGTGACATTATTGGACTATGTCGGAACTGAGGGACGATGTCCCTGAACCGAACCAAAAATTTCTAAGTCCACCGACGCTATCAGTTTCTTATCCAGCATCACAGCATTCTGGCCCGTCGAAAGAAGCTGTAGAAGATCAAGTCACATGACCTACACAACAGCATATGTTGTTCCGAAAGGGAAAGCTCGAAATCCTCCAAATCCCTTTCGGTATCCCGTCGGACCGGATGAAAATTTTGGGACGTCCGTACCCGCATCCGCGAAGCGTCCCCACCCAGCATCGTCGGATAAAAAAATATGCTACAGATTCAGTTGATGCTGGGATGCTGCGATAAACTGTGCTATTTAGGAAAGCACGTCCGTTCCCGAGGCCTGTGCAGTAGCGGTCTTACGATGCATTGCCGCCGGAAGCTCCGTGTACGTTGACTCCCACACACTTCCTATGCGAATGTCCGGAGTCTGCAGGCCTCGAGTCCCTGGCTACCGGATGGTGTGACCTGGTCGCTGATGATTCTCTGACTGGCGAAGCTGACTGGATATCCGAGGTCACGTAGCCAAGAGCGGTCGTGTGCGCTACCATGAGAATGAGGAAGCCTTATTGACAGTCTACTCTGGACTGACTATATGTTGGAGCGTCCCGAGCGACGGACGTATGCTCCGAATGCGAAACATTTTGTACCACAACATCTGGGGCCAGATGTTGTTGTACGAGAGAGGGGCCTCTCTCGCTCGCCGTCCGGATGGACCAGAACGAGCTATGAACCGGACTAAAAGGCTTCCTCCGTTCTCCCTCTAATCCGCCGTCACTGGGTGTGCATTTGGTTGATTTATAGTGCTCGCATCACCCCAAAACTCCTTCTAGACCGCAACGGACGAACCCGGCTGCCGAACCATTCGATGAATGGACGCTACACCGGGCGAGCTAGCGGACGTCAAAGGCCGTCGAACCTACTAGGGTCCTCTTAGGCAATTGGCGTATTTACATGAGCACTTTTCCGCTAGCCCTTCATTAATTGTGACGACGGAGGCACACTGTTGGAAGACATCACAGATACATCACCCTATTCTTGATCGTCTGAAATAGAAATTGATAAAGTAGAGTGACCCTGCAGGGAAAGGACCGGAGTGTCCAATTCCCCAATAACATACCGTGACATACGCTTCCCATGTTGTCATCGAAATCATACGATACAGAACAGGAGTTAATGCGAGTACACTGACCACATATAGAATGATTATAAAAGTCAGAGGAAGACTTCCTCTTATTACAATTGATCAAAATCCTTTCAATGTGAAAAGAAAACAAGTCCTGGTACTCGCACCAACCCCTGACAATCAAAATACATAATAATAATATGATCCATTAATATAGAAAAAATAATTGAAATCAAAATATTTTGAAAAAATATTTTTTCAGAACAGCCCAAGTTTCTGAAAAGTAACGTTGAGCCCCAATGGATCCCAAGCCTAAGTGTGGACAAAAATTTTAAAAATATTTTAAACAATTTATTCAACACTTACGAACAATAATAATGTATCTAGTTATGATTAAAATAACATCAAGATATTATTTTCAAGAAATCCCCCCCTCACACAGAGGGCTGTTGTAAATGTAAACAATGAATGTAAAAACACTAAAATAAGACTCCAGGCACCCAGGCCCGGAATCAGTTACCAAAAATACACTAT
This sequence comes from Pictodentalium vernedei, assembly GCA_031216915.1. NCBI lineage: Eukaryota > Metazoa > Mollusca > Scaphopoda > Dentaliida > Dentaliidae > Pictodentalium > Pictodentalium vernedei. The sequence continues at coordinate 716,202,624 of CM062295.1, read as the reverse complement.
CTGATGCAAAACAGAGACTTCCAGAGAAGAAACTGCAGAACATCAGATGGTAGATGCAGAACACAACGCCTAACCACCCATAGGTGAAGACGTAAACATAGGGAAAAAAACAGAATTCATTCTGTTATTCAGCTAAAACTCCCAAGAAAATTTAGTAATAATAATTACAAAAACTATGCCAAAAGCATGGGAGAATAGCAAGGGGGGACTTAAAGGACAGGGAGAGAGGAAAACACTGAAAAATCAGTGTAACTAAATAATCAGAATGACAACAAAATGGCTGCTGCCTCGAAAATAGGTAACTTAACATAATTTCATTAAAAAATTTTAAGTTACAGCCCTGATAATATTCTGTCACACATTTTTCCTCTCCTCCTTCTCTATCCTCCTTAGAATCACCATTTCACTAATATTTATGTGTCTTGCATCATTTAAACTGAGATTTACAAGCACAAAGATCAGTCAGATGTTAACTGATGAAGGGCCAAACTTAGAATGATTAATGGCGCCAATTTCGGAACGTCCTTGACACTGCGCATGCGCAGTAGAGGTGAAGTGTGGAGGGCCATTCAGCACATGTTTTCTTTGGTTTTAGATGCAAATTTTGGGGATTGGGGGGCAAAATTTGTGTTTGGCCCTATATTTTAAGAGTTAGCACCAGCTGTGTCTGAGTCATTGGTACAGTATAAAAATATAAATTAGTGTTGAAAATTTTCATTGAAGATTTTCAACACTAATTTATTTTTATAATTTTTATAACAGTCCATTTCAATTTGTTACAAAAAGATTTTCAACACAAATTTATTTTTATTCCTATCTCATATTTCAGGTTTGTATGAAATTGTTTATTCAGCAATAATACTAATCTTTTCACAGAGGTCTTATAAAAACATCTCAATCTTTAATGAGTTAGCAATTGAAACCCAATTAAGAGCTTTTAATACTTTTAATTATGTTAGTATAACTACAATGGATTTTCCAATTCCAGAACAGGTAAAACGTTTTTGTCATGGTTTCAGTCTTCAAAGGGGCGGTCTCTCAAGACAGGTCCATTATGGCATAAAAATACAAGTTGGTACCAGGTTATAGTGGTCTCTCAAGACAGGTGGTCTCTCAAGACAGGTGGTCTCCCATAGCAGGTCCATTATAGTGTAAAACCAATCGGTGCCTGGCAAATGTGGTCTCTCAAGACAGGTGGTCTCTCAAGACAGTGGTCTCTCAAGACAGGTTTTACTGTAAATACAAAATATGGTCTCCTCCTCCTTACATCATGGTCATTTCACAAACAAACTGACTGCCACATTTAAATTAAACTAAGCTCTTTAAAGTAGTGGCCTTGGATACAATTTCATGACTTTTTAATGACTTATTAGAAAACCAAAATTTTCAATGGAGTGTTTTTCTTCTGTGCTTATCCAAGACCAAGAAAACCCAGCCCAATAGTTATTTATTTATTTATTTATTGGTGTTTATGGTCACATACTTATGCACAATGGCTAATCGTGACCGTGACAGTTTTACGGGTGGAGGAAGCCGGAGTACCCGGAGAGAACCACCGAGCAACGACGAGCAGCTGTCAGCTCTCCAACATCGTAACTCTGAACTCTGCACCGCAGCACAGACAGGGTTAGATTGGTTGAAGACATGCGCACCATCGACGTGCAATACGCCTCAGTACACAGCGTCATCGTGTCCCCATGTAGGCAATCGGGGTGAAGTGTCTTGCCCAAGGACACAACGCGGTTGCCGCAGGTGGGATTCGAACAGAGGACCCCTCGGCTTGCAGCCTGCACCTCTACCAACTGAGCCACCGTGCCCCCAGTCCAATAGTTAACTACATTGCAGATGATGAGGGGAGAAAAAGATGATTCAGGATCTCTTACTTGCAGCTATACAGAATATTAAATCTCTTTCTTTAATGAGATCTCTAGCAAGCTTTGGTGGACCGAACAGGAAGTTCTTTATGAAAGCAAATCCTCGTTTCTCATTTTCTGGTTTGATTGTTGGCTGAAAAACAGAAAATTATACCAATTAGCCATCAGTTGCAATATGGACCATTACCCTCAGCAGGGAAAGGCTCTCAGACTAATAAAATTAGAATATCTGAATACTAGTGAAAAAATTACATGGGTTTATTCTGATTTGAGACATTTTTTGTGTTTTCTTTTTTTCATCCATTTCTGTCTGTCAAGGGACAGTGGAGGCAATAATGGGTATCAATTAAATACATTCAACCAGAGACTATCCAACTTGGACAAAAAAGTCATCTTTGATTGGTTAAATTTGCCCTGCCTTTAATAAAAAGCAACTACCTGGCCTTGTAAAAATTCGGACTACCTTGAAATTAGGTGATTTCAATCAAAATGTAACAAAAAAACATCACATAGATGTTTTATTTACATTTATTAAATGATAGTGGATTAATTTTCATAGTACCTAAAAATAATAAAATCAAGATAAAAAATGTTGAATGATGGAATAAGTAAAATATTATTAATTACAGTCAAGCCTGGAAATAAGCACACTGTCATCTGCAGAATGAGGTCCCCAGAGGGTTAATTTGGTGATGCTACCTTCCACAGAAGGGTAGCATTACTAAATTTACCCTCTGTGAACCTCAATCTGAATCACGTTCTTAGGTCTAAACAGAAAGAGGTACCTGGAGAATAAACTGGCAGAATGTAACCCACTGTATGGGATTGCATCAGCAAATTCCCCCTCTGAGGACCTTATTCTGCAAATGACAGATTGCTTATTTCCAGGCTTGCTTACAGTAAAAATAGGTGAAAATCTGAATCAGTGAAAAACAAGGTGATTTTGTGTTTGAATATTCGTTCAAAACAACTTTTTTTCATACTGGGAATCATTATTGATGTCATGTTTCAAGAAAACAACACTTTGAGTTGAAAATTCCACTTTACTTCTCCTGTGAGGTGTGAAGTGAGGCAGTGAGCAATCAAAAAACAACTGTATTGTAGACATTATTAGGGAGCACTCTCTTTGTTTCCATGTGTACTTGCCATAGAAATTAGTGAATCGGTTACAGGGAGCTAACTAAACCTTGAATTCTTCACTTTGAAGGATGATCTGTAGTCGATAAAATTATATACCTTTTATATATGAGTTACTAACCATCGACTTAACTGGTTGAGCGATAAATTATTTTGGGGTCATTAAAATTTGTTCACATGTTTTTGCCTTGTTAAAATATATGGGAGAGTGCTCAGTGCCTATAACTGTAGCATGGCAAAGCCATGCTGATGAAATGATTTCATTTCAAAGATAATATTAAGCACATCCACATAATATGAAGCCTATAAGTTGAGAATGGAGCCCAAATATGCACTCAACCATTTAAAGAATTGCAGATTTTAAATTGCACAAGATTGATGTAAGCTACTGCCAATAAGGACACTCTGTGTGCCACCATTAAGGTACGACGAAAACCAATTAAGTGCTCGGTCAGTAAGGCCTATTCTCACTGCCAGTCTTTCAATAAGTAAATTATGATCTATGGTGTCAAAAGTGGCGCTTAAATCCAACAAAACAAGACATGTTTATACCTTCGACTCTGAGTAGATGTTACAATGTTAATTACCTTAATGTCTGTATAATCCTGAAACCAAAGCTTCTCAACAGCCTCAATATATAAAATCGGTGGTGTTGAAACTGGCTCTTTAGAAGCTGAAACAACATTAGCACAAATGGTCTTACAAAATTCATATAAAAAACATATAAGTTCTTACAAAAGGTATTATAACAATAACTGTTTATATCTTTCACAGGAGAGCAGCAGCCTAGGCCCAAAGCTAGTGGGGACGGAGAAAGTTGGGGGGGGGGAGGGAGGATTATCCCCACTTGATCCTATCTGTTGGAACTTTTTTTTGTTTGACAGAAAAACTGTTGGTCTCTCAAATACCAATGTTAAAAAATTTATAGTAATTTATATATTTTTTATACTTACCAATGACCCAGACTTAGCTGGTGCTAACTCTAACAAAACCAGGGCCAAACACAAATTTTGCCCCCCAATCCCCAAAATTTGCATCCAAAACCAAAAGAAATCATGTCCTATAGGACCTCCATACTTCACCCCTACTGTGCATGCGCAGTGTCAAGGACGTTCCGAAATTGGCGCCAATTATCATTCTTACTGGCAGTGCCTGGTCAGCGCTATGTACTCAGCGGGGAGGTAAGAGTTCCCAACTCCTGGGAGGGCCATCCCCGTCTGGGTCATTGGTAAGTATAAAAAATATATAAATTACTATAAATTTTTTAACATTTTTATACTGTACCAATGACCCAGGCTTAGCTGAATAGTAAAAAGGCTGGAGGGCCTAGGACATAGAGGAAAATCCAATAAGCTCAACTATATAATATAGAGGCAACCCCTCAAGGAGAAAAGGAGTATTAGGCTTTACATGTATCTTTCTTATTTTATGTTAAATTAGAAAGATACAATACCCTTCATAATTGAGCACAATAACATTCATGTTCTCTATTAACATCCAGTATAACCCTTTATACTAATTATTTTTAAAGTAAGCCAATAAATAAAGTTAGTCCAGAGAATTGAGACTCTTTATATTCTTTTAAAAGTGTCCGAGGATTGTATGTTAACGCCCGTTTGACACTTGACATATACAAATGCTTCACACCGAGCTACACTTCAAAAATATGACATGAATGAATTTTAACATTAATATTACACTTTAAAACCATCCCGGAAGCGACTCAGAAATACTGACTTCGGAGGAGGCATTCCCTTGCTTTTCACTATAAAGCAGGTGACCTAAGGGAACACCCTCCCCCCCCCCCCCCCCTTCCCCTTGCCCTGGGTCAAATAGCCCAGAGTGAAGAGGGCAGCCGGACGGAGTCACTGCCGGAACAGAAAGCCTGCATAACTATAGTTGCAACTGTTTAGTGGACGACATTCTGAGCAACAGATAACGGACCTAAACAATGCAGGTCTCCAGAAATGGACTCAATATTTCTGAGATAAAAATTCGTGAATGTGGATGGCTGAGACCAATAAGCAGCCTTCATTAAATCTGTAATAGCAATACTATTAGCGTAAGCCCAAGAAGTAGCAAGAGCTCTTACTTCATGAGCGGAAATCTTAAGCACAGACTGCTGAGAAGAAGATAAACTCTCATAAGCAGTACGGATAGTTAATTGAATCCATCTAGAATGGACCAAAATGTCCGTTCTATTAGGCATCAAAGACAGAAAGAAACGTTTTCGTCCCTTTCTGATAAACTGAGATCTCTGTTTATAGATACGTAACGCTCTAACAGGACAGAGTAAAGGCCTACGCCCGTCTGAAGACGGAAGAGCCTTAATGACAATAGGTTCCGGATATTTATTAGGAGCTTGATTCTTAGCTAAAAAACCCACATTAGTAGTGAAGGTGATAGTGTTCCCGACACTACAATAGTGAGAATCATCCATCGACAGTGCATGAAGCTCACTGACTCTTCTAGCAGAAGAGAAAGCTAAGAGAAAAGCTGTCTTATAAGATAAGAATTTGAAATCTACTGTCCCAAGAGGTTCAAATGGCTTTTCCTTCAGTTTAAGAAGAACCCAAGCTAAATTCCATTTAGGAATTAACCTAAGAGTTCTGGGTCTATTTATCGAGAAGTTTCTAACCAACTTAGATAAAGAGACATTAGATCCAATTTGTAAACTATCATGATGTGCATAGGTATCAGATAACATAGACCTATAACCCTTAATAGTAACAGGCTGCAGTTTGATTTCGTCAAACAAGTATACTAGAAAGTTTGCAATGTCTGGTATAAAGGGATCGAAAATATCTACAGAATGATCCCTACACCAACGACGAAAAACCTTCCACTTAGCCGCATAATTTAGCGAAGAGGAGGTCCTCCTACAGTTAGAAATCGCGTCCACTGCTCGTCCTGTAAAGTGCTTGCCATTCAAGAAGGACCGCACAACGGAAAAATGTGAAGGTTGAGACCTTGCGGGTTGTGATGGAGTTGACGCGATTTCCCCTGCGAAAGAAGATCCTCCCGTGGAGGAAGCTTTCGCGGTAGGTCCCACAACAGACACCTGAGTAGATTTATCCACGGTCTCTGTGGAGACAGAGATGCTACCAACAGAATCTTGCATTGAGATTGTTTTATCTTTAGCAATACTTGCTGAATTAATGGCGCTGGAGGATACGCATATCCTATCATTCCGTCCCAAGGGATTGACAGAGCGTCTACTGCAAATGCTCTTGGATCCAGACACGGAGACACATACGTCTGCAACTGATTGTTGAGATGTGTCGCAAATAAGTCTATCATTGGCCGTTCCCATTGGTAGCAAATCTGATTGAATACTTGTTTGTTGAGAGTCCACTCCGACAGCAACAAGCGACCCTTTCGTGAAAGGGAGTCTGCTAGTACATTCAGACGACCCGGTATGTGACGGACCGAAAGAAGAACCTGATGTTCTAGAGCAAACAGAAGGATTCTTTCCGTTAGATTGAACAACGGAACTGAATGAGTGCCTCCCTGATTCCGTATATACGCCACTACTGTCGTATTGTCGGATAGGATTTGGACATGAGCACTGTGAATAATGTCCATCCAATGATGTAACGCAAGCCAAATTGACATCATTTCCTTGATGTTTATGTGCTTGCCCAGGAATTGCGGATCCCAAAGACCCTGGCATCTCGAATCCGTTGGGATCAATGATGCACCCCAACCTGTTTGACTGGCATCCATCATAATGGTAAAACTCGGATCCGGCAACTGCAGCGTAACTCCCTGAGTTAACCACTGAATGTTTGCCCAAGTCTGAATCTCTTGTTTCACTTGATCTGACAAGAGAACGTCTATGTCGAGCGAATGAATTTTCACACTCCAATTCTGAGTCAAGAAAATTTGGAGAGGACACGTGCGTAACCGCCCCATCGGAATGAGATCCGCAGCGGCTCCGCACAGACCTATCAGTCTCATAAATTCTCTCGCTGTGACTTTGTCTGCGTGCAGACAATAGCGAGCGTAACAACTGACTAATTTCGCTCTGGTTAACGGCAGACGAACGAGATTGTTGTGCGTCTCGAAGCTCATTCCCAGATGTGTGAATGACTTGGACGGCACCAGATCCGACTTCTCCTCGTTTACTATAAAACCGAGACGTCGGAGCAATAGAAGTAGATTCTGAACATCGTTCTGAAGCGTTAACTCGTTGCCGTACCTCTGAAGGCCGACATTACCACAGACGAATGAGCTCGGAAATAAATCATTACCGAGTTCATTACCCGAGTGAAAGCCCAGGGTGCTAGATTCAACCCGAAGCATATCGCCCGGAATTGATACACCACTCCTAGGACTGCGAAGCGTAGATACTTTCTGAATGTTGGATGTACCATGACGTGAAAGTACGCATCTTTGAGATCTATGCTCGTTGCATAATCGTTCACCCAAATACTCGCTCTGACCGACCGAGTCGTCTCCATATAAAACTTCGGAGCGACGATCAGCTTGTTTATCCAGCTCAAATCTATGACTGGACGGAACGAGCCGTCTGGTTTCGGAACCAGAAACAGATGGCTGTAGAATCGGAGTCTCCTGGTTTTCTACGACCTCTACCGCGTTCTTCATTAAAAGAGACTGCACCTCTGATAACAGAGCGTCTCTTTTCTGCGGATTTGATGGAAGTTGAGTCCATTTTGGACTTTGAGTTAATGGAGGCTTTCGTTTGAAGGATATCTTTAGACCTTCCGAAGTCACTCCTCTCACCCAAGGGTCATCCGTAATCGACGCCCACTCTTGTGAAAAGCTCGACAACCTTCCGCCAACCGGTACGCGATAGAGGTTTAAGCCATCACCTCCTGGACCTGCGAGGCCTGCGGTAGGAGAAACCACGTCCTCCACGACCCGCACCTCGTCCCGTCGACCTCGGGGCGTCCGACCGGTTGTCCCGGCCCGAAGGACGTCCCGAATGTGAGTCGCTACCTTGACGGTCTCTTGAATAAGACCAAGAGGACGCACCGGAACCTCTATAGGAACCTCTCTTGGGTGCATTAGACCCAGAAGTGCCTGTCTTATTCTTGTCTGCCGTATCCGACTTCTTAGAAGCAGATTTGAACAACAGAGAATCCGAAGCTTTCTTTGTAATTTTATCATAAATTGCAGAAAGCTTGCCGTCAAAGAGAAGTTCTCCAGAGACCGAAGCAACTCTGAGAGAGTTCTTCACCTCAGTATCCACGAGTGTGGATGTAGCTAGGGCTGCGTCACGTCTAACCAACTCCAGGTTTGCCACTGAAAGGGCGGAGTTACATGTGGAATAAGCTACTGCCCTTGAAAGAAGTCTTAAAGAGGATTGTATATCCTGAAATTCTTTCCCTTGAAGGCGCAGTGATAACGCCTTAGTAAGGTGATCTGCGTAAGATAAGGCATCTAAACTGGCTCTGTTAGACGAAATAGTTGTTTCCAACACCGCGGTTGGAATAGATGCCGACGACGGTAATGATAACTCTAAGTCTTCCGCCTTGTCGTCCATACGCAGAGGAACACTCGGAATACCCTGTCCTGCCGTGTCGAATTTATTCCTTGCATAAATGAAAGGCAGGTTGAGAGTATTGGCGGACAAGAAACCTGCTTTCCCCGTTCTGGAAGCAAGTTTAAATATAGCGTCGTTCAATAATTCAAATGCAAAGCCTTATTGCACTTAAGGCACAAATTTAACAATTTCATTAACTTGGGTAAAATATCAGACATAAACCATTTAATTTTTATTTTTTTTAAGTTTGCATTGGTTATGAAAAGAAAGCAAGTGGCAGCCAAGAGGACCATGCAGGAGAGCCTGAGAAACAGATTTTTAACTTTTTTAGGCCTTATGATTTAAGGTCGTAACAAACAATGATATGGAAAACTCTGAGATACTTACCCGGTAATGCAGGTCTGTTGAGCAGAGGGGCTATTATCTCACAAAATAATTTGGATTCTACACATTTTGAGACATAATATTTTCATGACAGACAGTTAATAGAATGGGGCTGCGCATTACAAAATTCCATTCAACAAATGTTAACTCTTTATCTACCACAACTGATATATCGTCCAGTATCGCCCAGCATTATTCATAAAATTTATCATTAAATTATTTTTCACATTTCATTTTTTTGCCTCCAAAACATGGCATAAGACACACGATTATTTTTTTGAGATAACAGTGCAAGCTATGTCAAACAAGATACAGAGGATTAAATGCTAAGTTTATCACAAAAATACAAGAAAAATGACCAATCCCTGTTACATAATTGAAGAGTCATGTTTATAAATGAATAGTGTTGATTGGCAATATGGTATTCAATTAACAGGGTTCTACTGTAAAAAAATAAAAACTGTTGGGATGCCTTGAAAATTTGCATAGGCAACCACAAAAGTGTTTTGCTTTAACATTATGTCCTCAGTAAGGGGGTTTAACCCATTTTATTGCTTTTATTTTCATAAACTACATGCATTTTCTGCAAAAACCAAAGTGAACAATAAAAAAATTTGTATTGTCCTTGAACAATACAGATCACATGCACAGACTATTTAACTATTTCTTTTTTTTTACGTTTGGGTTATTTTTGGCAATAATTTGTGTTTTTAATAATTTTTTAGTAAACTGTAGGTCAGCAATAAATACAGAACAGCATTCACGTTTGAACTGTCATTTTTTACCGTACTCGATCTATTTTGGCAGAGAGATAATATTGAACAAGAAGCCGAAGGCTTCGAGTTCAATATTATCCCTCCGCCAAAATCAATTAATAATTTTTCAGTAAACTGTAGGCATGCAATAACAACTAGATATCATGGAGATGGAATCCATCTCTGCGGGCCCGCAGCAACTAACCGATGTTAGGTATAAACTGATGTGAACCGTAATACTAAAATATTTCAAGCAATAGGTAAAATCTGATTAAAATCCCTTCCCGGACACGAACTTGTCAGAAAAAAACCCCCAAATTCTGAATAATTTGACTCTGAGGTCAAACTTCAAAGTCAAAGCATGGCAACCTTGGTACGCAACACGTCATCTTGAGATAATCTACCCACATACCAAATATCAAAACCCTATCTATAAAGGGAAAAAAGTTACTGCCCGGACACGAACTTGTCAGAAAAAGAAAATCTGAATAATTTGACCTTGAGGTCAAACTTCAAGGTCAAAGCATGGCAACCTTGGTACGCGACACGTCATCTTGAGATAATCTATCCACATACCAAATATCAAAACCCTATCTATTAAGGGAAAAAAGTTACAGCCCGGACACGAACTTGTCAGAAAAGAACCCCGAAAACGGAATAATTTGACCTTGAGGTCAAAGTTCAAGGTCAAAGCATGGCAACCTTGGTATGCGACACATCATCTTGAGATAATATACCCACATGTCAAATATCAAAACCTTATCTATTAAGAGAGAAAGATTACAGCCTGGACAAGTTTTGTTACGGATGGATGGATGGACGGACGGACGGACGGACGGACGGACGGATGCACAGATGCACGGACTGAGCGATCACTATAGGGCGTCCGCCTCACGTCGGGGTCCTAATAAATACAGAATAGCATACGCGGTCGAACCGCAGTCAATCAATTTTGACAGAGGGATAATATTGAACTCGAAGCCTTCGGCTTTTCATTCAATATTATCCCTCTGCCCAAATCGATCTTGTGTGATAAAAAACAACAGTTCGAACGCGAATGCCAATCTGTCTATATAATTTGTTTTACAGAGTTACATGAACTCTCTCTGTCCAACGAGATCTATGAATAAATAAAATCAATTAACCCTTTACACACTGATGTCAAAATATTATAAATTCATAGTAATTTGTATATTTTTTATACTTATCAAAGGCCCAGACTAGCTGGTGCTAACTCAAAAATAATCCAGGGCCAAAAACAAATTTTGCCCCCCAATCCCAAAATTTGCATTCAAAACCAAATATTTTATGTCCTATCTGGTCCTCCATACTTTTGCAAACTGCGCATGCGGAGTATCCAGGAAGACACCAAAACTGGCGCCAACCATCATTCTTTCTAAAAATTGCCTGCTAAATGTTGTAAACAGCAGGAAGGTATGAGTGCCCACTCATGGAAGGGCCATCCCCGTCTGGGCCATTGGTAAGTATAAAAAAAATACAAATTACTATGAATTTATAATATTTGTATACAACAACCAAAAAAAAAATGGCCCAGACTAGTTGAATCGTAAACAGGCTGGAGGGCCTAGGACATAGAGGAAAATCCAATCACTCAAACACTTCATAAAAGATATATCCTACAGGAGAATAGGAGAGAAAGGAATTATATATGTCTTTCTCATTTGCGAGAAATGAGAAAGACCCCCCCCCCCCCCCTCCCCCGTTCTGAGGTACATGACCACAGAACGAAGAGGGCAGCGGAACAGCATCACTGCTGGAATGGGTTGCCTAAATAACTATAGATGTAATCCTTTAGTGGACGACATTCTGAGCCTTCCATCATCCAATTATGTCCTTGGATCCACCAATTCTACCACTGATTTATGTCTGGCATCATTAAAACTGAGATTTAAAAGCACAGATGTCAGTTTGTTGTTGCTGACTGGAGGGCCAAACAAAGAATGATGGTTGGTGCCAATTTCAGTGTCTTCCTGGATACTGTGCATGCACAGTTTGCAAAAGTATGGAGGACCGGATAGGACATAAAATTTTCGGTTTTGCATGCAAATTTTGGAGATTGGGGGGGAAAATTTGTGTTTGGCCCTGAATTATTTTTGAGTTAGCACCAGCTAGTCTGGGCCATTGGTTGTGGTATAAAAATACCAAGATTTCAAGAAACAATCTTGATATTTCATCACCAGTGTGCAGATGTGTAACTGAACAGACTAGTTAAGCCTTTACCTAATGAAGTGGCTGCACATGCCTGCATATTTTACAAATTGAGCAGTTGGAAGAAAAAAATATTTTTAACAAGATTTCAACAAAACCAAATCATGTACCCCCTTATTGGAATAAGCTCCCCAAGCTTGTACCTGTGTGGGTGTCACTTGATATGGTTTTTGAGAAATCTTTTGAAAAAATTGAAGAAAAGACCCAAACTTTGGACTGTGTGTGTTGGGTAAAGAGATAATTGCATAAATGGAACATGAAGAGCCCAAGGGTATACCGATAGAGCCTAAGTGTGGACAAAATCAAAAAAATTACTGCTACACTACCAGAATATTACAACATGTATCTTACAACAATCCTACAGTAATAATAAGTTGAAACTACATACATTTATAGGATGTTGCCAATGTAAACAAAGTCAATGAAAAAAACAAAAACAAGACCTCAGGCACTGAATAAAAAAGGCCCGAAGTCAGTAACAGATTTTAAAGCTACCAGATGTAAAACAAGATCTTCAGATGAAGAAAAAACGATACATCGGATAGAAGATGCATGACCCAAATGACCCAACACTCCTAGGGTGAGGACGTAACCATGGAGAAAAACAGAATAAACATTCTGTAATACATATTAAACTCCCAAGAAATTTAATAAAAAATTTCAATAAAAATAAGCCAAAAAGATTGGAAGTTTAACAGGAGGGCTTCAAGGAAGGATAGGGAAGGAACACTTAACAAACAGTGGATAAATCATTAGCAAGAATGATAACGTCAGGCCCATGTCCCAAAATTGGGAAACATGAAATAATTTTGATAAAAATTATAAAGTTACAGCCCTGAATGTTCCAAACCACCGTTGTTCACTTCCATCATCCAACTATGTCCTTGGATCCACCAATTTTTCTATTGATCTGTGTCCGGCATCCTCAAAAATGAGATTTAAAAGCACAGATGTCAGCTCATTGTTGCCGACTTCAGGGCCAAACAATGAATGATGGTTGGCGCCAATTTCAGTGTCTTTCTGGATCTGGTGCATGTGCAGATCTGAAAAGTATGGAGGACCAGATAGGACATTAATTTTTCGGTTTTGCATGCAAAATTTGGGGATTGGGGGCAAAATTTGTGTTTGGCCCTGGATTATTTTTTGAGTTAGCACCAGCTAGTCTGGGCCATTGGTTGTTGTATAAAAATTTATAAATTTTAAGTAATTTGTATATTTTTTATACTTAACAATGGCCCAGAGTAGCTGGTGCTAACTCAAAAAGTAGGTATGAGTGCCCACTCATGGGAGGGCCATACCCATCTGGGCCATTGGTAAGTATAAAAAATATAAAATTACTTTAAATTTGTAATATTTATATACAACAACCAATGGCCCAGACTAGCTGAATTGTAAAAAGGCTGGAGGGCCTAGGACATAAAGGAAAATCCAATCTCTCAATTACTTCAGTAAAGGATATCTCCTACAGGAGAATAGGAGAAGATAGGAATTATATATGTCTTTCTCCTTTACGAGAAAAGAGAAAGGCATAACACCAACAATGTAATTGAGTATTACATAACATATAATTATCCAATTAATGCCAGCATAACCCGTTATGCTAATTCGGTGAAGAAAAACCAATATATAAAGATAGTCCAGAGAATGAGACTCTTTATACTCATTTAAAAGTGTCCGGAGATTGTATATTAACGCCTGTTTGACACGCGACATATATAAATGCTTCACAGTTAGCTACACTTTAAAAACAGTACATAAATGAGACATAGTTATTGCTTCACACCGAGCTACACATTAAAACCATCCCAGCACCGACTCAGGACTACTGACACTGGAGGAGGTCTTCCCTTGCTTTTCACTAAAAAGCCAGATGAACATAAGGGAAAAAAAACGTCCCCCCCCCCCCACCTCCCACTTCCCCTTCTTCTGAGGTACATGTCCTCAGAACGAAGAGGGCAGCAGAACAGCATCAATGCTGGAACGGACTGCCTAAATTACTATAGATGTAACCATTAATGGACGACATTCTGAGCAACAGATCTAAGGTCACCGGAGATGGACTCTGAATTTCTCAGGTAAAACGTGGTAAATGAAGAGGGCTGTGTTCACTACGCAGCCTTCATGAGATCAGTAATGGCTATACTATTAGAATAAGCCCAAGAAGTGGATAGTGCTCTAACCTTGTGCGCTGATATCTTATTAACTGAACATAGATCCGAAGATAGATTTTCATAGGCAATGCGTATTGCCAACTGAATCCATCTAGCGACTGAATGAACAAAAATATCCTTTCTGTTAGGAATCAATGAAAGAAACATTTTCTTTCTTTTCTAATAAAATCTGATCGACGTTTATAAATGCGCATAGCCCTGATTGGACACAGCAAAGGTCTACGGTTATCCGAGGACAGCAGAGCCTTAATGATAATAGGCTCAGGCCGCTTGTCTGGAATCTGATTCTTAGCCAGAAATCCCACTTCCGTAGTAAGGGTAATGGTATTACCCACACTACGGTGATGAGATTCATCAACAGATAAAGCATGAATTTCACTGACTCTTCTAGCAGATGCAAAGGCTAAGAGAAATGCCATTTTATAGGTCAAGAATTTGAACTCTACAATGTCCAACGGCTCAAATGGAGCTTCTTTGAGCTTCAACAGAACCCAAGCCAAATTCCACTTAGGAATTAATCTGAGGGTTCTAGGTCTATTAATAGAGAAATTTCTAACCAGCTTGGACAATGAAGTATTTGATCCAATAGCCAAGTTATCATGATGAGCATAAGTGTCTGATAACATAGACCTATAGCCCTTAATAGTGACAGGCTGCAGTTTGAGAACATCAAACAAGTAGGCCAAGAAATTGGCAATATTTGGTATGGATGGATCATAAACATCTATCGACTGATACTGACACCAACAGAAGAAAACCCTCCACTTTGCTGCGTAGTTTAACGTAGAGGAGGATCTCCCGCAGTTAGAAATTGCGTCCACTACACGTCCTGTAAACTGTTTTCCGTGCAAGAAGGATCGCACAATGGAAATACGTGAAGGTTGAGACCTTCTGGGTTGTAATGCAGTGAGCGTGACTTCCCCTGATAAAGCAGGTCCTCTCGTGGAGGACGCTTCCGGGGAACGTCCCATACCAGACACCTGAGCTGATTGATCCAAGGTTTCTGTGACGACAGAGGTGCTACTAGCAGAATTTTGCTACGAGCATGTTTGATCTTTAACAGAATCTGCTGAATCAACGGAGTTGGAGGATACGCATATCCTGTCACTCCATCCCAGGAGATGGACAGGGCGTCTACTGCGTACACTCGATGATCTGGGCATGGTGACATGAACGTCGATAACTGATTGTTCAGGTGTGTCACAAACAGATCTATCATGGGACGATCCCACTGATAGCAAATCTGCCTGAATATTCGCTTGTTGAGAGTTCACTCCGGTGGAAACAGGTGACCTTTCTGAGATAGCGAGTCTGCTAGTACATTCAGACAACCCGGTATATGACGGACAGAAAGATGAGCATGATGATTCATGACGTATAGGAGAATCCTCTCCGTTAATTCACAAAATGAAATTGAATGAGTGCTGCCTTGGTTCCTGATGTAAGCTACTACTGTCAAATTGTCCGACAAAATTTGAACATGGACGTTTGCTATTATGTGAATCCAATGTTGAAGAGCTAGCCATATTGACATCATCTCTTTGATGTTTATGTGCTTCTCTAGGAACTGAGGGTCCCAAAGACCCTGACACTTCAAGTCTGCGGGACTTAGGGTCGTGCAAAAACCTGTCTGACTCGCGCCTGTCATAATCGTGAAAGCCGGATCCGGCAGTTGCAGCGGAACTCTCTGAGTTAACCACTGAAGATCTGCCCAAATCTGAACCCTTTGTTTTACTAGATCCGTTAAAACAATGCTGGTTTCGAGCGAATGCGTCTTCACACTCCAGTTCTGAGTAAAGAATATCTGGAGGGGACGCGTGCGGACACGGCCCATCAGAATAAGATCCACAGCCGCTCCACACAGCCACATCAGTCACATAAACTCCCTCGCTGTTAACATTTCTGAGTGTAGACAAAAGCAAGCATAACAACTGACTAATTTCACTCTGGGTAACGGCAGATGAACCAGATTTTTGTGAGTCTCGAAGCTCATCCCCAAGTGAGTGAACGACTTGGACTGAGCTAGATCCAACTTTTTCTTGTTTACGATGAAACCGAGACGTCGGAGTAAAAGAAGCAGACTCTGAACATCATTCTGAAGAATAATTCTGTTGCCGTATCTCTGCAGAATGTCATCCAAGTAAGCCGACGTTACAGCAGATGAATGAGCTCGGAAGTATGACATTACCGAGTTCATTATTTGAGTGAATGCCCAGGCAGCCAGGTTCAGACCAAAGCAAATTGCTCTGAACTGATAAACCTTCCCTTGTACGGTGAACCGCAGATACTTTCTGAATGCCGGATGTACCAGGACATGAAAGTACAAATCCTTTAGATCTATTCTTGCTGCATAGTCGTTCACTCGACTGCTCGCTCTTACTGACTGAATGGGCTCCATATAAAATTTTGGAGCCACGATAAGCGTGTTTATTCAGCTCAAATCTAGTACCGGTCAGAACGAGCCATTTGGCTTCAGTAAGAGGAACAGGTGACTGTAAAAACCCTGAGAATCTTGATTCTCGATGATCTCTATTGCTTCCTTTAATAAGAGAGCCTGTACCTCCGCTAGGAGAGACTCTCTTTTGAAAGGATCCGACGGAAGATTTGTCCAATGTGGACATCTTGTTAGTGGGGGTTCCGGTCAGAATGATAGCCGCAGGCCGTCCGAGACTACACTTCTCACCCACTGATCTTCCGTGACTGCTATCCAATTTCTCGCAAAGTTTGATAACCTTCCGCCAACTGGCCAGCAATAGAGGTCTTGAACATCACCTGTATGACCTGCAAGGTTTACGGGAGGAGAAACTACATCCTTCCCACGAAGAACCTCGTCCTTTCGGCCTAGGGGCATCTGACCGATAGTACTGATCAGACCTACGCCCCTTTCCCGAGTCGCTATATTGACAACCTCCAGAGTAATTGAAGAGGGTTTCTTGTACCTTCGTGAGGAGTTCCCTTTTGACGTTTTAGATCTGGAACGTCCTCCTTTACTCTTGTCTGCTGAAGCAGGTTGCTGAGACGCCGACTTCAATAGCAGAGCATTTGATGTTTTCTTAGTAGCCTGTTCATAGATTAACGAAAGCTTGTCGTCAAAAATAGTACGTACAGAGACCGGAGCGATCCGGAGAAAGCTTTTCACCTTGTCATCTACAAGTGATGACGACGCAAGGGCAGCATCATGTCTGATTAACTCCAGATTAGCCACTGTTAGGGCAGAATTATACGTGGTATATATAATTGCCCTGGAAAGAACTCTAAGAGAGCGTCGAACGTACTCAAATTCCTTCCCGTTGAGACATTACACCATAGCTCTGGTAAGGTGATTTGAGTAGGACATTGCGTCCAAATTCGCTCTATTTGACGAAATTGCCATTTCTATTACGTCTGAGAGAATAGTGAATGATGCAGGTAAGGATACATCTAGATCCCCGGCCAAATGCTGAGGAGCTCTCTGAACATCTTCTCCGACCATTTTAAATGAACGTGGTCCAAGAAACGGTATGTTTATGGAAGATGTAGATAAGAAACCGCTTTTTTTCCTCACACTCGAGAGGTTGAATATGGTGTTGTCTACATGGCCGAAGGCCTGCGACACCTGCCTAGACTGAACCGGAAAAGAAAGAACTTCTTCCTTCTCCATATAAAGTCTGCGTCCAACGATGCCAGCAGTTTCTCTCTTGTTGTCGCAGCATTCTGATTCGGCGGAACAAATTCAGAGTAGTATTAATGGATGAAATCCATCGCAACCATGTGCTGTTCCAAAAGGGAAGGGTAATCCTCTTCCTTATCCCTTTCACCATCCGAGAGAATCAGTTGCGAATCTCGGGCCATTGAATTTACGTTAACAGACAACTGGACTGACCCAGCACCGTCCGACAGCTCAGGTTCTGAGTCTGAGGGAGGCTGCTCCTGCACTTGCTGGGATGCTGCGATCAGCTGTGCAATCTGTGACAGCAAGTCCGTCATCGAGGCCTGAGGAGCAGCGGTCTTCTGTTTCTTAGCCGCTTGCTGCTCCTGGGACGGCATGTCAGAGATGGATCTCTTCTCCAAACGTCCCGATGATCGAGGCCTCGTCTCCCTAGCTACCGGATGGTCCGACTTCACGGGCGAAGAGTGGTCCCTTCTTCACACAGCAGGCTGGATATCCGAAGTCAGGTAGCTAGGATGCAGTCGTGTGTGCTTTATATTCGAAGCGGAAGAAGCCGTGACTGTAGCCGAGGCCGGCTACAATCTAGACGGAGCATCCCGAATGGCAGGTGTGGACGTATACTCCGGCCCATGTAAGTTCTTCACCACAACATCTGGCCCCAGATGTTGCTGGGATAGAGAGAGACCTCTCCCGCTCGCGGCCCTTTCAGACCTCGCCAAGCTTCCCAAAACACTTGCTGGCTTTTCCCCTAGTTCCGTCGTCGCTTTGTGAGCATGTTTAGATTTTAAGGTGCTCACTCTACCCACTACACTTCCTTCGACTGCAACAGACATACCCGGTGTCACGGCTCCCACGGTCGAAGTAACCGCTTCACCGGTCGAGCTAGCTGCTGGCAAAGGATTAAAACCACCGACCAGTGGCTTTATCCCTTGCCTAATATTCAGGAGCACCTTAGCAGCTAGCTCTGTTAGCTCATCAGAGCGTGATGATGGTAGCACACTTTTGGTAGGTGTCACATAACCATCACCATGTTCTTGTTCCTCTGAAAAAGAAACTGAAAAACTTGAATGACTCTGCGCGAGAGAACCGGCATTGGCCTCACACTGCTAACAACATATCGTGACACCCACGTCCAACATTTGTCATCCCTATCAACACATGTAGGACAAGAATTTGTGGGAGTACATCGACTACAAGCAAGGCAACAAGCATTTTGAGCAATAAGCTTTCATAATTAATCAAACAAAGTCGATTGGACTCCCACCAACTCCACAATAAATATATGATAAAGATACATAACAAGAGGCCCCACGTGGCCTTAATCGCTCACCTGACAAAGTGACTCTAAGAAGTATTTTAGGTCACCTTCACCATGTCATGCCTCATCAACATTAACCGGTTGAGTGATAGATTTTGTTTGAAGTTCAACATTTGTTACCTAAAATTAGTTTTATTTAAAATCATTGGTGTGTGGCCAATCTCCAATGATTTTTAATAAAGCAAATTTATCTCTGCAGACAAACTGGTTTAGCATGAAGCACAAACAAGGAATGTGAAGAGATAGCCTTGGACATCTCTCCCCAACTGTGGATATCTTCCATGTGCTACATGTATATATTTGCATGCAAGAAAACAAAAATTTTCACAAATTTTATTTTTTTTTATCATCATTGGAACAAGCTCAAACAGCTTATTCCAATAGGGGTATGGGAAGATCAGGTATATTTTTGAGACAGAAATGTGAATATATAAATAATGGTGTTTTTTTGTGAATGATGCTGGAGAATTTTGCGTAAAGATATGGTAAATGGTTTGTTCTAGATACAGAATGATGCAAAAGTATTTAAATTTGATTAGGCAAGTTGTTCCTATAATGCATTTAAAAATTGAAGTAACTGTTTTTTTGCTGACGAACTTTTAGATGTGTGTGTCTGTGTTTGTGTGTGTGTGTGTGTGTGTGTGTGTTTGTGTGTGTGTGTGGGGGGGGGGGGGGGGTTAAGAGTGTTCTTGCAAACAAAATTCCTGAATAAATGGAAAATTTTATTTTTTGTGTGAAAGACATAGTGCGTGAATGTTGATTGGAACAAGCTTAGAGAGCTCATTTTAATGTGAAGTCATAAAGCTGTGTTTTACGTACGAAATTCTGGAATAACTAAAAAAATTGCTTTTTTGACTCAAAAAGCATGGTGTGCGACCTCTCATTGGAATGAGCTCAAAAAGCTCATTCCAATGGGGTATTTACAAGCGATAAGTACATGTATGTTTAAGAGACAAAAATTAAAATTTGAATAGCGATTTTTGCGAAGAATGCTGACAAGTTTTGGAAGTTATGCTGGTAAAAAGGTAAGATATGCAAAGTGGTTGTTTTTTAGAGGCGACATTTAATTAAGGGGAATTAACCCTTGATTACTGAGGTAACTTCTAAAAGTACTGATATTTCATGAAGCAATGTGAATAACAGACAACAGTTGCCTAAAAATTTCATGAATAACTAAAATTTTTATTCCTTTGTCTCGAAAACATGGCATATGACCTTTGTTGGAATGAGCTGAATGCATGTGTTCCAATGAGGGGTCATAAAATTTGAACGAAGATTTGTGTGAATAATGCATTAGTACTGCTAGATTTGGGTAAACAGTTCACCCTGGATACCACCCCTTCTATAGTAGATCTTTTCTGCCAATTTTGTCTAAGATTCTATCAACTTTACAAATAAATACGTTCATGAATCACAATCAGATCCACCCTACAATGTTGCATACCAAATATCAAAAGATTCTGCCTGCTGGATCTGGAGAAGAAGATTTTTTAAGAAATATGCCTGAAATGCACTAAGTTAAAATTTGGGCTCCTATACGGAGCCCAAATATAAACCCAGGGGGCAGATTTGAACAAACTTGAATCAGATCCACCCCACAATGTTGCTTACCAAATATGAAAAGATTCTGAAGCTGGATCTGGAGAAGAAGATTTTTTAAGAAATTTGCCTGAAATGCACTAAATTCAAATTCGAGCTTCTATAGTGAGCCCAAATATGAAACTAGGAAGCCGATTTGAACAAACTTGAATCAGATCCACCCCACAATGTTGCATACCAAATATCAAAAGATTCTGCCTGCTGGATCTGGAGAAGAAGATTTTTTAATAAATTTGCCCGAAATGCACTAAGTGCGAATTCGGGCTTCTATATTAAGCCCAAATATGAATCCAGGGGGCCAATTTGAACAAACTTGAATCAGATCCAAACCGCAATGTTGCATACCAAATATCAAAAGATTCTGCCTGCTGGATCTGGAGAAGAAGATTTTTGAAGAAATTTGCCTGAAATGCACTAAGTGCGAATTCGGGCTTCTATATTAAGCCCAAATATGAATCCAGGGGGCTGATTTGAACAAACTTGAATCAGATCCACCCCGCAATGTTGCATACCAAATATCAAAAGATTCTGCCTGCTGGATCTGGAGAAGAAGATTTTTGAAGAAATTTGTCTGAAATGCACTAAGTTTGAATTCGAGCTTCTATAGTGAGCCCAAATATGAATCCAGGGGGCCGATTTGAACAAACTTGAATCAGATCCACCCCGCAATGTTGCATACCAAATATCAAAAGATTCTGCCTGCTGGATCTGGAGAAGATGATTTTTTAAGAAATTTGCCTGAAATGCACTAAGTTCGAATTCGAGCTTCTATAGTGAGCCCAAATATGAATCTAGGAAGCCGATTTGAACAAACTTGAATCAGATCCACCCCACAATGTTGCATACCAAATATCAAAAGATTCTGCCTGCTGGATCTGGAGAAGAAGATTTTTTAATAAATTTGCCCGAAATGCACTAAGTCCGAATTCAGGCTTCTATATTAAGCCCAAATATGAATCCAGGGGGCCGATTTGAACAAACTTGAATCAGATCCACCCCGCAATGTTGCATACCAAATATCAAAAGATTCTGCCTGCTGAATCTGGAGAAGATGATTTTTTAAGAAATTTGCTTGAAATGCACTAAGTTCAAATTTGGGCTCCTATACTCAGCCCAAATATAAACCCAGAGGGCCGATTTGAACAAACTTGAATCAGATCCACCCCACAATGTTGCTTACCAAATATGAAAAGATTCTGCCTGCTGGATCTGGAGAAGAAGATTTTTTAAGAAATTTGCATGAAATGCACTAAGTTCAAATTCGAGCTTCTATAGTGAGCCCAAATATGAATCTAGGAAGCCGATTTGAACAAACTTGAATCAGATCCACCCCACAATGTTGCATACCAAATATCAAAAGATTCTGCCTGCTGGATCTGGAGAAGAAGATTTTTTAAGAAATTTGCCTAAATGTACTAAGTTCGAAATTGGGCTCCTATACTGAGCCCAAATATGAGCCCAAATATGAACCCAGGGGGCCGATTTGAACAAACTTGAATCAGATCCACCCTACAATGTTGCATACCAAATATCAAAAGATTCTGCCTGCTGGATCTGGAGAAGAAGATTTTTTAAGAAATTTGCCTGAAATGCACTAAGTTCGAAATCGGGCTCCTATACTGAGCCCAAATATTAACCCAGGGGGCCGATTTGAACAATCTTGAATCAGATCCACCCCACAATGTTGCTTACCAAATATGAAAAGATTCTGCCTGCTGGATCTGGAGAAGAAGATTTTTTAAGAAATTTGCCTGAAATGCACTAAGTTCGAATTCGGGCTTCTATAGTAAGCCCAAATATGTATCCAGAGGGCCGATTTGAACAAACTTGAATCAGATCTACCCCGCAACATTGCATACCAAATATCAAAAGATTCTGCCTGCTGGATCTGGAGAAGAAGATTTTTGAAGAAATTTGCCTGAAATGCACTAAATTCGAATTCGAGCTCCTATAGTGAGCCCAAATATGAATCTAGGGAGCCGATTTGAACAAACTTGAATCAGATCCACCCTACAATGTTGCATACCAAATATCAAAAGATTCTGCCTGCTGGATCTGGAGAAGAAGATTTTCAAATAAATTTGCCTGAAATGCAGTAAGTTCAAATTTGGGCTCCTATACTGAGCCCAAATATAAACCCAGGGGGCCGATTTGAACAAACTTGAATCAGATCCACCCCACAGTGTTGCATACCAAATATCAAAAGATTCTGCCTGCTGGATCTGGAGAAGAAGATTTTTTAAGAAATTTGCCTGAAATGCACTAAGTTCGAAATCGGGCTCCTATACTGAGCCCAAATATGAACCCAGGGGGCCGATTTGAGCAAACTTGAATCAGATCCACCCTACAATGTTGCATACCAAATATCAAAAGATTCTGCCTGCTGAATCTGGAGAAGAAGATTTTTTAATGTTTTTCCCATTGCCTACAGTGTTAAAAAGTGCTGACTCAGCACTTTTTCAAAGTCCCGAAACTGTACCCTATGATAAAACCGATGGCAATTTTTTTTTACCAATCCTTTCTGTTGGTCCTAAGGAAGCTGCACACCAAATAAAAATTCTCAGTGCCGTGCAGTTTTGGAGATATGGGCGTTTTAAATTTTTTCTATTTTTAGCTCCTGCGGTTCCCACGGGGCTGCGGGAAAATTTTTTTTTGCATAAATCAAGTACTCATGACCCAATAAGCCCTCACATAAAATTTGGTTCAAATCAGCCTCTCGGTTTGGAAAATAGAAATTTTGGGCGGGGCAAAAAATTTTGCCCCTCTCATAACAACGCCAAGTATAGCCCCACAAACTTCTCTTGAACAAATCTGAGTCTACACCTCAAAAGGAAGCTGCACACCAAATATCAAGTCTCTGCTACTGCTGGTTCATGAGAAGAAGATTTACAAAGATTTTGGTGCCCCTTGGGGGCGTGGCACCACCCAGGAGGAGGGGCAACTTCATTTGAACAAATCTGAATTGGCATTAGGTAATAAACATTTAGCCAACATTTGAATAAAATTGGGCTAGTGGTTTAGGAGGAGAAGTCGATAATGTAAAGTTAACGCCGGACGACGACGACGACGACGGACGACAACGGACGACGGACGACGACGGACGACGGACGGAAAGTGATTAGTAAAGCTCCCCTTGAGCTTCGCTCAGGTGAGCTAATAATCAACAATCAAAATACAAATCGAAAAATTAATTTCAAAAAATCTCTTGAAAAAATTTTGACAAAAGCCCAAGTTCCCAAAGGGAACATGAAGATCCCAAGGGTATCCCGATGGAGCCTAAGTGTGGACAAAAATCCAAAAATTATTGCTACACAACAGGAATATAAAAACATGTATCTTACAACAATCCTACAGTAATAAGAAGTGGATACTACATATATTTTAAGGACGTTGCTAATGTAAACAATGTCAAGGAAAAAAACGGAAACAAGACCTCACGCACCGAATAAAAAAGGCCCAATGTCAGTGTAACAGATTTTAAAGCTACCAGATGTAAAGCAAGATCTTCAGATGAAGAAAAAACGATACATCGGATAGAAGATGCATGACCCAAACATCTCAACACCCCTAGGGTGAGGACGTAACCAAGGGGATATATAGAATAAACATTCTGTAATACACGTTAAACTCCGAAGAAATTTAATAAAAAATTTCAATAAAAATAAGCCAAAAAGATTGGGAGTTTAACAGGAGGGCTTCAAGGAAGGATAGGGAAGGAACACTTAACAAACAGTGGATAAATCATTAGCAAGAATGGCAATGCCAGGCACATGTCCCAAAATTGGGAAACATGAAATAATTTTGATAAAAATTATAAAGTTACAGCCCTGAACGTTCCTAACCACTGTTGTTCACTTCCATCATCCAATCATGTCCTTGGATCCACCAGTTTTATCACTGATTTGTGTCTGGCATCCTCAAAAATGAGATTTAAAAGCACAGATGTCAGTTCATTGTTGCCGACTTCAGGACCAAACAAAGAATGGTTTGCACTAATTTTGGCGTCTTCCTGGATACTGCGCATGCACAGATCTGAAAAATATGGAGGACCAGATTGGATATCAATTTTTCGGTTTTGCATGCAAATTTTGGGGATTGGGGGGCAAAATTTGTGTTTGGCCCTGGTATAATTTTTGAGTTAGCACCAGCTCGTCTGGGCCATTGGTTGTTGTATAAAAATATACATTTTCGTTGGTAGATAAATATGGCTATATTGTGACCAGAATAAAAGTATATTTTTGCCATTGTTTATCATTATTTTGCACACTTCTGAGAACTCCCTCCATTGCCATTGGATAATAGGGCTATTATATCAGAAAAGAACCTCCAACACAGTAATCATAGTTCCACTTCCCTGCATTTCCTTGTAGAAAATGATTGAACACTCAAATCCCCACCAGGGACAACTGTGTTGTGTCCTTGGGAAAGGTACTTAATCCTGATTGCCCACATGGGAGTATGGTGGTACTGTGTACTAAGGCATACTGCACATTGACGGTGCACTTGTCCTCAAGCAATGCTATCCCTGCTTGTGCGGAGTTAGTATGTTGGGGAGTCAGCTTTCTCCAACCATAAAACTGTCCGACGGGTGACTCTGGCTTTTGAAAGTGCAGTTTAACCCAATAAATAAATAAATTTATTATGGCAAACAATCAAACTTTTAGTTGCGACCCGATAAATTATGTGTTTTAAAACTGAGCAACCCTGGGTATGAAACACAAAATATAGAATTTATTATGGTATATCTTACCTCCTTTTGTTTTGTTCTTTGAATCAGTATCTGTTAAGCCTGTAAGGAAATGTATAATATTACCGGAGGGCCCACTTATATAGATATTTTGACATTTAATATTTTATTACATGAATATTGAATATTTAACCTTTTCCGACTACGGTTATCATGATGTTTTAACGTCGCAAAGAATCAGGTTTTGGCGATGTCAAATGCAATTATTAGCCCTTTGAACCCTGGTGGTATCTTTCCTTTCAGTTCAATGACAGCTACAGGAAGAGTCCATATTCATTATTTGGGGGTAGACTAATTAATATTTTTAACATGCAGCCTTGTGGCTGCACGTTGAAAATATTGATTGGTCTACCACACACATGCACTTAGCATTCATCCTATTTAATGAAATTATGAAGTATCATGTTCCTGGGCGAAAAAGTGGCCGCTCAGGTTCAAAGTCGGAGTACGTAATATTACGTACTGTAGTCACAATGCAACGGCAATTTTTGTACATAATATTACGTACAGTAGTCACAAAGGTTTAACAGCATTAGAACTTTCAAACACAAAACCATTCAGTACAAATTTGACCTCTGACCTGATTGAATGCTCAAAGTGCATATTTGAGCTTTATTCTGAAGTGCAAGTACTACATCTGAAAGGCTTCATATTCTGTGGATGCAGGCCATAAAATTTCGCGCATAATCCATAAATTGATTTGCGTAAATATTCAGATGGAGAAAATCACTGGAATCAAAGTAGATTCACATTGGTATTTCTTTAGATTCAGTGTTTTGCATGCACTATTTTTGAGGTAAGGTGCTATTACGAATTCAGTGTGCTGATAGAAATAGGCAATCTCTTTGAAATAACTGATGATAAAATATGGGGGAATTCCTTCAGGTTTCCAAAGCAAAACTTCCAAGATTTAATCCTGTGGATGAATCCACTGATCAAAATGTCCAATGTTACAAACAGCACATGCTTACAATAATACACGTGTCTTTTCACCTCAATTTGTTTCAAATTCAGTGTAGCCAATATTTAATCACTTTTGTTAATAATAGTGACTGTTAAGACAAACTACTTGAACAGTTTCGAAAACAAATGCTCCAAGGTCTGTGAAGGTAGACTAGGAGGCAGGAAGAGAAAGGACCCAAATTTAAACCAACAGAACACTATGGGCAAGTTGTGTTGTCAGCAATGAGTAGTGCATGAAGGTTTTTTTTCCAAGGTTAGGTTTTGGTTTCTGTTTGATTTTTTTTAAAACCTCGGTTTTTCAGTATTATTTCCAGGCCCTTCAATTAATCTAAATCACTATTGTCTTACTAGAAAAGACCAGAGAAATGTCACATGAGAGCTTTTTAGTGTGCTATGTCCTACTTGGAGGACTGGGACATAGCACACTTCACTAGCACTCAGTTGATGAAGTGTTAATATGAATTTGGGGTAGATTGTATGTCATTTGATTATTTTCTTGTTGTATATGTTCAATTTGGTAAATGCTATACATCAGTGGCAGCACTGAGGGGGGGGGGGGAGGGGGGGCTGGGGGTGGGGGGGGTGGGAGGGGGGGAATAAATGGTCAAAGTAAATAACCCTATACAATTTTGATTATTATTTTATTTTATGCATTTAATATGAGATGAAAGAGTCAATGACTCTGTAGCTCAACTTGGATATGACAGGAATTAGTACTTGCTGTGACCAAGACAACTGAATAATGAATATGACAGGAATTAGTATTTGTTTTGGCCCAGTCAACAATAATAAAAGAATTACAAGGTGACTGTAATGGACTACAGATTAAGACCAATCATTGTAGATTATTATTTTTGTGTGGAAATTTTCAGTCCCAAACAAAATATTTTCAGACTAAAATTTTTTCTTCTTCTTCTTAAAATTGACCAAAATGCATCAAAACACAAAAAACTAATTTCCGGATTTTGGTCCAAAATTTTCTAAGTCCCACCCGGACCCCTAATTTGCATAATTTATTCACGAGAAAAACTCTGTATTATATGTAATGTATCCCATGGTACTAAACATTCATACAAAAATTTATTCAAATCAGATCTTTCATTTGGAAGTTCTGCGCAAAAATCTGATTGCACTTAATTTTGAACAAAATGGCTGCTAGCGGCCATCTTGAATTTCAGACTGGACCCAAAAACACTCCTTCTCGTCCCACAGTGATAACAAAGGTACCCAAGAAGTTTCGTGAAGATCGGTTCATAAATACGGACTCTAGCCCGAGCCGTATTGGGATTTGCACTCACAGTGCTGAAAGTAACACTAAATAAATCAAAGTTAGCCTAATTTGCATAATTTACGCACAAGAAAAAAACCTGTAATATATGTAATGTATCCCATGGTACTAAACATTCATACAAAAAATTATTCAAATCAGAGCTTTCATATGGAAGTTCTGTACAAAAAGTTAAAAAATTTATAGTAATTTATATATTTTTTATACTTACCAATGACCCAGACTTAGCTGGTGCTAACTCCAACAAAACCAGGGCCAAACACAAATTTTGCCCACCAATCCCCAAAATTTGCATCCAAAACAAAAAGAAATCATGTCCTAAAGGACCTCCATACTACGCCTCTACTGCGCATGCGCAGTGACGCAGTCGTCCCGAAATTGGCGCCAATTATCATTCTTACTGGCAGTGCCTGGTCAGCGCTATGTACTCAGCGGGGAGGCAAGAGTTCCCAACTCCAGGGAGGGCCATCCCCGTCTGGGTCATTGGTAAGTATAAAAAATATATAAATTACTATAAATTTTTTAACATTTTTATACTGTACCAATGACCCAGACTTAGCTGAATAGTAAACAGGCTGGAGGGCCTAGGACATAGAGGAAAATCCAATAAGCTCAACTATATAGTAAAGAGGTAACCCCTTAAGGAGAAAAGGAGTATTAGGCTTTACATGTATCTTTCTTATTTAATATTAAATTAGAAAGATACACTACCCTTAATAATTGAGCACAATAACATTCATGTTCTCTATTAACATCCAGTATAAACCTTATACTAATTATTTTTAAAGCAAGCCAATAAATAAAGTAGTCCAGAGAATTGAGACTCTTTATAATCATTTAAAAGTGTCCGAGTATTGTATATTAAAGCCCGTTTGACACTTGACATATACAAATGCTTCACACCGAGCTACACTTTAAAAATAAGACATGAATGAATTTAAACATTAATATTACACTTTAAAACCATCCCGGAAGCGACTCAGAAATACTGACTTGGAGGAGGCATTCCCTTGCTTTTCACTATAAAGCAGGTGACCTAAGGGAACACCCCCCCCCCCCCCCCCCCCCCCCTTCCCCTTGCCCTGGGTCAAATAGCCCAGAGCGAAGAGGGCAGCCGGACGGAGTCACTGCCGGAACAGAAAGCCTGCATAACTATAGTTGCAACTGTTTAGTGGACGACATTCTGAGCAACAGATAACGGACCTAAACAATGCAGGTCTCCAGAAATGGACTCAATATTTCTGAGATAAAAATTCGTAAATGTGGATGGCTGAGACCAATAAGCAGCCTTCATTAAATCTGTAATAGCAATACTATTAGCATAAGCCCAGGAAGTAGAAAGAGCTCTTACTTCATGAGCAGAAATCTTAAGCACAGACTGCTGAGAAGAAGATAAATCTTCATAAGCAGTACGGATAGTTAACTGAATCCATCTAGCAATAGAATGGACTGAAATGTCCTTTCTATTAGGCATCAAAGACAGAAAGAAACGTTTCCGTCCCTTTCTGATAAACTGAGATCTCTGTTTATAGATACGTAGTGCTCTAACAGGACAGAGTAAAGGCCTACGCCCGTCTGAAGACGGAAGAGCCTTAATAACAATAGGTTCCGGATATTTATTAGGAGCCTGATTCTTAGCTAAAAAACCCACATTAGTAGTGAAGGTGATAGTGTTCCCAACACTACGATAATGAGAATCATCCACCGATAGTGCATGAAGCTCACTGACTCTTCTGGCAGAAGAGAAAGCTAAGAGAAAAGCTGTCTTATAAGATAAGAATTTGAAATCTACTGTCCCAAGAGGTTCAAATGGCTTTTCCTTCAATTTAAGGAGAACCCAAGCTAAATTCCACTTAGGAATTAATCTAAGAGTTCTGGGTCTATTTATCGAAAAGTTTCTAACCAACTTCGATAAAGAGACATTAGATCCAATTTGTAAACTATCATGATGTGCATAGGTATCAGATAACATAGATCTATAACCCTTTATAGTAACAGGCTGCAGTTTGATTTCGTCAAACAAGTATACTAGAAAGTTTGCAATGTCTGGTATAGAGGGATCAAATATATCTACAGAATGATCCCTACACCAACGACGAAAAACCTTCCACTTAGCCGCATAGTTTAGCGAAGAGGAGGTCCTCCTACAGTTAGAAATCGCGTCCACTGCTCGTCCTGTAAAGTGCTTGCCATGCAAGAAGGACCGCACAACGGAAAAACGTGAAGGTTGTGATGGAGTTGGCGCGATTTCCCCTGCGAAAGAAGATCCTCTCGTGGAGGAAGCTTCCGCGGTAGGTCCCACAACAGACACCTGAGTAGATTTATCCACGGTCTCTGTGGCGACAGAGATGCTACCAACAGAATCTTGCATTGAGATTGTTTTATCTTTAGCAATACTTGTTGAATTAACGATGCTGGAGGATACGCATATCCTATCATTCCGTCCCAAGGGATCGACAGAGCGTCTACTGCAAATGCTCTTGGATCCGGACACGGAGACACATACGTCTGCAACTGATTGTTGAGATGTGTCGCAAATAAGTCTATCATTGGCCGTTCCCATTGGTAGCAAATCTGATTGAATACTTGTTTGTTGAGAGTCCACTCCGACGGCAACAAGCGACCCTTTCGTGAAAGGGAGTCTGCTAGCACATTCAGACGACCCGGTATGTGACGGACCGAAAGAAGAACGTGATGTTCTAATGCAAACAGAAGGATTCTTTCCGTTAGATTGAACAACGGAACTGAATGAGTGCCTCCCTGATTCCGTATATACGCCACTACTGTCGTATTGTCGGATAGAATTTGGACATGAGCATCGTGAATAATGTCCATCCAGTGACGTAACGCAAGCCAAATTGACATCATTTCCTTGATGTTTATGTGCTTGCACAGGAATTGCGGATCCCAAAGACCCTGGCATCTCGAATCCGTTGGGATTAATGATGCACCCCAACCTGTTTGACTGGCATCCGTCATAACGGTAAAACTCGGATCCGGCAACTGCAGCGGAACTCCTTGAGTTAACCACTGAATGTTTGCCCAAGTCTGAATCTCTTCTTTCACTTGATCTGACAAGAGAACGTCTACATCGAGCGAATGAATTTTCACACTCCAATTCTGAGTCAGGAAAATTTGAAGAGGACGTGTGCGTAGCCGCCCCATCGGAATGAGATCCGCGGCGGCTCCGCACAGATCTATCAGTCTCATAAATTCTCTCGCCGTGACTTTGTCTGCGTGCAGACAATAGCGAGCGTAACAACTGACTAATTTCGCTCTGGTTAACGGCAGACGAACGAGATTGTTGTGTGTCTCGAAGCTCATTCCCAGATGAGTGAATGACTTGGACGGCACCAGATCCGACTTCTCCTCGTTTACTATAAAATCGAGACGTCGGAGCAATAGAAGAAGATTCTGAACATCGTTCTGAAGCGTTAACTCGTTGCCGTACCTCTGAAGAATGTCGTCCAGGTAGGCCGACGTTACCGCAGACGAATGAGCTCGGAAGTAGATCATTACCGAGTTCATTACCCGAGTGAAAGCCCAGGGTGCTAGATTCAATCCGAAGCACATCGCCCGGAATTGATACACCACTCCTAGGACTGCGAAGCGTAGATACTTTCGGAATGTCGGATGTACCATGACGTGAAAGTACGCATCTTTGAGATCTATGCTCGTTGCATAATCGTTCACCCGAATACTCGCTCTGACCTATCGAATCGTCTCCATATAAAACTTCGGAGCGACGATCAGCTTGTTTATCCAGCTCAAATCTATGACTGGACGGAACGAGCCGTCTGGTTTCGGAACCAGAAACAGATGGCTGTAGAATCCCAGAGATTCCTGGTTTTCTACGACCTCTACCGCGTTCTTCATTAAAAGAGACTGCACCTCTGATAACAGAGCGTCTCTTTTCTGTGGATTTGACGGAAGATGAGTCCACTTTGGACTTCGAGTTAATGGAGGCTTTCGTTTGAAGGATATCTTTAGACCTTCCGAAGTCACTCCTCTCACCCAAGGGTCGTCCGTAATCGACGCCCACTCTTGTGAAAAACTCGACAACCTTCCGCCAACCGGAACGCGATAGAGGTTTAAGCCATCACCTCCTGGACCTGCGAGGCCTGCGGTAGGAGAAACCACGTCTTCCACGACCCGCACCTCGCCTCGTCGACCTCGGGGCGTCCGACCGATTGTCCCGGCCTGAAGGACGTCCCGAACGAGAGTCGCTATCCTGACGGTCTCTCGAATAAGACCAAGAGGACGCACCGGAACCTCTATAGGAACCTCTCTTGGGCACATTAGACCCAGAAGTGCCTGTCTTATTCGTGTCTGCTGTATCCGACTTTTTAGGAGCCGATCTGAACAACAGAGAATCATTAGCTTTCTTTTTAATTTTATCATAAATAGCGGAAAGCTTGCCGTCAAAGAGAAGTTCTCCTGAGACCGAAGCGACTCTAAGAGAGTTCTTCACCTTAGAATCCACTAGTGTGGATGTAGCTAGGGCTGCGTCACGTCTAACCAACTCCAGATTTGCCACTGAAAGGGCGGAGTTACACGTGGAATAAGCTACTGCCCTTGAAAGAAGTCTTAAAGAGGATTGTATATCCTGAAACTCTTCCCCTTGAAGGCGCAGTGATAACGCCTTAGTAAGGTGATCTGCGTAAGATAAGGCATATAAATTGGCTCTGTTAGACGCAATAGCTGTTTCCAACACCGTGGTTGGAATAGAAGCTGACGACGGTAATGATAGCTCTAAGTCTTCCGCCTCGTCGTCCATACGCAGAGGAACTCTCGGTATACCCTGTCCTGCCGTATCGAATTTATTCCTTGCATTAATGAAAGGCAGGTTGAGAGTATTAGCGGACAAGAAACCTGCTTTCCCCGTCCTGGAAGCAAGTTTAAATATAGCGTCGTTCAATAATTCAAATGTTCTTGCAACATTATTGGACTGCGATGGAAACTCAGGAGCGATGTCCCTGAACCGCTCAAAAAATTCAGAGTCCAATGACGCTATAATTCTCTTGTCCGGAAGCGCAGCAGTCTGGCCCAACGGAACAACTTGAGGGAGAAAGTGCCGGATGAAGTCCACGGCAGCTTTATGTTGTTCCGAAAGGGATAGCTCCAAGTCATCTGTATCCCTTTCACCATTCGGTCGGACCTCCCGATGTTCCCGGTCGTCCGCCCCCGATGCTTCGGCGGAGCGTACCGACCCAGCGCCGTCGGATAATTCTCGATCCGACACCGTTTCTGTCGGCTGCTGGGATGCTGCGATAAGCTGTGCTATCTGCACAAGAATGTCCGACGTCGAGACCTGCGGAGGCGCAGTCTTTCGCTGCTTCGCCGAGGGCAGCTCCGCATCAGATGGCTCCCGCATACTTTTCCTATGCGAACGTCCGGAGTCCATCGGTCTCGAATCCCTGGCTGCCGGATGGTGTGACCTGGTCGCCGAAGAATCCTTCATCGGCGAAGCTGGTAAAATATCGGCGGTCACGCAGCCAAGGTGCGGTCGTGTGCGCTGACGAGAAGAGGAAGCCTTAACAGTCTCTGCGGACTGCTTATACAACGGAGCGTCCCGAGCGACGGACGTATGCTCCGCTAAAGACACATTTTGTACCACAACATCTGGTCCCAGATGTTGTTGTACGAGAGAGGGACCTCTCTCGCTCGCGGCCCGGCTGGACCTGGACGAGCTAGGAACCAGACTAAAAGGCTTCCTCCGTTCTCGCTTACTATCCGCCGTCACTGGGTGTGCATCTATTATGTTTATAGTGCTCGCATCACCCAAAATTTCCTCTTGGACCGCATCGGACGAACCCGGCTGCCGAACCATTCGATGAATGGACGCTACACCGGGCGAGCTAGCGGACGACATTTGTCTAATCTCCATGAGCACTTTTGCCGCTAGCTATGAATTCATTTGTGACGACGGACACACACTTGAAGAAGATAACATGGAAACATCACCCTGTTCTGGTTCCTCTGAAACAGAAACTGAAAGAGTGGAGTGACCTTGTGGAGAAAGAGCCGGCATCGCTCTTTCTCCAGAAACAACATATCGTGACACACGTTTCCAATGTTTCTCATCCCAATGTTCACATATAGGACAGGGATTAATGCGAGAACACTGACTACAATTAATACAATGATCATGAAAGTCAGAGGAAGATTTCTTCCTATTACAATTTGAACAATGTCCCTTCATTGTGAAAGAACAACAATAAGTCCTAGTTACTCGCAAAAACCCCTGACACAAAGATACATAATAACATGATCCATTAATAAATGAAAAAACAATTGCAAAACAAAATAATTTTGAAAAAATATTTTTTCAGAGAAGCCCAAGTTGCTGAAAAGTAACGTTGAGCCCCGATGGATCCGATGGCAAAGTGTGGTCAAAAATTTTAAATTTATATAAAATAATTAATGAGACACTTTCGGATAATATAAATGTATCTTATAATGAGATAAACTACCACAAAGGCAAACAGCCCCCCTCAAAAAAGGCTGTTGCCAATGAAAACAAACAGTGTAAACACACTAGAAAACATGACTCCAGGCACTGAAAAAACTGGCCCGGAATCAGTCATCAATTACACTCTATCTGATGCAAAACAGAGACTCCCAGGGGAGAATCTGTAGAACATCAGATGGAAGATGCAGAACACAAACGTTATACACCCATGGGTGAAAACGTAACTATGGGGAAAATAACAGAAAACATTCTGTAACCAAGCAACTCTCCCAGGAAATTTTAGAAATGAAATTTCTCAAAAATATGCCAAAAGCATGGGAGAATTGCCAGGGGGGACTTTAGAAGGCTAGGGGAGAGGAAACACTGAATAAGCAGTGCAACAATTAGCAAGAATGACAACAAGAGGCCCATGCCTCGAAAATAGGCAACTTAACATAATTTCATCAAAAAATTTTAAGTACAGCCCTGATTATTTTTTGCCACTTCTTTTTCCTCTCCTCCTTCTATCCTCCTTAGAATCACATTTTCTCCAAAAATTACGTGTCTGGCATCCTTTAAACTGAGATTTACAAGCACAAAGATCAGTGAGATGTTGACTGATGAAGGGCCAAACAGAGAATGATAATTGGCACCAATTTCGGGACGACTGCGTCACTGCGCATGCGCAGTAGAGGCGTAGTATGGAGGTTCTTTAGGACATGATTTCTTTTTGTTTTGGATGCAAATTTTGGGGATTGGGGGGCAAAATTTGTGTTTGGCCCTGGTTTTGTTGGAGTTAGCACCAGCTAAGTCTGGGTCATTGGTACAGTATAAAAATACAGATTTTGGCATCGTTGGTACAAAATGGCTGCTGGCAGGCATCTGGAATTTGGGACTGCACCCAAAAACACTCGTTCTCGTCCCACGGTCATAACAAAGGTACCCAAGAAGTTTTGTAAAGATTGGTTCATAAATACGGCCTCTAGCCCGACCCATAGCAGCTTGGCACTTACAGCTCTGAAAGTAACACAAAATAAATCAAAGTTAGTCTAATTTGCATAATTTACGCACGAGAAAAAAACCCGTATTATATGTGATGTATCCCATTGTATTATACATTTATACAAAACTTTATTCAAATCAGAACTTTCATACAGAAGTTCTGTACAAAAAACTGATTTTTGCATCATCGGTACAAAATGGCCACTGGCAGCCATCTTGAATTTTGGACCACACCCAAAAACACTCGTTCCCGTCCCAGGGTCATAACAAAGGTACCCAAGAAGTTTCGTAAAGATTGGTTCATAAATACAGCCTCTAGCCCGAGCCATAGCAGCTTGGCACTTACAGCTCTGAAAGTAACACTAAATAAATCAAAGTCAGTCTAATTTGCATAATTTACGCACGAGAAAAAAACCTGTATTATATGTGATGTATCCCATGGTACTAAATATTTATACAAAACTTTATTCAAATCAGAACTTTCATACAGAAGTTCTGTACAAAAAACTGATTTTTGCATCATCGGTACAAAATGGCCGCTGGCAGCCATCTTGAATTTCGGACCACACCTAAAAACACTAGTTCCCGTCCCAGGGTCATGACAAAGGTACACAAGAAGTTTCGTAAAGATCAGTTCATAAATACGACCTCTAGCCCGAGCCATAGCCAATTGTTGACAGATGGACGGACGGACGGATGGACGGACGGATGGACGGGCGGACGGACGGACGACGGGCCATGACAATAGCTCAAATTTGACTTCGTCAAAGTTGAGCTAATAAATATGACTGAAATAAAAAAAATGAAAGAAAACAAAAACGTTCACGTGTTCCGACACTCACCTAATTTCGTGCAGTAAAGGCCCACACACACTGGCCGTAGTCGTTCTTATGTAGGCCCCACTGGCTATTCTAACAGTCGGGGTGTGACTTATACAAAGGTAATCGTCACAGGGGAGCTGTTTTGGCTGAAAATATTGGGTGCGACATATACGTGGCAGCAACTTATACACAGACATAATTACGGAAATAATCGCTTTTGGGTTTGTCCGTTCTGTTGACTTTCACTGCCATTTTCAAAATGAGATTACGAGGGGGTCGTTGTAAATTTAAAAGTTTAACGGCAAACTTTGCAAAAACCATATGGACATTTTTTTTGGTGCCTGTCGGTATGGTTTTTCGGTTTGCGGCAAAAATCGAAATTGAAACCGAACCAAAAAACCACAAAACCTCCATACTCTAACAATGAACAAGGAAATGTTAAAAAATTTATAGTAATTTATATATTTTTTATACTTGCCAATGACCCAGACATAGCTGGTGCTAACTCTTAAAAATATAGGGCCAAACACAAATTTTGCCCCCCAATCCCCAAAATTTGCATCTAAAACCAAAGAAAACATGTCCTGAATGCCCCCCCCCCCCCCCCCCCCACACTTCACCTCTACTGCGCATGCGCAGTGTCAAGGACGTCCCGAAATTGGCGCCATTAATCATTCTTAAACCAGTGCCTGGTAAGCGCTATGTACTCAGCGGGGAGGTATGAGTTCCCAACTCCTGGGAGGGCCATCCCCGTCTGGGTCACTGGTAAGTATAAAAAATATATAAATTACTATAAATTTTTTAACATTTTTATACTGTACCAATGACCCAGACATAGCTGAATAGTAAAAAGGCTGGAGGGCCTAGGACATAGCAGAAATTCCAATAAGCTCAATTATATAAAATAGAGTCATCCCCTCGAGAGGAAAAGGAGCATTAGGCCTTACATATATCTTTCTTATTTATGATAAATTAGAAAGACACAACACCTTCCATAATTGAGCATCATAACATCCATGTACTCTATTAATATCCAGTATAATCCTTATACTAATAATTTTTAAAGTAAGCCAATAAATAAAGTAAGTCTAGAGAATAGAGACTCTTTATACTCCTTAAAAGTGTCTGAGGATTGTATAATAATGTCCGTTGACACGTGCTATATTCAAAAGCCATACTTTAAAAACTAAGACCTGAATGAATTTTTAAAACATAAACTTATCACTTAAAAACCATCCCAGTAACAGCTCAGAATTACTAACTCCGGAGGAGGTATCCCCTTGTTTTCATAGTAAAACAGGTGACCCAAGGGAACACCCTCCCCCCCCCCCCCCTTCTCCTTGCCCTGGGTCAAATAGCCCAGAGCGAAGAGGGCAGCAGGATGGAGTCACTGCCGGAACAGAAAGCCTACCTAGCTATAGCAGCAACTGTTAAGTGAATGACATTCTGAGCAGTAGATAATAGACCTAACAATGGAGGCCTCCAGAAATAGACTCAATATTTCTGAGATAAAAATTCATGAATGTGGATGGCTGAGCCCAATGTGCAGCCTTCATAAAATCTGTAATAGCGACACTATTAATGTAAGCCCAAAAAGTAGAAAGAGCTCTTACTTCATGAGCCGAAATCTCAAGCACAAACTGCTGAATTAATGATATACCATAAGCAGTACCGATAGTTAATTGAATCCATTAGCAATAGAATGGAGCGTAATGTCCTTCTATTAGGCATCAAAGACAGAAGAAGCTCATGTCCATACTAATAAACTGATAACTGTTATATATATGTAAACTCTAACCGGACAGAGTAAAGGCCTATGCCCGTACGAAGACGGAAGGACCTTAATAACAATAAGTTCCGGATATTTATTAGGAGCCTGATTCTTAACCGAAACTCCAACATTAGTAGTAAAGGAAATAGTGTTTCTGATACTACAAAAGTGAGAATCGTCCAACGATAGTGCATGAAGCTCACTGACTCTTCAGTAGAAGAGAAGACTAAGAGAATTACTATCTTAAAAGGTCAGAATTTGAAAACTACTGTTTCCAAAGGCTCAAATGATTACTTAGCTAAATAAGAACCGAAGCTAAATTCCGTATAGGAATTTAATCTAAGGATTCTAGGTCTATTTATCGAAAAGTTTCTAAGTGACTTAGATAAAGAGACATAAGACTCAATTGTAAACTATCATAGAGTGCATAGGTATGAGATAACATAGACCTATAACCTTAATAGTAACAGGCTGCAGTTGATCTTGTCAAACAAGTATACTAGAAAGTTGCAATGTCTAGTATGGAGGGATCAAAAATATCAACATTATGATCCCTACACCAACGACGGAAGAGCCTCCACTTTAGCCGCATAGAATAGCGAAGAAGAGGTTCTCCTACAGTAAGAAATCGCGTCCATAGCTCGTCCTGTACAATGCTTGCCGTGCAAGAAGGACCACACAACGGAATACATGAAGGTTGAGACCTTGCTGGTTGTGATGAAGTTGACACGATTTCCCCAGCGAAAGAAGATCCCAGGAAGTTTTCGCGGTAAGTCCCACAGTAGACACCTGAGTAAATCTACCCACGGTCTCTGTGAAGACAGAGATGCTATCAACAGAATTGTATTGTGGATGTTTATCTTAGCAATACTTGCTGAATCAACAGCGCTGAGGATATGCATATCTATCATTCCGTCCTATTAGATCAATAGAGCGTTAATAACATAAGCTCAGGGATCCGGACATGGAAACACATACGTCTGCAATTGAATAGTGAGTTGTGTCGCAAATAAATTATCATTGGGCTCTCCCATTGATAGCAAATCTGATTGAATACTTGTTTGTTGAGAGTCCATTCTGACGGCAACAAGCGACCCTTACGTGAAAGGGAGTCTGCTAATACAATCAGACGACCCGGAATATGACGGACCGAAGCAGAA
Organism: Pictodentalium vernedei; assembly: GCA_031216915.1. Classification (NCBI taxonomy): domain Eukaryota; kingdom Metazoa; phylum Mollusca; class Scaphopoda; order Dentaliida; family Dentaliidae; genus Pictodentalium; species Pictodentalium vernedei. The sequence continues at coordinate 716,163,796 of CM062295.1, read as the reverse complement.
CTTGGTGTAGTATAACAAACAGAAGGATTCTTTCCGTTAAATTGAATAACGGAATCGAATGAGAGCCTCCCTGGTTCCGAAGATACGCAACTACTGTCGTATTAACGGACAGGATTTGGACATGCGTTTCTGAATAATGTTCATCCAATGACATAATGCAAGCCTAAATAACATCATTTTCTGGAAGTTAAGTGCTTGCCTAGAAACTGCGGAACCCAAAGACCCTGGCACTTCAAATCTGTTGGGATCAATATTGTACCCCAACCTGTTTGACTGGCATCCGTCATAATCATAAAACTTGGATCCGGCAACTGCAGTGGCACTCTCTGAGTCAACCACCGAATGTTTGCCACAGTCTGAATCTCTTGCTACACTTGATAGACAAGAGAACGTGTATATCGAGCAATTCATAGATTGCTGAAAAGTTGCCGTCAAAGAGAAGCTTCTCAGAGACTGAAGCGACTCTGAGAGAGTTCTTCACCTTGCTATCCACGTGCGTGGATGTAGCCAGGACTGCGTCATGTCTAACCAACTCCAGGTTGCCACTGAAGGGCGGAGTTATACGTGGAAAAACTACTGCCCTTGAAAGAAATCACATTGAGGACCATTCCCTTGGAATTCTTTCTCTTGAAGACGTAATGATAACGCCTCAGTAAGGTGGTCTACGTATGATAAAGCATCTAAGTTAAGTCTAATAGACATCATTGTCGTTTCCAACATCGTGGTTGGAATTGACATAGACGGCGAAAAAGATAATTCCCAGTCTTCAGCACCGCCGTCTAGACGCATATGAACTCTTGGTATGCCCTGTTCTGCCAACATAAATTAATTCCTAGAATTGTAAAAAAGGCAGAATAGAGCATTGCGGACAAGAAACTAGACTATGATGCTTGGTAGCAAGCTTATATATAGCGTCGTTAAATAATTCGAATGTTCTAAAGACATTATTGGACTGTGTCGGTAAGTCAGGAACAATGTCCCTGAACCGATCCAAAACTCCGTGACCAATGACGCTATTAGTCTCTTATCCAGCATCGCAGAAATGTAGTCCGACGGAACAACCTTTGGAAGATAAAGCCGGAAGAAATGTATGGCAGGTTCTGTTGTTCCGAAAGGGAAAGCTCGAAAACGTCCGAATCCTTTTCGCCATCCTGTCGGACCCTATAAAGTGTTCGGACGTCCGAACCTGATGCAACAACGGAGCGCACCGACCCAGCGCCGTCGGATTATTCTTGATCCGACCGAGAATTTGTCGCTTGCTGGGATGCTGCGATAAACTGTGCTATTTTGGATAGCACATCCGTCACTGAGGCCTGTGGAGAAGCGGTCTTACGATGCATTGCCGCTGGAAGCTCCGTGTTCATTACCCCGTGCATACTTCTATTATGCAAGCGAATGGAGTGTATAGGCCTCGTGTCCCTTGGCTACCGGATGGCGTGACCTGTTCGCCGTGGAATCACTGAATGGCAAAACTAGCCGGATACTCGAGGTCACATAGCCAATGTGCGGTCGTGTGCGCTGCTGTGAGGATGAGGGAGCATTATCGACAGTCTCTCGGACTGTCAATACAACGGAGCGTCCCAAGCGACGGACATATGCTCCGAATGCAAAATATCTGTACCATATGTTGTTGTTCGAGAGAGGGACCTCTCTCGCTCGCAGCCCGGACGGACCTGGACGAGCTAGGAACCGGACTAAAAGGCTTCCTCCGATCTGTCCTCTAAACCGTCGTCACTGGGTGTGTACTAAAGTCTATTATAGTGCTCGCATCACCCAAATCTCCTTCCTAGACCGCAACGGACGAACCCGACTGCCAAACCATTCGATGAATGGACGCTACATCGGGTGAGCTAGCGAACGTCAACTCCGTCGATCCAACTAGGGACCTCTTAGGCGATTGACGTATTCCATGAGCACTTATTGCCGCTAGCTCTTCATTAACTATGACGACAGAGGCACACTTTTGAAAGACATCTCAGTAACTTTGCGAACAAGAAACCAGACATGCATGTTAATAGCAAGCATATAATAATATATATAGCGTCGTTCAATAATTCAAAAGTTTGTGTGACATTATTGGACTGTGTCGGAACTGAGGGACGATGTCCCCGAACCGAACCAAAAATTTCTATGTCCACCGACGCTATCAGTTTCTTATCCGGTATCGCAGCAATCTGGTCAGACGAAAGAACCTCTAGAAGATAAAGTCAGATGACATACACAGCAGCTCATGCTGTTCCGAAAGGGAAAGCTCGAAATCCTCCGAATCCCTTTCGGCATCCCGTCGGACTGGATGAAATTTTCGGACATCCGTACCTGCTTTCGCGGAGCGTCCCGACCCAGCATCGTCGGATAACACATAATGCGACAGAGATTCTGTCGTTGCTGGGATGCTGCGATAAGCTGTGCTATTTAGGATAGCACGTCCGTCACCGAGGCCTGTGCAGTAGCGGTCTTATGATGCTTTGCCGCTGGAAGCTCCGTGTACGTTGACTCCCGCACACTTTCTTATGTGAACGTCCGGAGTCTGCAGGCCTCATGTCCCTGGCTACCGGATGGTGTGACCTGGTCGCCGATGATTCTCCGATTGGCGAAGCTGACTGGATATCCGAGGTCACGTAGCCAAGAGCGGTCGTGTGCGCTACCATGAGGATGAGGAAGCCTTATTGACAGTCTCTCCGGACTGACTATATATCGGAGCGTCCCGAGCGGCGGACGTATGCTCCGAATGCGAAACATTTTGTACCACAACATCTGGGGCCAGATGTTGTTGTACGAGAGAGGGGCCTCTCTCGCTTGCAGTCCGGATGGACCTGGACGAGCTAGGAACCGGACTAAAAGGCTTCCTCCGTTCCCTCATCTAATCCGCCGTCACTGGGTGTGCATTGGTTGATTTATAGTGCTTGCATCACCCAAAACTCCTTCTAGACCGCAACGGACGAACCTGGCTGCCGAACCATTCGATGAATGGACGCTACACCGGGCAAGCTAGCGGACGTCAAAGGCCGTCAAACCTACTAGGGTCCTCTTAGGCAATTGACGTATTTACATGAGAACTTTTCCGCTAACTCTTCATTAATTGTGACGACGGAGGCACACTTTGGAAGACATCACGGAAATATCACCCTGTTCTTGATCGTCTGAAATAGAGATTGATAAAGTAGAGTGACCCTGCGGGGAAAGGACCGGAATGGCCAATTCCCCACTAACATACCGTGACACACGCTTCCCATGTTGTCATCGAAATTAAGACATACAGAACAGGAGTTAGTGCGAGTACACTGACTACATATACAATGATTATGAAAGTCAGAGGAAGATTTCCTCTTATTACAAATGAACAATATCCTTTCATGTGAAAAGAAAACAAAGTCCTAGTACTCGCACCAACCCCTGACAATCAAAATACATAATAACATGATCCAGTAACATAGAAAAAATAATTGAAATCAAAAAAATTTTGAAAAAATATTTTTTCAGAACAGCCCAAGTTTCTGAAAAGTAACGTTGAGCCCCAATGGATCCCAAGCCTATGTGTGGACAAAAATTCTAAAAATATTTTAAACAATTTATGCAACACTTACGAACAATAATAATGTATCTAGTTATGATTAAATGAACATCAAGATATTATTTTCAAAAAATCCCCCCTCACACAGAGGGCTGTTGTAAATGTAAACAATGAGTGTAAAAACACCAGAAGAAGACTCCAGGCACCCTGGTCCGAAATCAGTTACCAATAATACACTATCTGATGCAAAACAGAGACTTCCAGGGAAGAAACTGTAGAACATCAGATGGTAGATGCAGAACACTACGCCTAACCACCCATAGGTGAAGACGTAAACATGGGGAAAAGAACAGAATTCATTCTGTTATCTAGCTAAAACTCCCAAGAAATTTTAGTAATAATATTACAGAAAATATGCCAAAAGCATGGGAGAATAGCAAGAGGGGACTTAAAGGAAAGGGAGAGAGGAAAACACTGAACAAGCAGTGTAACTTGATAACAAGAACGACCACAACAGGCTGTTGCCTCGAAAATAGGTAACTTAACATAATTTCATTAAAAAAATTTAAGTTACAGCCCTGATAATTTTCTGTCACTCATTTTTCCTCTCCTCCTTCTATATCCTCCTTAGAATCACCATTTCTCTAATATTTATGTGTCTGGCATCATTTAAACTGAGATTTACAAGCACAAAGATCAGTCAGATGTTAACTGATGAAGGGCCAAACAAAGAATGATTAATGGCGCCAATTTTGGGACGTCCTTGACACTGCGCATGCGCAGTAGAGGTGAAGTGTGGAGGGCCATTCAGGACATGTTTTCTTTGGTTTTAGATGCAAATTTTGGGGATTGGGGGGCAAAATTTGTGTTTGGCCCTATATTTTTAAGAGTTAGCACCAGCAATGTCTGGGTCATTGGTACAGTATAAAAATACATGTTTTTTGAACAGTGCTTTGAAAGATACAACACTTTGGATGAATCAGACTTCTGGTGCGGTCAATTTGGATCTTGTAAGCAATGAATCAACTGTGTGTAATTAATCCAATGGTGAGTGTTAAGTGCACTGAAAAGCCATTTTAATGTCTATTTTTGTAACATTTTCCAGCCTTGGGAGAGGGAAAGCCCCTCCCCACCCCCTCAGCACCTTGACAACTCATTAAAAAAATCCCCCACAGATTGTGGATATTCCTGATCGTATTTATGCTAATCTATTTGGATTCTCATAAAAATTAAAGGATTTTATGCCATGTGATGTGCTTCTTATTATCTTTGATGATCTATTTTACGCTTTACCTAACATGAAAGGCAGACGACACTTGCAAATAAAAATCTTGAATAACTAATTTTTTTTTCATTTTTTGCATTAAAACCATAGCTTTTGATCCCTCATTGGAATGAGCTCATTCCAATGAGGGGTCATAAGCTATGTTTTTGGGCCAAAAAGAGAAAAAATAATGAAAATTGGATAGTGATTTTTGTGAATAGCACTGGGCGATTTTGGCCATTACGTTGGGTAAAGGTTTAAGAATTGGTAGTGGCTCATTGTTTTGAGAGCATTGGACTTTAAACCAAAAGGTAAACTATTCGGTCCTGACCTGCATCATCTGTGCTGTGTCCTTGAGCAATACACTTTATCCCAAATGCCCACATGGAGGCATGGTGATGCTGTGTACTGAGGCATACTGCACATCAAGGCAGCACTTGCCTTCACTCATTGCCAACTCTGCTTGTGCCAGGTTAGTAAGTTGCAGAGTTTGACAGTTACTGCTGCTCAGTGTTTGTCTTCAAGGACTCTGGCCCATAAAACTGTTGTACACAATGTGACGCTGGTTCTTGAAAGTGTCATTAAAACCCAATAAACAAACCAATAATGTTTTGTAGAATAGTAGAACTTGTATGACTGATGCATTCTATAAAACTGCTTACCAGCCTCGATTATCTGAACTCCATCCCATTCATTTTGAGTTCTAACTGTTGTATCCTCAGTAATATCATTTGGGGTATCATCTATCAAACCACTTGCTTTCAACCGCTTAAGCTAAAATATGAAAAAAAAAAACAAAAAAATTCTCTGTATATTTTTAAAGGGTAATTGTATATGTTGAGGGCTTATATTTTGATGAGAACCCGAGAATCGATTCACGTAAAGATTCGTGCAACAAAAGCAGCGAGAATCTATGTAGATTCTTGCTGACCCTCTGCTAGGATTCTCATGAAAAGAATTGAGTTCATTTAACCCTTTACCTCACATAGCAACAGCAAATTAACCAATACAACGCTAACGTGACCTGAAATAACCTGACACTTGGTCAATAAAATTGTACAAATATGGGTGTTATTGGAACCGGCTCAATGAGCCGGTTCCAATGACATCCATATTTGTAAGGTTTTATTGGTAAATACTGTTTATTTTTCAAAAACTTAACAAATTCAGTTTATGAGTTAACAATTAAAAAGCTGTGTTGGGTAAATGTTTACAGTATACAACAGGGGTTCAACCAATTTGCCCTCCTGTGATCGTGGGACACTCTTAGTAGGTATGGACTGGCACAACCATTTTTGTGAGAATCCATATGGATTCTTCAAAATTTAGATGAAATATATAGACAGAACATGATGTGTGTTTGAATCAGAGGGTGTTTTACATAACGAGTTGGAATGGCATAGTCATATTTCACAAGAGCCATAGGCTCAAGCGAAATATGATTACGCCATTCCAACGAGTTATGTAAAGTAAAACACCCACCGATTCAAACACACAACGCGTTCTGTATTTATTACTCAACTCATGCATTAAAATTCATTTAAATAAACAAATTTTAATTCCGATGTTTAAATCCAGAGATGAAGAGTCCGTTTGTTTTGACTGAAGCTGTACTGATCAAATGGATCAATAAAAAAATCAAAACAACCTTTTCGGAACCAGTGGGTTTTTTTTAAATTCATATCGCTGTTTCTCTTTGGCTGGTGCCCATTCACGCCTAACCATTTGGTGGCTATTACTGTTAGTAAAAATATAAGTACAGACTTGTGCAGATTTGTAAAACAGCTGGGAGAAACATTTTTAAAAGAAGTTCGAAGCATGTCAAGATGTACGAAGATTGCCGAAATAAAGTTGACCAATTTAGATATAACGGGATCCACAAAACGAGACGGCCACAGGACTGGGTTAATGTTCTGGTTGGAAATGATTGGGGTTTTTTTTTAAATATTATCTCATTTTTGGTTAACTATTTTTTGTAAACCGACTTTATTTTGCTTTGGTCGTTTCATTTTCACACTATGCAACTGACTGTCGAAAATTGTGTAACAAAATTTGGAAACTTTTCGAAGCGTATCTAATGACTCAATGGGAAAGGAACTGGTATGAACGGTGCTGGGAAAAAATATCTGGCTTGCACATCACCCATTGAATACAGAATCATTTATGTCATAGCGGCTATTCCGTTAAATACAAGGGTTTAAAGTTGAATGGATGTGTAATAAATGCACTGTATGTTGATTGTCACGACATACCCTACTCACAGAAGAATTGATTATGAAGTAATTATACAATAACATTATTTTTGAGGATGTTATGGTCTTCGTCTCGGGCCACTAATAGACCCTTGGGCTGTTAATCATTTTCGTAGGGCCGTCAATGAACCATAACGCCCGTAAAAAATAATGTTATTTGTATTATTATCACATTTCAAAGAGGTTACATGTTAAACCAAGAAAAATCAAGATTGCTATTTTTTTCATCATTTATATATTATTTCAACACAACTAAAATTCAAGGCACTGAACTTTTCTCCATGTTTTCCAAATCGTCTTCCCCTAACTCACTCGATCGTGACATTTTGAAAAAATTAACGCTGAAATTTATTGAAAATTGATGCGTGTCGTCTGTTTATCAACACAGTATTTTTGGCTAAGTATTGTCACGTGATTAATCAGTTGACGCCCAACGCAAACAAGTACCAAAAGTCATTTGTTGTACACGAGATTAGGAAATTTTAAACTCCGCGATTTTTCATGTCAAAACTATCAACTTTTCCACACCAAACCTTATAAAATCATAAATCGGAATTTTTTCCGGAAGTATTACAAATATTTTCACAGTATTTAAGGCCCTGGTTCACCTGTGAATAATCTGTTTAAAACTTGAAAATTTTACTTACCTCGGCGTGTCGTGCGTTTGCGGTTTTCACCTGGCCGCTTCCCACGCTGATAAATTGAATGCTTAGCACTTATGATTGCTCATTATTATCATTTTTCAATGTAGTAGATGTGTGAAATTCCCACACAATCATTGTCAGCCACTAACTCATGCCTTAAATGCGAATGTATATCTTAATTCTTTCAGGCCAAAGATCACAAAATTCCGCCAACACATCTCTCTTCTCCAAATATTCAAACTCAAAGCAGTGTTACCTCCCCTACATCTGGGGATGTGCGGGCCGCCAGGCCATATTGAAATGAATTTTTCATTATTGCCCGGGAACCCGGATGTGAACAGAAACATTTGAGTTTTGTGCAGCCCCCGAAAATGAAAATATTCGCCAGGGAGTGTCCTATAAAGTGAAAATAATATATGATATCATAGATAAATTACATATCCCCTCAACTGAATTACCAGTCTTATAACCAGGTCTGATTTTTGGAGGCAAGTGATTGCCTTAATATTTTTTACACTGTTTTCAGGAAGACAGATGTAATGTGTTTCATTTAATGTTGATCCACTGATCATTGATAGCACTTAAGTCAGTAATAGTTGGAAACTTGCATCAAAACAATCCTGCTTCATGCTCCAGGATCTTTTTTCAATCTTATCTTTCTCTCTGCCAGCTATCAGTAATAATAGCTACAGTACGTGGAGAGTGTATTATCACTAAATCACCCGCAGAGTGGAGATTCCACCCAAGCAATAATTGCAAATTTGTTGCAGTGCATAACCAGTACAAGCAAAGTTTCTGCCAATGGGCCTCCGGGTTAAACCCGGAGGTCCATTGGCTGAAACACTGCATGCATTTTTTTGTCGATATGTACAAAATTTGAAAGTTATAGCTTGGGTGATAACTCCACTCCATGGCATGCATTTTTTTGTCGATATGTACAAAATTTGAAAGTTATAGCTTGGGTGATAACTCCACTCCGTGGGTGATTTAGTTACACTCCACTCTCCGCATACTGTACAAGCTATGACAGCGATAACATTGTAGGTTTATTGCCCACACAACTGGATACAGAGAAACTCTATTAATTAGGTTGGAAAATATTCAATTGACAAGAAAAATCAATTAAAGCACCACAAAGTTGATCTTCTGTTTCTCAGACCATTTTTTGTAAAATTGCATGTGGGTGGACAGTTATTTATTTTAGTTTTTACTTTTGTATTTATTTCTTTGCCATCAAAAGTTCATGTTCTTGGTTTGTTTTATGTCTTCAGCCTCATAACCTACAGAATAGCATAGGTGGTGGTATATTTCAACCTTTGAGTTCATGAAGGCTTTGCAATAATGCTAAACATTGCAAAGCCTTGTTGCATGCAAGGGACAAATTTATCAATTTTATTAACTTCAGTAAAATATCAGACATAAAACATTTAATTTTTATTTTTTCAACTTTGCATTGATTATAAAAAGAGAGCATGCTGGCAGCCAAAAGGATCATGCAGGAGGGTCTGAGAAATGATAAATTTAAAGTAATTTGTATATTTTTTATACTTACCAATGGCCCAGACTTAGCTTGTGCAACCTCAATATTATCAAGGGCCAAAAACAAAATTTGAACCCACCAATCCCCAAAATTTGCATGCAATACCGAAATTTAAAAGACCTGTCTGGCCCTCCATACTTTTAGTACTTGCACATGCACAGTACCCAGGAAGAGACTGGAATTGACACCCAGCATCATTCTTCCTAGTTGTGCCTACTAATGTTATAACTCAGCGGGGAGGATGAGTGCCCACTTATGAGAGAGCCATCCCCATCTGGGCCATTGGTAAGTATAAAAAATATACAAATTACTTTAAATTTATCATATTTTTATACTAAAACCAATAGCCCAGAATTAGCTGAATCGTAAAAAGGCAGGAGGGCCTAGGACTTAAAGGAATAGCAGACTAAAATTCAGCTCCTTAGCCTGCATTAGAACTCCCAAGGTGAAAAGGAGATTAAAATTTTAGGGAATTACATATATGTCCCTCTATACAACAATAGAGAAGACATTCCACCGAAATAAGGAGCAATATCCAAGTAATTCCCTATTACTTAGCATAAATGATTACACTAATTGGGTGTAACGAGCCCCCAATTTTAAGGCTAGTCTGGAATAAGACACTCAAAATTAGGAAAAGTGTGTCCGAGAGTGGGAGACTAACGCCCACAAACACACGCCGTATATAACGTAACAAGCTGTATATAAAGATCAGAATAATCTATAGACAATAACGGCTTCACTCATAGTAACACACTTATTATAAGGCCAGTAGAGAAAGTGAAATCATCCCCCCCCCCCTTCTTTTTTGAAGGAAGTAATCTTCAAAACAAAGAGGAAGTGGCCTGGAATCAGCAAATTGCAAGCTTCTAAATGTATGCCGCATCCGGAATATGAAGATAGGTCGATAACCGGTGATATTAATATGTACAACCTTAAATTTGTTCAATTGAATCCCAATGGAAAGTTATCTAATAGAACTTATAGGCTTCTGTGCCAAGCAACAGGCGACAATGTTCAGGTGTGCAAGTAAATTCCTATAATGAACATCCAAATTGTAACCGTTCAATCTACCAGAATGAGAGAGTAGGATTTTCCTTTGTGTATCGCTTCCAGTTGAAGACTGGATTCAGGACATAGAACATGATATGAATAAAACCCGTCAGAGACAGTCCCCAAATAACTCATTGTTCCCTAGGTCCGTTAACATCATATGACTGTACGGAGAAAGAATACTACTCCTAATAATGAAGCCAAAAATAGAGAACGTATGCACAGGCAGTCTGTATGGAAAACCATAACTGATCCAACTGGCCCAAAATTCTGATAAGCTCTGATATTTAGACTGAGCTAGAATTAAGAGAATCTAATTAAGAAATACGTCTGCTTAATGATAAATATATATTATGCACGCCACCAACAGAATCCCGCATGTACCCTCGCCTGAATACAGCCTGTATCAACGGTGTAACCGAGCGATACAAAATATAACCAGGAAACTGAAGGAATAAAATGACGTTAATGCGATTTAACCTAAGGAATAGACTCATACGTCGTAACAGAGCAGACAACTCTGAGCGTAAATTTCTTAGAGTGGACTAATTGCCATATTGGAGAATGTCGTCCAGATAACCGACATGCCTGCCACACAGGTACACGAAGCCTAGCAATGTCAACCGAATGTATTCATGAAAGAATTCAGAATCCAAAAACAGTTACTGTTCAGGAATCATATGCTCGTATATGATTTATGAACGAACAACCACAGGAAGCAAACCAACTAAAGAGTGGATGCGCCCCTGAAGTCGCCGTTAGACCACATCCCACCCGCCAATCGAAGAGCAATGAAAGACATGTATATAATTGAATGCATACAAGGCTTACAGGAAGAGAACTACGCCCTGCCCTGTAATCGCCTCTTAATAAATCATATCGAATCCCCGCCACCTGCATTATTTGAATCGCTAGATAAGTAAGGCCTGTGCAGTAATACTAAAGCTTGGAACTGTGACAAATTCTTTTTTCAGTATAGGAAAAGGAAACCTCACACTACAATTCCAAAGCTATACTGCTGCTGCTGTTCTCAATAAAGAGTAATACAGCTAATAGAAGCTTATTGTTAATCAAAACAAGCATGACCAATTTAACCCGGCACGACTCGTAACGCTTCAGTGTTAGTCATCTAGAATAATATAAAACCGTAGGGCTCCCTCATGTGTGACCAACTCCATAATGCCACTAAGGACGGAGAGGGACGTGATGAACATGGCACTATTGCAAGGAATACACCCGCTGATATAGCATGACATATCCCTAGAAATCTAGACCATACGCCATAGCCCCAAACAATACACCATATAGACATAATATCCAACACTTTTGAGTGGAAATATAATCCATAACAATAGATTGGATAAAAAATGAAGTGGGCGACGAAAAACGCAGTTCAGGCACCTGATCATGAAAACCTAGATGAACTCCTTGCACCCCATATAGACTATAGGAGGAAATATATTCCTGAGAAAGGAGCTAACTGCAGGCATCCGAAAGAACGCTCATTATTCTCACTAGGTTAATATGACATCAATCATAGGACTAAAAGCCTCAGACAACTAACACCAAGCAATACCGTTAAGGAGAGAACAACCTCTTCTATTATAACTGTATCTTGTCTGATATGACAGTGGTCTCAGTCTAGATGAAGCAGCTAAAGGTCTTCCTATTCGCGAAGACAATTATGAACTCCTTGCGCCTTGTACTGATTATAGCTGATTATAGCAGGAATATAATCCTGAAAAGGAGTTAACTATAGGCATTTGAAAGAATGCTCATTAATCACAATAGGTTAATATGGCATTATCAATAGGGCTAAAAGCCTCAGACAACCAACACAAAAACAATACCGCCAAAGAGAGAACAAACTCTTCTCATGTAATGGTACCTTGTCCAATAGGACAGTAGTCTCAGCATGGCTGAAGCAGCTAAAGGTCTTCCAATTCATGAAGACAATTAAATGGCTGTTAACTGCGGCCCTAGAAGCTCACTAAAGGAGGCATACAATGCTAGCCGCTAATGACAGGGAAAAACAGCACTCATAATTCTAGCTAGGCTACTATGGTGTCAATAATAAGACTAAAGTCTGTGAAACTTAAGAAAACAACACCAAGAAGGAAAAATGCACTCTTTCCTTTAGCAGTCTATTGGCAAAAGACAGCGGTCTTGGCATAGCTAACGTAGCTGAGAAGTTTTCATCTCCGTGAAGACAGATATCTCGGGGTAATTTTTGCGACTTTAGAAAGCTCACTAAACAGAGACTTACAAGTTAAGGGAAAAAGGGCTGCACTTGATTCTAATAAGCTGACCCGGGCTGAAGTGTGGAAGGAACATCCCGATGCGTGTTCCGACTCATTCCAGTTTCTCACAACAGACACAGTTGACCCCGACTGCTCCAACTCGCGATCTGACCCCAGATCTCGCCGAACGTCCCATAGAGAAACTTTCAGGATTCTTCTCCTTTTGCCATCGTCGCTGGGTGAGCTTTATATTATGAGGTGCTTGCTCTACCCCCATTTATACTACTCAACCACAATGGACCTACCCGACATCCCGGCTCCCATATATGGATGACCGCTTCACCGGTCGAGCTACCTGCATGCAGAGGATTAATCAAACTAACTAGAGACCTCAATCCCCTGGTAAATATTATGAGCACCTTGGAAGCTAGCTCTGTTTACTCATCAGAGCACGGCTCATCAGAGTGCTATGACGACAGTACGTAACAGACAGGTGTCAAAGTACCATCACCATGTTCTTGTTCCTCTGTAAAAGAGACTGAAAAGAAAGTATGAGCAGAGACCAGCCTAGAGGCTAAACTTAGGGAGAAGTCACTTCTCCCTCCCAAGGTTTTAAGGAGAAGTGAGGTGGAAATAGGGAGAAGTGAGCAAAAAATATTATTTCTCAAAAAGCTATGTCAAGTAAAGGGTTAAATTCAGTTTATCAAATTACTTTTGACAACCAAATATTCTCAAGAACCTGTGTTAGGTAAGAGGGTTAAATTCAGTTTATCAAATTTTGTCAACCAAATGCTATTTCTCAGAAAGCTGCTTCAGGTAAAGGGTTAAATTCCGTTTAGCAAATTATTTTTTTTGTCAACCAAATATTATTCAGAAAAAACTGTTTTAGGTAAAGGGTTAAATTCAATTTAGCAGATTATATTTGCCAACCAAATTTTTCTCAAAAAGCTGTGTTAGGTAAAGGGTTACATTCAGTTTAGCAAATTGTTTTTGCTAACCAAATATTATTTCACAAAAAGCTGTTTAGGTAAGGGTTCAATTCAGTTTAAAAGCTATCAGTGTGTGTGTGTGTGGGGGGGGGGGGGGGGGGGGGGAGGGGGAGGGGGGTTTAAATTCAGTTTAGTGAATTATTTTTGCCAACCAAATATCATTTCAATTCAGTTCAGAGAATCATTTCTTCCAGGCAAATGTTCTTTCATCTAGGAAGATAACTGAATTTGTCAGTTTGCTTTTAACACCATTTATTTCTGTAACTTACTACTTTTTGGTAATTTAGTAGGACCCTTATTGTGACTGCCACAAATGGAACACATCCAACAATAATTTTTAAAAATCACATGCTTCAAACTCACAAGTGCAAACTAAAAAATAAACATTTTTATCATTTACCAAAAATGTTTTTTTTTTTTAAATAAATACCCTGTATAGCAAAGTTTGACGTTGGAAATCACTTTTGAAATGAAACATTAAAAAAGAACTTGAGCAATTTTCGTCTTGTCATCTAACTTCACTCTAGTGTCGTGAAAACCTGAATTGTCATGACGAAATCATGCCGTGGTTGGTATTATTTTAGGGTTTTATGGGAAGTAAAATCAATATATTTGGTAATGCTTTAACCTGCCCAATTATTTGCTTTCACTGCACTTATTTTTTTTCTATTTTTAACAAGCGAGGTTAGCAACGGAATCGCTGGAAATAACTTTTCTCAGCGACTTTTCAAAACTGCAAGGCAACTTCAACTTCGCCCAGAGAAAGAATTTGGGCGAAGACCTGGTGTTAAGGGTGAAGATATCGCCTACTTCGCCTTGTAGGCTGGTCCCTGAGTATGAGCCTGCGGTGAAAGCCCCTACATCAGAACTTCACCGCCCACCACATAGGTTGACACCTGTTTCCAATGTTTGCATCCCACAGCACAGGTACCGAAGGAGTGCTGCGACTATCGGCAAACGACAAGCATTTAAATCTGAGGCTTCCTGGACTTACACTAAGTACCAATTATTATAATAAATACAATAATAATGAAGCCAAAATCATAAGTTCGCTGCACTCCCAATAATACAGAATAAACATCGCAAGGATACATAACATAGACAATCACAAAAATTTTCGAAATAAACTTTAAAAAACGTTTGAATGAAGCCTAAATACCCCAAGGCAACCTCATCAGTCCAAGGGCATCCCGATGGAGCCTAAGTGTGGACAAGCACTACCTAATTAAAGCTAAACTACTAACATATAATATGTATCCTAATAGGAAAAACAATAATTGTTTTAACTAAACACTGAATTAAGATGACTCCTAAACGTTACTGAACAGACAACAACGTCAAGAGGAAAAACCAGAAATTAACTAACAACAGGCACAACCAAGACCCAAAGTCAGTGACCGATCAACAACCACTTGATGCAAAGCTAGATCTTCATAAGAAGAAAAAATAATGCATCTGGTAGAAGATGCAAGAATACAAAACGTTCCGAACAGTAACAAACAGGATGTAAACACAGGGGATAAACGGAATACCTATTCCGTAAAACAAGTTAAACTCCCAAGAATTTTAATAAATAATTCTCAATAAAAAAGCCAAAAGAGCTTGGGAGTATAACAGGAGGGTTCAGGAGAGGAAAGGGAAGTAATATAACAAAACAACAGTGTAGTCATATTATAATGACGACGTTCAGAAGCATATCCCAAAATTGGGGAACATGAATAATTTTACATTATACATAAAAAATGAAAGAGTCAATGACTCTGTAGCTCAACTTGGATATGACAGGAATTAGTACTTGCTGTGACCAAGACAACTGAATAATGAATATGACAGGAATTAGTATTTGTTTTGACCCAGTCAACAATAATAAAAGAATTACAAGGTGACTGTAATGGACTACAGATTAAGACCAATCATTGTAGATTATTATTTTTGTGTGGAAATTTTCAGTCCCAAACAAAATATTTTCAGACTAAAATTTTTTCTTCTTCTTCTTAAAATTGACCAAAATGCATCAAAACACAAAAAACTAATTTCCGGATTTTGGTCCAAAATTTTCTAAGTCCCACCCGGACCCCAAATTTTCAGTGTAAAAAAAATTTATTTTTTTTTTGTCTTAAAATTGACCAAAACGCATAAAAAACCAAAAAACTAATTTCCGGATTTTGGTCCAAAATTTTCTAAGTCCCACCCGGACCCCTAATTTGCATAATTTATTCACGAGAAAAACTCTGTATTATATGTAATGTATCCCATGGTACTAAACATTCATACAAAAATTTATTCAAATCAGATCTTTCATTTGGAAGTTCTGCGCAAAAATCTGATTGCACTTAATTTTGAACAAAATGGCTGCTAGCGGCCATCTTGAATTTCAGACTGGACCCAAAAACACTCCTTCTCGTCCCACAGTGATAACAAAGGTACCCAAGAAGTTTCGTGAAGATCGGTTCATAAATACGGCCTCTAGCCCGAGCCGTATTGGGATCTGCACTCACAGTGCTGAAAGTAACACTAAATAAATCAAAGTTAGCCTAATTTGCATAATTTACGCACAAGAAAAAAACCTGCAATATATGTAATGTATCCCATGGTACTAAACATTCATACAAAAAATTATTCAAATCAGAGCTTTCATATGGAAGTTCTGTACAAAAAACAGATTTCGGCATCGTCGGTACAAAATGGCTGCTGACAGCCATCTGGAATTTGGGACTGCACCCAAAAACACTCGTTCTTGTCCCACGGTCATAACAAAGGTACCCAAGAAGTTTCGTAAAGATTGGTTCATAAATACGGCCTCTAGCCCGAGCCATAGCAGCTTGGCACTTACAGCTCTGAAAATAACACTAAATAAATCAAAGTTAGCCTAATTTGCATAATTTACGCACGAGAAAAAAACCCGTATTATATGTGATGTATCCCATTGTACTATACATTTATACAAAACTTTATTCAAATCAGAACTTTCATACAGAAGTTCTGTACAAAAAACTGATTTTTGCATCATCGGTACAAAATGGCCACTGGCAGCCATCTTGAATTTTGGACCACACCCAAAAACACTCGTTCCCGTCCCAGGGTCATAACAAAGGTACCCAAGAAGTTTCGTAAAGATTGGTTCATAAATACGGCCTCTAGCCTGAGCCATAGCAGCTTGGCACTTACAGCTCTGAAAATAACACTAAATAAATCAAAGTCAGTCTAATTTGCATAATTTACGCACGAGAAAAAAACCCGTATTATATGTGATGTATCCCATGGTACTAAACATTTATACAAAACTTTATTCAAATCAGAACTTTCATACAGAAGTTCTGTACAAAAAACTGATTTTTGCATCATCGGTACAAAATGTCCACTGGCAGCCATTTCGAATTTCGGACCACACCTAAAAACACTCGTTCCCGTCCCAGGATCATAACAAAGGTACACAAGAAGTTTCGTAAAGATCGGTTCATAAATACGACCTCTAGCCCGAGCCATAGCCAATTGTTGACGTACGGACAGACGGACAGACGCCTAGACGCCTAGACGGACAGACGGACGACGGACGACGGGCCATGACAATAGCTCAAATTTGACTTCGTCAAAGTTGAGCTAATTATAAAGTTACAGCCCTAAACATCCAAAACCACCATTATTCACTTCCAACATCCTGCTACACTGTTGATTCCATGAAAACCACCATTGATTTGTGTCTGGCATCTTCATTTAAAGTGTCAATGACACTGTAGCTCAACTTGTCAAGACATGTACATGTATAGTATGTGACACAGCAATGACAAACATCTAGGTAATGACCTGATAACAAAGGTACATATAAAGTATTGTAACGGTCTGTACATAAATACTGACCGTAGCCTGTAACAAATGTATAGGTCAAGTATTGTAAAGGTGGGTGACAGTCAGATGCTAAACTAGAAAAGAAATCTTTGAGTCCCAGAGTGGGTCTGACTGAACCCCAAAATATTTGTTCTCATAGCACAGTGAAAACAAAGGCACCCCAAAACACACTCATTCCTGTCCCAAGGTGAAAACAAAGACACCCAAGAAGTTTCGTGAAGATCAGTTCATAAATACGAGCTGAAAAGAAGTTATGACAAAAAACTGATTGGACCTAATTTCGGTACAAAATGGCCACTGGCAGCCATCTTGAATTTTGGACCGCACTCAGAAACACTCGTTCTCATCCCAAGGTGATAACAAAGGTACCCAAGAAGTTTCGTGAAGATCGGTTGATAAATACAGCCTCTAGCCCGAGCCGTAATGACATGTGCACTTACAATGTATAAGTAGCACTAAATAAATCAAAATTCATCTAATTTGCATAATTTCTGCACAAGAAAAAAACCCGTACTGTATGTGATATATTCCATTTTACTAAACATTCATACAAAAATGTATTCAAATCAGAACTTTCATACAGAAGTTCTGTACAAAAGACTGATTGCACTACTTTTGGTACAAAATGGCTGCTGATGGCCATCTTGAATTTTGGACCACACCCAAAAACACCTGTTCTCATCCCACGGTGATAATAAATGTACCCAAGCAGTTTCATTAAGATCGGTTCATAAATACGGCCTCTAGCCTGAGCCGTATAAAAGTTGTGTACAAAAAAATGATTACACTGATGTGTACAAAATGGCTAGTGGCAGCCATCTAGAATTTTGGACCGCACTCAGAAACACTCGTTCTCATCCCAAGGTGATAACAGAGGTAACCAAGAAGTTTCGTGAAGATCGGTTGATAAATACAGCCTCTAGCCCGAGCCGCATTGACATGTGTACTTAATGTGTGTAAGGAGCACTGAAAAAATAAAATTTCATCTAATTTGCATAATTTCTGCACGAGAAAAAAACCTGTATTATATTTGATGTATCCCATGGTACTAAACATTCACACAAAAAATTTTTCAAATCAGCGCTTTCATATGGAAGTTCTGTGCAAAAATCTGATTGCACCTAATTTTGTACAAAATGGCTGCCATCGGCCATCTTGAATTTTGGACCGCACCCAAAACACTCGTTCTCGTCCCACGGTGATACCAAAGGTACCCAAGAAGTTTCGTAAAGATCGGTTTATAAATACAGCCTCTAGCCTGAGCCGTATTGGCATTTGCACTTACAGTGCTGAAAGTAACACTAAATACATCAAAGTTAGTCTAATTTGCATAATTTACGTACGAGAAAAAAACCTGTATTATGTGTGATGTATCCCATGGTACTAAACATTCATACAAAAAATTATTCAAATCAGCGTTTTCATATGGAAGTTCTGCGCAAAAATCTGATTTCACCTAAGTCTGTACAAAATGGCCGCAAGCAGCCAACTTGAATTTCGGATTGGACCCCAAAAGACTTGTTCTTGTCCCACGGTCATAACAAAGGTACCCAAGAAGTTTCGTAAAGATCGGTTCATAAATACGGCCTCTAGCCCGAGCCGTATTGAATTGTTGATGGACAGATGGACCGACGGACCGACGGACCGACGGACAGACGGACGATGGACGACTGGCCATGGCATAACAGCCCTAAACATTCAAAATGAGAATTTATTGCACAGATGTCAATTCAAATGTTTACTGAATTGGGTCAAACAAAAGAATGATGCTTTGTGCCAATTCCGGTCTCTTCCTGGGTACTGCGCATGTGCAAGTACTAAAAGTATGTAGGGATAGATAGGACTTTCGGTATTGTATGCAAATTTTGGGGATTGGGGGTTCAAAATTTGTGTTTGGTCCTTGATAATATTAAGGCTGCACCAGCTAAATTTGGGCCCTTGGTTTTAGTGTAAAAATACATATTTTCAATTTTTTTAAGCCTAATTAGACTACAGTCCTTTTTCTACTTTCTGGTTATAAATTTAGCATTTATTCCAATAAACAGTGGAAGCCACTTAATTGGCGTGGATATCTCTTAATAGTGTTGTACGGTTAACCGGTTTTATAAGTCGGTTTCGGTTTTGCTTGAAAACCGAAACCAAAACCGTGTAACTGGTAAATGAGTATGGTTTCGTTTTTTTTCCTAAAATGTCGGGAAGAGATGTTTTCTTTATTCAGTTTGCACTAACAATGTCTGAAATGTCAAGCTTTGTCAGGAAATAACAGTGTCGTCAATGCACGCCACATTCTGGGTGTAAAGGGGACACTTCAGCATGTCCAGATCACTCGAGAATTATGTATGACAAGTTGTCAATCACACATCGTTGACGTAAAAATGGGTTGTGTTTTCTGTGAGAATGACAAAACAGACAGCCAACACGCCTACATTTCACTGATTACAGGGAAATACCTTGCGCAATTAGCTTCGTTTTTGAACAGGTTTATTTAACATAGTCAATCAGTTTAATTAAAATTACTTATCTACAATCTGTTGGACAGGGAATAATATCATATCAGAAAAAGGTGTTGGTATTTCATTGTCGTATTCAAAAATAACATTTGTCACGGATTGCCCCACCACGTGCATCGGATGTTGTCTGTTGCCTCCCTTGATGTGCTTATCTGGGAAGAGGTTTTACTGCAATTCAGTTTTGGGACGTTCCGACCCGAGACGATTTGTCCTGAAGGCTTCGGCCCACTAAAACGCAAAACCGCAAGTTCTTATTCTATTTAGTTCAATATATGAAGGCTAAAACGTCTTGAACCGAAATGTCCCGAGTCCGAAACGTCCCAAGACCGAATCGTCCATATCCACGGGATAAAGCTGCGTTCCGTAATATCGCTGTCAACGTGCCACAGTTGCATTCCCACACAACTTACTTTAAGGGGGCCAACCAAAGGAACAAATCAGCGGTAGAAATAGAAATTGGAATGGCAAGAGGCAAACGCAAAAAAGTTACAATATATAACAGTACACCAGTGAATTTGTGAAATCAATTCCGTTGAGCTAAAACCATTGCGTGCGAGAGGTGGGGGGGGGGGGGGGGAGGGGGGGGGGGGGGGGACAATAGGTATTTGGTAAAGTGGTTCGTTTTGAAGCCCACCAGCTACAAACAATATGACTTTCCCATTCCAGGCTGACATGAAATGATTGCTGATTATTTTACTAGGGCGGGTGGTGGCACTAGTCACCACTGTGTGTGTGTGTGTGGGGGGGGGGGGGGGAGAGGGGGTATTGAAAAGAGTGCATACATCAGTTCATTGTCAAATATGTTAGGATGGGTGTCTAGGTGACCCACTTGGCAACGCTTATTATTTGCAATGCCTGGTAGGGTCATTTTGTTAGGCTGCCCAGGGCCCACCTAGGAGTGAGCACTGAACAGAGCGCTGGGAAATTGTGAATTAGCTCTTTTCACACCCATGTGTTAATATCAATTCATCACAGACTCTCTATGCCTGAACTTAAAGACCAGAGGTGGGGGGTGGGGGGGGGGGGGGGCATGTGCCTAGAATTGGTGAGTGGTGATATTCTACGAACACTGTTACATTTTATTTTCTTTTATATTATTTTGTTTTGATAATGCCTGCCATTTATACACTTAGCACAAATGCTAGTCAATGCCAATTAAATCATCATTGAAAATATGACAGTAAGGGCATTATATCGACACTACATAGTTTCTGTTGGAAACTGCAGATGTCTTACTATAAAAAACTGAAAACCGACCTATAAACCAAGTTTTTTTTAAATAACCGAACCGAAACCGAACCGAAACAAGAAAAATAAAACCGCACAACACTATCTCTTAACTGAATAACCTTGTTAAATGAATATAACTTTCAACAGCAAATCATTTTCCAAAGCTCCAATACAAATTTTTCCTATTAACCCTTTACCTAATGAATCGGCCATATCTGCCCATGAACTTTTCAAACTGAGCAGCTGAGAAGAAAATATTTCTCAAAAAAATTCAACAAAATCATATCATGGGACCCCCCCACCCCCCCCCCCCCCCCCCCCCCACCCCCTCATTGGAATGAACTTGTTCCACTGAGGGTTCACATAAGTTTTTGTTGAAAAAATTTTTTAATTTGAAAAAAAATAATTAAGGCCTAAAAAAATTAAACATCTGTTTCTCAGGCCCTCCCGCATGGTCCTTTTGGCTGCCGCATGCTCTCTTTTTATAACCAATGGAAACTTTAAAAAAATCAAAATTAAATGGTTTATGTCTGATATTTTACCAAAGTTAAAAAAATTGATAAATTTGTCCCTTGAGTGCAAGATGGCTTTGCAATGCTTTAGCATTGCAAAGCCTTCTTGCTCTCAAGGGACAAAATACACCACCTCCATGCTATTCTGTAGATTATGAGGCCTAAAACATAAACCAAGATATGAACTTTTGATGGCAAAGAAATAATTACAGAAATAAAAAATAAAATAAAAAACCGCTCGCCCGCATGCAATTTTACAAATAATGGCCTGAGAAACAGAAGATCTACTTTGTGGGGCCTAAAACAAGAGGTTTGCATCAGAGATGCTGCGGCCGAGTTGTGGTTGTTAGATAGGAATCTGCACTAGCACCCAAAACTACTGAAACTAAGAAACAATCTAAGAGGCATAGGATAAATTTGATAAAAGTTAAAAAATTTATAGTAATTTATATATTTTTTATACTTACCAATGACCCAGACATAGCTGGTGCTAACTCTTAAAATTCTAGGGCCAAACACAAATTTTGCCCCCCAGTCCCCAAAATTTGCATCTAAAACCAAAGAAATCATGTCCTGAAGGTCCTCCATACTTTGCCTCCACTGTGCATGCGCAGTGTCAAGGAGGTCCCGAAATTGGCGCCAATTATCATTCTTACAAGCAGTGCCTGGTCAGTGCTATGTACTCAGCGGGGAGGTATGAGTTCCCAACTCCTGGGAGGGCCATCCCCGTCTGGGTCATTGGTAAGTATAAAAAATATATAAATTACTATAAATTTTTTAACATTTTTATACTGTACCAATGACCCAGACATAGCTGAATAGTAAAAAGGCTGGAGGGCCTAGGACATAGAGGAAAATCCAATAAGCTCAACTATATAAATAGAGTCATCCCCTCGAGGAGAAAAGGAGTATTAGGCTTTACAGTAGAACCTGTCTTGAGAGACCGCCCTTTGGGCCACACAAAAGTGGTCTCTCAAGACAGGTGGTCTCTCATAACAGGTTTCAGGTTTTCTAAAGTCAGTGAATAACAAAATTCAGAAATAGAGAAGAATGGATTTTTGTAATTACTTTGTAGTTGTTCTTTTTTATGAAGTTTTTGTAACAAATTGAAATGGACTGTTATAAAAATTATAAAAATAAATTAGTGTTGAAAATCTTCATTGAAGATTTTCAACACTAATTTAATTTTATAATTTTTATAACAGTCCATTTCAATTTGTTACAAAAAGATTTTCAACACAAATTTATTTTTATTCCTATCTGTCGCATTTCAGGTATGTATGAAATTGTTTATTCAGCAATAATCGTAATCTTTTCACAGGGGTCTTATAAAAACATCTCAATCTTTAATGAGTTAGCAATTGAAACCCAATTAAGAGGTTTTAATACTTTTAATTGTGTTAGTATAACACAATGGATTTTCCAATTCCAGAAAAGTAAGAAGTTTTTGTCATGGTTTCAGTCTTCAAAGGGGCGGTCTCTCAAGACAGGTCAATTATGGCATAAAAATACAAGTTGGTACCAGGTTACAGTCGTCTCTCAAGACAGGTGGTATCCCATAGCAGGTCCATTATAGAGTAAAACCAATCGGTGCCTGGTAGATGTGGTCTCTCAAGACAGGTGGTCTCTCAAGACAGTGGTCTCTCAAGACAGGTTTTACTGTACATGTATCTTTCTTATTTTATGATAAATTAGAAAGACACAACACCCTCCATAATTGAGCATAATAACATTCATGTTCTCTATTAACATCCAGTGTAACCCCTTATACTAATTATTTTTAAAGTAAGCCAATAAATAAAGTTAGTCCAGAGAATTGAGACTCTTTATACTCTCTTAAAAGTGTCCGCGGATTGTATATTAACGCCCGTTTGACACATGACATATACAAATGCTTCACACTGAGCTACACTTTAAAAATATGACATGAATGAATTTTTAACATTAATTTTACACTTTAAAACCATCCCGGTAACGACTCAGAATTACTGACTCCGGAGGAGGAATCCCCTTGCTTTTCACTATAAAGCAGGTGACCTAAGGGAACACCCTCCCCCCCCCCTTCCCCTTGCCCTGGGTCAAATAGCCCAGAGCGAAGAGGGCAGCAGGACGGAGTCACTGCCGGAACAGAAAGCCTGCATAACTATAGTTGCAACTGTTTAGTGGACGACATTCTGAGCAACAGATAACGGACCTAAACAATGCAGGTCTCCAGAAATGGACTCAATATTTCTGAGATAAAAATTCGTGAATGTGGATGGCTGAGACCAATATGCAGTCTTCATTAAATCTGTAATAGCAACACAAATTTGCATAAGCCCAAGATGTAGAAAGAGCTCTTACTTCATGAGCCGAAATCTTAAGCACAGACTGCTGAGTTGAAGATAGATTATCATAAGCAGTACGGATAGTTGATTGAATCCATCTAGCAATAGAATGGACCGTAATGTCCTTCTATTAGGCATCAGAGACAGAAAGAAGCGTTTTCGTCCCTTTCTAATAAACTGAGATCTTTGTTTATAAATACGTAAAGCTCTAACCGGACAGAGTAAAGGCCTATGCCCGTCTGAAGACGGAAGGGCCTTAATAACAATAGGTTCCGGACATTTATTAGGAGCCTGATTCTTAGCTAAAAATCCAACATTAGTAGTAAAGGTAATAGTGTTCCCGACACTACGATAGTGAGAATCGTCCACCGATAGTGCATGAAGCTGACTCTTCTAGCAGAAGAGAAAGCTAAGAGAAATGCTGTCTTATAAGACAAGAATTTGAAATCTACTGTCCCAAGAGGCTCAAATGACTTTTCTTTCAGTTTAAGAAGAACCCAAGCTAAATTCCATTTAGGAATTAATCTAAGAGTTCTGGGTCTATTTATCGAAAAGTTTCTAACTAATTTAGATAAAGAGACATTAGATCCAATTTGTAAACTATCATGGTGTGCATAGGTATCAGATAACATAGACCTATAACCTTTAATAGTAACAGGCTGCAGTTTGATCTCGTCAAACAAGTATACTAGAAAGTTTGCAATGTCTGGTATGGAGGGATCCAAAATATCAACAGAATGATCCCTACACCAACGACGAAAGACCTTCCACTTAGCCGCATAGTTTAGCGAAGAGAAGGTCCTCCTACAGTTAGAAATCGCGTCCACTGCTCGTCCTGTAAAATGCTTGCCGTGCAAGAAGGACCGCACAACGGAAATACCTGAAGGTTGAGACCTTGCGGGTTGTGATGAAGTTGACGCGACTTCCCTTGCGAAAGAAGATCCTCTCGTGGAGGAAGTTTTCGCGGTAAGTCCCACAGCAGACACCTGAGTAGATTTATCCACGGTCTCTGTGGAGACAGAGATGCTACCAACAGAATTTGCATTGTGATTGTTTTATCTTTAGCAATATTTACTGAATCAACGGCGCTGGAGGATACGCATATCCTATCATTCCGTCCCACGAGATCGATAGAGCGTCTACTGCATATGCTCGGGGATCCAGACATGGTGACACATACGTCTGCAACTGATTGTTGAGTTGTGTCGCAAATAAGTCTATCATTGGCCGTTCCCATTGGTAGCAAATCTGATTGAATACCTGTTTGTTGAGAGTCCATTCTGATGGCAACAAGCGACCCTTCCATGAAAGGGAGTCTGCTAATACATTCAGACGACCCGGAATATGACGAACCGAAAGTAGAACTTGGTGTTCTAGAACAAACAGGATTCTTTCCGTTAAATTGAATAACAGAACGGAATGAGTGCCTCCCTGGTTCCGGATATACGCTACTGCTGTCGTATTGTCGGACAGGATTTGGACATGTGCTTTCTGAATAATGTTCATCCAATGACGTTATGCAAGCCAAATTGACATCATTTCCTTGATGTTTATGTGCTTGCCTAGAAACTGTGGATCCCAAAGACCCTGGCACTTCGAATCCGTTGGGATCAATGTTGCACCCCAACCTGTTTGACTGGCATCCGTCATAATCGTAAAACTCGGATCCGGCAACTGCAGTGGAACTCCCTGAGTCAACCACTAAATGTTTGCCCAAGTCTGAATCTCTTGTTTCACTTGATTTGACAAGAAAACGTCTATATCGAGCGAATGAATCTTTACACTCCAATTCTGAGTCAAGAAAATTTGGAGAGGACGAGTGCATAACCGCCCCATCGGAATGAGATCTGCAGCGGCTCCGCACAGATCTATCAGTCTCTTGAACTCCCTCGCTGTGACTTTGTCTGAGTGAAGACAATAGCGAGCATAACAACTGATTAATTTCGCTCTGGTTAACGGCAGACGAACGAGATTGTTGTGCGTCTCAAAGCTCATTCCCAGATGAGTGAATGACTTGGACGGCACCAGATCCGACTTCTCCTCGTTTATTATAAAACCGAGACATCGCAGTAATAGAAGCAGATTCTGCACATCGTTCTGAAGCGTTAACTCATTGCCATACCTCTGAAGAATGTCGTCCAGGTAGGCCGACGTTACCGCAGACGAATGAGCTCAGAAATGAATCATTACCGAGTTCATTATTCGAGTGAAAGCCCAGGGCGCTAGGTTCAAACCGAAGCACATCGCCCGGAATTGATATACAACTCCTAGGACTGCGAAGCGTAGATACTTTCTGAATGTCGGATATACCATGACGTGAAAGTACGCATCTTTGAGATCTATGCTTGTAGCATAGTCGTTCACTCGAATACTCGCTCTGACTGATCGAATCGTCTCCATATACAACTTCGGAGCGACGATCAGCTTGTTTATCCAGCTCAGATCTATGACTGGACGGAACGAGCCATCTGGTTTCGGAATCAGAAACAGATGGCTGTAGAAACCCAGTGATTCCTGGTCTTCTACGACCACTACCGCGTTCTTCGTCAGAAGAGACTGTACTTCTGATAAAAGAGCATCTCTTTTCTGCGGATTTGACGGAAGCTGAGTCCATTTTGGACTTCGAGTTAATGGAGGCTTTTGTTTGAAGGATATTCTTAGTCCTTCCGAAATTACCCCTCGGACCCAGGAGTCGTCCGTAATCGACGCCCACTCGTTTATAAAACTCGATAATCTTCCGCCTACCGGAACACGATAGAGGTTCAAACCATTACCTCCTGGACCTGCGAGGCCTGCGGAAGGAGAAACTACGTCCTCCATGACCCGCACCTCGTCCCGTCGACCTCGGAACATCTGATCGGTTGTCTCGGCCAGAATAACGTCCCGTACGTGCGTCGCTGCCTTGATGGTCTCTAGAATAAGACCTATAGGATGTATAAGAACCTCTATAGGAACTTCTCTTGGGCATACTTGTCCCAGAAGTGCCTGTCTTACTCTTTTCTGCTGTATCCGACTTTTTGGAAGCGGATTTGAATAGCAGAGAATCCGAAGCTTTCTTAGTTATCTTATCATAGATTGCTGAAAGCTTGCCGTCGAAGAGAAGCTCTCCGGAGACCGAAGCGACTCTGAGAGAGTTCTTCACCTTACTATCCATGCGCGTGGATGTAGCTAGGGCTGCGTCACGTTTAACCAACTCCAGGTTTGCCACTGAAAGGGCGGAGTTATATGTGGAATAAGCTACTGCCCTTGAAAGAAGTCTTAATGAGGATTGTATATCCTGGAATTCTTTCCCTTGAAGACGCAATGATAACGCCTTAGTAAGGTGGCCTGCGTATGATAAAGCGTCTAAGCTAGCTCTGTTAGACATTATTGTCGTTTCCAACGTCGCGGTTGGAATAGACATAGACGACGGTAAAGACAATTCCAAGTCTTCCGCCTCGTCGTCTAGACGCAGAGGAACTCTCGGTATGCCCTGTCCTGCCGTTTCGAATTTATTCCTTGAATTGATGAAAGGCAGATTGAGAGCATTAGCGGACAAGAAACCAGCCTTGCCTGTTTTGGTAGCAAGCTTATAGATAGCGTCGTTCAATAATTCGAATGTTCGTTCTTGTGACATTATTGGACTGTGTCGGAAACTCAAGTACGATGTCTCTGAACCGATCAAAAAATTTTGTGTCCAATGACGCAATCAGTCTCTTATCCGGCATCGCAGCATTCTGGCCTGACGGAACAACTTGTGGAATGTAATGCCGGATGAAATCTATGGCAGCTTTATGTTGTTCCGAAAGGGATAGCTCCAAATCCTCGGAATCCCTTTCACCATCCTGTCGGACCCCATGATGTTCTCGGTCATCCGTACCTGATGCATCAGCGGAGCGTACCGACCCAGCGTCGTTTGCTGGGATGATGCGACAATTTGTGCTATTTGAGATAGCACATCCGTCACTGAGGCCTGTGGAGTAGCGGTCTTACGTTGCTTAGCCGCTGGAAGCTCCGTGTACACTGACTCCTGCATACTTCTCTTATGCGAACGTCCAGAGTCTACAGGCCTTGTGTCCCTGGCTACTGAATGGCGTGACCTGGTCGCCGTGGAATCCCTGATTGGCGAAGCTGGCTGGATATCCGTGGTCACGTAGCCAAGGTGAGGTCGTGTGCGCTGCCGAGAGGATGAGGAAGCCTTCTGGACAGTCTCTCCGGACTGTCTATATAACGGAGCGTCCCGGGCGGCGGACGTATGCTCCGAATGCGAAACATTTTGTACCACAACATCTGGTCCCAGATGTTGTTGTACGAGAGAGGGGCCTCTCTCGCTCGCAGCCCGGATGGACCTGGACGAGCTAGGAACCGGACTACTAGGCTTCCTCCGTTCTCTCCTCTGATCCGCCGTCACTGGGTGTGCACCTTGTTTATTTATAGTGCTCGCATCACCCAAATCTCCTTCCTGGACCGCAACGGACGAACCCGGCTGCCAAACCATTCGATGAATGAACGCTACACCGGGCGAGCTAGCAGACGTCAACGCCGTCGATCCTACTAGGGACCTCTTAGGCAATTGACTTATTTCCATGAGCACTTTTGCCGCTAGCTCTTCATTTAATTGTGACGACGGAGGCACACTTTTGGAAGACATCACTGAAACATCACCCTGTTCTTGTTCCTCTGAAATAGAGATTGATAAACTAGAGTGACCCTGCGGAGAAAGGACCGGCATGGCCTTTTCCCCGCTAACAACATACCGTGACACACGTTTCCAATGTTTGTCATCTCAATTGACTCATACTGAACAGGAGAAAGTGCGAGTACACTGACTACAATTAATACAATGATCATGAAAGTCAGAGGAAGATTTCCTCTTATTATAATTTGAACAATATCCTTTCATTGTGAAAAGAATACAAAAAGTCCTAGTACTCACACCAACCCCTGAAAACAAAGATACATAATAACATGATCCATTAACATAGAAAAAATAATTGAAATCAAAAAAATTTTTTGAAAAAATATTTTTTCAGAAAAGTCCAAGTTTCTGAAAAGTAATGTTGAGCCCCAATGGATCCCAAGCCTAAGTGTGGACAAAAATTTTAAAAATATTTTAAAAAATTAATGCAACACTTACGAATAATAATAATGTATCTTGTAATGATTAAACTAGTACAAAGACAAGAAATCCCCCTCCACAGAGACTGTTGTCAATGTAAACAAGAAGTGTATAAACACCAGAAACATGACTCCAGGCACTGATAACCCTGGCCCGAAATCAGTTACCAATAATACACTATCTGATGCAAAACAGAGACTTCCAGGGAAGAAACTGCAGAACATCAGATGGTAGATGCAGAACACTACGCCTAAACACCCATGGGTGAGAACGTAAACATGGGGAAAAGAACAGAATTCATTCTGTTACCCAGCTAAAACTCCCAAGAAATTTTAGTAATAATATTACAGAAAATATGCCAAAAGCATTGGAGAATAGCAAGGGGGGACTTAAAGGAAAGGGAGAGAGGAAACACTGAACAAGCAGTGTAAATTTATAGCAAGAATGACAACAACAGGCCCATGCCTCGAAAATAGGCAACTTAACATAATTTCCTAAAAAAATTTTAAGTTACAGCCCTGATTATTTTCTGTCACTCATTTTTCCTCTCCTCCTTCTATATCCTCTTTAGATCCACCATTTCTCTAATATTTATGTGTCTGGCATCATTTAAACTGAGATTTACAAGCACAAATATCAGTCAGATGTGAACTGATGAAGGGCCAAACAAAGAATGATAATTGGCGCCAATTTCGGGACCTCCTTGACACTGCGCATGCGCAGTGGAGGCAAAGTATGGAGGACCTTCAGGACATGATTTCTTTGGTTTTAGATGCAAATTTTGGGGATTGGGGGGCAAAATTTGTGTTTGGCCCTAGAATTTTAAGAGTTAGCACCAGCTATGTCTGGGTCATTGGTACACTATAAAAATATTGGATAACATTTGTTCAAATTACCTGGTATCATACTGACACTGCCCCAGAGATGGAAATTCAAACAAGAAAACACATTAAGGGGCATAACTCCTGAAAAAAATGTAAAGCTCATCCACAACATTCAAAAACAGAACCCACAAACCAAATTTGGTAAAAATTGGATAATATTTGTTCAAGTTGTCAGGATGACACCGAAACACGGATGGACAGGCAGATGCCAAGACAGATGGATGGACAAACATATAGATGTCCACCAGCCTTTGTCAAAACGTAGCTCAAATTGTTGACAAATAGAGCTCTGCCGAACATGATATAACAGTTTTTCACTAGAGAATGACTAAACTTCTGTTAACTGTATACTTTTTTCTGAATATTTTTGACTTGCAAAGTGGCTATTCATTTAACAAGGTTCCACTGTATCTTATCGAAAGAGCTCATGGAGATCCTTCAAACAATGTATTAGCGACTGAATGCTTACACTGGAATTATGGGGATCAGAGAAGCCTGTAAACACTGGAATTATGGGGGATCAGAGAAGCCTGTAAAGCTGAAGTATTTGGAAATTGTGATTATTAATTTTCAATAGATCATAATATGTTTTCATTTAGTTAACAGGAATTTACTCTATAATATAATGTGCAATTCATAAATGGAGCAAATCTGTATTACAGTATGGTAAATGGTTTGGTGTTTGAAATTCTTTTAGAAATATTCAATTAAGTGGGAACCAATGTGCAATCTTTTATATGTGAATGCTCATTACTTTGCCTGAAAATACTGTACTTCAATCAAAAAGTAGTCTCTCTTTTGATCAGATTGCTATATTACTATCTGGCACATTTACACTGGTGGTTCAAAATTTCATAAACAAAATATTACAAAATCAAGAAAAAGAAACAAAAATAACATCAGAGATGAAATTTTTTTCAGGTTGCTTTTCCTTATGATGAGAGGCTACAAGGTTGAAGGCAGAAAGGTGAACAGGGTATTTCAACCAGTCATGAGCCAGTTGAAATTCTCTGTCCTCTTTAGAGATGAGCGATATTGGAATTTTGAGTTTGGTATCGGTTTCAGTATATTGATGGGTAAACAGGCCTGGAAATAAGCAGTCTGACATTTGCAGAATGAGGTCTCCAGAGGGTGAATTTGATGATGCTATCCCATACAGTGGGACATTTTATCCTCTGGGTACCTCTTTCTGTTTAGTTTTGAGAACCTGATTCAGATTGAGATTCACAGAGGGTAAATTTAGTGATGCTACCCTGCTGTGCAGGGTAGCATCACTAAATTCACCCTCTGGGGACCTCATTTTGCAGATGACAGTCTGCTTATTTTCTGGCTTGTAGGTAAACTGCAATATCAGTTCAGTATTCAGTATCTGACTTGACTGAGATTTGCTGATAGTACCAAAGAGAAATTCACACCAGGAAAATACAGAATAAGTTATTCTTGTATCATTCTACCACAGCACCAGAAATGCCACTGCAATGAGCTGAACATTGACATTCTTTCACCCACTCAAATCAGGTCTACAGTAATGTTGTGCCTTGTTCCAAACACACCTTAACCATCAATCAAAGGCCTATATCAGCTTTTTGATCTCAGAGCATGTGTTCTTTACATGCCATCATTAGGAGGTCCTACTAGAGACAAAACACCGAAGCAGTGATTTTAATTATGTCTTGGCTGCCTAAATAGGCAGCAAAGACTTGACTAGAAATCATAGCTACATGTAAGCAACTAGATATGTATAGGTTGTAGTCTAGTGGGAATTTGGAACCATTGCCCAGGCCTTTAAGGGTTAACAAAACTGAAATGAAAAACAGTCATTTCTTTCATGAAAATGAACACTTAAACTGCTATCAGACCTCAACAAAGCCTTAAAAATAGAAAATGTAGGAATATTTGAAAATGCAGATGGTTTCAGTATGCAATGACTGGTTCGGTTCAGTTTTTCGGTATTTCCAAGATATCAGTATTGGTTTGGTTTTTCAGTATATTGCCCATCTCTAGTCCACTTTTGTAATGAGAGTACTGAAAAGTGAAACATTCACATGATCACATACCACAGTATTGTTATCAGTAACAAAAGGCTGGATATTTTCACCATGTTCTGTTGTATTTGATATGTTTGTGATTTTACCATTGTCCTGAAATATAAGAAATTAAACTAGAGTGATGTCATGCATGCAGCCCGACTGTCCCAGCAATGGCAATGTGTAGACACAAAATAGTCTGAGCTTGTTTGTTTGCATTTAATAACTCCCTATCCTTCAAACTGCAACAATTTTCATTGGATAATGGTGGTCATCGAACTTAACATAGACATTGCTGCTGTGGAGACATATACTGAAAAGAATTGAAATCTGTTAACTATTGTTCAAGTTATACCATAAACAAAGTTCAAATGTACGGACAGACAGACTGGTGGACAGAAGGATGGAGCGAGCTCTATGCTATATCCCTCCCTTGGGGGAGGGGGGGGGGGATATAAAGTAACAAAGTATGTGGTAGAAGCCTCAGTTGAAATTTAGAGAAACTAAGTTCGAAAATCATTTTGAAAAGGGTTAACTTAATGCCATTATTATTTGAAACCACTGTATACAGGTTCAGTAGACTTTGCTCCAAATGAAAAACAATGACATTGTTACACAGTGTTCGAAGAATGAAAGGTACAACCTTGAAAAGCAAAACTTTAATCCAAAACTTTAAGCTGGGAATACTAAGTAAAACTGACTAACAGAAACGGATTAAATATTTCCTAAAACCGATAAAAGAAATCCATGATGTAAATGCAATCATTAAGTTGTATTGACCATGCAAGAATTAAAGTAAGAAAGTATGTGGCAAAGCCTAATTTCAAATACAAAGAAACTGAGTCTGAAAACATGTTTAAAAGGGGTTAAAATCATGCCAATATTAATGAAAATCACTGTAGAAAGGTTCAGTAGACAGTAGACATTGTCCCAAATGAGAAACAGTGACATTGCACTAAACTGTTTGAAGAATTAAAGGTGTAACTTTGTAAACAAAAAAACTTTAACCAAAAACTTTAACCTGGAAGTTCTAAGTTAAATTGCCATACAAAAAAAGGGTTAAATATTTCACAAAATAACATGAAATATAATGAGAATGATACAATCAATAGTAATTAATATTAATTTAAAAGAAAAAAACTTTAACCTTGACTAAAAAACATTAACCAAAACTCTAAATGTTAACAGACGGACAGATGGACGGACAGACGGACAAAAGTCATGACTATAGCCCCAAACTGTAAACAGTCAGGCTAAATATATGAGACACAAGGCAGAAAATTTTGAACATTACGTATGATGTTAAAACACTGGGCTACATGATATCCTAAATATGACCCCAGGGGCTCGAGTTGAACAAACTTGTAAATTATCCTAACAAAGATGTTATCTAAAAAGCATTAATTCTTAACCTGCTGAGTATTTTCAAGATATTTTTCATCAAATTTAGTTATGGCTGCTTCACAGTAGCCATGACTAAATTTGATGAAAAATTCCTCTAAATTTATAACAACAAATCAATATTGAACTAGAGTGATGTCACGCATGCAGCCCAACTGTCCCAGGAATGGCAATGCTTAGGCGCAAAATAGTCGGAGCCATTTTTTGTTAACAGTTTACCTAACGAATCTGCCATATCTGCTCTCGTGATATACAAAATTTGCTATCCAAATTTTATTTTTTTATTTCTCTACTTCAAAACATACCTCATGACCTATTAATGGAACAAACTTGATGAGCTTGTTCCAATACGGCGTAATAAGCCATGGTTATAAGTAAATAAAAAACGAAAAAATCTGATGTTTCAGAAAAATAATTTGTACTGTTGGCTTCAACTTGTGTTAGGTAAAGGATTAAAGATGCAGTACATATAGCATTGTTGGGCTATATGAGTCAATTTTTTTTTTTGCATGTAATAACTTCCAATCCTTCAAAATGCATTTTGGGAATAATTGCCTCAGTGACACGTTTGTGTGTGTGTGTGTGTGTGTGTGGGAGGGGGGGGGGGGGGGGAAGTTGTGGAACATATATTGAAACCTGGCCTGTATTACTAGCTGGAAAATACACATATCAACAATGGTTGAAAACAAATAATCCAAACTGGAGTTACCAGTCGGAAACCAATTGTTTACAGACAGATGGATGGACCGACAGATGGACAGACGAAAGTCATGACTATAGCCCTGACTATAAACAGTCAGGCTAAAAATGCATTTTGTGCCAAAGAAAAAATATTGCATGAATGGCCCTGG
Source organism: Pictodentalium vernedei (assembly GCA_031216915.1). Taxonomy (NCBI): domain Eukaryota; kingdom Metazoa; phylum Mollusca; class Scaphopoda; order Dentaliida; family Dentaliidae; genus Pictodentalium; species Pictodentalium vernedei. The sequence goes on along the minus strand of CM062295.1, from coordinate 716,129,617 downwards.
GTGATGAGGAGGTGAGTGGGGGGTGAGGGTTGGGGGAGAGTGAGGGTGTGTTAGAGGAGTCCATTTTTTTCCACATGTGGTCAGTCTAAATCCTTCAGAATGCATTTTGAGAAGAGAAAAGAAAAATACCTAACTGGCACCATTGGGGTGGGGGTGGGGGTGGGTGGTGGTGTCTGTCTGGGTTTTTAACCACAAACTTTAACCAAAACTGTAAAAAAGCATAAAGAAAAAAAAAGTGCCTAATTGGCCCCTTTGGGGGTGGGGGTGAGTGGGGGTTTGGGGTACGTGAGTTTAAAAAAAGGTTCTGCATGTAGTGACTGTAAGCAGTTCAAAATGCATATTTCAGGAAAGAAAAAAAAAATGCCTTATTAATTGGGGGTGGGGGGTGATAATTTCTGTCTGGATTTTTAACCACAAATTTTAACCAAAACTGTAAAAAAGCATTTTTGACAAAAGGAAAAAAAAAGGTTCTGCATGTAGTGACTGTAAATAGTTCAAAATGCATATTGGAAGAAATAAAAAAAAATGCCTAATTGGGGGGGGGGGGGGGGGGGGGAGAGGGCGGGGGTGTTTGTCTGGGTTTTTAACCCAAACTGTAAACAAGCATTTTTGACGAAAGAAAAAAAAAGTGCCTAATTGGACATTGGCAGGGGAGGGGAGGGGGGGGGGGGGTACATAAGTTTAAAAAAAGGTTCTGCATGTAGTGACTGTAAATAGTTCAAAATGCATATTGGAGAAAAGAAGGGGGAAAAAAAGCCTAATTGGGGGGGGGGGGGGGGGTAGGGGGTGGTGTGATGTTTGACTGGGTTTTTAACCACAAACTTGGAGTCAGCTTCCAAGCTACAATGAAATCCCTTCAAAATTATGGCCTGTGGAATATTCTAAAGGTTTTTGGGCTTCGGGCCTCTGTTACCATCACAGTTGCCCAAAAGGGGACGTTCTCATCTAGATATTATATATTATATAAAGTCACCCTATCAAGTTACAATGAAATCACTCCATAAATATGACCTGTAGACTGTGCTAAAGGTTTTCGGGCTTCGGGCCCCTGTTACCGTCACAGTTGCCCAAAAGGGGACGTTCTCATCTCGACATTATATGAAGTCAACCTATCAAGTTACAATGAAACCCCCCCCATAAATATGACGTGTAGACTGTGCTAAAGGTTTTCGGGCTCGGGCAGCCATCATGGTTGAATGATCACAAGCAAAAGGGGACATTCTCATCTGGGCATCATGTGGATTGATCCTACGAAGTTACAATGAAAGCCCTATGACCTGTAGACTGTGCTGAAGGTTTTTGGGCTTCAGGCACCTGTAGCCATCACAGTTGCCCAATCACGTCCAAAAGGGGACTTTCTCATGTAGACATTATATGAAGTCAACCTATCAAGTTACAATGAAATCCCCCCATAAATACGACCTGTAGGCTGTGCTAAAGGTTTGAACTTTCCGGGTTTTGGGCTCGGGTAGTCGTGATGGTTGATAGATCACGCCCAAATGGGGAAATTCTCAAGTAGACATCGTACGGAGTCATCGTATCAAGTTACAATGAAATCCCTCCATATTGAACATGACCTGCAGACTGTGCTAAAAGTTTTTGGGTTTCAGGCTTGGGCAGCCATCACGGTTGACAGATCATGCCCAAACGGGGACGTTCTCATCTAGGTATTATACAGAGGCATTCTATGAAGTTGCAATGAAATCCCTTCATAAATACGACCTGTAGACTGTGCTAATGGTTTTCAGGTTTTGGGCTCAGGCAGCCATACCGGTTGACCGATCACGACCAAAAGGGGATGTTCTCATGTAGACATGACCTAAAACCTGCATATGAAATTTTGTGATGATCAGACAAGAACTACCGGAAATAGCCTGTACTTGAAGGTTGAATAAAAAACTTTAACCACAAACTTTAACCAAAACTCCAAATGTCAACTAAACAGGAAAAGAAGCAAGAATAAAAACCCACTTGAACCTTCAGTAAAAAACTTTAACCACAAACTTTTACCAAAATTCTAAATGTTAACAGATGGAGAGACAGACAGATGGACTGACAAAAGTCATTACTATAGCCCTCACTGTAAACAGTCAGGCTAAAAAATTATAAATTTAAAGCAATTTGAACATTTTTTTATACTTACCAATGGACCAGACTAGCTGGTGCAAACTCAAAGTTATCAAGGGCCAAACACAAATTTTGAACCCCCCCAATCCCAAAAATTTGCTTGCAAAAATGAAAATTAAAAGTCCTATCTGGTCCTCCATACTTTTACTCTCCGCGCATGTGCAGCCGTCAGGAAGTGACCATAATTGATGCAAGCCTGAACGACCTAACATCCCTCGGGTGAAGACGTAACCATGGGGATAAACAGAATAAATACTCCCAAGAAATTTAATAAAAAATTTCAATAAAAAATAGCCAAAAAGCTTAAGCGTTTAACAGGAAGGGTTCATGGAGGGATAGGGAAGGAATACTGAACAAACAGTGGATTAATCATTAGCAAAAATGATGACGTCAGGCATTTGTCCCAAAATTGGGAAACATGAAATAATTTTATAATTATTATAAAGTTACAGCCTTGAACGTATAAAACCACCGTTGTACACTTCCATCATCCAATAACAGCCTTGGATCCACCAATTCTTGTATTGATTTGTGTCTGGCATCCTCAAAAAAAGGAGATTTTAAAGCACAGGTGTCAGAACATTGTTACTGACTTTAGGGCCAAACAAAGAATGATGTTTGCACCAATTCCGGTCACTTCCTGGCGGCTGCGCATGCGCGGAGAGTAAAAGTATGGAGGACCAGATATGACTTTTAATTTTCAGTTTTGCAAGCAAATTTTGGGGATTGGGGGGGTTCAAAATTTGTGTTTGGCCCTTGATAACTTTTGAGTTTGCACCAGCTAGTCTGAGCCATTGGTTTATAGTATAAAAATATCTTATCATTTTACAGGGAATAAATTTGATTTACTGTGTTCAAATTATACTTATTTATGGGGCAAGAGAAATCCTGCCCTCAGCAGGAATATCCTACATCAGCAGGCAAGGAGTTGAAGAAGTGGTAGCAGTGGTGTTGAAGAAGAAGATTATTTTGATGTTTTCTTCTATACCCACAGTGTTAAATCTGAGAGCCCAATGTAATGATGAGCCAATTGTGTCACAGTTGCATGGACTGATTTACTGATTGCAGAAACTCACAATACCAATACTTGTTCAGACTGTTAGCACTTGAGGTGTCGAAAAGAAAATTCAACTTTCATCACTTACCATTTTGGATCCTCTGTCTTATCACCACACAAGTTACATACAGGTCTGTAGATATGTCAGTAATGTCACATTTATGGAAAAGTCACATTCCCAATTTTGTTCCAAAATACCCTCATTTTAACTAGTACATCCAGAATTTTGTATTAAAATTTTGAAAAATGAAAGGTTCAGAGTTCTGAATTGATAAGCTTGTGTGGAATCACAGTAGTTATGGATGGTACTTGTGAACCAAGATTTTCCTGTAGGAAAAGCTTGGGTCTCAAGTGTCGCTCATAATGTTTATTGACAAGTCTATGGGAATTTACTATAAATCATTTTGCTGATATTATAAATTTCAGAAAACATCTGAGGCACTTGAGACCCAAACAGTCTAAAAAACATCTTGCGTGCCACCCTTAATCCTATGGAAAGTGTACATTTTCCATAAGATTAGTATTACATGCCAGTTGTTATTTACAGGAATTCACATGGTACATTTGGATCTCAAGTGACATCCATAACTAATAATCAGGTCACTATGCATGATTTAACCCTTTACTTAACAAATCAGGTGCATACATCCACGTAATTTACAAACTGAGCAGGCAAAAAAAATGTTATTTAAAAAAACATTTCAACAAAGCCAAAACCATGCAGTTAAAACTAGAAGTCCTGTCATGAAATGTGCACAAATAGCACGTCGATCTGTGCATTAATCTACGCAATAGGACCACAGTATTGCTATCAAATTCTGTACATATGGCCTGTGCACAAGCAGCGTTTCGGCCAATGGACCTCCGGGTAACCCGAAGGTCCATTGGCAGAAACACTGCATGTGTTTGCTATGAGTAACCAGCAGAACCTGTCATGCTTTGGGTGCCATTTGATATGGCAATTGCGCGCAATTCCTACGTGCAATTAAGCCTAGATAAGTGCAAAATTCGGGACAGGACTTCTAGTTTTAACTGTGTCATGTGATCCCGCTAATCAAGCTCATTCTAATGAGGGTTCACGTGATATGGTTTTGTTGAAATTTTTTGAAGAAAAATGAAAAATGAATATTTAAAATAATAAATTTTGATATCCTGTATATTGGGTAAATGCTTAAAGTTTGCTTTCAGTTTCATTAAAATGATATAATATGATGAACAAAATTAAGTGAAAAAGGAAATTTCATAATTTTTATTAACTTCCAGTGCTCAAAATAACATTTTTTCTTTGCGAAGCAAAATGCTATACATTTCCAAAAAATGAATTGCATTTTGTAAAAATTACATAGCTATTTTTGTATGTACAAGAGTTGTGTTATGCTGTTTGGTATTGAATTCTTCTAAGTAGATAGAATACTTTCCATCCATTTCTGGGCATTTCCAAATGATCTGCAACACATGAAACATTTACTATGTTTTTTTTAACCGAACTGCCTTTGAGGGTTGCAAGGACTTGGATATTTCAAATGGCGTCTTGGTTGTTCAATAGAGTTCTCAAAATGGAAGTTGGGATTTTTAATTTGATGGGCTTGAAGTTATTTTTCATGGACATTTTATGAAAAATGCTGTAAAAACAGGAAGTATTTAAACCAATAGAATTCATCTCACATATGAAGTTGCTAATGATGCTTGATGGAGAGTTAATCTGAGTTATGCCTGGAATGTTCCACAATCAGAAGTAAAGCATCAGTGAACTAGTTTTCAAATTTGTTTGCAAATTTTCATTTACATTTTGCGATACAAGATAATCAACTGCAGCCTAATAGGCTGCAGTTGATTATCCTGTATCGCAAAATGCTATACATAATTGAACATTGTGTAGCTTTTTGCAAGTTTTGCATAGTAAAAAGCGACGCGGCACCACTTATTTTGAGCCCTGTTAACTTCATTAATTTCCACCACTCACTATGTTCTTGTTCAACTCTCAAATCAATCTGAAACACTATGACTTAGGAGAATAATGTGAATTGAAAATAGACTGCATTTAAAAAACAGCATATCACACTGATGCAGTAAGGTTATCCAAAGAATGCATTGGCATATGCCTTCGGTTGTTCAACTGAGAGTGAGATCAAACTGAAAAATGACAAAATCAGTCCATAGGGCTGCATGGTATTCAAATTTCAATACCGGTATCGGTATTGAAAAAAACACTGCGATATACCGGTATATCGTAGACCAGTTCAGAGGGTGAAAAACTTGTTTGATGTTCTGGGGAATTGAGTTCATAAACAGTTGACAACACAGTTATATTTCGGAAGGTTAACAACTGAATGCAATTTACTGTACTCGGTACCTTATGTTCAGCTGAACCCAATATCTTTAAGAAAGCACTTTTTTTTACAAACGTGCACAGCGTTATTTTATTTTGATTTAAAATCACATCACAGAGACAGCTCAGACATGAGGGAAAACAATAAAGTGCCATGACTTTTCTCTTCGAAAAGAATATCCCACAATTCGCCACTATAGCTGACTGTAGAGTTTATTTTTCCTTTGTTAATGAATATTAATTAATACAGCTGTTTTATGGAGTGTGAGCATTTCACACCCTGCATTTTCCTCTCCATTGTTTGTTTCTTCTTATGACCTATTGTATTTTAAGTGTTGACAGATATGGTCAGTGGTGTGTTTGGGGTCTTCCTGTTCACCCGGCAGCTATTGTTTCGGGTACAAGTGTGATAATCCATGACATCAAAGAAAAACCGACTATAGTTTGGTTCATTAAAGGTGGACCTCATTCGACTTCTTGTTAACGTAGATTATCAACTATTTGCCATCTGAATAGGGAAATTGGAAAGTGGAATATATATATTCATGGGCAAATACATGACTAAGATTAAAATTTCATTTATTGTTGAGTCATTTTACATGAAAAATCGGGTTAGAATTATCATATTCCATTTAGTTGTAGTGACAGATATATACAAAGCGACTAATAACCTGTAATGTGGGATACAGAATCCAGGTACTCCATGGGGCTGCTCCTTCCTTCTCTGTACAATCTCTGACAACGTCGAAGTCTGTTATCTATAGATCTGTACTTCTTTTTGCGTGGCATCAGACTTCCCCCATTACACAGTTGTAAAATGCTGGTTTCCTGGAATGCCTGCTCTCGTTGGATGAACTCGATCATCTGAAAGATATTCGGATGAGAACCTGCCAGAAAGAGCTGTAGCTTGCGATGCCATCCCTCGATGTGATTTGTGCTTCTGGGTCCATTGGTGTTGAAGTGGTTCCACATCTCACGACTGTGGGAACCTTCTACCCAGTAGTCAGTGATGTAATCACAAAATGATGTGATGTTATCGTTCATATTGGCGTTGCCAGTGTCAGGTTTCTCCTCCAATGTGTCGAACCAAGCGTCACTCAGCTCGTTAACTGGAGCCAAAGACAGTGCTATGGCTCTCTTGATGAGTTTCTTCACGGCTTCATTTTCATTAAACAGCTGCTGTAGGTAACATTTCTGTGCCTTTTTCCAAACTGCTTGGCCGTAATAGAAAAAACAGCCTTTCAGTTGACTTGTAGGAAAAGTGGCAGCTATACATTCTGAGCAGCAGTCTCGTAGTCTGTGAAGAATATTGCTGGATTAATGTTAATTCCTTTTTCTTGGGACTTCTGCTTAATGAGATCGAAAAACCGTTGGTATGTCTGCTGTGTCTTGTTGGGTAGAAAGACATAAAGAAGTGGACACATCTTCCCTGCGACGAAACCATGGATTGTGTAGAGTTGGAAGAATATCGCTGGACATTTGTCGAAAGTTCCATTGCAGAACAGTGTGTTAGCAGCAGCCATGTGTTGCAGATTTCGGTCAGTAGAGAAAATCAAAATTTTGTCAACTTTGCCATCGTCAGCTAGCAGGAAATCATCACCAGTTGTTGTCTTTGTGTATGGTTCTGGAAGGAGTAGTGTTGACCTCTGTCTTGGTAGATTTGGACATGTCTTGGCCCTTGAACTATAAAGTGTTGTTTTAATGCTATAAAACGTGGGGATCTTCGCCAATACATCTTCATGGGTTTCATCTGTTCTCAGTTCCGCTACTTCTTCTTGGTATATTGCTGTTATCGGCCTGGAATCATTCTTGACTGTAGATTTCAGCTCATGCAGAAAGACATCTACTGCTGCTTGCCCTATGTCAGATGGGTGGTTGTGTGTAGGTCTGCCGCTCGCCGTTGTAATGATGCCATCAATGGTATTGAGTGTAATATACTGTTTTTACTAACGGTTCCAATAACGAAATATGTTTGCCACGGATTAACTTAATTCTGTTCATCCAACAAGGTATTGGCAGCTGGCTAAAACAACATCATCCGGCAAACAAGTCAACACAGTTAATTAGATACTGACTATATGTCAGCCTTTCCATGTTAATTAATACAGCCTGCCGGCTGAACAGGAATAACCTGTGTGTTTGTGTTAGTAACTAAAGTCCATGTGAGCAGCAATTATTAATCCCTGAATGGATTATTATTGTGCAGGATTCCTGTTGTTTCTTTTTCTGTACCATGCATGTTCATACCCCCCAAACTTCATCTGATGTGATGCGTGGTTAGCACAGTTCTTAAAGGGTTAAGATGTAAATACTTTTATTTGAATTCATTATTAATTTCTGGGATAACATCAGTAAAAAAATATTTGAAGTTACAACAAAATAGTTAAGTTTTAGATTGCTGGTTGTCATTTTAAAACTGGGACGAAAAGTGACAGGGACGTCCAACCCATGCCTTCACTGCCATTGAACAGCTTATTAATATTCATAAGATCAAAGTTCACAATGAGAGTGTTGATGAAAATGTTGATCAACATGGCTTCAAGTTTTATCTGTTTTTGAGAGGAATAGAATAAATAAAATAAACACTCCCTATAATGATTTTGTGCGTAATTTTATTATCCACACGGGGAAACGTCAGAATAGATACACAAATGTGTCAAAGTATTCATTCCCTGAATTCAACGCACTCCCGAAATATTCAACTTTCAGTTTCAGTTTCAAATTGCTGGTACAGTAGAATCCTCTTAAATGAATATCCATTTTGCCAGTGAAAATTATTCAATTAACAGGAGTATACAATTAACAGGGATTTGGTCAGTTTGCTATGTTCTGGAGGTAAACTGAGCATTTATTCTATTATATCTTGTTTGACAGAGCTCATAGAGCTCTGTCAAACAAGATATAATAGAATAAATGCCTGTATTGGATGTAGAGAGGCCAAAAAGGTTGATAAATAAAGGGAATTTGGTGCGTGTCTAGTAATTTTTTCGACATATTACAAAAATTTATATACAGTTAACAGGAGTTTACTCTACAACCCATATGCAATTAACAGATCAAATTTGTACTGAAGGTGTGGTAAATGGTTTTGTGTTTGAAAATTATATTCAATTAACAGGGATATACAATTAAGAGATATCCAATTAAGTGGGCTCCACTGTATGTGTATACTTACTTGTAACTTAGGCAGCTCAAGTGCTGTAAAAACTGTGTTTTCACTGGTCGAAAGAAAATTGATTGACATGTACTTTATCACAGGAGTTGTCAGTTTTTCCCTAATAATATATCGACTTCAACTTCGATAATTTGATCCAATACGGTTTCTTATGATATACCGGTACTTTTAAAACAATACCGGTATTCATCCAGTATCATTCTCAATACCGGTAATTACCGGTTTACTGGTATACCATGCAGCCCTATCAGTCCAGGAAATGCACCCTCGGTGATCGGCAATACACTTACGCTCATGTATTCTGTGGAACATTTTAAAGACATTAAATAAATGATGTCAATTCAGTGTGCATGTTCTATTTAACACTTTACCTAACATGAAAAGCAGACGACACTTGCCAAAAAATGATTGAATAACTAATTTTTTCATTTTTTGTCTCGAAAACATAGGTTATGACCCCTCATTGAAACGAGCTCGTTCCAATGAGGGGTCATAACCTATGTTTTTGAGACAAAAAATGAAAAAATAATAAAAATTAATTGGCGATTTTTGAGAATAGCGCTGGCCGATTTTGGCCGTTACGTTGGGTAAAGGGTTAAAACATCACAGCATAGTAGATTGAGCATGTGGCAACGATCACTGTTTATCCAAAATGGTTTGTTCACTAAGTTTTTTCATTCTGACTAAGTTCCGAGAATATATGTACATTGTACCTGTGTTTTTGAAGGAATGCCTTTGAGTTCACATAGCTTCTTATGTAGCAAGTTGATACATTGTTTCATCATTTGGGAAACAATCTATATTACATTGTTTCGATAAATATTTGGTCAATAAAATTGTACCTTAAAAGTATATAAAGGTGTCAACGGCAATGCTCTAGCATTGCAGATGGCACCAGTTTGCTTTCAAGGGATGAAATACACTTGTCACAGGTGTCAGGTTAACTTTTTCAAGCAAGCATTTCAAGGCTAGATAAGGCTGAAAAAAAAATTCATGTGTTTAGGGTAACCCTACCAACCCTTAAAAAATTCTGCCTACCCCAAAAAATTATATTTGATAAAATCAGAATATTTGTATAAAGTGTGTACATTTTGTAAATCTATGCAAAGAAAATGCAAAATTAAAACAAGAGGCCCCAAGGGGCCTTAAATTGCTCACCTGACAATGTAGTTCAAAGGAGCATTTTAGGTCACATTCAGCTAGTCATGGCTTATCAACACTATAGAGAAATAAAGTCATGAAATTTTTCATAGGTCCTGCTGACTGGGTCCAATTCCACTCGCTGTAGACAAGCACTGTCATAATCCAAGGTTGTTATGTCACTGCGGTTTGAAAGGCATAATTGATGGCAAAAAACTAAGGAATGGATTTTAAAACTAGAGGAAGCGATTGTGCCCACACAATACACAGGATTTTCCTTCTATTTTCAGTTCCTGCACTTTTATGTCCCAAAATTGAGATAAATGCATAAAAAACAGATTTTTTTTTATTTTTGTTCGGAAATTTTCGAAGTCCCAAACAAAATATTTTCAGACTAAAAAATGTTTTTCTTCTTCTTAAAATTGACCAAAACGCATAAAAAACCAAAAAACTAATTTCCGGATTTTGGTCCAAAATTAACTTTATCAAGCAAGCATTTCAAGGCTAGATAAGGCTGAAAAAAAAAATTCATGTGTTTAGGGTAACCCTACCAACCCTTAAAAAATTCTGCCTACCCCAAAATATTCTATTTGATAAAATCAGAATATTTGTTTTAAGTGTGTACATTTTGTAAATCTACAGTACTGTGATCACAAAAGCGGACACCAAATCGCGGCGCGTTCTCGATGTGGTCGCGATCGAGGTGACAGACAAGAAAAAAAACTTATCGGCAGAAGCGCGGCTAAAGCAAAACACAATCTCCATTCCGCCGATTGGATTTTCGCCGAGATTTTTCACGAACGTCGACAGCGCCGCGATTTTGTCGGAGGGAACAGTCCGAACTGCATGTGCACAAATGTAACCGGTTTGCAATGTTAATGTACATGTAGACCTAACCAATGTATCGAGTTGTTATATACTCCAAAAAAAGGTCAAATTCAACACTTCCCAGATGTCGCGATTGCCCACACCCCAACATTAATCATAACATAAATTCATAATCGTATTCATCTGAATTTGAAAATCGTGATAAACATGGACTTCAGGCAGACACCCTTACTCCACCCACTATGTCTTTCACCACTCCCTCTCTTTTTGTTGTCCCCCCGATCTGACATTGTGTAGGCAGCACCCAGTGACCCTCCAATCTCAACTAATTTGTACTTTCCATTTCAGTTTCACGCATTTCACCACAATCAGTCGTTTGGGGTGAATACAATATCGTCGTGTCCAACTATTCTCTCCGTTAGAAATTCAAGAGTTTTGTTGGTTGTTGGGATCTTAAAAAATAAAAAAAAAAAACGATATTTTATCCCTTTAATTATCAAAATGACTGACATCACATGAACACATTTGTATTTTAAGACTTTTTGGGTACATGGCGGTTTTTAATGGCAAAAGTACCAATTCGTTATCAAGTCAATTCGTAGTCAGTTTGGTTATGGATATTGAACCGCAAAATATTCATCCAGGTCACTTCAATCCTTTTAAGCCCCCCCCCCCCCCCCCTGTACATACACCTCCCTCCCGAGTGATGTATTACCCTTGCCCCTCGCCCCCTGCCACGTCGATTGTCTGGCAACGGAGGGCTGTAGTCGTCCCGGTCTCATGTGCCTATGCTTCTTGAAAAAAAAAATTGATACCACCCCACCCATCATAAACGAGCTATAAGTATTCCGTGGTTCTGATTAAACCTGTTTTTACAGTGTGTGTGTGTGTGTGTGTGTGGGGGGGGGGGGGGTCTCTTTTGGTGGGGGGGGGGGGATAGCCAGCTTGATATATGCCTCATGCATATCCGATGGTCATAGCCCTGAGGTGGGTGTGGCCTTCCCGCTGGTGGAGCTTCGATGGAATTGTAGATCAGTCCTACTTCACTATTTTTGAAAGTGCGAAGACTCTGACGGAACTTTTATTTATTTAACTGAAGGGGATGTACATGTAAATATACCAGGTGCTTAGTCAGGGGATGGGGCGGGGGGGGGGGGGGGGGGGGGGGGGGGGGGGGGGTTGGGGGGTGTGGTCTTGCATAGAGTAAATGTTTTTTGGTGGGGGAACAAGAACACTGAATGTTACTGGTTACTCCCCCCCCTCCCCCTCCGCCGGTCTTCTACACATGATATTGTAGACTCTAGGCTACGTGCCTGAAAAAAGACTTCGGATTTGGACCAGGACCGTGACGTGAACCACCAATATTAGCATTGTTGGTGCAGTACTCGACTGTGCATGTTCATGATTCATAATTGCCATAATTTGCCTACAGTACACACTGAATGGCTGGGATTAGAAGAGGGATAAGTACTGGATGATTGGGGACGCGGTGGCTCAGTAGGAAGAGGTGCAGGCTGCAGGCCGAGAGGTCCTCGGTTCAAAACCCACCTGCGGCAACCGCGTTGTGTCCTTGGGCAAGACACTTCACCTCCATTGCCCACGTGGGGGCACGGTGGTGTTGTGTACTGAAGCGTACTGCACGTTGATGGTGCATCTGTCTTCAAGCAATGCTAACCCTGCTTGTGTGGAGCTGACAGTTGCTCGCCGTTGCTCGGTGGTTCTCTCTGGGTACTCCGGCTTCCTCCACCCGTAAAACTGTCATGGTCATGATTAGCCATTGTGCAGAAATATGTGACCTTAAACACCAATAATTAAACTGGTTGATTACGACAAAAACACAAATGCATTAGAGTTTCCACTCACACAGTGTGATCAGGTTCTGTGAAAAAACTTACAGTACACTGGACACATACTTCAACAAATTCGTTTCAAAGCCTCTAGACCAAAATACTAAGTTATGTTACTTTAATTTAACTCGGCGGTGCGAACTGTACGGAGCGAAATAACATTCAAAACCATAAAATGTCGGACTCCTCAAACACGTGTTGTTTGAAAGTTGTGAAAAAATAATGCCCTCGTATTTAAAAAATACACTTTCTGGCGTGTTCTTTCAAATGATATTCATGAATAAATAGTAAAAATGTACGATCACTGTTTTTCTTTCATTCGAATGGGCTTTTCTTTAACCATTTAACTCGGAAATGCATGTGCGATCAGAATATCGATTCACCCCAAAACAGCCGACTTTGTGGTGAGAGAACGTCCAACCGTAAAATTGGCTTTTGACTGATTTCTGATGTTGGGTAAAGAACTTCTGTTTGAAGTAATTTGGATATGGCCAATGGATATGGCCGCCTTTGTCCTTTTTATTTGTTTATTTTGTTTATTTGTTTATAATAATTTTACCAATTGACAGTAATATTTCTATCGACACCCAGACGGTGGCACAGGGGGGGGGGGGGGGGGAGAGGGCAACCCCCACTTTTGAAAATGGAAGTAGTTTTAATCATTTGATTATTTGTTAACCCTTGGCTGCATCCAATGGTAGGTTAAACAGATAGTTCTGTGAAAAGCTCAGCCAAATCTAACTGAAAAAAATCCCTTTTTTTGGCATCAACTAAATTATAGCTCAGGTCGTGAGCTCTCATTTGACCGAGCTCATTCCAGTTAGGAGGCTAGAGACATGATTTTTTTTCATGAAATCATTTTTTTTTAAATTGAATCTGCCTAGGGATCGGGCCATCACTTTCTGAATTTAAAAATAAATTAAGCCTATATGATTTCATTTTCATTTTAACCGAAACTCGGGGCAAAGTTGGCCAGTTTGGCTACACCAAACTATATTGGAGAACGTTTTGTTGGGGGAGGACTTATCCTGCTGAATCCTTCATGACATTCATTGATGGACCTTGAAATACTCTGCTTCTCTTTGCTACCAGGGATTTCGCAAGGTACCATATTGGCTATATTTCCATAAAATAAAAGACGGGTGGAGTTAAGACTGCAGGCTTAATACTTTTCGTTCTCAGTTTGATGCGCTGAGGATTTACCCGCACAGACCAGGATCCAATACTATAAAACTTTTGCAATTGTATTTTCTGGAATTGTATTTTCTAGTTATGACTTTAAATGGGCTAAAATGAACCATTAGCATTTTCAAAAATATGGTAATTTGCCAATTGGCAAATTGCCATATCTTTTAAAATGCTAATGATTTATTTTAGTCAGTTTTATTAATAGGTAGAAAATACATTTCTAGAAAATACAATCGTAAAAGTTTTATAGTATTGGCTGCAGGTCTATTCTTATGATAGTGTTCACATCTATTTACATCTCCGCACACTTTTCTTTCAAAATTTTTATTTTTGTCGATTTGAAAAGGGGGCGAGTCGGAAAATATCTTCATGTTTGTAACTCGACTGGATTTTGTTGTTTTTTTAATTGCGACATACGAATACATCGAACGAATCTTAGAATGTACGTTCCATTCACGCCAAACTTTGAAGTTTTCACCACCGAGGAATACATGTAACAAATCATCTCACAATGTATTGGTGTTTCCGCTGCGATTTTCTCTCGATTCTGCTTAAATTTTGTCTCGATTCTTTCTCCATTCTGCCGCGTTTTATCGACAGAACCGAGATTCTCAATCGCGATGGAACCGAAGCCGGATCGAGAGCCGATCGACTAAAAGACCGCTTTTGTGATCACAGTACTGTATGCTAAGAAAATGCAAAATTAAAACAAGAGGCCCCAAGGGGCCTTAAATTGCTCACCTGACAATGTAGTTCAAAGGAGCATTTTAGGTCACATTCAGCTAGTCATGGCTTATCAACACTATAGAGAAATAAAGTCATGAAATTTTTCATAGGTCCTGCTAACTGGGTACAATTCCACCCGCTGTAGACAAGCACGGTCATAATTCAAGGGTTGTTATGTCACTATAGTTTGAAAGGCATAATTGATGGAAAGAAACTAAGGAATGGATTTTAAAACTAGAGGAAGCGATTGTGCCCACACAATACACAGGATTTTCCTTCTATTTTCAGTTCGTGCACTTTTACGTCCCAAAATAGAGATAAACGCATAAAAAACAGATTTTTTTTTATTTTTGTTCGCAAATTTTCGAAGTCCCCCCTGACCCAAAATTGTCAGTGTAAAAAAAAAAAAAAATTCGTCTTAAAATTGACCGAAACACATAAAAAACAAAAAAAATCTTTCCGGATTTTGGTCCAAAATTTCTAAGTCCAGACCGGGACCCCAAATTTTCAGCCTAAATATGAACCCAGGGACTTGGCTTGAACAAACTTGAATCTCACCCCCCTAAGGATGCTGCATACCAAATATCAAAAGATTCTTTTTGGTAGATCTGAAGAAGATTTTTAAAGAATATTCCTCATACTGCACTAATTTAAACATTTGGGCTCCCATAGAGAGCCCAAATATGGACCCAGGGAATTGATTTCAATAAACGTGTGAAACAATCTTCCAAAGATGTTATATGTGAAATTTGAAAGCTTTTGGAGCAGTGGTTTGGGAGAAAAGTAGTGCTAGATGTTTTTCCCATTACCCACAGTGTTAAAAAATGTTGACTCAGCACTTTTTCAAAGTCCCCAAAAAGTACCCCATGATGAAACCGATAGCAATTTTTTTTTTACCATTCCATTCTGTTGGTACTAAGGAAGCTGCACACCAAATAAGAATTCTCAGTGCCGTGTAGTTTTGGAGATATGGGCGTTTTAATTTTTTTCTATTTTTAGCTCCTGCGGTTCCCATGGGGCGATGTGAAAAAATTTAAGTACTTATGCCAATACGCCCTCATGTCAAATTTGGTTCAAATCTGCCTCTCGGTTTGGAAAATAGAAATTTTGGGCGGGGAGACAATTCTTGCCCCTCCCATAATGAAGGCAAAAATATCAAATATCAAGTTTCTGCTACTGCTGGTTCATGAGGAGAAGATTTTTTAAGATTTCGGTCTCCCTTGGGGCTGTGGTACCACCCAGGGAGAGGAGCAACTTCATTTGGACAAATCTGAATTGGCATTAGGTAATAAACATTTACCCAACATTTGAATAAAATTGGGCTAGTGGCTTTGGAGGAGAAGTCAGTTTTGTAAAGTTTACGACGGGCGACAGACGGAAAGTGATCAGTAAAGCACCTCTTGAGCTTTGCTCAGGTGAGCTAACAAGAGGCCCCAAGGGTTAATTGCTCACCTGATAAAATTGTTTAAAGATGGATCAAAGGTCACCTTCAGCATCTACATTTTAATATAGTTAATCTAATTTAGCTAGGGGAGTGGGGTGGGAAGTGGGGAGGATCTGTTGACTGAATTGTTTTGGTTCTTTTTTTTTATTTGATTAACACCCATCAAACCCATTCAAAACTCATTATGAAGCAAAAAGAAAAAAAAATCACCCAGTTGCCCTGGTGAATCTGAAAAAGGAGATTTTTAAAGGAATTTCCCCATATTGCACTAAGCTGAAATTTAGGTTGCCATAGGGAGCCCAATATGAACCCAGGGACTTGATTCTGGCTGGTAGATCTGAAAAGAAGATTTTTAAATACATTTCCTCATCAGGGGTCAGCCGAGTGGGTGACTAGGGCGAAGAAGTCGCCTTGTCATTCCTCAAGTTGCCTTGGCTTACATGAAATTCAAGTCGCCCTCCAAAACTTCCTTGGGAGACATGGCAGTTTACTGTATTTTCTTATTTCCAAAAAAACAACACTTCCACATTCACAAAAAAAGTAAAACGGCTGCTGTTAAAATCCGTCATATGGCTCTGAAAATAGCCCAAACTAGACCAATTTTATATTTCTGAAAAGAGTTGTAATGGCATAGTCGTTCGAACAATACGCCCCAACTGATAGCAACCAGCACAAAATGCTATTCAAAACCAAAAGTGTCAGCAAAAACAACGAATCACACAAGACACGCATCAAGTTTATTAGAATTTATTAAAGTTAACCACTGTTTCAAAACCAAAAAAATGTGCAGGGGACAGTTCATTCATAAAAACGTCGAAATTGTTTACGGTTATGCTCTGTTCCACTGAAAAATTGTTTGCATTGAAATTCGCCCCACAATTTGCATTGAAAGTTTTTCTTTGAAAACCTGTGTTGGAAGGGGGTTAAATGTAATAAGGCTACGATAGAAATTACACATATTAGGATAGATAAGAATGGCAGGCCTTAAGCTTATAGCACCAATCGCACGTGTCTATGTGAGATGGATGGCAGAAATTGTCATTTTTCTGAACAGAGTATTATCACCCAGCGCAGCAGGTAAGGGAGACAACTGAAATATTTTGTCATTTACCTTAGAAATAAATTAACTCAAATTGTTAATGACGCTTAATTTACAAAGGATGTCGAAAACTTTTTTAACTACACTTTTCAATTCAATTAGGACATTCAGAAACCATGAATGACCCAGCTTCTTATGTGAACTTGAAATTTATTTTAAATACTTTAAATATTTTTTTTAAAAGAATATACCTTCTATTACAGAGAACACTCTCACCATGGGTAATGCTAAATTTCCAATCCACTGCAAATTTACAAAATCAACTACATGGTAACCCTAGTCATCACTGTTAGGGAAAGAGTTAGGGTATTCAGAAACCATGGACGACACAATTTTTTGTAGGGGAGGGACGGGGGGAGGATTTTAACCTACATGACATAGTTTTGTGTGTGTATGTGTAATGCACAATTGTGTCCTCTGTGTACATTTATTTTGTCACGATGTCATATACGTTTCGTTTTTTTCTGACTTCTCCCTCATGTCCACTGACTTCTCCCTCCTGGCCCCTGACTTCTCCCTAAAGTCTCTGGAGGGAGAAGTCACTTCTCCCTAAAATCAGCTGCCAAGCTGACCCCTGTTCCTCATATTGCACCAAGTTAAAATTTGGGTTCCCAAAGGGAGCCCAAATAACAACCAACCCAGGGACTTGTGTTTAACAAATCTAAATCTGTCTCCTCTTTTTTTTTATTTTTAAAATCAAGTTTGTGGGGTGTCAACAGAATCATGCCCCTTTTGGTGGCTCTTGTGGGATTGGCAACTTTATTTGAACAAACTTGAATTGACAAATGATTAGAAACATGCATATCAAATTTGGTTCAATTCGACCCAGTGGTTTATGAGAAGTAGATAATGTAAAGTTCTTGCTGAATGGCAGATGGACAATGGACAGAAATGAGATCATTAAAGCCCCCCCCCCCCCCACCCCCACACCCCCGACTTTCAGTCAGACGAACTAATAACTTCATTATCAGAAACAAGTGTTTGACCACCGAGGTGGTATTAGTCCCCTACGGCGCTTTTGTGACATAAGGTGTTTTTGTCACAGAAGACACTAGAGTATATAAGCATCTTGGATTTTGAAAAAAAAATATTGAGCGCGCATAATCCCCTCACAACCCTTTATCCATGTACCATATATGAAAGGCGTAGCTTGAACCATGTTGGAGGGAGGGGTGGTAACATAAAACAGAGAAAAAAGCTAAAAAAACACAACAAAATTGGCCACCATTCTGCCATCTTGGATTTTGAAAAATAAATATTGACTGTGCATCATCCCCTCAGAACCATTTATCCATGTACCAAAGATGAAAGGTGTAGCTTGAAGTATATTAGAGGGAGAGGTGGTAACATAAAAACAGAGACAGACAGACGGACAGACAGACAGACAGATGTTAGATTTTGAAAAAAAATATTGAGCTTGCAACATCCCATTACAACCCTCTATCCATGTGCCAGATATAAAAAGTGTAGCTTGAACCATGTTGGAGTGAGGGGTGGTAACATAAAATAGAGAAAAAAGCTTAAAAAAAACACAACAAAAATGACCGCCATGGCGCCATCTTGAACTTTGGAAAAAAAATATTGAACGTGCAACATCCCATTACAACCCTCTATCCATGTGCCAGATATAATAAGTGTAACTTGAACCATGTTGGAGTGAGGGGTGGTAACATAAAATAGAGAGAAAAGCTTAAAAAACACAACAAAAATGGCCGCCATGCCGCCATCTTGGATTTTGAAAAAAAGATATTGAACGTGCATCATCCCCTCCCAACCCTCTATCCATGTGCCAAATATGCAAAGTGTAGCTTTAACCATGTTAGTGGGAGGGGTGGTAACATGAAAATAGAGAAAAAAAAGCTTAAAAAACACAACAAAAATGGCCGCCATTCCGCCATCTTGGATTTTGAAAAAAAGATATTGAACGTGCATCATCCCCTCCCAACCCTCTATCCATGTGCCAAATATGCAAAGTGTAGCTTTAACCATGTTAGTGGGAGGGGTGGTAACATGAAAATAGAGAAAAAAAAGCTTAAAAAACACAACAAAAATGGCCGCCATGCCGCCATCTTCGATTTTGAAAAAAAAATATTGAACGTGCATCATCCCCTCCCAACCCTCTATCCATGTGCCAAATATGCAAAGTGTAGCTTTAACCATGTTGGTGGGAGGGATGGTAACATGAAAATAGAGAAAAAAAGCTGAAAAAACACAACAAAAATGGCCGCCATTCCGTCATCTTGGATTTTGAAGAAAAAAATTTTGAGCGTGCATCATCCCCTCAGAACCATTTATCCATGTACCAAACATGAAAGGTGTAGCTTAAAGCATGTTGGAGGGAGAGGTGGTAACATAAAAAACAGACAGACAGACAGATGGACAGACGGACAGACAGACAGACGGACGGACAGAGTGCAATCCTATAGTCCCCTTACGGTTCCCGTAGGGGACTAAAAAGCATAAGCTGAGTCATATTTAGTTCTGTACCTGTTCAGCCATCAGTGTGCACCAAGAAATATACCTATCTCACATGCATCAGTGAAATGTTTGCTTCCAAACTTGCAAAAAACTTTCGAAAAAAACAAATTGATAAAAATTTAAAAATCCCTATCTACCAACCCTAGTTTTTTCCCAGGTTAACCTAAACACAATTTGTTTTGGGTTTGTTTTCTTATTAGGGTGGAGGGGGAGGGTAACATAACTGAATTTCTCATAAATACTCACCCCTCCAACAACAGAGTGCCCCTGATCATGTTCACCAATGTCAGCTGGGGAGATACTTTTTCCTGTAAGTTGTTCTCCGATAATATTTCTCTTATCCTCAACTACAACTTCATTTAAATTTTTAATATCTGAACAAGCAGAATTATTTAGAGTCTGATTTTCAGATGTTTTTGGAAGCTCAGGAACTTCAAATTCAGTATCAAATCCACCATCATTGGCCTCACTTAAGTTGGTAATTTTAATTTCAGTGTTCTCATCATCAAACTCAAAATTGTCTCTTTCCTTTTCAGTAGCCTCAATTTCGTAACTACTCAAATTCTTTTCTGCATATGCTTTATTTTCAGGCATACAGTCAGTCTTAAGGAGATTTATGCTCACACTGTTCGCCTGGTCCTTTTCCTGAGAAAATTGTCTGTCATTACTCGATTGTGCCAACTGGTCGATTGCAGGCACACTTTGTAGCGATGTGAATTCCTCATTATGTTTGCTGGCTTCTGAATGAAAGATTTTTTCCATATGCTGAGATGACAGATCAGTTTTTGTCTCTTGAGAACTCTGACCTTTACTTGCTGTACCAGATTCCAAGTTAATAATTGGTCCACTCTGCTGAGAGGGAAGTCCATCATTACTTTCATTGTCACTCTGAGACAATGATGCATCATCAGGCACAAGATCCAAACTATCAGTAATATTAATATTAAATCGTTCATTTTGAAAGTGAGGCTCACCAGTTCTATCAGGTATGTGTGGTTCTCCAGCTGCATGTTGTAGATGTGGCACAGTATTTGAAAGAAGATTATTTGAAATTTCAATTCCAAATTCAGAATCCGATTCAGAATTTTCCTGATTATTGCTGGTCATAATCAAATTAACAAGATTTGGAGCCCCATCTTCGGCATTCTGCAATGACAAAACAAAATTATAATATTTACATTCCAAATGTTTTGATTATCAGTCTTAATTGATTGTGAGAAGTCAAAGGATAGTGTTAGATAGTGTTATTGGAGAGAAGTCAAAGGATAGTGTTAGAACTCAACATTTTATATGCAGCTCAGTTCTCAGATAATACACAGAACGACACACGCATGCGAATGGGTTAATTGATATGGCACGGAAGGATAAAACGAGAGGCCACAGGTAGGGGTGTCACGATTTTCTAATTTAGGAATCGATTAATCGTTGCAAATAATTGATTAATCGTACCCAGATGACCCCCCCCCCCCCCCCCCCCCCCCCCCGCCCCTCTCCCTCTCTCTGAAGTCGATAAAAAATACAGTTCAAGTCAGTTGACCTACCTCCGGTAAACAACGAAGAAGATCCTCTTATAGGTACATTCAAAGCTTTGATGTTCTGAACTTTTGAACCGTCAGTGTAATAATCAAGACCGGTCTGCAGTTGTGAACTTCGCAACTGCCGATCGGTCTTGATTATTACACTGACGGTTCAAACGTTCAGAAAATCAAAGCTTTGATGAATGTTCCTGAATGACAAATGCTTCCAACGGCTTCTTGGGGTTTAACATCCATGTTCTTAACTCTTTACCTTTAGAAACAATAGTTTTTTTCATCAAATTTTCTTTTAATTATTAAACATCTGAAGCGGGATACAATTTACAGATTATTCCACAACAAAAAATACTAATCGATGTTGCCGTGACCGATCAACAATCGATTAATCGATTAATCATGACAGTCCTAGCCACAGGCCTCTACTTTTTTTTTCCATCCGCGATGGAACAAGTGCCATATCGATTAACCCTATCACACGCGTGTGTTGTTCTGTGTTTATTACACACCTTCACATCTATGAAAGCAATTATTAGGACACTCAGCAATTCATTTGACAACTCGTCCCCTGAGTTCCAATGTGTACTATGTGCCAGTAGGAATATAGAAAACATTGGAATTCAGGGAATGAACTATCAACAAAAAGAACACATTGTATTGCCAACCAAATTTGCAAGGGGAACCCGTGTTATTATGTTTAGCTATTGCTAGTGATTTAAATTGTAATTGCGGTACACGATTTGTAGAAATTTCCAGTGAAATTTCACTTCTATTTAAAAATAGTTCATCAATGATTTCTGTTTGGTTTATATGTGTGGAACGGATTTTCATTTTCCGCATGGTTTATTGTTGTTATAGATGGGGATTTCATAGAACAGGTGTGTAATAAAAGGAAAAACCATTGTTATTTTTCTCATCATTGAAATCTGACTTTTGTTTTAAAAAAACATTAATAACTTTCATAATTTGCACGACATACAGTTAAAACTAAAAGTCCTGTCCTGAAATGCGCACGAATAGCACGTTAATCTACGCGATATGACCATAGTAAGGCTATCAAATTCTGTAATTATGGCCTGTGCACAAGCAATGTTTCAGCCAATGGACCTCCGGGTAACCCAGAGG
Source organism: Pictodentalium vernedei (assembly GCA_031216915.1). Taxonomy (NCBI): domain Eukaryota; kingdom Metazoa; phylum Mollusca; class Scaphopoda; order Dentaliida; family Dentaliidae; genus Pictodentalium; species Pictodentalium vernedei. The sequence continues at coordinate 716,107,522 of CM062295.1, read as the reverse complement.
TCCATTGGCAGAAACATTGCCCATGTTTGCTATGAGTAACCAGGAGAACCTGTTGTGCTTTGGATGCCATTCGATATGGCAATTGCGCGCAATTCATACGCGCAATTAAGCCTAGATAAGCGCACAGTTCATGACAGGACTTTTACTTTTAACTGTACAGAATTGTTTTCATAAAGAATGATCAAATTCATGTGATACATTTTAAAATGTTATAGAATAATTAAATACAGTGCTGATCATTCAACCGTTTAGTAAAAATCAATTAACCACAACAGCACTGTATGTGTGAAACATATTGGATATTCATCCTTAAACAGTCTTTCAATTTTGAAAATGGGAGGCGATCTATATACTGCCCTCTACCATTTTGAAGTGAAGTGTACTATTGTTGAGTCCCGGAATTGGGAAAATGTTTTCACCAAAAACATCAAAGAACATCTACAAACTGTTCACTCCACTGGTGCTCAGTTAAGTGGGGATTCCAAAAATATTACCTGATTTTTTTAATAAGCTTTTCGTAGCAATAATCAAATTTATCTGAGTTATGCATAACGCATGAAATGCAACTTCTATATGGCAATCATAACTCAATCAGATGATTTTCCACAGAATACATGAATGAAAGTGAGTAGCATAACTGGCCTTTGAATTATGCTGTTTACGTATCAATTCTAGGAAAGTGAAGTAAGATTAATTTGATGTCTTGGAATGCAACAGCTTATAATTCATGAGCTACTGTTCACATTTTCATGGACACATTGTATCATTTGGCCTATTTCGCACAAACAGCATTTAACCCTTTACCCAACGAATAATATGCGTAATATGCAAATTCAGCTGCTGAAAAATATTGTTTTTCAAAACATTTCAACCAAACCATATCATGTGACCCCTCTATGGAACGAGCTCGTCGAGCCCATTCCAATGAGGGGTCACATGATATGGTTTGGTTGAAATTTTTAAAAAAATTTAAAAAAATGATATTTAAAATAATAAATTTTGATTTCGTCTGCATTGGGTAAAGGGTTAACCCTTAACGAAAGAAACATTATTTTAAAATTTGTTATTTTAATTTTTCTCCTCCAGTTCTGAAAAAAAAATTCAACAAAACCATATTATGTGACCCCCAAAAATGAATTGAGTGGTTTTTTTCCCAACTTGTTAAAAATAGGCTATTATTTAATGATGAAGTACTGATTGAAAAGTGTTGATCTAATTCAGAAGAAATGGGGAAAAAATTCTGATTAATGAATTGATGAGGAAGTTTTGAAAAGAATTTTCATTTGAGGAAATATTTTCAAAAATGCGAGTCCCAAAATAAATCTTTTATTTCTTGATTTCATTATTTCCTCTTGCCACTTCCTCATGCCTCTGTATATTATCAAATACTATGAAGATTCCCCCCGCCCCACCCTCCCCTACCAAAACACTTCAAATCTGATCTGATCTGCATGGAGGAGCAACCAAAATTGCATGGAAAACTAACAAAACATTTATTTTATTTTATTTTTTTTTTTTTTGGGGGGGGGGGGGGGGGGGGGGAGTTGGGTGCCCAGTGATCATATATATGCATATTATCAATTAAATCAGTGGCACAGCCCATGAGCACAGACGCAAAAATATCAAATTCTATGGTCTTAAGCAGAGAAGCAAATGAAAAAAAATGTTTATTTTTGTTTGGGGGAGGGGAGATGCCTGCCTCATGTCCCTGTTTTATTTGTATTAAATATCACAGAGGTGTACAGAGGTGTGAAGGGGCAACTAACTTAATTAGAGAAAAAAAATCTTCAAAAAGAAGAGGGGAGCGCTCTGGAATCAGTAAAAGCGGGTACCAAATAACAATAAAAATATTCGTCGAATAGACACCCAGGTATTAATTATTATTAATAAATTGGTGCTTAAGTCGAGGTCCGTGACTAAATCTGGAATCCTCGTCTTGTGCATTATTATTATTATTATTTATTGGTGTTTAAGGTCACATACTTATGCACAATGGCTAATTGTGACCGTTCGTCTTGTGCAACCTGTCGCGCTTCCTCATTACAGTGGTGCTATGTAAAATACTATATGGATACAATTAAGAACTTGCAAACAAAAGTCTAAACAAATAAATCATAACATTCGTCATCCTACGATGATGATGCAGCTAACGTAGACACCACGCCCAAACATCATGACCAACCTCTTTGTCGCAGTCTAAACGATACAAACTTCACAATGGGACTTGTTGCCGCCCTCGGGTGTTATGATAAGTAGTGGAGGGAGTCCTATAGGCAGGTTGCTTCTTGCCTACCTTGAAGCACCGTCTTTCCGCTGGCGAAAATGAAGCACCAATACTCTAATCCCAGAAAAGTAATGATTCGATCGTCATTCTCCATCATGTGTCACATAATTGGCTCTCAGTTCATTCTTTCAGTCACAGTCTGTTTGCAATCACCCCATCTTCTTCCAGGGGGTGCCACTTCCCACGATATACTTCTCATTACATTTGTGCAATATGTTTATTTGTAACCATTTTACATGTATGTGTACCGTAAATAAAGAATCTGAATCAGAATCTGAATTGGGTACCACCATTAATAGAAACCTGGATCTAGAAATGGATCGAGCTGTGATTAACAGACTCGCCACGGACCGCCCCTGAAATAATTCATAGTTTCTAAGGTCCATAACATACAATAATGCGTCTGCCTAATAATGCGATTATTATGCATGTGAGCATTGAAATCCCGCATGTAATCATCTGAATACCAGTTAACTGACTAGACAGCCTACAGGTACCCCAAGGCTACCAATTTATTGACGATGAATCATATGCTCGTATATGACATACAGACGAACAACCACAGGAAACCAACCAACTAGAAAGTGGATGTGCCCATGCGGTTGCCATAGAACACAAACCAGCCACCAATCGAGAAGTCATGAAATGCATGTATGTACTTAAATGCATAGGAGGCTTACGGGAAGAAAACTACGTCTTGTATGGTAATCGCCTCTTAACACATTGGCGGTGTGGGGATTCGAAATCATAACGAACCCCCTTCACCTGCATTACTTGAATCGTTCTTGTGTTCGTCATCAAATAGTATAGGAACTGCAAGGCTCCCTCACGTCTAACCGACTCCAAGGACGTATAGAACAAATACTTCCCCTGATAAAGAAGGTCCTCTTGTGAAGGAAGCTTCCGGGGAATGTCCCATAACAGACACCTGAGAAGATTGATCCATGGTTTCTGTGACTACAGAGGTGCTACTATCGGGATTTCGCAACGAGACTGTTTGAACTAAACAGAATCTGCTAAATCAAGAGAGCTGGAGGATATGCCTATCCTATATAACAGAGCGTCTACTGTGTGCACTCGATGATCTTGGCATGGCGACACGAACGTCGGTAACTGATTGTTCTGGTGTGTCACAAACAGATCTATCATGGAACGATCCCATTGGTAGCAAATCTGCCTGAATATTCGCTTGTTGAGAGTCTGGTCCAATGGCAACAGGAGACCTTTCCGAGAGTGCATTCAGACGACCTGGTATATGACGGACAGAAAGATGAACATGATGATTCATGACATATAGGAGAATCTTCTCCGTTAATTCGCATAATGGCATTGAATGAGTGTTGCCTTGGTTCCTGATGTAAGCTACTACTGTCGAATTGTCCAACAAAATTTGAACATGGATGTCTGCTATTATGTGAATCCAATGTTGTAGCGCTAACCAAACAAGAGCTGGACTTTCATCTGGTGCATACCCCCACATGGTGTACCGCCTAGTGTGGGCATACCTATGACCAACAAATATTATTTATGAATATTCTCATACAGACTGATGGATGGATGCACAATGGACGGAAGCAATCCAGTATACCCCCCCTCCCATTTTCTTCGAAAGTTTTCAACAATTTCCAACAATTTCTAAGTCAAAAGGTATGGTAAATTGTTTGGTGTTTGGAAGTTATATGCAATGAGGCAGAAGTCTTTGTCATAGGCACTCTGCAGGCCATATTTCACTGAAATCCGATAACCCATACCTGAGATACAGGCTGAACAGACAAATAATGTCTATTTCCTACAATTTCTAAGTAAAAAACGGGGGATAACTCTAAAAAGGAGAATGTGAGAAATATCGTTGAATCCTTTTTTGTAAAGCCTATACCATAAGCAGTGTTCATGGCAAATTTCATTGCAATAGATAATTTGATACCCGAGATACAGGCTGAACAGACAAAATTTGGCTCGGATGGACACAATTTCTAAGTGAACAAGTAATAAAAAAAAAAAAAATAACTAGTGTGGGCATACCTATAACCAACAAATATTATAAAGAATAATAATTTACTTAAGTTATGAATATTCTCGGACGGACTCACACACGGATGGACGGATGGACGCATGTAATCCAGTATACCCCCATTTTCTTCGGGGGTATCATTAACATCATCTCTTTGATGTTTATGCACTTCTCCAGGAACCAAGGGTCCCAAAGACCCTGACACCTCAAGTCTGCGGGACTTAGGGTCACATCCCAACCCATCTGGCTCGCATCCATCATAATCGAGAAAGCCGGATCTGGTAGTTGCAGCGGAACTCCCTGAGATAACCACTGAATATCTGCCCAAGTCTGAACCCCTGTTTTACTAGGTCCATTAAAACAACACTGGCTTCAAGCGAATGCATCATCACCCTCCAGTTCTGAGCAAAGAATATCTGGAGGAAACGCGTGCGCAGGCGGCTCGTTGGAATAAGATCCCAAGCCGCTCCACACAGTCCCATCAGTTGCATGAATTCCTTCGCCGTTAATGCGTCTGAGTGTAGACAAAAGCGAGCATAACAACTGACAAATTTCGCTCTGGGTAACGGCTGGTGAACCAGATTGTTGTGAGTCCCGAAACTCATTCCCAAGTGAGTGAACGACTTGGACAGAGCTATATCCGACTTTTTCTCGTTTACGATGAAACCAAGACATCGGAACAAAAGAAGCAGACTCTGAACATCATTCTGAAGAATAATTCTGTTGCCGTATCTCTGAAAAATGTCATCTAAGTAAGCCGAAATTACCGCAGACGAATGAGCCCGGAAGTGAGACATTACCGAGTTCATTATTCGAGTGAAAGCCCAGGGCGCCAGGTTCAGACTGAAGCACATCGCTCGGAACAGATACACTGTCCCTTGCACGGTGAACCACAGGTACTTTCTGAATGCCGGATGTACCAGGACATGAAAGTACGCATCCTTTAGAACTATGCTTGCAGCATAGTCGTTCACTCAAATGCTCGCTTTTACCGGCCGAATGGTCCCCATATAGAATTTTGGAGCCACGATAAGCTTGTTTATCCAGCTCAAGTCTATTACTGGTCAGAATGAGCCACCTGGCTTCGGTACGAGGAACAGGCGACTGTAAAAACCCTGAGAAACCTGATTCTCGGTGACCTCTATTGCTTCTTTTAATATAGAGCCTGTACCGCCGCTAGGAGAGACTCTCTTTTGAAAGGATCCAACGGAAGATCTGACGAAAGCAGACATCTTGTTAGTGGGGTGCCACTCGGAATGATAGCCGTTGGCCGTCCGAGACTACACTTCTCACCCACTGATCTTCCGTGACTGCTGTCCAGTTTCTCGTGAAGATGATACCCTTCCGCCAACTGGCAAGCAACAGAGCTCTTGAACATCACCTGCATGACCTGCGAGGCTTAAGGGAGGAGAAACTATGTCCTCCCAGTGCAGAACCTCGTCCCATCAGCCTAGGGGGGTCTGACCGATAGTCCGGATCAGACCTATGCCCCTTTCCCAGAGTCCCTATATTGACGAACTCCAGAGTAATTGTCAGAAGGCTTCTTGTACCCTCATAAGGAGTTTCCTTTGATGTTTAGATCTGGAACATCCTCCTTTACTCTTGTCTGCTGAAGCGGGTTGATTAAACGCTGACTTCAATAGCAGATCACTTGACGCTTTCTAAATAGCCTGATCACAGGCTGATGAAAGCTTGTCGTCCAAAATCGTATGTCCAGAGACTGGAGTGACTCGGAGAGAGCTTTTCACCTTGTCATCTATAAGTGATGATGACGAAAGGGCCACATCATCTCTAAATTAACTCCTGATTAGCCACTGTAAGGGCTGAGTTATACATGGTATACAAATTGCCCTGGAAAGAACTCTAAGAGAGGTACAAACATCCTCAAATTCCAACCCACTGAGACGTTGCGCCATAGCTCTGGTAAGGTGATATGCATAAGACATTGCTTCCAAATTCGCTCTTCTTGATGAAATTGCTGTTGTAATTGTGTCTGAACGAATAGTGAATGATGCAGGCAAGGATACATCTAGATCCCTGGGCTGCTCATTCAAATGCAGAGAAGCTCTCCGAACATCTTCTCCAACCGTTTTTAAATGAAAGTAGTCCATGAAACAGTATGTTTAAGGAAGATGTAGCTAAGAAACCGCCTTTTCTTCTCGCACTTGAGAGGTTAAATACGGCGTCGTCTATATGGCCGAAGGCCTGCAACGCCTGCCTCGACTGGACCGGAAATGAAAGGACTTTGTCCGGATAAAGTCTGCGTCCAATGACGCCAGAGGTTTCTTTCTTGTCGTCGCAGCATTCTGATTCGTCGGATCAAATTCAGGGTAGTATTGCTGGATGAAATCCATCGCAACCCTGTGCTGTTCTGAAAGGGAAGGGTAATCCTCTTCCTTATCCCTTTCACCATCCGAGAGAATCAGTTGCAAATCTCGGTCCCTTGGATCTGCGTGAACAGACGACTGGACCGACACAGCACTGTCCGACAGCTCAGGTTCTGAGACTGAGGGAGGCTGCATCTGCACTTCCTGGGATCTGCGACAGCAAGTCCATCATCGAGGCCTGAGGAGCAGCGGTCTTCTGTTTCCTAGCTGCTTGCTGCTCCTGGGATGGTGTCGGAGATGGATCTCTTCTCCGAACGTCCCAATGAACGAGGCCTCGTCTCCCTAGCTACAGGATGATCCAACACGGGCGAAGAGTAGTTCCTTCTTCATGCAGCAGGCTGGATATCCGAAGTCAGGTAGCTAGGATGCGGTCGTGTGTGCTTTAATAACGCAGCGGAGGAAGCCAGGACTGAAGCCGACCCCGGCTGCAGACTAGACGGAGTGTCCCGAGTGGAGGGCAGACGTATGCTCCGTCTTGTGCAAGTTTCCAACCAGAAAACTTCATTTCAGCTTGTGAAAAGTAGTGGAGGAAGCTGTGAATGAAGCCGACCCTGGCTGCAGACTAAACAGAGCATCCCGAGTGGAGGGCGGACATATGCTCCGGCTTGTGCAAGTTTCTCATAACAACATTTGGCCCCAAATGTCTGTTAGGTCAGAGAGGGGCCTCTCCCACTCGCAGTCTATAGACTTCGCCGAGTACAAGAAACTTGTTGACTTCCTCTCTATTTCCGTCGCTATTTATATTAAAGTGTTCGCTCTACCCAATCCACTTCTTAGACCGCAACGGACTTACCCGGTGTTACGGTACCCACGGATGGAGTACCACTTCACCGGTCGAGCTAGCTGATGCAAGAGATTAAAACCCTTAACAAAAGGTCCTAACTCTTGCAATCATGAGCGCTGCAGCTAGCTCTATTGCTCCATGGAGCACGGCAACGATAGCACACTTGGATGGGTGTCAGAATATCATCACCATGTTAATGTTCCTCTGAAACAGAAACTGACAAAATGAACAAGTGTTTGACCACCGAGGTGGTATTAGTCCCCTACGGCGCTTTTGTGACATAATGTGTTTTTGTCACAGAAGACACTAGAGTATATAAGCAGGCCTGGCATTCTGAAAAATGCAGGAGGGCAAAAAGTTAAAAAATTTATAGTAATTTATATATTTTTTATACTTACCAATGACCCAGACTTAGCTGGTGCTAACTCCAACAAAACCAGGGCCAAACACAAATTTTGCCCCCCAATCCCCAAAATTTGCATCCAAAACAAAAAGAAATCATGTCCTAAAGGACCTCCATAGTACACCTCTACTGCGCATGCGCAGTGACGCAGTCGTCCCGAAATTGGCGCCAATTATCATTCTTACTGGCAGTGCCTGGTCAGCGCTATGTACTCAGCGGGGAGGCAAGAGTTCCCAACTCCAGGGAGGGCCATCCCCGTCTGGGTCATTGGTAAGTATAAAAAATATATAAATCACTATAAATTTTTTAACATTTTTATACTGTACCAATGACCCAGACTTAGCTGAATAGTAAACAGGCTGGAGGGCCTAGGACATAGAGGAAAATCCAATAAGCTCAATTATATAGTAAAGAGGTAACCCCTTAAGGAGAAAAGGAGTATTAGGCTTTACATGTATCTTTCTTATTTAATATTAAATTAGAAAGATACACTACCCTTAATAATTGAGCACAATAACATTCATGTTCTCTATTAACATCCAGTATAACCCTTATACTAATTATTTTTAAAGCAAGCCAATAAATAAAGTAGTCCAGAGAATTGAGACTCTTTATAATCATTTAAAAGTGTCCGAGTATTGTATATTAAAGCCCGTTTGACACTTGACATATACAAATGCTTCACACCGAGCTACACTTTAAAAATAAGACATGAATGAATTTAAACATTAATATTACACTTTAAAACCATCCCGGAAGCGACTCAGAAATACTGACTTGGAGGAGGCATTCCCTTGCTTTTCACTATAAAGCAGGTGACCTAAGGGAACACCCGCCCCCCCCCCCCCCTTCCCCTTGCCCTGGGTCAAATAGCCCAGAGCGAAGAGGGCAGCCGGACGGAGTCACTGCCGGAACAGAAAGCCTGCATAACTATAGTTGCAACTGTTTAGTGGACGACATTCTGAGCAACAGATAACGGACCTAAACAATGCAGGTCTCCAGAAATGGACTCAATATTTCTGAGATAAAAATTCGTAAATGTGGATGGCTGAGACCAATAAGCAGCCTTCATTAAATCTGTAATAGCAACACTATTAGCATAAGCCCAGGAAGTAGAAAGAGCTCTTACTTCATGAGCAGAAATCTTAAGCACAGACTGCTGAGAAGAAGATAAATCTTCATAAGCAGTACGGATAGTTAACTGAATCCATCTAGCAATAGAATGGACTGAAATGTCCTTTCTATTAGGCATCAAAGACAGAAAGAAACGTTTCCGTCCCTTTCTGATAAACTGAGATCTCTGTTTATAGATACGTAGTGCTCTAACAGGACAGAGTAAAGGCCTACGCCCGTCTGAAGACGGAAGAGCCTTAATAACAATAGGTTCCGGATATTTATTAGGAGCCTGATTCTTAGCTAAAAAACCCACATTAGTAGTGAAGGTGATAGTGTTCCCAACACTACGATAATGAGAATCATCCACCGATAGTGCATGAAGCTCACTGACTCTTCTGGCAGAAGAGAAAGCTAAGAGAAAAGCTGTCTTATAAGATAAGAATTTGAAATCTACTGTCCCAAGAGGTTCAAATGGCTTTTCCTTCAATTTAAGGAGAACCCAAGCTAAATTCCACTTAGGAATTAATCTAAGAGTTCTGGGTCTATTTATCGAAAAGTTTCTAACCAATTTCGATAAAGAGACATTAGATCCAATTTGTAAACTATCATGATGTGCATAGGTATCAGATAACATAGATCTATAACCCTTTATAGTAACAGGCTGCAGTTTGATTTCGTCAAACAAGTATACTAGAAAGTTTGCAATGTCTGGTATAGAGGGATCAAATATATCTACAGAATGATCCCTACACCAACGACGAAAAACCTTCCACTTAGCCGCATAGTTTAGCGAAGAGGAGGTCCTCCTACAGTTGGAAATCGCGTCCACTGCTCGTCCTGTAAAGTGCTTGCCATGCAAGAAGGACCGCACAACGGAAAAACGTGAAGGTTTAGACCTTGCGGGTTGTGATGGAGTTGGCGCGATTTCCCCTGCGAAAGAAGATCCTCTCGTGGAGGAAGCTTCCGCGGTAGGTCCCACAACAGACACCTGAGTAGATTTATCCACGGTCTCTGTGGCGACAGAGATGCTACCAACAGAATCTTGCATTGAGATTGTTTTATCTTTAGCAATACTTGTTGAATTAACGGCACTGGAGGATACGCATATCCTATCATTCCGTCCCAAGGGATCGACAGAGCGTCTACTGCAAATGCTCTTGGATCCGGACACGGAGACACATACGTCTGCAACTGATTGTTGAGATGTGTCGCAAATAAGTCTATCATTGGCCGTTCCCATTGGTAGCAAATCTGATTGAATACTTGTTTGTTGAGAGTCCACTCCGACGGCAACAAGCGACCCTTTTGTGAAAGGGAGTCTGCTAGCACATTCAGACGACCCGGTATGTGACGGACCGAAAGAAGAACGTGATGTTCTAACGCAAACAGAAGGATTCTTTCCGTTAGATTGAACAACGGAACTGAATGAGTGCCTCCCTGATTCCGTATATACGCCACTACTGTCGTATTGTCGGATAGGATTTGGACATGAGCATCGTGAATAATGTACATCCAGTGACGTAACGCAAGCCAAATTGACATCATTTCCTTGATGTTTATGTGCTTGCACAGGAATTGCGGATCCCAAAGACCGTGGCATCTCGAATCCGTTGGGATTAATGATGCACCCCAACCTGTTTGACTGGCATCCGTCATAACGGTAAAACTCGGATCCGGCAACTGCAGCGGAACTCCTTGAGTTAACCACTGAATGTTTGCCCAAGTCTGAATCTCTTCTTTCACTTGATCTGACAAGAGAACGTCTACATCGAGCGAATGAATTTTCACACTCCAATTCTGAGTCAGGAAAATTTGAAGAGGACGTGTGCGTAGCCGCCCCATCGGAATGAGATCCGCGGCGGCTCCGCACAGACCTATCAGTCTCATAAATTCTCTCGCCGTGACTTTGTCTGCGTGCAGACAATAGCGAGCGTAACAACTGACTAATTTCGCTCTGGTTAACGGCAGACGAATGAGATTGTTGTGCGTCTCAAAGCTCATTCCCAGATGAGTGAATGACTTGGACGGCACCAGATCCGACTTCTCCTCGTTTACTATAAAACCGAGACGTCGGAGCAATAGAAGAAGATTCTGAACATCGTTCTGAAGCGTTAACTCGTTGCCGTACCTCTGAAGAATGTCGTCCAGGTAGGCCGACGTTACCGCAGACGAATGAGCTCGGAAGTAGATCATTACCGAGTTCATTACCCGAGTGAAAGCCCAGGGTGCTAGATTCAATCCGAAGCACATGGCCCGGAACTGATACACCACTCCTAGGACTGCGAAGCGTAGATACTTTCGGAATGTCGGATGTACCATGACGTGAAAGTACGCATCTTTGAGATCTATGCTCGTTGCATAATCGTTCACCCGAATACTCGCTCTGACCGATCGAATCGTCTCCATATAAAACTTCGCAGCGACGATCAGCTTGTTTATCCAGCTCAAATCTATGACTGGACGGAACGAGCCGTCTGGTTTCGGAACCAGAAACAGATGGCTGTAGAATCCCAGAGATTCCTGGTTTTCTACGACCTCTACCGCGTTCTTCATTAAAAGAGACTGCACCTCTGATAACAGAGCGTCTCTTTTCTGTGGATTTGACGGAAGATGAGTCCACTTTGGACTTCGAGTTAATGGAGGCTTTCGTTTGAAGGATATCTTTAGACCTTCCGAAGTCACTCCTCTCACCCAAGGGTCGTCCGTAATCGACGCCCACTCTTGTGAAACCTCGACAACCTTCCGCCAACCGGAACGCGATAGAGGTTTAAGCCATCACCTCCTGGACCTGCGAGGCCTGCGGTAGGAGAAACCACGTCTTCCACGACCCGCACCTCGCCTCGTCGACCTCGGGGCGTCCGACCGATTGTCCCGGCCTGAAGGACGTCCCGAACGAGAGTCGCTATCCTGACGGTCTCTCGAATAAGACCAAGAGGACGCACCGAAACCTCTATAGGAACCTCTCTTGGGTGCATTAGACCCAGAAGTGCCTGTCTTATTCGTGTCTGCTGTATCCGACTTTTTAGGAGCCGATCTGAACAACAGAGAATCATTAGCTTTCTTTTTAATTTTATCATAAATAGCGGAAAGCTTGCCGTCAAAGAGAAGTTCTCCTGAGACCGAAGCGACTCTAAGAGAGTTCTTCACCTTAGAATCCACTAGTGTGGATGTAGCTAGGGCTGCGTCACGTCTAACCAACTCCAGATTTGCCACTGAAAGGGCGGAGTTACACGTGGAATAAGCTACTGCCCTTGAAAGAAGTCTTAAAGAGAATTGTATATCCTGAAACTCTTCCCCTTGAAGGCGCAGTGATAACGCCTTAGTAAGGTGATCTGCGTAAGATAAGGCATCTAAATTGGCTCTGTTAGACGCTATAGCTGTTTCCAACACCGCGGTTGGAATAGAAGCTGACGACGGTAATGATAGCTCTAAGTCTTCCGCCTCGTCGTCCATACGCAGAGGAACTCTCGGTATACCCTGTCCTGCCGTATCGAATTTATTCCTTGCATTAATGAAAGGCAGGTTAAGAGTATTAGCGGACAAGAAACCTGCTTTCCCCGTCCTGGAAGCAAGTTTAAATATAGCGTCGTTCAATAATTCAAATGTTCTTGCAACATTATTGGACTGCGACGGAAACTCGGGAGCGATGTCCCTGAACCGCTCAAAAAATTCAGAGTCCAATGACGCTATAATTCTCTTGTCCGGAAGCGCAGCAGTCTGGCCCGACGGAACAACTTGAGGGAGAAAGTGCCGGATGAAGTCCACGGCAGCTTTATGTTGTTCCGAAAGGGATAGCTCCAATTCATCCGTATCCCTTTCACCATCCGGTCGGACCTCCTGATGTTCCCGGTCGTCCGCCCCCGATGCTTCGGCGGAGCGTACCGACCCAGCGCCGTCGGATAATTCTCGATCCGACACCGTTTCTGTCGGCTGCTGGGATGCTGCGATAAGCTGTGCTATCTGCACAAGAATGTCCGATGTCGAGACCTGCGGAGGCGCAGTCTTTCGCTGCTTCGCCGAGGGCAGCTCCGCATCAGATGGCTCCCGCATACTTTTCCTATGCGAACGTCCGGAGTCCATCGGTCTCGAATCCCTGGCTGCCGGATGGTGTGACCTGGTCGCCGAAGAATCCTTCATCGGCGAAGCTGGTAAAATATCGGCGGTCACGCAGCCAATGTGCGGTCGTGTGCGCTGACGAGAAGAGGAAGCCTTAACAGTCTCTGCGGACTGCTTATACAACAGAGCGTCCCGAGCGACGGACGTATGCTCCGCTAAAGACACATTTTGTACCACAACATCTGGTCCCAGATGTTGTTGTACGAGAGAGGGACCTCTCTCGCTCGCGGCCCGGCTGGACCTGGACGAGCTAGAAACCGGACTAAAAGGCTTCCTCCGTTCTCGTTTACTATCTGCCGTCACTGGGTGTGCATCTATTATGTTTATAGTGCTCGCATCACCCAAAATTTCCTCTTGGACCGCATCGGACGAACCCGGCTGCCGAACCATTCGGTGAATGGACGCTACACCGGGCGAGCTAGCGGACGACATTTGTCTAATCTCCATGAGCACTTTTGCCGCTAGCTCTGAATTCATTTGTGACGACGGACGCACACTTGAAGAAGATAACATGGAAACATCACCCTGTTCTGGTTCCTCTGAAATAGAAACTGAGAGAGTAGAGTGACCTTGTGGAGAAAGAGCCGGCATCACTCTTTCTCCAGAAACAACATATCGTGACACACGTTTCCAATGTTTCTCATCCCAATGTTCACATATAGGACAGGGATTAATGCGAGAACACTGACTACAATTAATACAATGATCATGAAAGTCAGAGGAAGATTTCTTCCTATTACAATTTGAACAATGTCCCTTCATTGTGAAAGAACAACAATAAGTCCTAGTTACTCACAAAAACCCCTGACACAAAGATACATAATAACATGATCCATTAATAAATGAAAAAACAATTGCAAAACAAAATAATTTTGAAAAAATATTTTTTCAGAAAAGCCCAAGTTGCTGAAAAGTAACGTTGAGCCCCAATGGATCCGATGGCAAAGTGTGGTCAAAAATTTTAAATTTATATAAAATAATTAATGAGACACTTTCGGATAATATAAATGTATCTTATAATGAGATAAACTACCACAAAGGCAAACAGCCCCCCTCAAAAAAGGCTGTTGCCAATGAAAACAAACAGTGTAAACACACTAGAAAACATGACTCCAGGCACTGAAAAAACTGGCCCGGAATCAGTCATCAATTACACTCTATCTGATGCAAAACAGAGACTCCCAGGGGAGAATCTGTAGAACAGCAGATGGAAGATGCAGAACACAAACGTTATACACCCATGGGTGAAAACTTAACTATGGGGAAAATAACAGAAAACATTCTGTAACCAAGCAACTCTCCCAGGAAATTTTAGAAATGAAACTTCTCAAAAATATGCCAAAAGCATGGGAGAATTGCCAGGGGGGACTTTAGAAGGCTAGGGGAGAGGAAACACTGAATAAGCAGTGCAACAATTAGCAAGAATGACAACAAGAGGCCCATGCCTCGAAAATAGGCAACTTAACATAATTTCATCAAAAAATTTTAAGTACAGCCCTGATTATTTTTTGCCACTTCTTTTTCCTCTCCTCCTTCTATCCTCCTTAGAATCACATTTTCTCCAAAAATTACGTGTCTGGCATCCTTTAAACTGAGATTTACAAGCACAAAGATCAGTGAGATGTTGACTGATGAAGGGCCAAACAGAGAATGATAATTGGCGCCAATTTCGGGACGACTGCGTCACTGCGCAGTAGAGGCGTACTATGGAGGTCCTTTAGGACATGATTTCTTTTTGTTTTGGATGCAAATTTTGGGGATTGGGGGGCAAAATTTGTGTTTGGCCCTGGTTTTGTTGGAGTTAGCACCAGCTAAGTCTGGGTCATTGGTACAGTATAAAAATATCGCTCTCCTCAATCAGCTTAGGAGAGCAATTAGCTTTACACAGCATTTTAAGTATCCAGTTGAACGAACTCATTGAAACTGAAACCAACAGACTATTACATCAGTAATTTTATTAACTTTACTAAGGTAAAGCGAAATCTCTTAGACATCTAGATGTCTCACTCAACAACCGAACACACACTTCACAAGACCTGTGTGTGTACCCAGACCTGTTTTCCAAGAAAGTCATACGCCTACCACTACCACCTTCAACCCCCCCAAGGGGGTTGAAGGTGGTAGTGGTAGGCATATGACTTTCTTGGACAACAGGTCTGCTTGAATCTACAGTCACATCCTGGTGCAAGTGCTTCAAGTGACAGGATAGTAGTAATGGTAGTATATTATAGTGTCAATATTCCTTGAATAATTACCCCTCAAACTGTGATGTCAGTTGTTGAACTTGAAACTGACAGAAAAAAAAATATTGCTGTGACCCATTTTGCTTCAAATGATTGCAACTGTGTTTGGGTATGGTTGCAGCCATTACCTTTTACCACTAAACCACTTTCAAAATGAAATTACATGATGTTATGTGACTTCAAAGTTAAATTACATTTTTGCTTTACAACAAAAATTTAATGTTAGCATAATACATGTAATCTCAATCATCCCAGACCAAAATATTTTGGAGGGCAATTTTTCGCTCTCCTTAATTCTTTCAGGAGGGCAGTAAGGAGAGCTAAAAAATCTCTCTCCTGAAATTGCCAAGCCTGTATAAGCATCTTGGATTTTGAAAAAAAAATATTGAGCGTGCATAATTTCCTCACAACCCTTTATCCATGTACCATATATGAAAGGCATAGCTTAAACCATGTTGGAGGGAGGGGTGGTAACATAAAATAGAGAAAAAAGCTTAAAAAACACAACAAAAATGGCCGCCATTCTGCCATCTTGGATTTTGAAAAATAAATATTGACTGTGCATCATCCCCTCAGAACCATTTATCCATGTACCAAAGATGAAAGGTGTAGCTTGAAGCATATTAGAGGGAGAGGTGGTAACATAAAAACAGACAGACAGACGGACAGACAGACAGATGTTAGATTTTGAAAAAAAATATTGAACGTGCAACATCCCATTACAACCCTCTATCCATGTGCCAGATATAAAAAGTGTAGCTTGAACCATGTTGGAGTGAGGGGTGGTAACATAAAATAGAGAAATAAGCTTAAAAAAACACAACAAAAATGGCCGCCATGGAGCCATCTTGAATATTGGAAAAAAAATATTGAACATGCAACATCCCATTACAACCCTCTATCCATGTACCATATATAAAAAGTGTAGCTTGAACCATGTTGGAGTGAGGGGTGGTAACATAAAATAGAGAAAAAAGCTTAAAAAACACAACAAAAATGGCCGCCATGCCGCCATCTTGGATTTTGAAAAAAAAATATTGAACGTGCATTATCCCCTCCCAACCCTCTATCCATGTGCCAAATATGCAAAGTGTAGCTTTAACCATGTTGGTGGGAGGGGTGGTAACATAAAAATAGAGAAAAAAAGCTTAAAAAACACAACAAAAATGGCCGCCATTCCGCCATCTTGGATTTTGAAAAAAAAATTTTGAGCGTGCATCATCCCCTCAGAACCATTTATCCATGTACCAAATATGAAAGGTGTAGCTTAAAGCATGTTGGAGGGAGAGGTGGTAACATAAAAAACAGACAGACAGACAGATGGACAGACAGACAGACGGATGGACGGACGGAGTGCAATCCTATAGTCCCCTTACGGTTCCCGTAGGGGACTAATTATAACGTGGTGAGAGGCCTGCCCTCAGAACCTCACAGCCAACAACATACCGCGACACCCGTCTCCAACATTAGTCATTCCAGTGAACACAAGAATGACAAGAGTCCGCAGGAGTGCATCGACTAAAGTCGATATAAGACCTCCAAACGCCACTGCAAAATATATATAACTAAGATACATGAATAATAAATAGCAATCCAAAATTAATTCAAAATATTTTTTGTAAAAAAAATTTTTTTTGAAAAAACACCTAAGTTCCAAAAGGGAACATTACGAGTCCAAATGCATCCCAAAAGAGCCTAAGTGTGAACAAAATTCAAATTTTTTGAGCTACACTACCGGGATAATAATCCATGTATCCTACAGTAATTCTACAGTAATAGAATATAAAAAAACTACCTATATATGAGGACGTTGTCAATGTAAACAATGTCAATGTAAACAAGATATCAGACACACAAAAAGGCCCAAAGTCAGAAACCAATTTAAGTGCTACGAGATGCAAACCTAGATCTTCCTACGAAGAAAAAAGGATACATCGGATAGAAGATGCAAGACTAAATGACCTAACACCCCTAGGGTGAGGATGTAACCATGGGGAAAAAAACAGAATAAATATTCTGTAATACATATTAAACTCCCAAGAAATTTAATAAAAAATTTCAATAAAAAAATAGCCAAAAAGCTTAAGAGTTTAACAGGAAGGGTTCATGGAAGGATAGGGAAGGAATACTTAAACAATGGAATAATCATTATAAAAAATTATGACATCAGGCATATGTCCCAAAATTGGGAAACATGAAATAATTTTATAATTATTATAAAGTTACAGCCTTGAACGTCTAAAACCACCGTTGAACACTTCCATCATCCAATAACAGCCTTGGATCCACCAATTCTTGCATTGATTTGTGTCTGGCATCCTCAAAAAATTATAATTTTATAGTAAATTTCCTTTCTTATTATACCTACCACAATTGTTTACTACAGGCTTGCACTACAGTGGAAGACTTTAACTCAGAAAATATACTCTCTATTTTGATCTTTCCCAAGCGATTTGGGAAAGAAAAGTGGTGCAAAAGCACCTAGAAAAAATAAGCCAAAATTGGGTCAAGCGCCATCGGCGCACACCCAGTAGGGGATGCTCTTCTCTTAGTACAAATCCACGACTTCCGGGAACCAGTGCGCATGTAATAACTAATGAATCATTCTTTTGAATCCGCTAACATCAGCTGGGAGGAAGGATTTTTACCCGAATAAGAAGACGGGAGGGCCTCCATGTAAACAATTGTGGTAGGTATAATAAGAAAGGATATTTACTATAAAATTTAAATTTCTTATCAACCACCTTACAACTGTTTACTACAGGCTGAATAGACAATAGGATGGAGGGAATCACATAACCAACCCCTACATAACTCAATTGCACTGGAACAGTGGACAGAGGAAGAGGTCCCTAGGCTTATCAAACCATAGCATCACAATCATTAGTAAAAGACAATGAGAGATGAGGCGTATGGTTTTGTGCGACACACAGACAGAAAGGGTAGTAACAGCACAGAGCTGGAACTGACCTTGTAAGAAGCCTAATGGCTAGGGTAGACAACAGCCTGAGCAGAAGAAAGAGGGCCCACAGAAAAAAGGCCGTCTGACTGCTCCTGCAACTGACGCAGAAAGGTGGAGAAAGTAGCATTTCTCCAGTAGGGTTAACTATTGTATAAACCTTTTGGACTTGTATGGTCCCATATCTATGTGGAAAACCTAAAACAGCAGTCGTATCTGTGTGCTTTAGTTTCAGGGTTTTTTTTCTGTTTTAGTTTAAACAGTATTTTATTCAAAGAGTAAAAAATAAACACATGCAAAACATATACAATAAGGAGATATACAACTTAATAATAGGAACATCAATACAAGTTAAGCATAATTGAATAATGGAAAATTGAGATATTGACAGGATTCGGCATCAAGCCTGAGCTTATTTTAAGCCGTCTCCTTTCACCTTCAGCATTCACATTTGAGAAGGAGGGATTGACATTTTGTGAAATGTTCTGTACAAGCTGTATTGGAACTGTTTTTGCTGTGAGAGAAGAGAGAAAGAGAGAGAGAGAAAAAAAAAGAACGTGTGAGAGAGATAGGAAAGGGAGAATGAGAGAGAGGGAGAGGAAGAGAGAATGAATGAATGGTGCCGGTCGATGTAGGGAGGTAGTAAAAACGTTCCGGGGAGTATAATTATCACAAAAAGGTTGCAGATGAATTGTAGCTGACTCTTTGAAGATTATACAGATCTTTACCTGTGTGTTGCCCTTTGCAACAACACTGACCGAAAGAGATCGTTACGCGATGTAAAAGGCCTGCTTTTATCCACACTTCTCATAACAGCATACTACTAAAATCTTTTACTTTTGATTATAAACTCTTGGACTTTTAGAAATACCTGAGTATTCGTTATGTTATCGTTGTATTGTGAACCAAATATTAAAGTATCGTTGTCTAAATGAATACTGAGAGCTCCAAGGGTACTGAGCCGCGTTGCATCGTAGATCGGTTTCAATGGCTCCACACCGACAGAGGGGTGAATCAGACAAATGATTATTGAAGAGGTCTGCCTGAAGGTTACTACATCTTCGTCTTAGTCGGCAGCGGATAATTTGGCCCTTGCGGTTGTAGCTCTCATTAAAATGTTTAGGGGGTTTTCGAAGATTATTATTCAGTACGCGCTTGAAGGCAACAGTTGTTGTACAGTTTCGAGTATCTACAGGCAGGTCATTCCATAACTTTACAGATGAATACAGATATGCACGCTGACCTTGGGTTGATCTTCGGTTAGGTAACGACAAGTCACGAGAATTCCTTAGGTTGTAGTCTTGTGTTTGTGATACTTGTGGTGGGATATAATTGTAAAGGTATGCTGGGGTTTGTTTTTGAACCATTTTGTGAAACTGGATAAGTTTATGCTTCTTACGCCTTGCTTCCAAAGATTCCCAGCCAGTTTCTATTTCGAGTTGGGCCCTAGATATACTTTTCGTTGCACCTGTAACGATTCTCGCTGCTTCCAATTGAATTTTTTCTAGTCTTTGGGATTCTTCAACTGTACAGTTGTCCCACACTTGACAGCCATATTCTAACAAGGGGCGGATGAAGGAAAAGTAGATTGTTTGTAAAGTGGAGCGATTCAACTGATATTTATACTTTTTAAGAATATTAATACGCTTCCATGCCTTATTGGTGATCATGTCAACGTGTTCTTCCCATGTCGCTCGATTATTAAATATTAATCCAAGGAGTTTGTGGTTTACTACTTCTTGAATGAGTTGATTAAACATTTTAAGTTCTGGCTGTATCTGGGGGTTTCTTTTCCTTGTAATTGTCATTGTTTCCATTTTAGATGGATTAAATTGTACAATCCATTGCTGGGACCATGATTTGATCTTGGAGATGTCGTTTGAGAGTATTTGGGCAGAGTGTTCGGGGTTCTCAATTACAATAAATAGCGTGGTATCGTCGGCAAACAGTCTGATGTCAGATATTATATCGTCTACTATGTCATTAATATATATTAAGAATAAAAGGGGACCAAGAATTGACCCTTGTGGAATGCCACTTGATACAGTTGTCCATTGTGAGGCGCAGGAACCTATGACAACTCGCTGTTTCCTGTCGCTTAGATAATCTTTAAACCACGCCAGTAAATGACCTGTTACTCCGATTTTTTCTAATTTATGAAGTAAACCTTTGTGCCAGACTTTGTCAAATGCTTTACTAATATCGCAAAAGAGTAGTCTAACATCTTTATTGTCGTCTAAGGCGCTGATAATATTTTCATAAATGTCCGTTAGTTGGTACACAGTTGAGTCTCTTTTTCTGTTTTCAAGTAAACTGAAAGCTAGTCTGTTTTAGGCTAACGAATCAGCAGTATTTGCCTGCATAATTTATAAATTGAGTAGTTGCAAAAAATTATTTTTTCACAAAACCATATCTAGTGTCCAAACGATTACCAAAAATGGTCGCTGACCGATTACCAGTTATTTGAGCCCACAATCGGTCGATTCTGATGCCAATTCCGATTGTAATACCGAGCACTACAAGACAAGTCGAGGCTCGAAAGAACTACATTAAACTGAACATTTTTCAAAGTGTTAAACTTTGTCGACTGGGGTCCCAGTAAAATTACCAGTCGCGCACACTTGGGCGGTAAACGTGGCTCTCAGAGCCACGTTTACCGCCCAAGTGTGCGCGACTGGTAATTTTACTGTGACCTAAGTCAATGGAGTGCATCCTTCACTTTTCCAGTATGAACTGGCGATTGCTGCAAGTGTGCTCAGTTGTAAGCTTTACATTCGTTTAACACGTATATCCCGTAAAGGGGCTTCTAGAGAGATTAGGAATACGCATTGTGGTTGTTTCTCAACTTTATTGAATGGTATCATTGACATCATTTTACATTAACAATTGAACAATTGCAGAAGATAATAAAATGCGATTCAGAAAAATCACAAATTGCTTGGCAACAATCGGTTGAACCAATGTTCCAGGAGCCGTTGTCGTTGTCATCCGATTGCCCATAATCGGCCGATTGTGGTGGCCGGTTCCGATCATCGGTTGAACACTAACCATATCATGTGACCCCTCACTGGAATGATCACACTGAGCTCATTCCAGTGAGGGGTCACATGATATGATAAATTTAAAGTAATTTGTATATATTTTATACTTACCAATGGCCCAGACGAGCTGGTGCAAACTCAAAGTTATCAAGGGCCAAACACAAATTTTGAACCCACCAATGTCCAAAATTTGCTTGCAAAACCAAAAATTAAAAGTCCTATCTGGTCCTCCATACTTTTACTCTCCACACCTGTGCAGACGTCAGGAAGTGACCGGAATTGGCGCCAACATCATTCTTTGTGGAAGAGAGTACTACATAATAACTCAGCGGGGAGGTATGAGTGCCCACTCATGGGAGGGCCATACCCATCTTGGCCATTAGTAAGTATAAAAAAGATAAGAAATTACTTTAAATTTATCATATTTTTATACTATAAACCAATGGCCCAGACTAGCTGAATCGTAAAAAGGCAGAGGGCCTAGGACTTCAGAATTAGCAGACCAACATAGTTCCCAAGCCTGCAATCTAAGGTGAAAGGAAATTAACTTTAAAAGGAATTACATGTATGTCTCTCTATACAGTAATAGAGAAGACATAACATAAATAAGGAGGAAAATTCAAGTAATTCCGTATTCTTAGCATGAATGACTATGCTAATTGGATGTAACAAGTTCCCAATTTTAAGGCTAGTCTGGGCTAAGCCCTAAAAATTAGGATGGCATATTTGAGAGTGAGAGGTTAACCCTCCACAAACATACGCCATATACAATAATACACAAGCTGTATCCAGGATATAATCTACAGACAAAACAGCTTCACTCATAGTTACACACTTATCAAGCCGGAGGAGATTTAAAAAATCCCTCCACCCTTTTTGAAGGAATCTTCTTCAAAAACAAAGAGGGGAGTGCTCTGGAATCAGTAAAGGCAGTACCAAATAACAATATATATTCGTCGAATAGGCACCCAGATATTAATTATTATGAATAAATTGGTGCTCAATGCCACTTCAGAAGCTAAGGCTATTGCGGCAATTCCGGTAATTAATAGTGCCCGCCCGTAATGTATACTGGAGTCGGCATACATAGATAGGTCGAAAACCGGTGATATAATATGTACAACATACACATGTCCAACAGAATCACAATGGATGATCTCTGGAGAGTGAACACACTTCCGAGGTAACCCACAGATGACCCCGTTCAGGTGTACAATAAATCCCAATAAATAACACTCACTATGCTTCCAAACATGTGTGAATATATGAGAATGTATAGACAAGTTATATTCGATTGGGTACCGAAAGTAATGGAAACCTGGATTTAGAAATGGAATGAGCTACGATTAACAGACTCGTCACAGACCTTCCCCAAAATAATTCATTGTTTCTAAGGTCCATAACATACAATAATGCGTCAGCCTAATAATACACTTATTATGCACGTGAATATTGAAATCCCGCATGTAATCATCTCAATACCAGTTAACTGACTAGACAACCATACAGGTACCCAAAGGATAGCAATTTATTGGTGATGAATCATATGCTCGTATATGACATAGAGACGAACAATCACAGGAGACAAACCAACTAAAAAGTGGATGTGCCCATGAGGTCGCCATAGAACACGACCCAGCCGCCAATCGAAAAGTCATGAAATGCATGTCTATACTTAAATGCATACGAGGCTTACGGGAAGAAAACTACATCTTACCCGGTAATCGCTTCTTAACACATTGGTAGTGGGGGGGGGATTCGAAATCATATTGAACCCCACTCACCCGCATTACTTGAATCGTTCTTGTGTTAGTCATCAAATAGAATAGGAACCGCAAGGCTCCCTCACATCTGACCGACTCCCTAATGCCACTAAGGGGGGAGAAGGACGTGAAAAACAAATACACCGTCGTATTAACACAATAACTCACACAAAACCATACCCATTTGAAGAGAATAACCTCCTCTAACAAACGGTATCATGTCCAATAAGACAACTAAATCAGCCTAGCTGAAGCAGCTAAAGGTCTTCCTGTACATGAAGACCATTAAAAGCTGATAACTGAGGCCCTAGAAGCTCACTAAGGAGACTTACAATGCTAGCCAAAGCTTATAAGTCTTCATCTACGTGAAGACAGATATATCAGTGTAAGTTGTGACCCTGAAGGCTCACTTAATGGAGACTTACAATTATCATCGCACAAGGTAGGGAATGAAGAACCGCTATATAAACAGCCCTGAATTCCCAAAGAGACAGCAGTCCCAAGAGATAATAAATTCAGTTATGCCACTGCAAAATACTGAAAAAATCTCACTCATGATTTTAGCTAGGCTACTATGGTGTAACAATAAGACTCAAGTCTATGACACCTAGGAAACACAAACCGAAAAGCATGGTATCTTTTTCGGTTTTATTCCCAAAAGACAGCGGACAGAGCCTAAGCCAAGAGACCGCTGTAACTGTACAGAAGGCTACTATGGCTTCCACAATGACATAATTGTCTTGATGCCAAGGCATAACTCCGTCTATCTATGCACTATCTATCTGGATTCAGGACAAGAAACAGGTGATAATAAAGAACTGGAGAATAATTTTGACGATGTCTAATGCTTTTCTTCAATAGGAAAGCTATACCTCCAGAAGTAAAGCCTCTCTTGGAAGATTTGTCTAACAAGTATTCTTGAAAATGGAGCTTGCTCGGGCTGATAGCCACAGGCCTGCCGAGACTACAGTCTCATCCACTGATCTTCCATAAATTATCCACTTTTGCGAAGTTGATAACCTACCGTCAAGTGGCAAGCAACCGAAATCTATTCTTGACGACCTCAATTGTTCCCTTCAATAAGAGAAGAGCCTTTACCTCCACTAGGAGCGACTCTCTTTGAAAGGAACTTCAGTGATTAACGTCCAGTTTCTCATGAAGTTGATAATCTTCCGTCAACTGCTAAGCAATAGAGGTCATGTCCTGGGGGGGGTCTGATCCATAGCCTTGATCAAACCTATGCCCCTTTTCTGAGTCGCTATAATGATGACTTCCAGAGTAAATATAAGAGAGTTATTATACCCTCGCGAGTAGGGCCCTGCGAATCGGGAAATTTATGTTCGAATCGAATCTCGAATCGAATCGGGACTGATGTCGACATCGAATCGAATCTCGAATCGAATCGGGATAAACTCGAGAAATAATTATAACTGGCATTATCTTGTGCAGAGATGTCCGGAAAGCACTGCGAGAAGAGATCGTTGACATAACTTGACAACTTGGCGTTGTTTTAATTTTCTTTCTCGTTGAATGGCCATCCAGATGTTCACTTGGCCCGACAATAAATTCAAGACATAAATATGGACAAATTAAGGTGTTACTGCCCAGAGACATTTAAGACAAACCACTAAATTGAAACATGAGACTTAAAAGCACAAATGTAATACAAGTGGCACATTAATTCCCATGGGTTGAAGTCAGCTACAGCCTCTAAATTCAGGTACGTTAGCATGCCTAAATACATTATTGTTATGTTTGGTTGTTTTTGTATTATCAGAATTTGGGTCTTGTAGATTTCGGTCCGTTCTCAACTCAATAACACAGTATACATCAAAAGCAGCGAAGGCGTTAAACTGTGTTAGTTTCTGCATTAGTTAACTCGAATAGTGACGCAGTGCTCATTCACACAAATTGCTTTTACTTCATTCCAACTTCCAAGTACCACAGAGGTATTCCTCCCACAGTTTTCTAACATAATAATGGGAGCGCTCCAGGCGACATGTCTCCATTATTGTGTTAGAAGATTCCGGGACTGGGAGCAGTCCTTAGGCCCATAGCTGGATATAATCGGTTGTTTTGATGGGTGTGAACAGGTTACAACTTGGACAGAGCCGCTGAGCAAACGGGATTCCGCGAATAACTCTCACACGAATTCCTGGAAATCTATAAATAGCGAATTTGCGGTGTGTGGTTTTCTGGGAATCTGAACCTGAAAGTTAAACGACAGAATTTTGCAATGAATTTGACTATTTTCCTGATAGAAACATTAAAACTAGAAGAGTTCGCTCCTTATTTCAACTGATGTCGACATTGTCGAATACTGATTCATTTTCCTCGAAGCTTCATTTGACTAACGAATCGGCAAACTATTCGAGATCGATATACGAATACCAAAGCGATGTCGACATCGAATCGAATACTCGAAGCTTCGCAGGGCCCTACTCGCGAGACATTCTCATGATGCTTTCTTAGAAGCAGAATGGCCTCGCTTACCCCGGTCTGCTGAAGTGTGTTGATGAGACAACGACTTCAATAGCAGAGCACTGAAAGCTTCTTGTAGCCTGCTCCTATATTAACGCAAGCTTGTCGTCAAATAGTATATTTCCAGTAACTGGGGCGACTCAGAGAGAGCTTTTCACCTTGTCAACTATAAGTGATGACGACGCAAGGGCAGCATCACATCTTACCAACTGCAGCCTGCTCATCTAAATGCAGACATATATTCAGATGGAACAATATTCTTAAGAGCTTAAGACTTTTCATAGTCTTAAAGTGCCCTTCTGTGAGAGATGGAGACTCACACTCCGTATCCCTCTCACCATCCAAATGTTCCCTCCGCAAATATGGTCAACTCAATCCGACTGAACGGATGACTGGACCAATGCAGCACCGTCTGACAGCTCACCATCGGAGTCTGTTGAATGGTAGTACTAGTCTCAAATGACTAGCTATCAACCTGAACCTACGAAGTCAGATAGCTAGTCTGTGGTCAACGCGCTTCATTAATGAAGCAAGGGAAGATGCCATAGCTACAACCGAATCCGGCTGCAGAGTGGAAGAAGCGTCCCAAACCGCAAGCGTGAACAGGCGTCCCAACTCACTAAAGTTTCTTGTACCAAAAACAATCGACCACGACTGCTGACAGAAAGGAGAAGGTTCTTCAGCTCGCAGTCTGCTCCAGACCTCACCGAGCGTTCCGTTAGAAACTTGTAGAAGAGGAAGCCGTAACCACAGCCGACCCTGGCTGAAGTGCGGAAGAAGCATCCCGACTCGTCACATAGGATGGATGCTCCTCCTCATTGAAGTTTCTTACAACACAAAACAGTCGTCCCCGACTGTTAACAGGATGAAAAAACACTCTGCACTCGCGATCTGTACCCATATCTCGAAGTGTATCCCGCTTAGAAACTTCTAGGCTTAATCCTCTTTCGTGCGCTTCCATGTAAGTAGAAGAAGCAATAACTGCCGCCAGCTCCGTCTGCAGTGTGGAAGGAATGTTCCGATGCGTGTTCTGACTCAATATGGTTTCTCACAACAAACACAGTCGACCCCAACTGTTAATGGGATGGAGAGGGTTCTCCAAACGGTGATCTGACCCCAGATCTAGCCGAGCGTCCCGTAGAGAAACTTCTGGCTTCTTCTACATGCACAATTGAACGGACCGACCCAGCACTGTGTGACAGCTCCACACTGGAGTCTGTGGGATGCTGCTCTTGCATTAGCTGGGATGCTGCTAATAGCTGCACAACTGTGACAGCAAGTCCGTTCCCGAGGCTTGAGGAGCAGCAGTCTTCTGTTTTTTCCACTGCTTGCTGCTCCTGGGACGAAGATCCGGAGATAGATCTCTTCTCCGAGTATCCCGTTGATCGATGCCTCAGATTGCTAGCTATCGGATGGTCCGACTTCAGGGGCGAAGAATGGCTCCATCTTCGTGCAGCTGACTGGATATCTGAAGTCGGGTAGCTAGTCTGTGGTCGTGTGTGCTTTAATAACGTAGCAGAGGAAGCAGTGACTGAAGCCGACCCCGGCTGCAGACTAGACAGAGCATCCAGAGTGGCGGGCGGACATATGCTCAGTCTCGTGCAAGTTTCTCATAACAACATTTGGCCTCAAGTGTTGTTGAGTCAGAGAGGGACCTCTCCTGCTCACGGCCTCATCAACCGTGCCAAGCCTCCCAACAAGAAAACTTCATTTTCGGCTTGTGAAACGTAGAGGAGGAAGCCGTGACTGAAGCTGACCCCGGCTGCAGACTAAACAGAGCATCCCAAGAGGTGGTGGGCGGACGTATGCTCCAGCTCATACAAGTTTCTCATAACAACATTTGGCCCCAAATGTTGTTGGGTCAGAGAGGGACCTCTCCCGCTCGCGGTCTATTAAACCTCGTCGAGCCTCCCAACAAGAAACATGCTGACTTCCTCTCTATTTCCTATTTCCGTTGTCGCTGGGTGAGCTTATTTATATTTAAGTGCTTGCTCTACCCACATCTACACTTCCTTCGACTGAAACAGACTTACCAGGTGTCACGGTTCCCGCAGACGGAGTGACCGCTTCACCCGTTGAGCTAGCTGCTTGCAAGAGATTAAGAACACTAACTAGAGGCCTTATCCCTTGCATATCATGAGCACTGCACGTAGCTCTATTTGCTCAACAGAGCACGATGACGGTAGCACACTTGGATGGACATAACCATGGGGAAAAACAGAATAAATACTCTGTAATACATGTTAAACTCCCAAGAAATTTAATAAAAAACTTCAATAAAAAATAGCCAAAAAGCTTAAGAGTTTAACAGGAAGGGTTCATGGAAGGATAGGGAAGGAATACTTAACAAACAGTGGAATAATCATTATCAAAAATGATGACGTTAGGCGTATGTCCCGAAATTGGGAAACATGAAATAATTTTATAATTATTATAAAGTTACAGCCCTGAATGTCTAAAACCACCATTGAACACTTCCATCATCCAATAACAGCCTTGGATCCACCAATTCTTGCATTGATTTGTGTC
Source organism: Pictodentalium vernedei (assembly GCA_031216915.1). NCBI lineage: Eukaryota > Metazoa > Mollusca > Scaphopoda > Dentaliida > Dentaliidae > Pictodentalium > Pictodentalium vernedei. The sequence goes on along the minus strand of CM062295.1, from coordinate 716,079,405 downwards.
TGGCATCCTCAAAAAAGGAGATTTTAAAGCACAGATGTCAGTTCATTGTTGCTGACTTTAGGGCCAAACAAAGAAGATGTTGGCACCAATTCTGGTCACTTCCTGACGGCTGCTCATGCGTGGAGAGTAAAAGTATGGAGGACCAGATAGGACTTTTAATTTTGGGTTTTGCAAGCAAATTTGGGGGATTGGGGGTGAAATTTTGTGAAAATTTGAAAAATATGTAACTGAAATAAGACAAATTGATATTGTGCACATCGAGTAAAGGGTAAACCACAAATCTGTATTCTGTACGTGTACAGTAGAACCTGTCTTGAGAGACCACCTGTCTTGAGAGACCACATCTGTCAGGCACCGATTGGTTTTACTCTATAATGGACCTGCTATGGGAGACCACCTGTCTTGAGAGACCACTGTAACCTGGTACCAACTTACATTTTTATGCCATAATGGACCTGTCTTGAGAGACCGCCCCTTTGAAGACTGAAACCATGACAAAAACTTCTTACCTTTTCTGGAATTGGAAAATCCATTGTGTTATACTAACACAATTAAAAGTATTAAAACCTCTTAACTGGGTTTCAATTGCTAACTCATTAAAGATTGAGATGTTTTTATAATACCCCTGTGAAAAAGATTAGGATTATTGCTGAATAAACAATTTCATACATACCTGAAATGTGACAGATAGGAATAAAAATAAATTTGTGTTGAAAATCTTTTTGTAACAAATTGAGAATGGACTGTTATAAAAATTATAAAAATAAATTAGTGTTGAAAATCTTCAATGAAGATTTTCAACACTAATTTATTTTTATAATTTTTATAACAGTCCATTTCAATTTGTTACAAAAACTTCATAAAAAAGAACAACTACAAAGTAATTACAAAAATCCATTCTTCTCTATTTCTGAATTTTGTGGTTGGTTATTCACTGACTTGAGAAAACCTGAAACCTGTTATGAGATACCACCTGTCTTGAGAGACCACTTTTGTGTGGCCCAAAGGGTGGTCTCTCAAAACAGGTTCTACTGTACTTCATTTGAAGCAGAAATTTATGTATACACACCTGAAAATGCATAAACATCTGGAAATGTAAAGCAATAAAAATTAAGCAATAAATCCAGCTACAAATAACATTTTACCAGATCTTCTTCAGAGTCCATTTTTTGAGTATCAAAATCATCAAAGTCAAGAGATATGTCAACAGAAGACATAACAGGTGGTGTTCCATTTACATCAGCCATTTTCTTTGACACACAGATCTGTTTAAGTTTGTTGAAGATGTTACTGTTTTGATATTTCACATTTCTATATCAAGGATTCAACCTAGCTCCTTCTCATCTGAAAGTATATGTAAAATGTATTTCCTTAGTTCTTGAAATTTATCTTACAACAAGAACATATTTTCCCCAATACAAGTGAAAACATCTAGACAAAATACAAATCTTTATTGAGGGTAGCAACTGCTAGAGCTGTAGGTTTTTAAATTTCTTGTTCGGTTTCGGTTTTGGTTTATCAGGTGGAGTAAAACCTTGGTTCGGTTCGGTTTTCGGTTTGTTCATGAGGCCAAATAAAATTCAATAAAACTCATTCTTATGTCTGGAGTCATAACTGAATAGCAGTGAAATTGAGTGAAACTCAATGAATGCCCGAAATAAGCTATAATACATGAAGAATCAGGAAGGCCAATATAATAATTACCTGAATATACAGAACTTTTATTGTGCTTGGCCATTTTTTGAGGTCTGACACCTACACGCAACTTGAGGAAAGCTGCAAACACAATTAAACTGAAATGTCGGACATTCACAGAATGTAGCCTTCCCAGAGTAGTGAGAGTACCCAGACACTGCCATTGGCAGTGTCTGGGTACTCTCACTACTCTGGGGTGGCTACATTCAGTGAATTTCTGCAGCAAGAGAGTATTTAATAAAAAACAAAAAACCTTAGATTACGGGATGTCGACGGTTTCGGTTTCGTTTTTTAAAAAAAACTAAAAACCTCGGTTCGGTTTCGGTTAACCTACAGCACTAGCAACTGCATATGCGATTACTCATTCGATTCAAAAAGAGAACTTTTTTACCTGCACTCATCGAAAACTGATTTCACAAGTCGAGGTCACCATTTTGATAACAGTAATTAAATTATAAATAACCAATTTAATGAAATAAATTAGACTAGATCATTTTCTGTCATGATGATATATATGTTTATATGGGTATACAATGTGTTCACCTGAAAAAATAAAACAAAGAAACATACAGCTGAAACACTGCTATAAACTTCCGTGGTTTTTGTAAAAGTAGAATAATGAATGGGGAGTACGTCATGCAAAGTGCAAGAATGCTATACCATGATATTATGATTTTCATTCATAACAAATCAACTCATAGTCATTGATCGATTGTCAAAATATAAACTGGATGGAAAGGGTCGAAAAAGGGGCATAACTCACCTAATCATTGGAGTAAGGGACATATACACCAAATTTGGTTTAGATTTGATGACCCAATTTCCAAACTTTAGTTATCACTCCAGAAGGATGGACGCAGCTGATTACAATAGACCATTTTTACATTCCGCCACCTTACATCCAGGACTTCATTTGCCCCCGCAAACCAGCTTTATCGATCAACATTGATCACTCATGTAATGAACTGCTGACCAGCATTGAAAGCTTTCATTTTTCGTCCCCGTTTTATCAATTAAAATTCAACAGTTTACCTAATCTGCGTTTGTTCTCATCTCCAAAGAGAATAAAGGCTGGGTGTTAGAAATTTGTGTATTTTGCAATGTTATATTCCTTACTTGTTATTTTCATGTGAGCATTTGCACATAGCACCATTGTACATCCAGGACTCGATATGCCCGTCGAAATGAGCCATTCAGATTTGTTACTAAAAATGGCACCCATGTCTGCTGTACAGTACTGAACGCTGCAATGCTAGTTTGTTTCCACATTATAAATATTTTTTGTCATGGCTGTCGTTCTTTTTTAAACAAAATTTGACAGTGTGCCTGCCTGCCAGCCATTCTTCGAACGAAACATTTTTAGCTTTAAAGAAGCCGACAGTACATTGAAGTTGAGAGTTGTGACGAACGTCGGAATGAACTCAAAGGATTGTATTACACGAAAATTATAACAGATAAGTATGGAATATAACATTGCAAAATACACAAATTTCTTTGGGAATGAGAACAAACGCAGATTAGGTAAATTGTCGGATTTTAATTGATAAAACAGAGGAGAAAATGAAGCTTTCAATGCCGATCAGCAGTTCAGTACACGTGTGATCAATGTTGATAAATAAAGCCAGTTTGTGGGGGCAAATGAAGTCCTAGTTTGGAGTAATGAAGTCCCAGATGTAAGATGGCGTGATGTAAAAATGGTCTTTTGTCCTCCAACAAAATGTTTTGTCAGGAGACAACAACGGAGTGAAATCAAACTACATATAATAAATCGATATTAAACATGCATTCTGGGTATAATCTGGTTAACTCTTTGTAATTTCAGTGGACCGTTCAAGTTCAACTCGTGTCCAGCTGTCCAGGAACCACAGTTACTGGAAGTTGTGGATACAACCGCTTTTTTCACTGATAACAAAGAAAGCACCACGTTAGTCCTGACCCCATGTTACACATACAGTAGTCTATATAATAATAGACAAGTAATGAAAGCTTTTTTGCCCTGACCGATACCCCCTTCCCAGTTCATTTGTGAATTCGTTCATTGAACAAAGATTCATCAACACAGTTTTCTTGTACAGCTATCCACAAGGAATTTAACTTCATGTTTATCATACATTAATAATCAAATCAGCATACTACGGCTTCTTTATTTGATAAAAAAAACTCTCTGTTCGACTTTTTTGCCCGCGACTCGACGCCATTAGAACAACAATGATGACATAACATTTCTAATGTCTAAAAATACCGTCTAAAAATGATTGCAGAATACTGAAACGGATCAAGTTCTTGTCATCTGCTTTACAGTGATAGTCGGTAAATTTTTAGACTGCAGTCGTATGTTTTATGCTATTCATGATAAGAAAAAGGAAGTACTTAGAAGTTGGACATGTTGGCAGCAGTATCTGCGTGTACAGAAAATGTGCAGCTAATGTTACGGTTAGTTCAAAGGAAAAAAATAAATAAATAAATAAAGTCTAGACCTACCCCCATTTATACACCTCATTGGTGTTGCTTATTTCATTCTCTCAGGTTATTTGACTTTGGAAATGCGCCGCAATCTAGGGGTGGTGCCCAACATTCCCCCGATGTAGGCGTATGACCCCCACCCAGGGAGGGGGGGGGGGGGGGTCTAGACAATTTATTTATTGGTGTTTATGGTCACATATTTTTTAATGACTGGGTCCTATTCTACCAGTAAAACAGAGCATGTTTACCGCAGTGAATAGGCACTGCTTTACTTCCCAGGGTTCCCGCAGGCAGGGGTCTGGAAATCCCCGGGCCGATCATGGTTTGGCCAGATGTGTATAATTTTTGTTTAATTGGGAAAAAGCCCCCCCTCCCATTCACCAGCTTCTAATTTTACGTTTCACTCATCATGCAAGTAACAGGTAATTTTTGATGTTAGCCAGTTCAAGTTTGGCAATTGAGGAGGAAGAACGTTTGCAGCAGCAAGCAGAAGGGGTGAAGGGGAACGGCGTTCCCCCAAAAGCATCACTGCCCCTGCCTCCCCAGACTCCCAAACGCACGCACAAATGCTCACAGTGGGTTTTCTAGAAAGGTTTTTCTTTTTTTAAAAAAAAATGTCTCCGGGAAAGATTGTTTGTCGAGACCCCGAGATATCTTAATCGGCCAAGTGCTTCGTCTGAATAATATGTGCCTACAACAAGCCTCTCCTCTCCCAACCCATTCACCCCTCCCCCCCTCCACGTTTCAAACAGTCTAATACACTATATGATTAAGGTTGTTCAGCATTAAATTTAAATGTTGTCAATGTCACGATTCCTAGCTGGCATTGTAAAAAAAGAGATGCAATAGAATATCCTTTTTATACAGACCATGAGATCACTCTGACCCCTCCCTGTCTGTCATATAGGCCCATAGCCTAGATCTAATACCCTTTCCGCCCGCCAATACATATTCCTTTCAAAGCTTCCTGCATTTTCAACTTCTGACAACAAGGTAGCGCTGTTTTAAATTAATCACCAGTTTTTTTTTTATTAAAGTTCGGACAAGTTGGTTGTGCCTTGACAATAAATAGAACTCGAGGACAGGGGTGCAACAATTGTTTTGCAGGGAAGACTCTTACATTATAGCCCACATCTATTATTCTTCTGTTCTGTCGTCTGCAGCACAAGAACAACGCAGTGCGTAGTTTCGCTTTCCGGGTTAACTTTTGTACAGCCTAGCAACGAAATGTCACGCCATCATTGTTGTTCTAATGGCATTGAGTCGCAGGCAAAAAAGTCGAACGGAGAGTTTTTTTTTAATCAAATAAAGAAGCCATAGTATGATGATTTGAATATTAATGTATGATAAACATCAAGTTAAATTCCTTGTGGATAGCTGTACAAGAAAACTGTGTTGTCTGTTGATGAATCTTTGTTCAATGAACGAATTCACAAATGAACTGGGAAAGGGGTATCGGTCATGGCAAAAAAGCTTTCATTACTTGTCTATTATTATACAGACTACTGATGCGTAACACGGGGTCAGGACTGACGTGGTGCTTTCATTGTTATCAGTGAAAAAAGTGGTTGTATCCACAACTTCCAGTACAGTCATTCAGGCAGTAATGGGTCACCTTTCATATTTTCGTTTATTTCTCTCAAATAAAATAAGTTATCCAAAGTTTGTTTTTTTGTTATTGACAGACAGGTATCTGACACTCATTATTGCAGCGGAAATATTCAGATAAAGCTTCGGTTTATTTTATAAAATTAGATTGTTTGCCTGTCGCGATTTGGTCAGTAACGGGTCGCTTGTGTCTATAAAGAATCACCCTCTTTGGCACCCACTGGCGATCTATTTTCCCACTTTATATGTATTTATTGGACACAAAAAGTCTTTTTTGTCTTCTCTGAATCAATTTCACCACAGTTTTTCACAACTTTTACAGTGGAAAGAATTGAAAACGAATGGGATCAAATGCAGTAGTTTAGCGTTAATTTTCTAAAAATAGTTCAACTGGAGCAGTGTTTCAATGGGTTTTAATGCGCATGTCTGACAGTGACCCGGTATTGACAACTCAACTCGCTGTTGAAACGGAATAAATATATCATGATGCCAGATATTTATCCCAATTATTTTATCGTGAATTTGAAGCGTAGACAAAGATGTTCAAACAATAATAATTACATTCACAATTTCACACTCTTTATATTTCTCTTCCCGTAACTGAGACGCAAACTTTTTTTGCGGTTTCGCGTGTCGAAACTTTCTTCCGGTGCACATTCAGTCTTTTTAAAAAAAATCACTTTCCTCAACAAAAAACAACAACAAACTCCCGAAACTTTCAAAGACGACGGGCAACAAATTACTTCACAAAACTGGAATAAAATTTTAGTTTGAAATGCTCTTCAAATTCGATTTTTTTAAGGCTCAACATCGCCTGGCCCGTTACTGCCTGAAGTGAAGCCTGAAGGACTGTAACTGTGCCAGGAACCCAGGCCAGGGTCATTCCACTTCCCAATTTTTTCATTCCAGTCTTATCAAAATACTTTTTTAAACAAGAGCTATTCACAAAACTCCTCAGCAATTGTCGACTACCTTTGTGCAGAATGGAGTGGTCAATGGTTCAAAAAACGTGATTCAAAAATGAGAAAATCTCACGCACATAAATTGTAACAATCGTCGCCATTTGTAAACAAATATCCAAGAATGTGACAATCATGGATCTGATGATAGATCATTCGAGTGTACAAAATGTAGATTAAGTAACACAATGGGAGTGTTCCGCAGAATGACACAAGTTTAACCCAGCCAAAAAGAAATAGGGAATTAATCTATTGATACTTAGATCTAGAAGGGGACTGAAACAGGACAGACAATTCCCGATTGGAACTTTTCCCACACAATTGAATGGGAAGAATCTGAACGTAGAGGGGTAGCCACTACGTTCAGACCGCTGAACTACTCCACTGCCCATTGTCTATCCTGTTTCAGTCCCCTTCTAGATCTAAGTATCAATAGATTAATTCCCTATTTCTTTTTGTCTGGGTTAAACTTGTGTCATTCTGCGGAACACTCTCATTGTGGGGAACGGGACCACTCACCCCCGGGCCAACTCGCCCACTTGCTGGTGGGCCAACTCCCCCCCCCCCCCCCCCCCCCCCCAGATGGAATAACGAGGATTGGTCATTATGGGTGTTGAGAAATGAGTAACAACGCGCGATTTCAAAAATAATTTTGTTTATTTTAAAAAAAATCTCTCAGTTATTAACGATAATATAATTGTTTTACCTCTCAATTTTTACGTAACATAAATAATGAATTTTTATCAAACATATAATATTTATATAATATTTATTTACAAAAGTATAATAAGTCTACTTCTTTACATAAACAGATGAACATTTCCTTAAAAAGGCTGCCGTTGACAGTTCTGGGGGATCTGCCATATATTTATCCCAATATTGTTGAATCTTTTGAGCCATCTTCATGTATTTTGTTCGTTTATCCATTTCCAAATCTGCAGCACTGACGCGCAATTCCACTGCCTCTGCCTCTTTCTGAAGTATTGGGCCCAGTTTGTAGAAACCCACATCCCTGCCGGTGGTATTCATTCTACGATGCCAAGATGAAAATAGAAAAAAGTTTACCATTAAATACAAATACTAATAATAAATATTAAATATTAAATAAATAAATTTAAATAAATAAATATAAATTTAAATAAATAAATATAAATTTAAGTTTGTATCATTACATACTATCTTTAAGTTTAAGTTAAAATGTAACTTTTTTATGTCAATTTCTAGAACAACCCAACAAACAGTTGAGTAAAATGTGCCCAGCCAGTCACTGTAAAACACGGGAACACATCTGTTCACTCTTATTCTGTCAAATACCTTCTTTTTAACGCAGTACCCGGTACTCCCATATTGGATATACCAATAATAGTAATGAGTATCACTTACTCCACAACACAAAATCTGCAAACTATTATTTACGAAATAGAAGATAGGTGTAATGAAAACAATCGCAACAGTCAAAGAAGTCAAAGGAATCAATAACAAAGTGAGTACCGCCAAAGCGTTAATCTGATGATATGTTTTTGTTCATGATTACTCAACTGTGCTGCTTGATTGGAGGATGTTTCAGCCAGACTGTAAAACTTATTTGTGCTGGAATGTACTAAGTCTGTGAAGCTAATGATTAAAAGAAAATCGGATATAATTGGGATTACTAATTCAGAAAACTGTAAGTAACAAGAAATATAAAATAATTCAATTTAATTCAAATAAAAAAATAAATAAATAACGATAATTTTCGAAGTGGCTTAACTCGCCCCCAGGGGGCGAGTTGGCCCGGGAGCGAGTGGTCCCGTACCCTTTCCATCAAGTTTTTATGGGAACTCAAAACACGAAAATAGGAATATATATCAAGCTTTCGCCCTTATTACCGGCTGCAGTCTACAGTACACGTATGTCCTTACATTTGGGCAGAGTTTATTGATCAAAACTATGTTTTATCCTTTAATTATCGTTATTTGAATACTCGCAAAGCATCAACGAATGTTTCGAAATCGTCCATGTTTTTGGGTACGTTTCCGTGGGTACAGAATACTAGTGTTATTCTGGACATGCGCAGATAAGACAGACTGTGATTCGTGTCGTTTTGTTCAAGTAAATGTATTCTGGAATAGTATTCGGAATGTATTCTGTTAATCCACCTCACGAGGAGGAATAAACGTTATTCTAGACATGCGCAGTATTGCGCACTGACTAAATAGTTTTGCACATCACAAATCTTGAGGCCGAAATTTGTTTTCAACGGCGGCGAATTAGTGCCAACCCGCCTCCAGTTATTTATCTGTTACAACAGATTAATAAACTTTTATAACAGATTCATAATTTGTTTTAACAAATTAGTAATGTGTTATAACCAACTAATAATCTGTTTTTAACAGTTTTATACAGTTATAGCCAACTAATATTATGTTGTAACAGATTAAGTTGGCCTTATCTATTTTTTCCAATTAATGATCTGTTATAATTATCTTTTAAAAGCAACTAATGGGGAGCACGGCGGCTCGTTGACTGGTGCAACGGACTTGTGACCGAGAGGTTGACAGTTCGAAAGAGGTCCATACCACTTGCATTGTGACAGTGAGCAAATCACTCCTAACTGCGCACACAGGGGCACAGATGCAAAGTGTTCTCAGATGTGCTGCACGTTGATGGCACGCGTGCATTCAATCAATGCTCATCTGGCTTGTGTCTGGTGAGTCCGTTGGAGAGTATAGCAGTTACTTGTCGCTGTGCGATTGTTTCTCTAGATACTCCGTCTGTCTCCATCTCTAAAACTGCTCGACACGATATGGCCTTGGCGTCGAAAGTGCCGTAACCCTCAATAAACAAACTAATTATCTGTTATAACAGTTTAGTAATCTGATTGATTGGGTTTTATTATAGGAAAGTGGTGGGACTGAAAGATGTCTTCTTTTACGGAATTGCAATTGCAGAAGTTATGTAATTGGGGATGGAGGAGGGGTGGGGGGATCGTGAAAATGTCACAGCAGAACCTTTCAGAATGGTGTTTTCGTGGTCAGTACTGTAGGCCAAAATACCGCCCCTCCCCCTCCACTCACACACGAAAAATAGCATACAAGTACGCCTTCAGGGGTGCAAATTAATGTGATTTTTTCGTTTGGGAGTGGGGGGGGGAGAGGGTGCACGCCCCCTACTCCCTTCATGTTACACTTGTGCAATTTAAGAAAAGAATTGACAAGTTCCGTCATCTGTGCTGCCATCAACCTTTCGTACGCGATTGTTCAAATAAAACCTCTATGGTTCACAAATGTGGTATTAGAATGGGTTTTCAAGGCTTATGTGACTGGGTACAGACCTTGTAAAATAGTAGAGCGATATGTGTTGGTATGTGCTGTACATGGCTAGAAGCCCACGTATATCCCCATGCCTATGGTAAGGATATCTGAAGAAGGTCCATGACCACTGAAGCAGTTTTATTTACGCAATTTATTTATTTATTTATTTATTTATTTATTTATTTATTGGTGTTTAAGGTCACATACTTATGCACAATGGCTAATCGCGACCGTGACAGTTTTACGGGTGGAGGAAGCCGGAGTACCCGGAGAGAACCACAGAGCATCGACGAGCAGCTGTCAGCTCTCCAACATCGTAACTCTGAACTCTGCACCGCAGCACAGGCAGGGTTAGATTGGTTGAAGACATGCGCACCATCGACGTGCAGTACGCCTCAGTACACAGCGTCATCGTGCCCCCATGTAGGCATTCGGGGTGAAGTGTCTTGCCCAAGGACACAACGCGGTTGCCGCAGGTGGGATTCGAACCGAGGACCTCTCGGCTTGCAGCCTGCACCTCTACCAACTGAGCCGCCGTGCCCCCTTTTATTTACGTAAACAAATCCGTTTGATTTTCCAGGATGTGGTCTGTCGGTCAGCGGGGTCTTAACGTCGCTGGGGCTTTTGGGCCTTTCCAATACGGCTTGACCCGATGCTTTTACCGATGCTATTGCACAACGCCTTCTTCCCGTAGCCTGTTTACCCTATATAACACTGTACCACCCCCCCCCCCACACACACACACACCTTCATTGTTACAATGACACGAGCATTCTCTGTGCACAGCCGCCCTCTCGCTCGCGCCCATGACTCTCACTCTAGTAGCCTACAAGGCCTCTTTGACTCAACCGCGACTACAGAATTGCGCCCCACCGAAATGGGCCTTATCATGCTTTACACCTTGTAACACTGTACTGCTACGGCCCATTCGCTTTAACACGCGAGGACTCGGAGCAAGTCCCATGCAGCTCTACCAACTTTATACACCGAGCCCAAACACCTGACTGCCACCTGGTCTTTAGTCGACTTTTTGTGACAGCTGTCCAACGCGAGTCCCTACCTCCGTTTCTTCTTGCGAGTTTTACTGCCGCATCATACGGGAAATCTTTCGGACTCTTTAATTCCCCTGTTCTACAGCACAACGCAGCCACACGCATAAAATCTTCATCCAGTAGGTGATTAAATTATGCAACTTAGCATTTTGACCGCACCCTCCCCCGCCCTCTGCCCCAGATACACACTACGCCACTGACCTATTTAGAAATAAGCCGTAACACATGACTCCTATTGGCCCCATATATATTTACTGGCCAAGTTTCTGTGAGGCGACGCCCTATCCTGGTACCCAAGTCTGTACTTTAGTTCATAGAAAAATAAACTGAGACTATCTTTATAATTCCGTGTCGGTGTTGAGACCAATTTGTTTCAGCCACATCTCGCTCTACCATTCAAAAATAAATTCAGGCTATTCTTATAATTCCAATTCGGTGTTGAGACCAAATTGTATCAGCCACGTCTCACTCTACCATAAAATAAAACATTGTTGGAAGCTATTGCAAGGTTCAAAGCTTCCAAAGATTTTGCACATTGCAGTTACATTAAGTGTCGAATCTACTTCCATTCACAGGCACTCGACAAATTATCAGATTTTATCAATTTTAATAAAATATATGTTACATTATCAATACTAATTTTTTTAATATTGATAATATCATATATATTTTATTAAAAATGATAAAATCTGATAATTTGTCGTGTGCACAGATTAATTCTTGTTAGCTGCCGATAACGCAACCGACTTTTTCTGTGTTCTCGGTTAACTCTTTGACGAGAAACGCAATCTTGGTCAATATCGATTATTCTGAATATCATGTAACGTGAAATGAACGTTTCCTTGAGAATAAGATTCTGTAATTGCACTGCGCATGACACACTAGTCGGGTGAATTCTGAATATATTCGGAATGGCCCACGGAAACGTACCCAAATTGTATCTGTATCGGTTCAGGGTCAATTCGGCCTTGAGTCGATTCGGCCTGAGTCGATTCGGCCGAGTAGATTCGGCCTTTGTTCAGGCCGAATCGACTCACTTTTTAGGCCGAATCGACTCACTTTGTGGAAAATATTTAATAATAAAAAAACTTACCTTTTATGTGATAAATGAAAAATCCACCAAAATTTACAGAAAACAAAACTGAATACATCCAAGGTACGAAATTAAATAAAAAAACGAATTGGAAGTAAATAATCCACGAATGAAAAACCGTGAACTGAGCGTTTTCCCCATTCTCTTTGCTAACTCCGTTAATCATGTTTTTTGAAAGATAATCTCGATAAGCAAACTTCAGAATGAAATATTAAAATTCAATGAAAGTTTTCTAGAAATCTGTGTACCCAATGAAAATTATTTTATAGACAATTACCAGGTCGGGATAATAAGAAAGTGAGAGTAATTTAATGAATGTTTCCTAGAAATCTGTGTACCCAATGAAAATTATTTTCGATTTTAATACATCTTCTTGTTTCCACTCGGTTATGAGAAAATGTATTAAAATCGAAACTAATAGACAATTATCAGGTAGGGATAATAAGAAAGTGGGAGAAATTTAATGAAAGTTTCCGAGAAATCTGTGTACCCAATGGAAATTATTTTCGATTTTAATACATCTTCTTGTTTCCACTCGGTTATGAGAAAATGTATTAAAATCGAAACTAATAGGCAATTACCAGGCAGGGATAATAAGAAAGTGAGAGAAATTTAATGAAAATTATTTTCGATTTTAATACATCTTCTTCTTTACATTTATTTTTATTTGTTGCTTTTATTGCTGTTTTAAAGTGTTTTTCAACTTGTTTTTGTATATGTGTACGATATGGAATAAATTACAGATAAAAGTTCAATTTTTTGTTGTTTTTTGTCCCAACATGGTCTAAAGTAAAATCCCATTCAACTTACCTTGGGACCGAATCGACCCGGGCCGAATCGACTCAGGCTGAATCGACCCAAGGTCGAATCGATTCTGTATCTGTATCTTGTTACGCTGTACTAACCAATCCTGGCTTTTGTACAGCGGAAGGAGGGGGGTCCTCCTAAATACCAGAACCCACCATAACCGCAAAGAACCAACCCCCCCCCCCCCCCCCCCCCAGAACCGCACAGAACCCCCCTCTAAATTACATTTGCGCAGTGTTTTCGATGAAATATGTTTATTTTATGTAGCAATCGTTATAGGAAAGAAGAATAGAAGTAAATTCATTCTTATAGTTGCCTTTGTCTAGGTGGTTCTGGTGGGGTTCTGGTATTTAGTATTTTTCTCCTAAATACCAGAACCCCCAAGAACCGCACAGAATTCGCTAAACCCACCCTCTAAATGACATTTGCACGCCATTCTTGGGGAAAATATTCCATTTTCAATTTCGTTTAGCATCCAACAATATGAATCCAAACAGTTGGTAGGAATTAAAATGTTGACCTCAATATGTTTAAAATATATCTGGCTTGCCTGCTATTGTCAAAAAACGCAGAGTTAACAAATCGGTCGAGAACATTACTTGAAAGGAAAATAGATAATACGAAGTCAGACAGGGTTGTGGTCTTAAAATATTGATTGTAACATATATACTATTTAAACTAAAAAAACAGATTGTCTGTAAAACAAATCAACCTTTTGGAATATTTAAATTATTGTTCATTCAAATGCGATGTAAATGCTGAACAGATAAACTTTTTTGGGGTCGCAAAGGATTTCAATCCCACATTGTCCCTGTGCGCCCTCGGCGTGCTGAACTTTTCTTTGATTTAGATAAGCCATATCCTCCGGACCTTAATGCTTTTATTTTATGATATTTTTCCGCGTGTTTAGATCCAGTAATGATGAAGGCTAAAATTCCGAGTTAACTCCCTTGACTAAATTTTAAATTTCGTTGTTCAGCTGAAATGAGAGCGAATTTGATAATAAATCATGTTTTAGTTTTCCACAGAACGCTAAAACAGTCTGGAAATGGAGTGTTTTCTCTAAAACAATGTGTAAATGTAACTTAGAGGAGGTTCTAGGGGAAAATCTGAGAGGTTCTGGTGGGTTCTGGTATTTAGGAAAAAAATACTTAATACCAGAACCCACCAGAACCGCCCAGATAAAAGCAACCATAAGAATGAATTTACTTCTAGTCTTCTTTCCTGTAACGATTATTACATGAAATAAACATATTTCATCGTAAAACACAGCGCAAATGTAATTTAGAGGGGATTCTGGGCGGTTCTGTGCGGTTCTGAGGGTTCTGAGCGGTTCTGGTGGGTTCTGGTATTTAGCACAGGCACTCGACGTATTATCGGAGTTTATCAATTTTAATAAAATATTTATTATATTATCAATACTAAAAAAAGTAAAGGTATGACACTTCCCAGATCGAAATTTTCAACAATCTCTCAAATAGCGAATACCTCATCGATCTCGCTCAAATAAACGACAAAATGTCGTGTAATTCGCGGAGCCTCTTAGATTTCGAGCCCAAGATTGACGAAATTTGACCTTTATTCGCATTTATTTCACTTTTTATCGACTGAAACGATCGAGATGTCTATCCACGACCATTCAATTCCGGTACACAAGCAAATTTAAGCTATGAATTCAACGCCGCGCGTTCATTGGTCAATTTAAAATTCAACACATTATTTTTCACTCTAAATATAACTCCTAGTCAACAATGTAAACGTGCTCATTTTATACTGGAGTTCATTCGAAGATCTCGCTTTCAGAAATTGCAATTGCTGCTGAAAAAGGCCACAATATTATAATAACCGGACAGGCTGGAATGGGAAAAACATTTTACCTGAATAAGATCAACATTGGACTGACACATATGAACAAAAACGTTTATACACTGCGTACAACAGGTATGGCATTGGCAAGCACAAATTTGCCTCGCGGTTCAATGACTGTTCACAGATTTTTTGTTTTGGCGGACGACAGATTTTCTGACGCATATTTAATACAGAAAATCAAGTTTGATGACAATTATCATGATGTAAAAGAGAGGATGTTGTCCACAGATGTGATTATTATCGACGAAGTATCTATGCTTTCCCTGAAAGTATTTCGACAAATAGACACAATTTGTAAGGAGACAAGAGGGAATCACCGAAATGCTTTTTGAGGTATTCAGATGATTTTATGTGGAGATTTCCAACAGCTGCGACCGGTACCCAATGTGAATTTTAAGGACCCAGGAGACTTCATCATATCTGCAGAAGAACTTAGATTTCATGTGTTTAAGCTGACCACTGTGCATCGACAATCTAAAGGAAAATGAACAATTCAATTTGAAACATCCTGCAAAGGCTTTATTGAATATAATCTAAACCCCGAAGTAGTGGATTTTCTCAAAGAACCTAAGTCTCGACATTTTATGAGTACAAAGAACAAAACACCTAAATTTCAGCTAATGGGCCCCTTCCCCTGTATCTATCAAGAGGTCTGCAGAGAGCACAGGCACTCGACGTATTATCAGATTTAATCAATTTTAATTTTATTAAAATTGATAAACTGTGATAGTACGCCGAGTGCCTGTGGCAGAGAGCAAACTGAAAATTTGATTCAGTTTGCAATTTTTGACAATAAATGTAAGATGCGCTGTCACTGATAAACAGTCAAATGCGCCTAAACATTGTGGGATGTAAATGTTTTGTATGTATGTGTGTGTGTGGTGGGGGCGCGGTGGCTCAGTAGGTAGAGGTGCTGGCTGCAAGCCGAGAGGTCTTCGTTTCGAATCCCACCTGTGGAAATCGCGTTGTGTCCTTGGGCAAGACACTTCACCCCCATTGCCCATGTGGGGCACGGTGACGCTGTGTAGTAAGGCGTACTGCACGTCGATGGTGCACCTGTATTCAACCAATGCTAACCCTGCTTGGTTCATTCCCACTAGACCAATTCCCTTTAGACTAATTCCCCTTAGACCAACTCATGCGTTCTACTTTTAAAATAATTCTATATCAATAATTTGATATACTTATAAATATTTATAAATGTATTCATTGTTATTGATATTCAAGCCTGAAAATAAGCAGCCTGTCAGTTGTAGAATGGGGTCCCCAGAGGGGGAATTTGCTGATGCTATTCCATACAGTGGATCAGTTTATCCTCTGGGTACCTCTTTCTGTTTATGTTTGAGACCTTAATTCAGATTGAGGTTCACAGAGGGTAAATTTAGTGATGCTACCCTGCTGTGCAGGGTAGCATCACCAAATTCACCCTCTGGGAACCTCATTTTTCTGACGATAGTCAGCTTATTTTCTGGCTTGTTGATACATGTATTTTATAAACTGAAATGTGAAAAACCAATATTTTTTTGTTATGCGTATAAATATTTTTTTATCAAATAAAGTGCTTATCAGTAAATAAATGTTTTCTTAATTATCCTTAATCAACCCTTAATCAATAACAGTATGTAGTTGGTCTGAGGGGAATTGGTGTTTTAGGAATTGGCCTAAAGGGAAATGGTCTAGTGGGAAGACACCCCCTGCTTGTGTGGAGTTAGATTTTTGGGGAACTAACAGTTGCTCGGTGGTTCTCTCCGGGTACTCCGGCTTCCTCCACCCGTAAAACTGTTGAGGTCAAGATTAGCCATTGTGCAGAAATATGTGACCTTAAACACCAATAAATAAATAATAAATAAATATATGTGTGTGTGGTGGAAATTGGGGGGAGGTGTAGTATTTCCACCCACTAACTAATTATTGCTCTTCAAAAAAGACCAAGCAACTTTTCAGCTTATTAACCACAAGAAAATTTCCATTACATTTTTCCCTTGTTTATAATTCCAATCCTTGACAGCCTTTCCTGGGAAGCTCTTGAAGAGAGCTTCCAAAGAAATGATGTCATGGTTCAAATAATATTTGTAATAAGGAAAAAATGAGATCAAAATTTTTAATGTGGTTATCTATCCAGCATCTTATTTCCAGTTTTTCTGTATCAAAATGTTCAGTTTACATGCTGTATAACAAAAGAAAAATCAAAAGTTTCATACTCATCCAATAGTTTGTATACAGGAGGGGGATATACCAGCGGAGAGTTTTGCTGTGTGGGGATTGAATCTTTTTAATCTGTAGTCCTAACCTATCTATACCTAAAATCCTTTCTTGGAAAGCTTTACACAAATATTACAAGTTGTTCATATTGATTTGAATGAAAACACTGTTTAAAGTGTTCAGTTCATTTTTCCAGCTGCTATAATTTGTGATTATATGATTCCATGGACATTTTTTCCAAGACTTGTATGTTCATGAACATTTTCTGGCTACCACTTAAAATAATTAATTATAAGCTATTGTGAATGATCTCTCTTTCTCTTAAATACCAGATTATGACACTAAATCTTGATAAGTAATAAGTAAGAGCTTTCTAAGACTAACTGTCAGGGAATGGTGGTATTAATGAAGAGGAACCATATCAGAAAGATATTTCTTACAAGGAATTCCACGTTTGCATTTGCAACTAGTTTTGTAAGTTGCTGTACATGTAGAGTGGAGTCCTTTGAGTCTGGTGTGGAATGAAATGTCTTTGGATTAATTGTCATTGGTGTGAATAGATTACATAAGCATTATAATTACTGGTGTCGGCCTATATTTCAGATTTCTTCAAAAGTTTGAACAGTTTTTACCAAAATGTGTTTGTTTCTTGGGCCCCTCCCAATCAGTGGTGCTTGTAGAATACAGTCTACAGTCAGAAAAACATGAAATAATAAAATTGACTTAAAAATGCAACATGTGCTATTCATCATTCAAACTTTAATATATTTTCAGTTTTTGTTTCATAAAACAGTTCTTATTGTCCCTCTTTAGAAGGAGCACATCAAGTTCTTTCCAATATTGGTCATAAGCACTGATTTGAAAGCAAATAATGGAATTCTTCATTTATTTGGGAAAAGTGTGGAAAGAGTTATCCCTCTCTCTCTTGAAAATGGTACTGGCAGCACTCTATAAACTTTACATTTCTGTCAAAAGTCCACTTGAAAAAGGGGAGGGGGGGGGGGACGGAAAAAATGTCTCACAGCACCAAAAATTCTATAAACCAAAAAATCCTCATGACAAATTGACAAAGGATCAATTTATTTATTTGTGTTAGAAGTAAATGGTAGGGTGAAAATATCTCCTGGTTTTTTCTCTCTTTAGTGATAATAATTAATTCCAACCTTCACATCATTTTTGGGGTAACTCTCGGAAAGAGCTTCCCAAGAAATGATGTGAAATGTAGAAATTATCTCATGCTGCAACCAGCTGTTTCCAATTTCTGAAAAAAGTATGTCAGGGTTTTTTGCCTTGAGTTTTTTGTTCACATTGTTGTTGCTTTGGAGACTTTTGGCATGCAAACCTCATTCCTTAAACGCTGTAAAATGGCCCATGCAACTGCCCACCCTTTCAAAGATGTCAATCACACTACCAGCAAAAGAAGCCTTAGTTTAGCACGATATTGCTCATAAATAATTGTTTTGTTGCAATTTATTAGAAAGTGACTGTCGGTGCTCTCCAATAAATTGTAACAAAATATTTTCATATTAATAAATTTTTCTTCTGCTGAGACAGAAACAAATTAGTGCAAACATTATAAAGCCACAAAAGAGGCCTTCAGTACTTTTCAGTAGAGCCCTGATAGTGGCTTCTTGCACTCAATCAGTCAACTGGCTGAGTGCTGGAAGCCACTAGATCATGGCCTTACTGAAAAGTGCTGAAAGACACTATAGTGGCTTTGCAATCCCTGTAAGGTGTCGCTATTTTTCGGAAAAAATAGAAAGTGTATTCGAATGAAATATTTTATTTTCCATTATTGGACAGTGCCAATGGACACTCTCCAATAAATGAAAAGAAACTATTTGAAATAATAAATATTTACAGAAAAAACAACATAATTGTTCAACAGTTCGAGTGAACTTTTTCAGAGAAAAAAAATGTCTTGTCTCAAAACATCATTTGAAATTGAAAAACACAGCACTGGACCAATTAAATAATTTTATCATGTGCAGGGGATAAAAAATTAAATTTAATCAAGTTTCATTATATCAGTCTAGACAAAATTTATCTACCTAAGTTTTTCTCTTGGTTTTTACTTTATTTTCAGAGGCATTTATAAAAACAATACATGAACTTAGGGTCAGATTTGTAAAGAGACTGAAGATTTACTTCTGAAGTTAAAAAGGCCATTGTCACCTGAATACTCCCCCCCCCCCCCTCCCCCTCCCCCCCCCCCCCATCATTGCTTGTGATTTCAGCATCACCATGAATATCCAGGCACTTTGGAAAGGTGACCCGTCATAGAATAAGCCTTGGTACCCTAATTTCCTCTCTCTGGGCCCACTTTCATGAGGATCTTAGGGCCTCCCCAGGGAAATTTATTTTCCAATATGTCAAAGAATGCAGTTTGCTTAATTCTTGGGCAAGGGTAAAGTGTCCACCATCAATTGCTATTTGGCACAGATAACCACAGGCCATAATTATGTCCCGAGATAACATACCTTTGGAAAAAGATGCCCCCCCCCCGCCAACTAGATCCATCACTCTAACATGCACATACAGTATCAGCTGAAATAAGTTGCAGGATAACTACAAGTAACTTTTGATCCCATTATCCTGTGTTGATAATTCCAGTCCTTGATCTCATTGCAAGAGAATTATGTCAAATAATACAATAATCAACAAAGGAAAAATGTTACTAAAATTCTGTTGTGATTATCCGGCATTATGATCTGCCCACTTTGTTCTCGTTTCTGATAATCTCTCTCCAAGAGTTTTAGAAATATCAGTGCCTGTGTATGGGTTGGGAAGGATGAAGGAGAACACTCCTCGCCCCCCCCCCCCCACTCCCTCCAAATTTTCACTTTCCATGTAAACTACATTTATTTATGGTGATAGTAACTATGTCAATAGAAACTAAGTGAACTTCTGATTCTGTCTATTGGATTAGATTGAGGATTTTTTGTAGTTTGCATGTGGATGACACGCGACCATGCCCTCCCCTACCCTCCCATTCCCACAACACCCAAATTAAAATATCAAAAGTGTGACTAGTAATGTTAATTTTAAATAACTGCATATGTTATGTTACCATGACATCATTATTATGGGTTTTGACATTGTTTTAAGATCGAATAAAATATTTTGATTGACGTTATGTTGTTGTGTCGTCTGGTGTTGTATTGAGTGAAACATAAACAGACTTTTGAATTTCCCGCAGTTGTGGCTATAAGTAGACGACCAATGAATGCGCGGCGTTGCATTCGTTGCTTCAATTTGCTTGTGTACCGGATAAGACAAGTCGTGGATAGACGTCTCTGTCGTTTCAGTCGATAAAAAGTGAAATAAATGCGAATAAAAGTCAAATTTCGTCAATCTTGGGCTCGAAATCTGAGTGGCTCCGCGAATTACACGACATTTTGTCGTTTATTTGAGCGAGATCGATGAGGTATTCGCTATTTGAGAGATTGTTGAAAATTTCGATCTGGGAAGTGTCATACCTTTACTTTTTTTAGTATTGATAATATAATATATATTTTATTAAAATTGATAAACTCCGATAATACGTCGAGTGCCTGTGGTATTTAGGAGAACCGGAAGGAGGTCTTGGTGTTAGCTTTCTTTTGAGAGGGCGGATTTGAAGCCATAGATATCAGACAGAAGACGTTCTATCCGATATCTATGTTTGAAGCCCTCTACCACAGGCACTCGACGTATTATCGGAGTTTATCAATTTTAATAAAATATATATTATATTATCAATACTAAAAAAAGTAAAGGTATGACACTTCCCAGATCGAAATTTTCAACAATCTCTCAAATAGCGAATACCTCATCGATCTCGCTCAAATAAACGACAAAATGTCGTGTAATTCGCGGAGCCACTCAGATTTCGAGCCCAAGATTGACGAAATTTGACTTTTATTCGCATTTATTTCACTTTTTATCGACTGAAACGACAGAGACGTCTATCCACGACTTGTCTTATCCGGTACACAAGCAAATTGAAGCAACGAATGCAACGCCGCGCATTCATTGGTCGTCTACTTATAGCCACAACTGCGGGAAATTCAAAAGTCTGTTTATGTTTCACTCAATACAACACCAGACGACACAACAACATAACGTCAATCAAAATATTTTATTCGATCTTAAAACAATGTCAAAACCCATAATAATGATGTCATGGTAACATAACATATGCAGTTATTTAAAATTAACATTACTAGTCACACTTTTGATATTTTAATTTGGGTGTTGTGGGAATGGGAGGGTAGGGGAGGGCATGGTCGCGTGTCATCCACATGCAAACTACAAAAAATCCTCAATCTAATCCAATAGACAGAATCAGAAGTTCACTTAGTTTCTATTGACATAGTTACTATCACCATAAATAAATGTAGTTTACATGGAAAGTGAAAATTTGGAGGGAGTGGGGGGGGGGGGCGAGGAGTGTTCTCCTTCATCCTTCCCAACCCATACACAGGCACTGATATTTCTAAAACTCTTGGAGAGAGATTATCAGAAACGAGAACAAAGTGGGCAGATCATAATGCCGGATAATCACAACAGAATTTTAGTAACATTTTTCCTTTGTTGATTATTGTATTATTTGACATAATTCTCTTGCAATGAGATCAAGGACTGGAATTATCAACACAGGATAATGGGATCAAAAGTTACTTGTAGTTATCCTGCAACTTATTTCAGCTGATACTGTATGTGCATGTTAGAGTGATGGATCTAGTTGGCGGGGGGGGGGGGGGGCATCTTTTTCCAAAGGTATGTTATCTCGGGACATAATTATGGCCTGTGGTTATCTGTGCCAAATAGCAATTGATGGTGGACACTTTACCCTTGCCCAAGAATTAAGCAAACTGCATTCTTTGACATATTGGAAAATAAATTTCCCTGGGGAGGCCCTAAGATCCTCATGAAAGTGGGCCCAGAGAGAGGAAATTAGGGTACCAAGGCTTATTCTATGACGGGTCACCTTTCCAAAGTGCCTGGATATTCATGGTGATGCTGAAATCACAAGCAATGATGGGGGGGGGGGGGGAGGGGGAGGGGGGGGGGGAGTATTCAGGTGACAATGGCCTTTTTAACTTCAGAAGTAAATCTTCAGTCTCTTTACAAATCTGACCCTAAGTTCATGTATTGTTTTTATAAATGCCTCTGAAAATAAAGTAAAAACCAAGAGAAAAACTTAGGTAGATAAATTTTGTCTAGACTGATATAATGAAACTTGATTAAATTTAATTTTTTATCCCCTGCACATGATAAAATTATTTAATTGGTCCAGTGCTGTGTTTTTCAATTTCAAATGATGTTTTGAGACAAGACATTTTTTTTCTCTGAAAAAGTTCACTCGAACTGTTGAACAATTATGTTGTTTTTTCTGTAAATATTTATTATTTCAAATAGTTTCTTTTCATTTATTGGAGAGTGTCCATTGGCACTGTCCAATAATGGAAAATAAAATATTTCATTCGAATACACTTTCTATTTTTTCCGAAAAATAGCGACACCTTACAGGGATTGCAAAGCCACTATAGTGTCTTTCAGCACTTTTCAGTAAGGCCATGATCTAGTGGCTTCCAGCACTCAGCCAGTTGACTGATTGAGTGCAAGAAGCCACTATCAGGGCTCTACTGAAAAGTACTGAAGGCCTCTTTTGTGGCTTTATAATGTTTGCACTAATTTGTTTCTGTCTCAGCAGAAGAAAAATTTATTAATATGAAAATATTTTGTTACAATTTATTGGAGAGCACCGACAGTCACTTTCTAATAAATTGCAACAAAACAATTATTTATGAGCAATATCGTGCTAAACTAAGGCTTCTTTTGCTGGTAGTGTGATTGACATCTTTGAAAGGGTGGGCAGTTGCATGGGCCATTTTACAGCGTTTAAGGAATGAGGTTTGCATGCCAAAAGTCTCCAAAGCAACAACAATGTGAACAAAAAACTCAAGGCAAAAAACCCTGACATACTTTTTTCAGAAATTGGAAACAGCTGGTTGCAGCATGAGATAATTTCTACATTTCACATCATTTCTTGGGAAGCTCTTTCCGAGAGTTACCCCAAAAATGATGTGAAGGTTGGAATTAATTATTATCACTAAAGAGAGAAAAAACCAGGAGATATTTTCACCCTACCATTTACTTCTAACACAAATAAATAAATTGATCCTTTGTCAATTTGTCATGAGGATTTTTTGGTTTATAGAATTTTTGGTGCTGTGAGACATTTTTTCCGTCCCCCCCCCCCCCTCCCCTTTTTCAAGTGGACTTTTGACAGAAATGTAAAGTTTATAGAGTGCTGCCAGTACCATTTTCAAGAGAGAGAGGGATAACTCTTTCCACACTTTTCCCAAATAAATGAAGAATTCCATTATTTGCTTTCAAATCAGTGCTTATGACCAATATTGGAAAGAACTTGATGTGCTCCTTCTAAAGAGGGACAATAAGAACTGTTTTATGAAACAAAAACTGAAAATATATTAAAGTTTGAATGATGAATAGCACATGTTGCATTTTTAAGTCAATTTTATTATTTCATGTTTTTCTGACTGTAGACTGTATTCTACAAGCACCACTGATTGGGAGGGGCCCAAGAAACAAACACATTTTGGTAAAAACTGTTCAAACTTTTGAAGAAATCTGAAATATAGGCCGACACCAGTAATTATAATGCTTATGTAATCTATTCACACCAATGACAATTAATCCAAAGACATTTCATTCCACACCAGACTCAAAGGACTCCACTCTACATGTACAGCAACTTACAAAACTAGTTGCAAATGCAAACGTGGAATTCCTTGTAAGAAATATCTTTCTGATATGGTTCCTCTTCATTAATACCACCATTCCCTGACAGTTAGTCTTAGAAAGCTCTTACTTATTACTTATCAAGATTTAGTGTCATAATCTGGTATTTAAGAGAAAGAGAGATCATTCACAATAGCTTATAATTAATTATTTTAAGTGGTAGCCAGAAAATGTTCATGAACATACAAGTCTTGGAAAAAATGTCCATGGAATCATATAATCACAAATTATAGCAGCTGGAAAAATGAACTGAACACTTTAAACAGTGTTTTCATTCAAATCAATATGAACAACTTGTAATATTTGTGTAAAGCTTTCCAAGAAAGGATTTTAGGTATAGATAGGTTAGGACTACAGATTAAAAAGATTCAATCCCCACACAGCAAAACTCTCCGCTGGTATATCCCCCTCCTGTATACAAACTATTGGATGAGTATGAAACTTTTGATTTTTCTTTTGTTATACAGCATGTAAACTGAACATTTTGATACAGAAAAACTGGAAATAAGATGCTGGATAGATAACCACATTAAAAATTTTGATCTCATTTTTTCCTTATTACAAATATTATTTGAACCATGACATCATTTCTTTGGAAGCTCTCTTCAAGAGCTTCCCAGGAAAGGCTGTCAAGGATTGGAATTATAAACAAGGGAAAAATGTAATGGAAATTTTCTTGTGGTTAATAAGCTGAAAAGTTGCTTGGTCTTTTTTGAAGAGCAATAATTAGTTAGTGGGTGGAAATACTACACCTCCCCCCAATTTCCACCACACACACATATATTTATTTATTATTTATTTATTGGTGTTTAAGGTCACATATTTCTGCACAATGGCTAATCTTGACCTCAACAGTTTTACGGGTGGAGGAAGCCGGAGTACCCGGAGAGAACCACCGAGCAACTGTTAGTTCCCCAAAAATCTAACTCCACACAAGCAGGGGGTGTCTTCCCACTAGACCATTTCCCTTTAGGCCAATTCCTAAAACACCAATTCCCCTCAGACCAACTACATACTGTTATTGATTAAGGGTTGATTAAGGATAATTAAGAAAACATTTATTTACTGATAAGCACTTTATTTGATAAAAAAATATTTATACGCATAACAAAAAAATATTGGTTTTTCACATTTCAGTTTATAAAATACATGTATCAACAAGCCAGAAAATAAGCTGACTATCGTCAGAAAAATGAGGTTCCCAGAGGGTGAATTTGGTGATGCTACCCTGCACAGCAGGGTAGCATCACTAAATTTACCCTCTGTGAACCTCAATCTGAATTAAGGTCTCAAACATAAACAGAAAGAGGTACCCAGAGGATAAACTGATCCACTGTATGGAATAGCATCAGCAAATTCCCCCTCTGGGGACCCCATTCTACAACTGACAGGCTGCTTATTTTCAGGCTTGAATATCAATAACAATGAATACATTTATAAATATTTATAAGTATATCAAATTATTGATATAGAATTATTTTAAAAGTAGAACGCATGAGTTGGTCTAAGGGGAATTAGTCTAAAGGGAATTGGTCTAGTGGGAATGAACCAAGCAGGGTTAGCATTGGTTGAATACAGGTGCACCATCGACGTGCAGTACGCCTTACTACACAGCGTCACCGTGCCCCACATGGGCAATGGGGGTGAAGTGTCTTGCCCAAGGACACAACGCGATTTCCACAGGTGGGATTCGAAACGAAGACCTCTCGGCTTGCAGCCAGCACCTCTACCTACTGAGCCACCGCGCCCCCACCACACACACACATACATACAAAACATTTACATCCCACAATGTTTAGGCGCATTTGACTGTTTATCAGTGACAGCGCATCTTACATTTATTGTCAAAAATTGCAAACTGAATCAAATTTTCAGTTTGCTCTCTGCCACAGGCACTCGGCGTACTATCACAGTTTATCAATTTTAATAAAATTAAAATTGATTAAATCTGATAATACGTCGAGTGCCTGTGCTCTCTGCAGACCTCTTGATAGATACAGGGGAAGGGGCCCATTAGCTGAAATTTAGGTGTTTTGTTCTTTGTACTCATAAAATGTCGAGACTTAGGTTCTTTGAGAAAATCCACTACTTCGGGGTTTAGATTATATTCAATAAAGCCTTTGCAGGATGTTTCAAATTGAATTGTTCATTTTCCTTTAGATTGTCGATGCACAGTGGTCAGCTTAAACACATGAAATCTAAGTTCTTCTGCAGATATGATGAAGTCTCCTGGGTCCTTAAAATTCACATTGGGTACCGGTCGCAGCTGTTGGAAATCTCCACATAAAATCATCTGAATACCTCAAAAAGCATTTCGGTGATTCCCTCTTGTCTCCTTACAAATTGTGTCTATTTGTCGAAATACTTTCAGGGAAAGCATAGATACTTCGTCGATAATAATCACATCTGTGGACAACATCCTCTCTTTTACATCATGATAATTGTCATCAAACTTGATTTTCTGTATTAAATATGCGTCAGAAAATCTGTCGTCCGCCAAAACAAAAAATCTGTGAACAGTCATTGAACCGCGAGGCAAATTTGTGCTTGCCAATGCCATACCTGTTGTACGCAGTGTATAAACGTTTTTGTTCATATGTGTCAGTCCAATGTTGATCTTATTCAGGTAAAATGTTTTTCCCATTCCAGCCTGTCCGGTTATTATAATATTGTGGCCTTTTTCAGCAGCAATTGCAATTTCTGAAAGCGAGATCTTCGAATGAACTCCAGTATAAAATGAGCACGTTTACATTGTTGACTAGGAGTTATATTTAGAGTGAAAAATAATGTGTTGAATTTTAAATTGACCAATGAACGCGCGGCGTTGAATTCATAGCTTAAATTTGCTTGTGTACCGGAATTGAATGGTCGTGGATAGACATCTCGATCGTTTCAGTCGATAAAAAGTGAAATAAATGCGAATAAAGGTCAAATTTCGTCAATCTTGGGCTCGAAATCTAAGAGGCTCCGCGAATTACACGACATTTTGTCGTTTATTTGAGCGAGATCGATGAGGTATTCGCTATTTGAGAGATTGTTGAAAATTTCGATCTGGGAAGTGTCATACCTTTACTTTTTTTAGTATTGATAATATAATAAATATTTTATTAAAATTGATAAACTCCGATAATACGTCGAGTGCCTGTGCCCTCTACTGTCTGTGCATGCACCGTATCGTTCTTCAGGTGGTTCCATTCTATTATGTTTTTTGGGAAGAACGAGTGTTTGTACTGATCTGTGTTTACTGGGATCGGGTTAAGGCACTTGTCGTTATTTTGGGTTCTTTTCGATACGATGTTTTGACTGACGTAGGAATCTAGATTTTTGGCTTTGATTTTTCTTTTTGGTCCAGGTTTTGAGAAATAATTTGGTGGGTGTAGGGCCGGGACCAGTCCATCAACCACCTTGTACATGAGGATCAACCGCCGTTCTTTCCTCCTTTCGTGGAGTGGCTTTATTTCTAGGTTGTTGAGCATCCTGCTGACGATGCCAGTTTCTCTGGATTTGTAATCTTTGGTTATGAATCTTGCCGCTCTTCGTTGCACTCTCTCTTTGTATAAATATAAAACAGTAAAAATAATAACCCGGCAATGGCGCCGAAACGAATAGACCTTTCATCGGTGAGGAATCGGAAATTCGAGCGTATTTGCGCAGAGGGGGCTGATAACCTCCTCTGTGCGAATGCGATTGAGTTTGATAACCTCCTCTGCGCGAATGAGATCGAGATTCCGATTCCGCAACGATGAAAAGGTCTATTCGTTTCTGCGCCATTACCGGTTTATTGTTTTTACTGTTTTATATTTATACAAAAACATGGACGATTTCTAAACATTCGTTGACATTTCGCGAGTATTCAAATAACGACAACTAAAGGATAAAACCTAAGGAAATATGTGTACCATCAATTGCAGCCGGTAATAAGGGCGAAAGCTTGATATATATTCCTATTTTCGAGTTTTGAGTTCCCATAAAAACTTGATGGGAACTTTTTCTACACAATTGAATGGGAAGAATCTGAACGTAGAGTGGCAGCCATTACGTTCAGATCGCTGAACTAGGCCGTGGGGTGAAAAGGTCCCAAAATGTGCGAGTGTAAACAAATTACGAACTATGTTTCTAGAAGTAAAAATACATCCTCTTTTTGAACCTGCAGTGCTTTAATCGGAATAGCTGTGTGTTTTTGTAGAAAGTGGTGATGGCTAACCCTCTCACAGCCGATTTTCCGTCAGTTGTGGGAATTTTTATCATCTTTATTCGGATGACGAATCTGGCAGGATTTGAGCACAATCCGTGCATGGATACTTCGGAGATGTTTATCTACAGTTTACTACAACATGGGACACCATAACCAAAGTTAATCCAAAATATGTATGCTATTTCTTATTTCTGTCAAAGGGCTGGGTGAGGCGGGGTGGATGAGATTGTGGTAGTTGGGGGTGGTAATGACAACAATCCAAAGAAGTCTATTTTCAAGATGTACGAACTCACCGAAGCTTTTGAGATTCTGGGATAGATTCAGAGAGTGAGAATGAGAGAGAGAGAGAAAGGGAGAGAGAGAGAGAGAGAGCCCGGGAAAGAGTAAAATGTTATCTAGTTGAAGACATACTGGTAGATACAGGGGGCTGGGAAGTGGGGAGGTGGCAATGGCCCGATCAAAAAACTTTATGGAACAATTTTCGGTTCGTAAGAAAAGTTCTGAGGTCTTTTGTTGGTAAAAGTTTGTAAAATGAAGGGAAATTATTTACGGGTTAGATAAAGCACTTTTTTTTTTTACTTTATTTCCAATAACTAACTCGTTTTGAGTACTCAACGATAGAAATTGGGTACTCAACGATAGAAATTCCCTTACCATAACTGACATCTGTCGAAGTATTTTAATAGTGTCTATCAGAAAGTTTGGGGTTCGGTTTCACCGGAGATAGGCTATCTATGTCCCTGCTCGTTGAGTTAAGCTGCCGAGGCCGACAACGATTTCCCATTCCCGAAGGAATTGTTTATTTGGGGAGCAGTTTATTTCAACATACACTCCACAGATGGACGCTCTCCCTGTTAAAGGGAGGAACCCAGATGAGGTGGTGGAAGTGACTGAAGTTGTTGAGCAGTATTTTGAGAGCCTTGTAAGCAGTTTAACTCAGTCCCGACTGGATTGCTAAGCCACTGGTATTGTCAACCACCAGATTTGGTGGGTAAACAGGGGTATTACTGGTGCACCGGGTGTCTAGGTGGCATCTCATAGATGAACAGCAAATTGGGGAGACCTGTATTTAACAAGGTAAAATCTGGCGGAGGCTAGAGCAAGGCTGATATAGCAAAACAGACAGGTTAGAACTCGTTGTAAAGAGTGTGTGTCTGTGGGGAGTGGGTTTACGGTAGTGATTGTTTCTCAGCTAAGTTCAGGATAGTTAATAAAAAAGAACTAACGACTGCGGTTCCTATTTCAAGGGGGACCCCGAAAGGTGGGGGAGGGTGATGGCAATACCAGGAGCCCGGCCCTGATGTTGGCAATGAAGAGTGTTCTCTGTACCGGGAAAGGTCGGGAGTTGCACAAAGAAAACAGGGGCTGAAGCAAAGGTTTATTTATTTATTTATATATTTATTCGCGTCGGATAGTTTTACGGGTGGAGGAAGCTAGAGTATCCGGAGAGAAGCACCGAGCAGGGGTGTGCAACTGAAAGACTCCCCAAAATACTAACTCCACACAAGCAGGGTTAGCATCGGTTGAAGACAAGTGTACCATCGACGTGCAGCACGAATCGGTGAACAGTGCCACCGCGCTCCCACATGGGCAATCGGGATTAAGTGCCTTGCCCATTGACACAAAGCCTCTGGCGGGGATCGAACCGTGAACCCTTGGGTTGAAGTCCACTGCCATAACAACTGAGCCATCGCATTTCCTCTCACTTTACTGGCAAATGAACCAAAGATTAAACTGTTTGAATGAAACGTGTGGATGACAAACAATGTGAGTGTCTGCGCCACTCTGGGCCAGGCTAGGAAGTGCTTTGGAGACAGATGCATGGACTAGTTGGGTCATTGGTGGTATAATGATGAAATACGGGGTCAAAGTTCTGATGGAGGTGGTGTCAGCAGTAAGTTTATCCACATGTGTGTGGTATAAACACTTTATGTAGCCTATACCCCGTGTGAGAAGACCTTGGTTGCCCCTGCACTCCCAACTGCCTCCCTATTCCCACGCTTCTTCTCTCCTCCCAACACTCGAACTGTGTGATGAAATTCCTTGCCTCGTTCTTCCCAATCTCTCCGATTAGCATATTAACCCTCTCCTTTGAGTCTCCCACTAATCACATGTCCTTCATTCTCCCATCCCACTTCCCCATTATACTCCCAGTGAATCTTATTCTTTTAGACTGGTATTTTGGGCGTCCTAGAAGAAAGTGTTCCAGGGTCTCCGCAACGCCCAAATTACACACCTGGCAATCCTTTTCAGTTTTTCCCCATTTTCCCCTCAGCACCAGGAACCGCGACCTCAGCCTGAACAACAGTGACCCCCAAAGGTACCATCAAGATACTCTTCAAAATTAGGCTTCTCTTTATCACGCAGGCCACCCAGAGACTTTTTTGTTTGATTTGACCCCTTCGCGCCAATTAAGGTTACCATCCTCCATAACCTTTACTCTGTCGATTTTTTTACCCTGGTTTGCCTCAACGTCTAGGTACGAGATCTCTAATGAGTAGTTCTCTGTTAGCTCCCCCACTTGGACCATCTACCCCATCTTGATATTTGAGTTGAAAATTCTCTGGAACATTACTTTACACCGTCGGCTGTCGAGGAGATTTACCAAATAATTAAGATAACCGAGTTTCAATAAGTCTATCCTGTCCTTGATACTCATCCACCAAAGATCACCCCTGATTGCTTCTAGTGCTGCGGTATTACTCGACCCCGTTATCCATCGGTCTGCATCGGTCTGCAGGGTTTCCAAGCTCTTTACAGTCGTCTGGTTTAGGGGTACCACTTCCGTACCATATGTTATACTTGGCAGACCCACCATTTCCCAAATGATTTTCCCCACGAAAATCTTATTGAAACTGTTTCTCCCTATAAGTTTCATTTGGTTAAGGATTCGCCTCCCCTTCAGAATCAATTTATTTGTGTGGTTTCTGTAGATGCCACATCCTGTGATGTTTATATTACCCCCAGATACTCGTAATCACCTATCTCTCCCACACTAAGAAGTTTGCTGCTACCTTCAGGAATACAGAACTCCCCCACTCTCCACCTTCGAGTGGGGTTCACTCTGCGACCCACGGGTATAACTTTGCTCTTGCTTCCATATTTCCCAACAATTCCCAGCACTTTCGCTTGCCCCTCTTCGCTTTCTGACATTAGCACCATATCCTCTGCACAAAATAACCCTGGGATCATCAAGTCCCCAACTGCTACCCCCTTGTCGCTATGCGGGAGTTCATCTCCTGAGCCTTTGGTGTACAATGCAAAAAGAATTGGCGAAAGGATACACCCCTGTTTTAGGCCTATCTCCATAGGCACACGTTTTGTTGTTATGTTACCAAGGCTAAGTTCACTCTGTACATCTTTATATAATGCTTTCAGAAATCCAACAAACTCGCCCCCCAAATCCAGAGCTTCAAGCTTTCGCCACATACCCTCCCTCCACACTCTATCGTATGCCTTTTTAACATCCAAAAAGGCCATAAACATCTTTTTCTTTTTTCCTTTCGCGGATTCTATCATTTGGGATAACGTGAAAAGATGGTCAGTGACTCTCCTTCCCTTCCTGAAGCCATTCTGAATCTCTCCCTAAAAACCTTTCTCGTCAATCACCTCCTCTAATCCCCCATACAGGACTTTACAGAAAACATTTCCAATGCTGCTTCTGACAGAGATCCCTCGATAATTATCCAAAACGTCTTTTCCCCCCTTTTTGTGAATAAATGTCACTTTGCTTTCTCTCCACTCTTTTGGGACCTTTTGTTTTTCTATGGCTAAATTGAATAGGGCAGTTAGGCTTTTCCAGAGTTCCTCTCCCCTTTTTGATAAACTCGTTTGGAATTTCGTCCACCCCTCCCGCTTTTCCATTCCTTAATTTTGAGATCACCTTTCGCACCTCCTCCGTTTTAATTTCGCTGCACACGAAGTTCGATAGATATTCCTCGACCTGGTTCGGACACTCCAGTGGGTTCCCCATGCCCCATCGCTTATCGTTTACCTTTTCCCAGTGCTTGGCTAGTTCTGATGCGAGTTGATCTCGATCGTCTCTAACCTTGCCATCCACTTTAATACTCTGTGGGTTACTTTCTTTGTTGCGCTTATTCACCCATTTCCAAAATACGTTTGAATTCGATACCCCCCCCCCCCCCCCCCACCCCTTTCATTCTTATCGTTCTAATAAGACTGCTATTTCGCACTCTCCTATTATCGTCTTTAATCTTATTTCGTGCCTGTTGGTATTCTTCCTTTGCTACCATAGCCTCGTTGCTTTCCGCCCCCTTGAGATTTCTGCTTCTCCTGTATGCAGCACATTTAACTTTTCTACCCTTTATGACCCTTTTCAGTTCTTCGTTCACTCTGTACCCAAGGTCCCGTGTTGGCACCCTAATCTTTCCTACATTTTCCTTCCCTGCCTCCACTTGGCTCGCAACTATGGCGTCGGCCATTTTCTGGACACTAGCCCCCTTGTGTACGGTTGCAAGCTTTGGTTTCAATTTTCTTCGAACTTGGCCCAGTCAGCATCCTTTTTGAATTCCCAAATCTCCTTGAAGCTTCCTTTGCCTTTTACTAGGTTTTTGGCACTGATCGTCACTGTAATTAAGTTGTGATCACTATCCAACTCCCCTTTACCCACAGCATCTACTTCTACCCCTATCACCTCACTCCATAAATTAATATCTGTGAGAATATAGTCGATTATTGATTTTCTGTCGTTGCTCTCCCAGGTCCATTTCCCCTTATATTTTTTATTTATTTATTGGTGTTTAAGGTCACATACTTATGCACAATGGCTACCCCCCCCCCCCCCTTATATCTCATGTCCCTGTTCAGAATCTTCAAACCGAGCTCGTTTGTGAAGTTCAACTGCTTCTTTCCATTCTTGTTGACTTTCTTGTCCCCTCCCTCTATGCCATTTTCCTTATAGCCTATGCGTCCATTAAAGTCATCCATCAAAATTATACCGAGTCCCCTGTTTTCTAGTTCTCTGATATTGGACCTTAGTGTTGAGTATATCGAGTCATTACACTCGGGTTTGCTTCCCTCCACCGCATAGTACACAATCCCAAGGGTAATACTTTTGTTTCTTAGATTGATCTTTACCCATCCAATTTCTGTCGATACCTCAGCCGAGGTGCTGACATCTTCCAGGTTTGTGATCAACGACGGTTTTAAATCCTCTTTAATGTACATGCCTACCCCTCCCCCTTTTTCTGGCCTTCCGTTCGCCCCACACCAACCCACACGCACCCACTTACTTGGTCTACTTACCCACTTACTTGGTCTACCCGTTCTCGTGCCTTACCCACGTCTCGCTTAAGCCCATGACATCAAAGTCCCCTGCCTCGATCAATGTAGCAATTTCACTCCGCTTCCGCCTACTGGTCCCATTGTTTTCTGACGCTAGCCTTGATAAACTTATTCTGTCCCCATCGCTCTTGTTCACCCCACCTGTGTCCACTCTTGTTATACTTGGCCTCTAGCCTCCCATCCCGTTCCCCTCCAAAAAGGTTCCGATACCCGTACAATTTTATCCACCAATACCCGTTTCCCCATCCTGCTAAGATGCAGGCCGCACGTGCTCGAGTTGCCCCAAAACGTGTCATAAAGGTCGATAAAGGGTATTCCCAGGTCAACACAGTAGTCCTCCAACTCCTCAGTCAGCGCCAAAATCCTTGAGATCAGTTCGTCCCCACCTCCAAGGACAGGAAGGACCCCCAGGTACAACTACTCTTGCATTCATACTTAGCAGTTTGCTGACTAAACCTTTGTACAACTCCACCAAACTTACTGACCTTCTCTTCCTGATATTGTTGGTCCCCACATCGACCACCACTACCGGATCCGATCCTGACCCTGCCACAATACCATCTACCCAGTCTCTCAGATCCTCCACCTTGGCCCCTGGAAAGCACAAGACTGTTCGATTAAAACTATCAGGACCACAAACCACATTGTCAATCCCACGAACAATGCTACTCCCCGCTACTACTAATTTTCTTCTTCTTCTCCCAGTTCCTATATCATTTGCAACTCGCTTCGTTTTGCATGCCCCTGGCTCCTCTTTCTCTTCACCGCCCTCCTTACCCCATCTGGCCTATCAACATCAGCAACCACTTCTCCCCCCCCCCCTCACTCTCGTCCCCAGGGGTATCGGAATCTAAAACACTAAACCTGTTCTCTAAACACCACCTAGCAACCTTGGCAGCCTTACGCCGACTCTGGCCTGACTCTACGCAGCCCTGTCCTGACGTCACCTACCGAATTTTTCTACTAGATTTTCCTCTTCAGTTACCCCCCCCCCCCCCCCCCACATCAAGCATTCTTCCCCCACGTTTCCTGCCTCCCAGTTTACTCATTGAGTCCACAACGACCTTCCGTCCTCCTTCACCTCACCATCATATGTAACCTTCATTGGTGTGACTCCAGATACACCAGCTCTCCCCAACCTCCCCTTCAGCTAAAATATCTTGACTTCTCTTCGTGAGTAGTATTCAGTATAATGTCAAGGACGCTTTTCAGCCGGCTGTCACGAAAAATTGAACTCAAGCCACTTGTGTGGAGTTAGTATGTTGGGGAGCTAACAGTTGCTCGTGGTTGGTACTCCGGCTTCCTCCACACGTAAATCTGTCGTGGTCATGATTAGTCATTGTGCATAAATAGTGACCTCAAACACCAACAAATAAATAGATAAATAAATAAATAATAAATAAATAAATAAATAAATAAATAAATAAATAAATAAATAAATAAATAAATAAATATTAGACATCAAAATTGAAGAAAAGGGCATTAAACAACTACTAAAAATAAATAAATAAATAAATAAATAAATAAATAAATAAATATTAGACATCAAAATTGAAGAAAAGGGCATTAAACAACTACTAAAAGGTTTAAACATCAACAAAGCCTCAGGACCGGACAACATACCAAACCACTTCTTAAAAGAATGTGCCGAAGAACTAGCACCAGGGCTAGCAATCATATTCCAACTGTCACTTGACACCGGAGACCTACCAACAGCCTGGCTGAAATCGAATATATCGTGTATATACAAAAAGGCTGACAAGCACAAAGCCGAAAACTATAGCCCAGTCTCCCTGACATCGGTCTACTGCAAACTTCTAGAACACATCATCTGTAGAAATCTTATGGCGCATCTGGAAAAATACAAAATTTTAACATCACTGAACCATGGATTCAGATCTGGCTATTCATGCGAAACTCAACTGATCCTAACAATTGATGATCTCATTAAATCATTCGATGCTGGGAAACAAGTAGATAAGACCTCGATTTTTCAAAGGCTTTTGATATAGTCCCACACAACAAACTCTTATACAAATTAGACCAATATGGAATCAAAGGGACAACGCACACCTGGCTAACAAATTTTCTAACAAAAAGGAAAATGAAGGTAGTCCTAGACGGCGCAACCTCAACAGAAGTGACAGTAGATTCAGGAGTACCACAAGGCACCGTTCTTGGCCCCATCCTATTCCTGTGACATATCAATAACCTACGAGAAGCAACATGATCTCAAGTAAAATTATTTGCCGATGACTGCTTGCTATACAGAGAGATAAAAAAAAACTATAAAGACCACAGCATCCTCCAGAAAGATTTGGAAATTTGGGCAAAAGACTGGGGAATGAAATTTAACGCAAAGAAATGCTATATCTTAAGGATAAAGAAAAAAAACATCAAAATTCTACACACTCGATGGCCACATACATGAAGAAGTCCAATTCAATCCATTCCTGGGACTACAAACATCACAAGATTTTCAGTGGCAAACTCACATTAAAAATACTGCCAAAAAAGCGAGCTCAACACTTTGTTTCCTGACGAGAAACCTAAAGCACTGCCCCATAGACTGCCGCAAACTAGCCTACATCTCGCTAGTAAGATCCACTCTGGAATACGGCTCAGTTATCTGGGACCCATACCAAAAACAGGATATAAACAAAATAGAGAAAATACAGAGACATGCAGTGCGCTACATAACCCAAAATTACAAAACCAGAGAAGAAGGCTACATAAAATCATCAATGGAAGCCCTGAAATTAACACCACTGCAGGGCTGGGGCGAGTAATGGACCTCAGTGCTCGAGTACGAGTACGAGTACTTTGAAAATGCATGAGTACGAGTACGAGTATTTTGAAAATACATGAGTACGAGTACGAGTACTTTCAAAGTACTCGAGTACGAGTACGAGTACTTTTGCAAAAGATGAACAACAATAAAAGAACATATAATAGATGATTATTTATTTTAACATAATTTGAAAGGATTTAAAATACGTTTAATTTATTTATTTATTTATTTATTTATTTATTTATTTATTTATTTATTTATTTATTTATTTATTTATTTATTTATTACGGTTTAAAAATATGTTTAATAAATGTAATGTCAAGCAATGGAATTGTCAACAGGGGTAAAGTGGAATTAAATTAACAGATGACCACTGGAAGAAAGAAGACGACAAAATCGGCTGATCTTCTTCTACAAAGTGGTTGAGGACCCGTCAGTACCAGCACTGCCTCCTGATAAATTACTAAAATCAACAACAAACAAAAGACGAATAATACCAACAACATTTAAAGACTATGAAACAAAGAACTCTATAGCAAACGGGTCTGGGTCTTTTCGGCCTCGGGAACATTCGGTCCCAGCTGTGTTTCCGGGAACATTCGGCCTCAGTCGAGGCCGAATGTTCCCACTTTTGAGGCCGAATGTTCCCACTTTTTTGTAAAAAATGTCGCAGTTTGGGAGTTGAAAAATAACTAAAAAATAAATTTTTAGTTCACTTTGTTGTTGTTGTTTTTTTTAATATTAGGAGGTTCTCCAGAATATTTTTTTTAATGAATAATATATACGGCGTACCTACCTTTATTCCTAAAGTCGAAATATCGTAAACACGGGGCCGATCCATAATGAATAATGAATTTGGAATATAAAATTCATGATATAAAATCCACTTACTGAATAACAGAATGACAATATATGTGCTCCTATGCCGACATGCAAACCCGAAATGATATACTTCTTCTTGGATGTTGCTTGGCACAACTCATCTTAAAAAGTTTGTTTTTATAAGTTCTTCTGAAGTAACGATCAAAGTTCTGGCCTGTGATGAGATACTCATACAGTGTTTTTACAGTGCGATTGAAGCTTGATTTATTTAATCGCCATTGCTTAGGCGATCATATACTGTTTTTACAGTCTCTTTGAAACCTTAAATCTTTTATGTGGACTGTAACTATGCCCCCCCCCCCCCCCCCCCCCCTTATAGGTTGATGGATGACTCACAGCTTCCAAAAAAGACATATCGGTGGGTTTTTTCCTTTTTGTAGCCGTTATGGATAACATGCTGGGGCTGCTCCCAAACCAGCGACTGTTTGGGTTTCTTTTTATTTTTTATAAAACAACCAACAAACTGCGGTTTCAGTATTCCGCATAAGGAAATAAAGTTATAAAGCAAATAAAGTTATTCTGGTCGCAAGGGATTTAAATCCCACATCGTCCCTGTGTGCATTCGGCACGCTGAAACTTTTCATTCTTTCGAGTCCAACATCAAACTTGCTCGCTTACTTGCTTGTCCAAAGATATCAAAGAAGTTAGAGGAAGCATGTGAGAAATATAAAGAGAATGATATAACTACGTCTAGATATTTGAGGTTGTGTACCAGTATATATAAAGTGTAGCGGTCGAGGTATAAAGGCCATTTACCAACCAGCCTGGTTGGTCCGGATCTCTTAGTCTTGTGGTAAATCGGTCGCTTTGTCCGGGATGAGCCCCCAAAATGTAACAGGAGGAGAGATAAGTGCGGGAGACGGGGTTCGAACCCCGCCTCCCGCACTTATCTCTCCTTCTGTTACATTTGAGGGCTCGTCCGATCCTCAGCAGTAGAATTCCGCCAAAAATGTAACGGGCAGCGGTCACTGGTACTCCAATCTTAACCCAAGTGCAGCCAAAGACCACTACAGCCCTTAAAAATTAAACCCCCGGGTTCGTGGTTCTTGAACTGTGTTTGCAAAATAAAAATGTAAAGTAATTTGAAACATACTGTATTTATTTTATGAATAACAAACTGTTAAAAAAAGAGATGATAACAAGACTTAGTGTAAACAGGAAGGACACACAATCACTGAAGTAGGGGTGTGACGAAATGGAGAGGGAAGATCAAAGTTCACCTAAAAGGGTATATTTGTGTCCTAGTATACTACCTGATCATATTTATGGTTTATTAGCTTATAAAATATTAAGACCATTGGAGGGTAAATCAAATTGACCTAAACGGGTACATTAATGTTGTAGTATACTACCGGACCATTTTATTGTTTCCCAGGTTATAAAATATTAGACTAATTTCTGACAAGACTTCCTAAAAGCCACAGAATTTAGCATTTGTAAATAAGTTATAAGTGTCTTCTAGGCAACAATCCCCCCCCCCCCCTCCCCAGTTGAACCCTCTATAAGTTACTGATTTTATTCTCCAAGAGGATACACACACGGCCAAACGTACGTACGCGCGGTCGTCAGGCTAGACTGACGGGTGGGCGGATGGATGTACAACAAACGAACAACGGTTCGTACCGTTAGCTTCTGGGACCGAATTTTACATGTTTAATTACAACTACAAGTTTAACTGGCAAGATTTTACACCCTTTAAAAAACCAATCATCACCTATCCAAAAGGCAGAATTATTGACAAAGATTGTGGTCAAGTTAAATGGACAGGTTTATTTTTGTTTTATCTCTACATTTGGGGAAACCACACCAACCACCCGAAAAGGTAGACTTTGGTAACTCTCCAAAGAGAGAGAGAGAGAGCAGTCAAACGAACCTGTAGGTTCTTAGGGGTCCTACTATTTAACGAACACAAACGAACATAAACGAACATAAACGAACATAAAAGAACAGAAGAGAAAATAATAGGAAATACAAGTTAAAAATGATTGAGGGTGCATATGCAGGTATATGTGGGTATATATTATTCGTTTGTAAAATTTTATTCACTTCTGATGAGTATTTTGATGATTAATAAGGTTTATAAAATGTACGACGACGCGAAATTCTTGTGTTCGTTAAGTAGTACTTAGCCTGCTTGAAGCTGTCGACAAGATGCGACAAAGGTGTGAAATCAATTAGCTGTCTATCTGAGGAAGAATGTCGCTGAGGAAAACAGCGAAATTTAGGTTTAAGAGGATGGCAAGCGCCTATTTTAATCGTGTGTAAAATTGTATCCATGTCTGATGAGTATTTTAGTGATAAATAAAGATTATAGCCATTATTTGGATTGACAAACATGCATCAAACTCTCGCTTTGGATTCCGAGGACGCATCACGGCGAGTCGGGGACAAACCGTGATCTACCCTTAGAAAGCGGAGCAAGACTCGGATACATGTAGCATATTGTACACCCACATAATGATAATAATCTAAAGATCTTAAAATATCTTGGGGATGTCATTAAAGTCCAGTTTAAGCTTTCCTGAACACTTCCCCGAACAAGCTCACCCTCCACCAACGCGGGCTCTCACTAACGAGAGAGAACAACCAGGCGCGTAGCCAGGAAAAAGTTTCCAGGGGGGGGGGGGGGGGGGCGATAACAGGGGGCGGGGGGGGGGGGGGAGGTATAGCCATCAAATGCGCGAAAGGCGGGTGTGCTGGGAGGTCCTTCTCAGAAATTCTTTTTCGGAGGGGGGGGGGGGTGGTTATCGGCGGAAAACATTTGGAAGGGGACACAGCAAAATTTTGGGGAGGGGGTAAGTGCCCCCCCCCCAGCCCCATGTGGCTACGAAATTGGGGACAACCCTACCCATACTCTCCTAGAAACGCGACCCGAGAAAAAAATCCCGGGCACCCCCCCCCCCCCGCCCCACACTGACTCTCTCCAACGAGGGGGACACCGCGGGCTCTTTCCAGGAAGCGGGTTCCATGATACAGTAACCGCTTCGCGGTGATGTCTTCTACCCCATCCCGTTTTTTTTTTATTTAAATTAAATAAAAAAATTAGCAATAAATTTTAAACTCCCCTCATCCGTTGCCCGGGCTTGGCACCGGTGGACTTAAAGTCAAATCAGGCGGATTTTGAGTTTTTATGTTTTCCAAACAATTATTAGGCTTTTCCCTCTGGAAAAGACTATTGTTTTTCTACGGATTATTATTTTTGGGGGTTTTTTTTTAGGCTTTTCCCTCTGGAAAAGTCTATTGTTTTTCTACGG
The DNA here is from genome assembly GCA_031216915.1 of Pictodentalium vernedei. NCBI lineage: Eukaryota > Metazoa > Mollusca > Scaphopoda > Dentaliida > Dentaliidae > Pictodentalium > Pictodentalium vernedei. The sequence goes on along the minus strand of CM062295.1, from coordinate 716,039,128 downwards.
ATTATTATTTTTTTGGGGGTCTTTTTTTTTTTTTTTTTTTTTTCCCACACATTTTGTCCGTACGATTCAGAAGCCATTTTCGAACCGATTGTCACGAAATTTTGCACACGCATAGAGGAGCACAAAATCTAAAAATGTACCAAAGCGGAATTTTCGATTTAACCGTTATTTCGGCAGAATTGGCAAAAAACTGCCAAAATTGGGGTTTATCGGCACTTTCTCGAATCACGTCTTGTAGATTTTTTTTATACATTCGTCATTGCTAGACCTGTCCGTGACACGCCCTTTGATACACACGACATATCAGGCGATGCATATGGTAACCCTCCACAGGCTGCCAAACATCGAAATTTTGATGAAATAGGCCGGTTTCAGGCCCCCACTGCACCCAAACAATACACGAGAGATAAACATAACTTCCTTTATTGGGAGTGGAATTCACCTGGGATCATTTTTGTCAGTAATAAGGGTGTTCAAAAAACCAAGCGTTAACCCGTTTTGGGCTGGTTAAACAGCAATACCCCCATAAAGCTCAGAAATTCGTATTTTCCGTGGATTTCTCTAAACGAGTCTTGTAGATTTTCAAGAAAAAATTGTCACTCCCAGGCCTTAGTGTGACAATAGAAGTTGCATGGACAAAATACTGCGGTGAGCATTTGTTAACCCTCCACGGGCTGCTAAAAGTCAAAATTGTGATAAAATGGGCTGTTTTTGGAAGCCAACAGCACCCACTTGGTGTACCACCGAGAAAGGTTCCTTCTTGTTAACCCTTTACAAGCTGCCAGACATCAATATTTTGGATACATTTGAGATGAAACGGACCTTTTTCAAATAGATACAGCACTCAGTGGGTATGTATCAAACAAACATAACTCCTTTTGTCGGTCATTAACTTGTTGGACGACGATATTGATATTAACCCTCCCCACCGATAATGATGATTTTTACCTAAACAATTTTTTTTATCAAACTGAGTCATTTGAGACTTCTATCCTCACCTTTTTCATGACATTAATGAAGGAACTTCAGTGAGACAGTCAAAAGCAATTCATCATACACTGTGGGGTCATGACAAATCATGGAATCTCATCGGGAAAAGCCATGATTCTCCAGAATCATAAAGTCTAGTTATATTTACTTCTTTGGTAGATATATTCTGATTTTCTTTTCAATTCACTGCCTTACCATAATTATATTTGATGTGAAAGAATGAGTTTTCCAAAATAAATTTAGGAATTTTGTCTATAAGATGCGACACAGGTGTGAAATTAATCAGTTGTCAATCCGAGTTGGATTATGGCTAAAATAAAAAAAAAAAAAAGGGGGGGGGGGGGAGAAATAAGTTTAAAATGTTGGAGAGCGTAAATTTTAACCGTGTTATTTTTCTTATCTTTCTGGATTTCTGTTTTATCGTTGACAGTCAAGTCTTCTGATCTTTAAGGGGGTTAAGTTGTTTTTGTAATAAGTGCAACTTAATTGTTTTTATAACAATAACTTTGGTCTTGAGAACAAAAACATATCAGCCTGTTTGAAGTACAGCTTGGTTGTTCTGGCAATAATAAATTTATCTAGTCCAATACTATTAGCCTTCGCCTGTGCTCCGAATTCATTATTTTTTTATTTTTTAATATGTCGCACTGGTGCGACATATTAAAAAAAAAAAATAATAATAAATTCGGAGAACAGGCGAAGGCTAATATTATTGGGCTAACATTTATCGCGAAGCGGTTAGGCCTACTATATCACGGAACGCGTTTCCTGGAAAGAACCGGGGGTGGATGGGGCTCGTTGGTGAGAGTCTGTGGGTGGAAGTGTCCCGAGATTTGTCGTTGCCACAGGGGGCAGGTGACTGCCCCCTCCCCAAAATGTAGCTGTACCCCCTTCCAAATGTTTCTCGCCAGTAGTTAGACTTAGATTTTAAAACTTTCCCCATGCCCCCCCCCCTCCCCCCAAAAAAAAATATCCGGGGAAGGACCCCCAGACCCCCCCCCCCCCGCCTTTCGCGCATCCGATGGCTATAACCCCCCACCCCCGCCAGTTATCGCCCCCCCCCCCCCCCCCAAGGAAACTTTTTCCTGGCTACGCGCCTGGTTCTCCTCTCTCGTTAGTGGGAGCCCGCGTTGGTGGAGGGTGAGCTTGTTCGGGGAAAGTTTTCAGGAAAGCTTAAACTGGGCTTTAATGACTTATCCCCAAGATATTGTAAGATCTTTAGATTATTATCATTATGTGGGTGTACAATATGCTACATGTATCAGAGTCTTGCTCCGCTTTCTAAGGGTAGATCACGGTTTGTCCCCGACTCGCCGTGATGCGTCCTCGGAATCCAAAGCGAGAGTTTGATGCATGTTTGTCAATCCAAATAATGGCTATAATCTTTATTTATCACTAAAATACTCATTAGACGTGGATACAATTTTACACACGATTAAAATAGGCGCTTGTCATCCTCTTAAACCTAAATTTCGCTGTTTTCCTCAGCGACATTCTTCCTCAGATAGACAGCTAATTGATTTCACACCTTTGTCGCATCTTGTCGACAGCTTCAAGCAGGCTACCACTAAACGAACACAAGAATTTCGCGCCGTCGTACATTTTATAAACCTTATTAATCATCAAAATACTCATCAGAAGTCCCCGTGGGAACCCCGGGAAGTAAGCAGCACTTGTTTACTGTGGTAAACCAGTTCTGCTTTACTAGTAAAATAGGACCCAGTCACCAATGCTTGGGGTGAAAGTCCTCTAAAATGGGCGACATGTTGATCAACGATTGACTAAACTTGACTTCATCTCCATGTTGTGTCACGATTAGCCATGGTGCATAAATATGTGACGTTAACCACCAACAAACTCATCAGAAGTGAATAAAATTTTACAAACGAATAATATATACCCACATATACCTGCATATGCACCCTCAACCATTTTTAACTTGTATTTCCTATTATTTTCTCTTCTGTTCGTTTATGTTCGTTTATGTTCGTTTGTGTTCGTTAAATAGTAGGACCGGTTCTTAGACCACAACCTAAGTGATTTGAAAGGGCCGCGACGTGGCTTTTAATAATAACCTCAGCCAATATGTGGCACTGCGGGTGTTTCGACCGCTCTGGGGGAGGAACCTGGGTGAGATTCACATGTGGTGAATCTCAAAAGAAGGGGAGAGTAGTATAGCGGTCGAGGTATAAAGGCCATTTACCAACCAGCTTGGTTGGTCCGGATCTCTTAGTCTCGTGGTAAATCGGTCGCTTTGTGTGCTAGAGGTCGACGGTTCGAACCCTGGCTCCCGCACTTATCTCTCCTCCTGTTATAAAAGTATAAATATATTTTATATTACGCGGTATTTATTTTTGTTTTAGGTTGTAATAAAGGTGTTTGAACTCATATTAAACCGCGTTTCTCTTAGCCTCCCCAGTTGAAAACGGAGGCCGAAATGTTCCCAGGCCGAATGTTCCCAGACCGAATGTTCCCAGGGCCAAATGTTTCCAAGGCCGAATGTTCCCGAGGCCGAAAAGACCCGCTCCCTAACAAACCAAGCAAGAGTAAAACAAAAAAACTTTCCAAGTCCCATATTGTAAAACAGTCATTTATAGAAATTCCTTCTTTCCCAAGGCAACCACAGACTGGAGCCAGCTGGAAGATAATATTGTCTCAGTACTAACATTGGAGCTGTTTAAGAAGGTCATCCAAAAGACACCATAAGTGCTCTCCTCAGCCCAAAGCAGTAAAGCATCAATGGTTTACTGCTGCGTAAAAATGCAGATACAGATAATAAATAAATAAATAAATAAATAAATAAATAAATAAATAAATAAATACTTCTCCAGAAGTTGAAGTTGGAATTAAAACAAAAAAATTAAACTCAATATTAAGGGAACGAGTTAACTCGACCTCGGGTCAAGTCAGACCGGGTCAAGTCGGCCCGAGTTAAGTCGGCCCACGACACTTTCAAATGACGCGTAACGGGGTTTGAAAAAAAACTCTGACATTGGTGAGTACGGTGGCTGATTTAGGACACTCAAATATTTATTTTTATCTCGTTATAACGAGATACGATCTTGTTATAACGAGATACGATCTCGTTATAACGAGAAAACATCTCGTTATAACGAGATACTACAATTTTAAAAGACACAAAACAATGATGACTTACATAAGTCAATAATACAAAAGTATTACAGAAAATAAATAAGTTTACATACACCGACAATTAATTATAAGTCTTTGAACATTTTCTAAAAAAAACAGGTGGTTGTGATTACATTATCCCGATATTGATTCCATATCTCTTCCAGTTTCTTGGATATCTTTGTGTACTTTGTTCGGCCATCTGCCTCCAAATCTTCTGATCTTATATGAAGCTCGACTGTCTTTTACTCTTTTTGTAAGATTGGGATTAATTTATAGAAGCTGAGTCCTGTACCATCAGCATTGATTCGTCGATGCCAACCTATTAAGGATCGCGAATGTTACAGACTCCATTAATTTCAGCGGTGTACACCCCATATTGCTTTTGCGTTTATCGTACTTCATGGAGTCGATGCTCAGTCCAAAATTGAATGACTTCAACACCTTCCAGATTTTACACCAAACTGACATCTATGCGCTAATCCAGCAACGTATGATTGCTCAGAATGCCAGAATGAATTTATCTCAGATTTTTCCATACTGCAATTTCAAATAGATTGAGCATCGAATCGTATGTTTCTTTTGTAAGTGAATAATACTCTTAGGCGTTTTCTTCGCCATCCGAATGTTCTTTCATAATTTGAGACATCTTAGTATCTTTTAACACAGTTTCATAGCCGAACAACTAAAAACCGAAATTATCCGAAATATTGGTAAACATGAAGAATAGCGGACCCAACAAATTATGCAAAAAATACCAGCTTTTCCGAACTTTTCATGATTTCCCTACATTCTTTAGTGTTTTTTCTTCACATATGTACCAAAAACCCTGAGTTTTTAATACATTTAGACATTATTTACTAAATTTTTGCTTCCCGTAAGAGAGGCACGGAAAAGTCGTCTGATCGTGTTTATCAACAGCGACGTTCTTTCAATGGAAACTGTCAAAGATGTGACGTCACGGTGGGCGTCTCCTCCCACTTGTGGAGAATTCAGTATCACATCAGTTCCAAAAATCGCACCGTGTTCAACAGATTAGTGTCAGTGTAGGAAGGTTTCGGGTTAGCTAACCCGAACCCTAGTCCAAACTTGGAGCCACAGTCTGTAATATAATTTTGGGGGTTGGTACGGCCTGTTGGTCCAACGCTCTAGATCCCTGTGCTGTACTATACGACCTGCAAATGATTTACTTCCTAGGTTTCAACCAGGGATTCCCTGATTGCAACCAATCGCTTAAGGAAGGAATGACATCATTATGTTTAAAAATACAAAACATGGCTGCCAACTTCATTTTCTCGAACCACTTCGATGATATGAATCTTTCGTTTCTGAACAATACGGTGACCAAGCGCTTCCGACATAGAGGTTTTTGTTTTTTACAATTATCCTTCTTTCGGTCATATAATAACAAAAAGCTTCTGGATATGCCATATTGTTCTCACGAGGCGAGATAGACCTGCAAGTAAATCGTTTGCCGGTCGTATAGTACAGCACAGGGATCGAGAGCGTTGGACCTACAGGCCGTACCAACCCCAAAAATTATATTACGGACTGTGGGTCCAAGTTTGGACTAACCCGAACCCTTGCTAGACTGACCCTAACCCGTCGAGCGCGGTGCTATTTATTACATAACTTACCTTAATAATGAAAAAAGTGAAAAAAACCCCACTGTACTTACCGACTTCTCCTTGTGGTACCAGTGCAGAACAAGTGCGCTTCAAAATCGAACACACACTTACGATAGAAAAGATGGTTGACGCGCAAGTTGCATTGCTTCGTCTCGGAAGTTAAAAAAGTTCTAGTAAAAATAAGCTAAAAAGTAATTTTTATTCCCCAAAATTTATGAATATGTTAAGAAAAAACACTAAAGAATGTAGGGAAACCATGAAAAGTTGGTAATTTTTGTAGAATTTGTTGGGTCCGCTATTCTTCATGTTTACCGAAATATTTGCCCAATACAGAACAACGAATTGCAGACAACTCGGACCAAAGACAACTCAGACCAAGACAACTCAGACTACTTTTGAAGACAGCTCGGACCAACTTTGAAGACAAGTCGGCCCAACTTTGAAGACAACTCAGACCAACTTCAAAGACAAGTCGGCCAGTTTTCAGGACAACTCGGACCACTTTTGAAGACAACTCGGACCAACTTTCAAGACAACTTGGCCAAACCTTTGAAAAAGTCGACCCAAGTTTCAAGACAAGTCAGACCAACTTTCTAGGCAACTTGGACTGACTGTGTGAATAATTCGGACCTGAATAGTGGACAAACGAAGATTCAGGGTTAATGTGGAAAGACCAGAACAACCAATCATGGTTTAAATGATTTATTAAAAACTGAGGCATGACAATCAAAGACATGAATAAATGAATGAATAAAAGTTGAAATAAAAAACAATGTTCAGCACCAATTTTATCAAACTATATGTACAATATATATGTATTGGTATTTAAAGTCACAATTCTTCAAATTTAAGTCTGTATGAACATCTGCATTATTATTTGAATGATATATATACATTAACCCTTTACCTAACGCTTGTAGCAGACGGCACTCGTAACACGCGTTACTAATTTTTTTTTTGCTTCATAAACATAGGTTATGAAACCTCATTGGAACGGACGTGATTCGCTCGTTCCAATGAAGGATCATAATTTATGTGAAATAAGGTTAAAATAGGTATGACATTGCATTCAGCTGACATACATCCCTCCCTCCCTACCTCCCTAACCAACTTGCTTCGCGTTCATTTAAAACTGTATGGCTTCAGGAACCGATCGGTGAATTAACTCAGAGTTGTCAATTTTCACCTGTAATTACATTGAATATAATCCCATGACTGAGTCTCTATTGTTATATTTGAGGTGTTTATTCAGCACACAGATTATACACAACTTGCTCCTTTTAATGCCAAATTTTAAAAATTTTACACGCCGGGGTGGTACCATGGTCGACCCAGGACACATGTTCTTGTCAAGATGTATCCCAATTAGTCGCATCTATTGAAGTCTTTGAGATCACATTTAATTATTTTCGACATCATTCTTTTCTTCACAGTTGGTCCAACCTGTCTTATAGTCGTTACAACTTGTCGTGAAAGTTGGTCCGAGTTGTCTCCAAAAGTGGTCCGAGTTGTCTTGAAAGTTGGTCTGTAGTTGTCTTCAAAAGTGTTCCGAGTTATCTTGAAAGTTGGGCCGACTTGTCTTCAAAGTTGGTCCGAGTTTTCTTCAAAAGTGGTCCGAGTTGTCTTCAAAAGTGGTCCGACTTGTCTTGGTCCGAGTTGTCTTTGGTCCGAGTTGTCCTGATCCCCAGAACGACTCAGTCGGGATATAACGGAATACTAGACAAAACGTCCGATCGACAAAAACGACTGATCAACAAAAACGTCCGATGAAAAAATCCGGGTCAAAACGTCCGATTTTTTTGGACAGAATGTCTGATTCCAAATAATATTGAAATGAAATTTTAAATGTTTCACTCACCAATATAAGAAATAAACAACACAAAAATTCATTAAAATCCACTGGTAATAAAAGGATTAAGAACATGACACATCCTTATATCATGAAATTTCTCACAGTGACACTAGACCATTTGAAAAGATCATCAATGAAAATTTTACTGATCAGCTTTTGACACTTTGTTTTGGTTGTTCAGTCTTTGAAGGGTAACAATCAAAAGACTGAGTCGGTATCTTCCCCTTCGGTGCTGGTCAAAACGTCCCCAAACCAAAACATCCCCTAATTTTTTTGGTCAAAACGTCCCCAAGAGTTGGTCAAAACGTCCCCAACAATTGGTCAAAACATCCCCAAGAGTTGGTCACAACATCCCCATCAATTGGTCAAAATGTCCCCAAGAGTTGGTCAAAATGTCCCCAAGAGTTGGTCAAAATGTCCCCAACTCATTTATCCTTCTTTCGTAGTTTCATATTTAATTTAGCAATTTTTATACTAGGATTCTGGGTCAGTTGTACCAATACTCTGCTCTCAGCTGGTTATGAACAGGACTTCAACAGACTGGAATTAATTATCGGCTGAGAGAATAAATGAAAAGTTTCAGGGCGCCGAAAGTGCACTGGGACGATGTGGGATTAAAATCCCCTTCAGCCCGAATATCTTTACTTGCTTATGGATCCACAAGGGTCAGAAGCGAGGGTCAATAATTTTCTTGGTTTGAGTGTGTGCACAGACAGTAAGGTACTGGGGTCAGACCCCCCCCCCCCTCTCACCAATAACCTCGAACTGGAAGGTGACTTGGAATTGTGCAAACTACGAGATTCTGCTCTGTGTTTACTTAGAAACATGGGCATATTTATACGGATGGTAATACTGAAACCGCACTTTGATGGTTGTCTAAGAAAAAAAGAAAAGAAAAAGAAACCCAAACAGTCGTTTGGGAGCAGCCCCAGCACATATTGTCCATAACGGTTATAAAAAAGGAAAAATTATACCAATATGTGTTATTGAAAGATGGGAGTTACCCATCAGCCTATTAGGCGGAGTGGACACTGAGCCTTGGCCATCTGGTCTGCCTTCAGGGGAATGCCACCCCCCCCCCCTGTCCCCCCCCCCCCCCCACCCCCACAATGACAAAAAAAAATCTCCACTCACAGACATACACTTAAAAACGCTTAAAGGGTTGTTATATCTTCATTCATATGTTTATTTATTTAAAATGTACACTGGTTCCAGTCTGGCAAGTTTGTTTCAATCCTTGCTTGGTGCATGGTTTACCGCGTGGCGAGGCAATCCTCACTGAGTCTACGCACTTTAATTCTATTGTATAATATTAATTTTCTGCAACTTTTATTACATCCCAAAAATTCGTCCACATGCATTTGTCATCTGAGAACTGCGATAGTTCAACATATCAACTGTTTTTGTTACCGTAAGCCATTGTTATTTTAAACACTATGGTGTCTTACACTGTGACTAATATTCATACAAACTACGATGTGTTTCCACCATGCCAGAATTATCCCACAATTATTCTGAATTAACAAATGACAAATTTGGACAGAATAAATAAAGTAACAGGCCACTCCCACTTACAATATCGGTGACATAAACCAATGATATTTTTTAGTCCTTTTGCAATAAATTTCATCCAGGGAAAAATTCAACTAAATATTCCTACAAGCTGGAAAGATCAGTTAACGTTATCATAATAGTATTACTAGATAACGCTGCATAAAATCTGCAAACAATATAAGAAAAAAATTATCGTTACACCTAATTGTTACAGCTTTTTCTTGATAATTTAATTAAACGCTTCATCGTGTTGATTCCGATTGGCTATTCCACGAACCATGTGATTGTCATATAATAGTAGTCTATTGTTCTATGCCTTCTTTGATCCCTATGCAATTATTTCATTGGTTCATGTCAAAGATAGTGTTAAAAACCGGGATGGTCAATTAAATGAGTTGACTGAATGTGTGTGCTTTAAAATTCGTTAACATTATTTCATTAAATTATGACCAACATAAATTCTGGTGAGTGACCCTTTTAAGCATTTCAGCATTCGCAAGTCTGGCGAAAATACTGAGTTAATTATGCAAAAACGGGCGGTGCTTTTCAATAAATACTTGCGAAATAATTTCAGGTTGTGTCGTAGTGTAGTAGTGTAAGCCATAGTAGGCCGTATGTTAGAATTATTTCGCAATTATTTGCTGAGATGCTAATAGGCCAAATTTTCAAATGTTTAAGCCTGTCCTCGCCTCCAGTCCAAAAACAACCTCAAATAATGTATTTTTATTTTTTGGGCTTGGTACGTCTTTCAAAGGACGTACCAAACGAAACTTAAAATACGGTTGTAATTTGTGACTGCGTGAATCTTGAAGTAATAACTTTATTCAATCAACTTGACGTAATAAAGTTATCACTTCAAGAATTGTGCAGTTAAAACCTATAATTCTAGATCACTGGATACTCAATGATGAACTTGAGAATTCAAAACATGCTGCTAAAAACGACAGCTAACAAAAAAATAACGTGATTTTTGGGTACCAAAACCCGCCAGAAGTCTCCATTTATAACAGATTAAATTTTTTTTTTGGGGGGGGGCACCCTACCCCCATCCCTATCATCGATCTTTAGTCGCGTCCAACCCAATCAACGCCCGTGCCTGCCTTTAGCAACTGCATCAGTATCCCAACACTTTTGAAAGGAGATCTGTGACAGAATTAACCCTGGGGTCCACATTTCCATTTCCCCGGCACTGGTATTAATTAGTGTTTTCTATTCATAAGGCACGTGGGAAATTAGGAGAGGCACGCATAAATATCGGCCTGACAGAAGCAAGGATATTTATAATTAATGTTTTGTAAGACAATATATTTGTTTTAAAATAACATCGCAAGTTTTTTCAATGGCCTCAGTCAAGAAACAGCAAAGTGGACGTTTTGACCAACTATTGGGGACGTTTTGACCAACTGTTGGGGACGTTTTGACTAATTTTTGGGGACGTTTTGACCAACTATTTGGGGACGTTTTGACCAAAACATTTGGGGACGTTTTGGTTTGGGGACGTTTTGACTAGGATTCATCCCCTTTGGTCAATTCCCTTTTGGTCAATTCCTTTTTGGTCAGTTACGTTTTGGTCAATTCCCTCTTGGTTAACACTTTTTGCAAATGGTAATTGACCAAAAGGGTAATAAACCTAATTTTTGTTTTTGAAATCACTGTCATCACTATAAGGGCAACAAAGGCCAACATTTTGTATTTTCCTCCATACACGTTGTGAAAAATGGTAATAACATCCTTTGTGTTTTGTTGAAGGAAAGCTTATTTTAATTGCTGCCAGAAGACCTGATTTGAAGTCAGACATCATTTCTTTTGGATTAAATTCTTTTCCTCTCTGATGGGCTAACTCTTTTAGAAGCAAAAATGTTTGGTTATAGGTTTCCTTTGATTTTTTGTCCAGTAAACAATACACCAGTGGAAACTGCTGTCCTTCAATAAATGCATGGATTGTAAAAACTTGACAAAATGTACTTGGGCAGGCATAAAATGTTCCATCCACATATAAAGTGTGTGTTGAACAGACTTCCGAGAATGCCTCTAATGTTCCAAAAATCAGAATGTTTTTGTCTGAACTACTGGATAATAGAAAATTCTATCCTTCTGGCATAGCTAACCACTCGCCTACTAACCACTCACCTTCTAAACAAATGTCTGCGCTTTCTTTTGGCAAAAGTGGATACTTTTTATGTCTCTGTCTATACAAAGAATTCTTTACGGTTTCAAATGTTGGTAATGCAGAAGCGAGTTCATGTAATCTACCATTCTGTGAGTTGATTACCTCTTCCAAAATACTGTCATATACTCTTGGAGTTGGCTGTGTCTCAGTAAGAGCTCTTTCTTTCATTTCCCTAACAGCAGCATCTTTTAATAGTTTTCCAACATCTGGGCTATGGTTGTGGTAACCAGTTAATGAAGTAAGTTGGTTATGCACTTGTTGATTCTACTTTTCTCACATCTCCAGTAAACCTTTTCGTTACTTTCACGAATTTTCAAATATTTGATATTGTCTACAAGAGCATTTTTTCCTTTGGACGTTAACACAAAGGTAATCTCCTTCTCCATCATTGTATTTGGAATGAAAATACAGAATAAAATGCAGATATATAAAAGTTTTGAATTTCGTTTGAAGTGTGACATCAGAGAGTACAAAAACTTTTAAGAAAAACAACAAAAGCTAACAATTTATGTTAACTTTTAAACTTCCAAAAGAATAACTACCAAGACATATTGCTACCTTTAACAATATTTATAAATGGCTTGGGCTTATAAACACACACAACCTGGAGAATTTATTCTTATAAAAACATACAATCATCACTGCAGGTAAAATATTGTTCTGTAAACACTAATACTACTAGTAAAAAACCTTTTAATTCAAATCAAAACTTCAAAGAGAAAAAAAATTAAAATCTGAACACTTAGAAAATTTTGCAAAAAGTGTTGACCAAGAGGGAATTGACCAAAAGGTAATTGAACAAAAAGGAATTGACCAAGGGTAATTGACCAAAAGGGAAAGCAAGTACCACTCATATTCATATTGATGTCTCGACGCAAAAAGAGTGACGACCGCGCCGTCTTCGATGAAAGTACCACTCATATTCATATTGATGTCTCGACGCAAAAAGAGTGACAACCGCACCGTCTTCGATGAAATTGTTCATACTTTACCAACAGAACTGGAGCTGTAGGCTTTTAAATTTCTTGTTCGGTTTTGGTTTTTCAGGTGGAGAAAACCCTCGGTTCGGTTCGGTTTTCGGTTTGTTCATGAGGCCAAGTAAAATTCAATAAAACTCATTCTTATGTCCAGAGTCATAACTGAATGGTAGTGAAATTGAGTTTGACTCAATGAATGCCTGAAATAAGCTATAATACATGAAGAATCAGGAAGGCCAATATAATAATTACCTAAATATACAGAACTTTTATTGTGCTTGGCCATTTTTCGAGGTCGAGGTCTGACACCTACACGCAACTTGAGGAAAGCTGCAAACACAGCTAAACTGAAATGTCAGAAATTCACAGAATGTTGCCTTCCCAGAATAGCCATTGGCAGTGTCTGGGTACTTTCACTACTCTGGGATGGCTACATTCTTTGAATTTCTGCAGCAAGAGCTGGCAAGAGAGTATTTAATAAAAAAAACGAAAAACCTTAGATTATGGGATGTCGACGGTTTTGGTTTCGGTTTTTTAAAAAAACTAAAAACCTCGGTTCGGTTTCGGTTTACCTACAGCTCTAAACACAACCTGTAGTTGAAGGGATAAAGGTTGACTTTGAAAGAGCCATTTGGAGTGCAATTCAGCAAACCTCTTTGGTTGATGTAATTATCCGTGGATTTTGGTTCCACTGGTCGCAGGCAGTCTACAGAAGAGTAAAATACTTCTTACAATTCTCAGTATGACATTCGAAAATACATTCGCAAGTTGATGGCATTATCACATCTTCCAGCATGTCACATCCCTCAGGCTTTTAATAATAATAATAATTGATTTTCTAGAGCGTAAAATCACAAAATAGTGCTCTAAAACGCTTGACAGAAATAAATACACTTTTCTGAAATAAAGAGTCACATCTGTTTTGGTTGCCTCTTAGATAGGTTTAGGAGAATGCTTCAGTAAATAGGAAAGTTTTAAGATTTCTTTTGAAGACATCGAGAGTTTCTGAAGTTCTGACACTAAATGGCAGGGAATTCCACAATCTGGGATGCACGATGGAGAACACACGATCATGAGCCTGATTAGATCTGCTAAAAGGTACAACTAGTTGAATTTGGTTTTTAGATCGGAGAATCCGCGTTGGTTTATATATAGTATATATAGTGAGGAGCTCTTGCAGGTAAACTGGAGCCAGTTTGTGGATACATTTGAATACTAAGATCAATATTTTGAAATCAATCCGCTGTTTAACAGGAAGCCAATGTAATTGTCTTAAGCAGGTGTTATGTGTTCAGAGCATTTGGTACCAATAATTATCCTAGCAGCAGTATTCTGAACTTTTTGAAGCTTCTGAATCAGGCAATGGGACAGCCCCACTAACACTGAATTACAATAGTCTAGTTGTGAGGTGATGAAGGAGTGCACAAGTTTTTCAAGTGCTGACTGGTTAAGATAAGGTTGCAGTCTTCCAATATTACGAAGCTGCCAGTAGCATTTTTGACATATTTTATTGATATGGATGTCTAGTTTTAAATTTGAGTCCATAATCAGTCCAATATTCCTGGCCGATTCACTTTTCATAGTGATGTTGTTTCCAACCAGAACTGATGTAACAGAGGGTGTAGGCATGCGAACCCCGGATATCACTAAGAATTCAGTTTTAGAGTCATTCATTTTCAGTTTAAAGTCTATCATCCATTCCCGCACAAGATTTATGCAAGTTTCCATGTTATTGACTGTGGTGAAGGAGTCACTTGGAACAGATGGGTTGAATGTGATGTACGGTTGAGTGTCGTCTGTGTACAGGTGATATGATATGCCATGCTTTTTAAGAAGGCGACCAAGAGAAGTGTACAGAGTAAACAAGAGTGGTCCAAGAACTGAGTCCAGAGGAACACCACACTTTAACATCCTGCTTTCTGAACCGATCTTATTGATATATATTTGTTGACTGTGACCTTCTAGATATGATGCAAACCATGATAATACAGTTCCACATATGCCATGCTGATGATGCTGTGTCAATGTCTGCATGAGAATACCATGGTCGACAGTGTCGAATGCTGCTGACAAATCCAAGAGAACAAGCAGTACAGCCTTACCCTCAGACACTGATTTAACAATGTCATTGTTGACTCGTAGTAAGGCTGTTTCTGTACTGTGGTTGGCTTTATATGCAGACTGGAAGGGCTCTAAAAGATCATTTTCATGCAGGTGATTTTTGAGTTGTAAAGCAACAACCCTTTCCAACAATTTAGACAAGAAAGAGAGGTTCGATACTGGTCGATAATCCTTCAGGTTGTCAGGATTAAGAGATGGTTTCTTGATGAGTGGGGTAACAAGTGCTTTTGATGAACTAAAAAGTGAATGACAGCATTTTTCCATTTGTACATCACAACTTTAGGATCTCACTTTAGGATTGTCAATAATTACGAAATGATGATATATAAGTTATTGAATAGATGGGTGATATGAGGAAATAATGATAAATATATTATTAACTAGATGGGTGATATGGTTGTCGTGTTTTGTTATCACTGACAATACCAGTACTGACCACATTTTTTCATGTCATTATGTTTAAGAGTGTTTTCTTCTGTTGATATTGCTTATTTTTATAATTTAATTAAATGATAAACAAAAACCTGTTGTTGTCATTTTTGTCCTTTGATAGAACCTTACCAACCCCTCCTTCACCCTCCAAATGGTAGTTCAATACTCAGCGAACAGTTTTGACACACTCATTCTACAAGACCATTGGCGGCTGCTCTTGGCCATTTGACAAAATAAAATGGGGAGATAAATATTTTCTCAACATTTTATTTCATCAAATGCCCAGAAGAGGGCTAATATGATCGGACATGTTGTCCAAGACTATTGGATGTTTTGTCTAAGACCTTCGGATGTTTTATCCCAAAATCGGCCGTTTTGTCTAATACCATCAGATGTTTCGTCCAAAAAAATTGGATGTTTTGTCCAGGGCGATCGGACATTTGTCCAGGTCGATCGGACGTTTTGTCCCAAAAATCGGACGTTTCGTCAAGAAAATCGGACGTTTTGTCTCGGACATTTTTGTTCATCGGACGTTTTGTCCATACCCCGTATAACGGAGTCCTACTAAATAACGAACATAAACGAACACAAACAAAAACAAGTAAAAAATGGCAAAATATAGGATAATAAAAGTTTAAAAGAGATAGAGGGTGTGTGTACAGGTATGTTTTACTCTTGTGTGAAACTTTATTCACTTCTCTGATGAGTATTTTGGTCATTAAGAGGATTTAAAATGTTTTGTGTGACGCAAAACTTGTGTTCAGTAATTAGTCGTAGTTGACCTGCCCTACTAAATAATGAACACAAGAAACGACAGTGGGTAATTAATTAGCTGTCAGTATTGAATCTGATTACCGCTTGCATAAATGGCTGGTTTAAAATCAGTTGGTCTAATTGCTGTGAGTTCCTGAATTGTAGTAAGTTCCTGAATTGCAGTAAGTAACTTTGCCGAAGTTCCTCGGTGTGTGAGAAGGTGTTATTAATCCTTTGTCTTGTTGGTAGTTAATTGGGTTACAGTGTTGTCTCCCACATAACGTCATAAGTCTATTGTTAATCATTGTTTTTTTTTTATTGATTGCAGCCATTATTGTATGTGACCATTCAACCAAGACTCTAATAAAGATATGCAGGAGTCGAGTCAGTGAGGATTGCCTTGCTACTCATTAAGAACTTGTGGATTGAGTCTGAGAGGACTGCCTCGCAACTCTCTGTGTGGGGAGTTGGCTACCAAGAAACCCACCCCTCGCCCCATCAATAGCAACAATCACACAACAGTCACAATATACAATACATGTAGCAGATTTTAGTCTCTCTCTTCCTTTGACTTTTTTAACTGTGCACTCTCAAATGTTTTTGAACAAGACGAAGCGCAGAACAGATTGGAACAAGCTTTTTGTTAACATATACAGGGAAACCAAACGCCAAGCAAGGATTGAAACAAGTTTGCCTGACTGGGACCAGTGCACTTTTTAAATAAATAAACATACATGTATGAATAAAGATATAACAGCCTTTTTAAGGGCTTTGGGTTGTGTCACCCCATCATCTGTTCAGGGCTGGGGTCAGTTACATTTAAATGTAATTAATTACAATTACTTGTAATTTTTCAATTACAATTACAGTTATAATTACTTATAATGTCAAAGTAATTAATTACAATTACTTCATGAAATGTAATTAATTACTTTTCAATTACTTTTAATTACTTTGACAATATTTCATTAAATGGAAAGCTTCATAACCAGTATGTGTATGTATGAACTTTGCTTTTTTGCTATTGTTAGCAGGGAAAATGCATAATAGAACTGAAGAGGTGAAAAATAATCAAGCCAAACTCCCTACTGTTGTGAAATTAAGAATTGCTTGATTCTTAATTTCAGGACATGTTGTGGGAATTATGAGGGGTTACACTCCAACATAATCAATTGAAAACAGTTAAGGAAAAAATAACACTCACATTTTATGCATTTTCCAAGGAACTACTGTAAGAAAAGGGGGTCTTCCCGGAATGCCAACGTCTATTGTTCTCATACAGTCGACCAGTAAGGTGTGATAATCTAATTAATCAGCTATAACCCGCTTCATATTTGTGGGCAGTTAAGCCGGAGTTGTAATTAACAGAAACTCAGTTCACATTTCGATTAATTTTAATGGGGATTTCAAGGATATTCTTTACACATATTAGATAATAAATAATGTATAAATATGATTTGGAAGAAAAATTTATTTTTTCACTTAATTATTTAAAAAATAAATTTTTCTTCCAAATCATATGTTATGATTCAAAATGAAATTTTGGATCATAACACATCATTTGGAAGAAAAATTGATTTTATTCACTTAATTTTGAGTACAAGAATATATTTGTATTACAAGATAAAAAATACATAAATATTTCAGAACAAACACACGTTTATAGTCCTACAAGATGGGACACAGTTTCACCATACTGAAATGGAATAAGCAACCCTTTAATTCACATTTGAACACATTCCAAACAGCATTTTCAGCAGCAGTTTCAAAGTCGATATTTATTAGAACACTGCCTCATGTTTGCTTAATAGGTTTCAAAGGAATAAAAAAAAGACAATAAAAACAAATAAATGGCCTGAGTGACTTGAAATAATGTCATTTTACTTAGCCGACAAACAGAACACTCATTATTCAATCACAACTAACACTGTTTTTTGTAGAAACACAAATTGAAACTGGTGTGAATTTTGTTGTGCTAGTATAACTATACCTAATTAACAATGACCTGTGCCGGCATAGCGAGAACAAATTTCAGTTTTATGATTACAGCATGCAGGCATTCCCAGAATAAACCAACAACAGGAATAGAAACAAAAAATGCATATTGCCTATTTCTTGCCATGACAGTCTTGCCATGACAGGTAGTAAATTATTAGCTCAACTTTGGCGAAGCCAAATTTCCGTCAACAATTGGATGCGGCTCGGGCTAGAGGCCGTATTTATGAACCGATCTTTACGAAACTTCTTGGGTACCTTTGTTATGACCGTGGGACGAGAACGAGTGTTTTTGGGTGCGGTCCGAAATTTAAGATGGCTGCCAGCCGCCATTTTGTACCGACGATCTAGAAATCTGTTTTTTGTACAGAACTTCCATATGAAAGCTCTGATTTGAATAATTTTTTGTATGAATGTTTAGTACCATGGGATACATCACATATAATACGGGTTTTTTTCTCGTGCGTAAATTATGCAAATTAGACTAACTTTGATGTTTTTTTGTGTTACTTTCAGCACTGTAAGTGCAAATGCCAATACGGCTCGGGCTAGAGGCCGTATTTATGAACCGATCTTTACGAAACTCCTTGGGTACCTTTGTTATCACCGTGGGACGAGAACAAGTTTTTTTGGGTCCGGTCCAAAATTCAAGATGGCCGATGGCAGCCATTTTGTACAAAATTTGGTGCAATCAGATTTTTGCACAGAACTTCCATATGAAAGCGCTGACTTGAATAATTTTTTGTGTGAATGTTTAGTACCATGGGATACATCACATATAATACGTGTTTTTTTCTCGTGCAGAAATTATGTAAATTAGATGAACTTTGATTTTTTCAGTGCTACTTACACACAGTAAGTACACATGTCAATACGGCTCGGGCTAGAGTCTGTATTTATGAACCGATCTTCACGAAACGTCTTGGGTACCTTTGTTATCACCTTGGGACGAGAACGAGTGTTTCTGGGTGCGGTCCAAAATTCAAGATGGCTGCCAGTGGCCATTTTGTACTTTAGTTAGTGCAATCAGTTTTTTGTACTAAACTTCTGTATGAAAGTTCTGATTTGAATAAATTTTTGTATGAATGTTTTAGTAACATGGAATACATCACATATAATACAGGTTTTTTTCTCGTGCAGAAATTATGCAAATAAAATTAGTGCAATCAGTTTTTTGTACAGAACTTCTGTATGAAAGTTCTGATTTGAATAAATTTTTGTATGAATGTTTAGTAACATGGAATACATCACATATAATACAGGTTTTTTTCTCGTGCAGAAATTATGCAAATTAGGTGAACTTTGATTTCTTTAGTGCTACTTATACACTGTAAGTGCACATGTCAACATGGCTTGGGCTGGAGGCTGTATTTATGAACCGATCTTCACAAAACGTCTTGGGTACCTTTGTTATCACCTTGGGACGAGATGGGTGTTTTTGGGTGCGGTGCAAAATTCAAGATGGCTACCGGCGGCCATTTTGTACCAAAATTAGTGCAATCAGTTTTTTATACAGAACTTCTGTATGAAAGTTCTGATTTGAATAAATTTTTGTAGGAATGTTTAGTAACATGGAATACATCACATATAATACGGGTTTTTTTCTCGCGCAGAAATTATGCAAATTAGATGAACTTTGATTTATAAAGTGCTACTTATACACAGTAACTGCATGTGTCAATACGGCTAGAGGCTGTATTTATGAACCGATCTTCACAAAACCTCTTGGGTACCTTTGTTATCACCTTGGGATGAGAACGAGTGTTTCTGGGTACGGTCCAAAATTCAAGATGGCTGCCAGTGGCCATTTTGTACCAAAATTAGGTCCAATCAGTTTTTGTACACAACTTCTATACAGCTCAGGCTCGAGGCCGTATTAATGAACCACTCTTTACAAAACTTCTTGGGTACCTTTGTTATCACTGTGGGATGGGAATGAGTGTTTTTGGGTGCAGTCCAAAATTCAAGATGGCCACCAGCAGCCTTTTTGTACCAAAATTAATGCAATCAGTTTTTTGTACAGAACTTCTGTATGAAAGTTCTGATTTGAATAAATTTTTGTAGGAATGTTGAGTGACATGGAATACATCACATATAATACAGGTTTTTTCTCGTGCAGAAATTATGCAAATTAGATGAACTTTTATTTGTTCAGTGCTACTTATACACAGTAAGTGCACATGTCAATACAGCTCGGGCTAGAGTCTATATTTATGAACTGATCTTCACGAAACTTCTTGGGGTACCTTTGTTATCACCCTGTGACAGGAACGAGTGTGTTTTGGGGTGCCTTTGTTATCACTGTGCTATGAGAACAAATATTTTGGGGTTCAGTCAGACCCACTCTGGGACTCAAAGATTTCTTTTCTAGTTTAGCATCTAACTGTCACCCCAGGCCACTTTTACAATACTTTTCCTTTATATTTGTTACAGGCTACAGTCAGCATTTATGTATAGACCGTTACAATACTTTACATGTACTTTTGTTATCAGGTCATTACCTTCATGTTTGTCATTGCTGTGTCACATACTATACATGTACATGTCTTAAACAAGTTGAGCTACAGTGTCATTGACACTTTCATATTTCATTACTCTCCATCATATTTCAAATACATTCAGTGAAAAATACTATAGATTTAAGTCTTTTATGCCACTTGTTGATTTTAAGGCTTTATGGCAATGGTAAATACTTGCCTTCTTGCACAGCAGGGTAGCATCACTAAGTTTACCCTCTGTGAGCCTCAATCTGAATCAAGGTCTCAGACTGAAACAGAAAGAGGTACCAAGAGGATATATTATGTCACTGTATGGAATAGCATCAGAAAATTTCCCCTCTCTGTACCTCAGTTTACAAATGACAGATTGCTGTTTTCCAGGGTTGCTCATTAATGTATGAATGATTTCCAGAGTGGTGATATAACTGACCAGACAACACTCAAAGTCAACACAATTTCATCACTCTGCTTTTCATTTTTCTACAAGAAAATATATTTACAACAAAGATAGAAAGCTTTTGTGCATGGGTATACAAAGTAAAAAATAAATGTGTTTTCCATCACAAAAATAGGGTAATAATCCCACCCATACTATTATTAAATTTTAGGATTTTTTCCACTAGTGATTAGAAGATCAAGTGGCATACAATCAGTCATCAGCCAAAATTCAGGGTTTATATTTCATCTAAACTTGGGAGAATCCACTTGGATTCTCATGAAAATGATAGTGAGAATCCATACCTGCTACGAGTGTCCCAAGATCTCATTAGGTCACCCTGGTTGAACCCCTGCCAGGGACTGACCTGGGCATGCGCCAGTGTGTATTTGGTTCTGAAACATCAGGACCTGGCTCTTAAATCTCAGAAATGAGCTTCTCAGTTGGTGCGTAACTTCTCAGATCATATTTTGATATTCTTTCGCTGGATAATCGAGAGAGACACTCTTACATGTATTATATATATGATTATCATTTATCATTGTTGTAGAGTGCTTAAGTTTATACTTCAAGTCTTAATCCAAGCATTAATCTTCACTGTGGTTTCTGATCAAGTCTTGGCTGCCTAAATAGGCAGCCAAGGCTTGATCAGAAACCACAGTGAAGATTAAAGTTTGCTGCAGTGTACTAAATGAAAATGATGAGAGCTATTACATACTTGCAGTGTGTGTTACAAACAGCAGTGTGACTCCGTAAATTGAAATCTGGAGCATGAATTGAAAAAATAGGCTCCGAGGCTAGAGCGTATTTTAAATAGTTCTGATTGGTCCCTGCCTGCTGTATACTGATACAGCTGTACTGACAAATTTTTTACTCCCCCCCCCCCACACACACACACACACATCAGAAGCTTATGTTTTGCAGGTAAACTGAATCTGAATGGTTTAGCAAGTCAATATAATAATATGTAATGTGATGTACATGATCAATAACATCAATGCATGTTCAATACCTGTTACCAGATATAACTCAAACAATTTACTGGTAGAGTCCTGGAAGCCAAGACACATTGTTCTTTCACATTTGATTGGATAGTGCCCAGAAAAAACTCTGTGTCCTCTGTGGTCAAGAAATTTTTTTTAGCACTCTACTAGTTAAAATTGACACCAGATCTGATAAGGTAATTCCAATAGCAGTAACAAATATACAGTACGTGGAGAGTGTATTATCACTAAATCACCCGCAGAGTGGAGATTCCACCCGAGGAATAATTGCAAATTTGTTGCAAAGCATAACCAGCACCAGCAAAGTTTCAGCCAATGGACCTCCGGGTTAACTCCGGAGGACCATTGGCTGAACCATTGCTTGTGTTTCTTGTCGATATGTACAAAATTTGAAAGTTATAGCTTGGGTGATAACTTCATTCTGCAGGTGATTTAGTTACAATCCACTCTCCATGTACTGTATGAATAATGATATTCCTGTTATGATGTTGAATCATGTTGAGCGATATTTTATCAACAACAAGTTGATGTGACGACAAACTGCAGATGATTTTATTGTTTCCTTTTCTTTCATTTTAATGCCAATCAATAAACAATCAAAGTTATTTATTTCCTTATGATCTGTTATGATTACAAAAGACTGAAGGCATATAACTGCATTTATCAAAGATTTCCTATGCTGGACACTGTGGTGGAATTCACAATGGTGAACTTGGGTTTCTGCCACAACTCTCAAGTTAGCTCTAGACAGTTAGGGTATGCATGGGAGTAACAATTGTAAACTCACAACAGCATACAAAGGGAATATCCAGGATATCTTCATTTTTCTGCAATCTCTGTGTTGTATTACATGAGTTTGAATGTGGAATCTGGTTGCATAAATTATGAAAATTCATGTTCTGCTTTCAAAGTAGACACAGTTTGGAAAAAAATGTATGCATTTTTGTCCATTGTCCACACGACACCCACCCCTGTCTCCACATGATTTCCAGTGACAATCACCCAAGTTTCCAGTCATTGGATGCATATATACTGCTCAGAATGCCTTATGGTTGGTATGCAAATAGATGCTGCATCATGCAATGTATGGTGAAGCTGTTTGGGACAAAAATGCGCTATAAAAATGGATAAGGAAAAAATTTGCATGATCTGAAGAAAATGCTGGGTCCTGCCCCCCCCCCCCCCCCCCAAGTTGTGTCACACACTTCTCCCCCCCTGCCCCCCCCCCCCACCCTGAACTATTATTCTGCCCCATACTACTTGGGTTAGTAGTTGGATGGGTGACCATTTCAGCGACCGATTCGTGCTCCCGCGTTGTGTCCTTGGGCAAAGCACTTAACCCCGATTGCCTACATGGGGGCACGATGACGCTGTGTACTATGGCGTACTGCACGTCGATGGTGCGCATGTTTTCGACCAAGCTAACTCTGCCTGTGCCACGGTGCAGAGTTCAGAGTTACGATGTTGGAGAACTGACAGCTGCTCGTCGTTGCTCGGTGGTTCTCTCCGGTTACTCCAGTTTCCTCCACCCGTAAAACTGTCATGGTCACGATTAGCCGTTGTGCATAAGTATGTGACCTTAAACACCAATAAAATAAATAAATAAATAACTACTATTTGGACTACAGGAGTAGGCAGGAAGATGAAGTAAAAAATTTTTTTTAGCTTTTTTCTGGCATAAATTTGTGTTCAGGGAAGGCTGTATGCCCCCAATCCACAAAAATACTAAATTTCTGAGTTGGAAGCAAGTGTAAACAAAATGAAATTACAAGTTATGAAAGCATAATATTATGTAAAAACCAATACACGTACCTGCAAGTATTGAAAAATTATTTGACTAAGATCTCAATAAAAAGTGTCAGGCCATAAAAATAGGATAGATAGGATGATTTTCTATTTTTTTGTCTTTTGGCTCATCAACAATATAAATACAAAACAATCAAATAAACCCTTTCACCCTTATTTCTTATGGAGTTCAAGCCCATGAAGACTGAATATGCCAATGTGTACCAATCGAAAATTTGAAAAAAAACATGCAAAAGCTATTTTGCACTCACTTATTACAGGGATGGTGGCGAGGGGATTCTATTAGTACATGCACATGTATGAACATGACCTTTGCTAATTTCTATTGAAAGTTTCAAGGAATACATTTCAAGTTTTTCAAATTCTAAATAGTGAACCTTACAACTGCATGCCTCAATTCAAGCATTGTATTCAGTGATGCCTCGTCCGATTGGGCAAATCAATCAAGAAAGCGGAATATTCCAGGATGGAATCAAAGTAGTTTCAGAAGCTGAACTGCCTTGAACTCTTCTATCATTTTTACAGGAGACCTGATTTTAGAAGATTTCTATAGTAGACACCTGGACGATTAAAAAATTTCTGAAGTGGCATGACTCAAATAGAATCATTGGGATGATTTTGAATCACATTAAATTTTGAAGCTTGTTGGACTTGCATTTTATCCAGGCCTTTTATTTTAAGGAGAGTGCCTGCTCTCACTCTCAATGGCCCTCGTAAACTAAAATTTGCGAGGGTGGTAAATGCCATCCTTGCAACATACAAGGAGAGCTACGAAAGTGAACTTCGTTCGGTATCACCCATCTTAATATGTGATCACACACTTCATAAAAGCTTACTGGTAGCTAGTCTCTGTGAGACCCTTATGCCAGCTTCAGCCGGAGGCCATGTGTAGGGGTCTCACAGAAACTAACTGGTAGCCATTTTTCTTACTTATTGGATACTCACTATAATTGTCTGACTACTTACATGTACATAATTTAGATAAAAATCCTGGCATGTTCTGCTAGAAATTATTGCATTTTTCAAACCTATATAGATACTATATGCACAGTCCAAACAATAAGATGAAAAGATATGGTAAAATTAACAATCTCAACAACATACCCCAGTGGCTTTCCTTCTTGTGTCAAATTATGGTGGGCAAAAAATGGCCCTCCTAAGTTCATTTAAGGCAGGCCAACTCAGCTCTCCTTCCATTTTGAAATTGACCAACTTGGCTACATGTACATGTACCTACCATTTCTGATGATTTGGGTAGCCAGGTATTGTATTCTAATTTAGCAATGTAAGAGTTCACAGGTTTTTTTCTTTTAATTTTAGATTCTTGTTTTTTCCAAGCGATAACTATGACATCTTTACTGAAACAGTTGCCTCATTTCCGGCATGCCTTACCTACCAGGAATTCATTACCCAATTTTCTGACATACTGTGTTCTGAGGCATTCAAATACCTCCAAACCTGGTAAGAATAGACAGATATGTTTATCACAGTAATAACTTTTGACATGATCGTGTCTAATGACTAGTAGACTATTCTTACAATATTTTTAAGCTCCCCAACTAAGAACAGATGGCATTTTGTGAATGAAGTGTGCCTAATGTGTGGGCTTTTGTGCAAGTGTGTGTGTGTGTGTGTGTGTCCAAATGAATAACTCAAAACCCACTATGGCTATAGTCATCAAACTTCAGAAAATTATGAAGTAAAGTGGGAGGATGTGTTGCACACCATAGCCATATCTGTAACTTTGAAAGTCATGTTTCAAGGTCACACTTAAAATTGGTAAATATTTGTCTGTCTGACATAACTTAATACAAAATGTTAAGGACAGCCAGAAGATGTGTTGTGTATAATAGTTGCATGCATAATTTTAATGTATGTTCGAGGTTACAAATCATGTCTCAGGCATAACTACATGTAGTATATCCAGGTCAGAAAACCTGAAAACCAGCATAAAAACCCACTAGAGGCATTTCTGTGGAAAAGTTGTCAGCATTGTGCTGAATTCATTCCAGGTATGTGTCACCCTCTATCTAATCTGTTAACCCTTCAAAATAAGAATCTAAATGACCTCTGGTGGAATATCTGCAAAAGTGAAAATTTAGACAAACAAATGGTAATCCCATGTTAATGAAATAATCAACAGAGTTTGTCTGAAAAGTGTCTCACTAAAGAATTATATAAAACAGAAATTTGTTGTATCTCTCCATGGATAAATTGATTCTATTAGCTAACTCAGGTATGATAGATCTCAGAGAGCTCTTGAAAGAAGTTAGCATAAATAGAATCAACAGACCATCCAGACTTGAAGCTTTTGTCAGATAATAGCAGCAGGGTAATCTGTTGGTATCTAACTACACTAGCAAAATGCTTGTAAGAATGAATTGTGCTATTTTCGGAGCGAAATGTGGGCTTGAAGTAAGTCATTCCATGACAATTGACCAACAACATGACACTTTTCCTACCAGTTACGACTATTGTCTTCATACGTTTTGATTTCATAATACACAATAATCAAGCAATAACTAAAAGTGATAGAAATTGGTAGCCAATATTAAGTTTCAAATTCCCTAGGGCGCTACCTAAATACAATGGCGGTCAATTGTGCGGGTGGAGAGGTGGGAATCGCTCTGTGCAGCATCCCACAGGGAAGACAACACATGTCAAAATGTGTTACTACAGTCATAAAATCTCAATTTCTCCATGAAACTCATCACCCAAGAATTAGCCATGCATGAGAATAGACGGCAACTTAGATTAGTCTATACCTACCACTGTACCTAATTGCTGCGTATTTGAAAATTAACATTGCTCACTCATTTACTGACATAATAGACTCTGTAAAAAATCAAACAACATACATGTGTCCTTGGGCAAGACACTTCACCCCGATTGCCTACATGGGGGCACGATGACGCTGTGTACTGAGGCGTACTGCATGTCGATGGTGCGCATGTCTTCAACCAATCTAACCCTGCCTGTGCTGTGGTGCAGAGTTCAGAGTTGCGATGTTGAAGAGCTGACAGCTGCTCGTTGTTGCTCGGTGGTTCTCTCTGGGTACTCCGGCTTCCTCCACCCGTAAAACTGTCACGGTCACGATTAGCCAGTTTGCATAAGTATGTGACCTTAAGCACCAATAAATAAATAAATAAACAACATACATGTAGATGGAAAAAAAAGGGCTAGAATGACCCGCGTTGTGTCCTTGGGCAAGGCACTTTATCCTGGTTGCCTACACGGGGGCATGTCTTCAATCGCTGTAACCCTGCTTGAGCGTAGCTTGAACAGAGTTAGAATGTTGAGGAGCTGACAGTTGCTCGTCGATGCTCGGTGGTTCTCTCTGGGTACTTTGGCTTCCTCCACCTGTAACACTGTCATGGTCTCATGATTAGCCATTGTGCATAAGTATGTGACCTCAAATACCAATAAATAAATAAATAATAAAAGGGCTAGATGAACATTCATTGAACGGATGCACGTACAGTACAGTCGCTGTGGAATGGTCACTTTTCACGGGTGGGTAATATTTCCACGAGCACAATAATATTAGATTCCAAACACTAATTATAGGAATAATTATCAAAAATTTGATTAATTAAAGTTTTGTTGATGATAATTTTTATTACCTGCTAAATGCTTGCGTGGACATCACTGCCCATGCATGGATTATGACCAGTTCACAGTGACTGTACTGTAGACGAGCAACTTTAAATTTTAAACCCATTACCTGATATATGGCACCATTGTATAATAACAGATTTCTGTATTTGTTTCTTTATTTATTATTTATTTATTTATTTATTGGTGTTTAAGGTCACATATTTCTGCACAATGGCTAACCATGACCGTGACAGTTCTACGGGTGGAGGAAGCCGGAGTACCCGGAGACAACCACCGAGCAATGGCGAGCAACGGCGAGCAACTGTCAGCTCCCCAACATACCAACTCCACACAAGCAGGGTTAGCATTGGTTGAAGACAGGTGCACCATCGATGTGCAGTACGCCTTAGTACACAGCGTCACCGTGCCCCCACGTGAGCAATGGGGGTGAAGTGTCTTGCATTTGTTTCTTTGATTAGACTCAAGGGCTGAAACCTGGCTACACATAGAAAAATTAATTCCAGGAAATACAAGAGAATTCTTCTCTACTCTACCACTTTTGGTCCAGCGGTTAGAGCCTTTAACTTTAAACCGAAAGGTGACCCGCCGTAACTGCACTTTGTACTTGGGCAAGACTTTGATGATAGGGATTGGCTGTACCATTTTATTGCTGTTGTTTTTTCTGGTACTGTATCACCAACAGTTTCTTTGTTTTTTCTGCAGGTCAGAGAGCTTACTGTTCGCAAAACAGTAATAATACTGAAGATAAACCTGAAGATGATCTGAAACATTTGCCTGCTCATCTTAGAGAACGGTGGAAGAGAGCAACGTTTAGTTATGCTGGGTTTAATTATGAAAACAAAGATATGACAACCATTCCCCAGATTGTGAAAGATGAAACCCCAATTCAGTTTAACCCTACATTCATAAGACAGCTGTTCGATAAAATGGATGGTGACATGGTAAGGCCTGTTATTGTACATTACATACCGGTAGATTAGTCTATTAAAAAATTAATACTTTTTTCTTTGGCACAATAATTTTATGAACAGCTTTTCTGCTGCTTGTCGCTATTGCCTATCTGTATCCACTCTTTTATGGCTGTAGATGTGTATTTGTAACTGTTTTGGAGTCGATGTTGTTAGAGTGTGCAACTTTTTGTGTGATTTTGCATATGATCCTTATGAGTCGGCCAGGCAGGGTTAAGCCACAAGCAGTGCTCAGCAGCCATGCTGGCATCTGTTCTGGGTGAGGGAGTGGTGAATAGAGTTTATGCAGCTCGTTGCAATTGCCTATTGGAGTTGTGGAGATGATCTTGTTGGGTACGAATGTGATGTCATTTTGCAGCGTGGTTCTCATAATAATAATTCCATTTTTATAGCATTAAATTCACACATGGTGCTCTATGTCTGAACAAAAATGCTAATTGGAAAATATGGAAAAGGTATATTTTAATACCTGACTTGAATGATTCTGGGAATCTATTTCTTTTAGATGGTTCCAAGAGAATTCAATAGCTTTGGCCCAGCAGCTCACCCATTAGATAAATTTGCCTCACCACTCTTTTTTACATGGAAATCTCTTCAGTAATACTAAATATACAAGTGCAGTATGGGAAATTTCTTATCAACCTACCTTACAATTGTTTACTACAGGCTTGCACTACAGTGGAAGACCTTAACTCGGAAAATATACTCTCTATTTTGATCTTTCACAAGCAATTTGGGAAAGAAAAGTGGTGAAAAAGCACCAAGAAAAAATAAGCAAAACTGGGTCGAGTGCCACCAGCGCACACCCAGTAGGGGACGCTCTTCTCTTAGTAAAAATACATGGCTTCCGGCATCCAGTGCGCAGTTAGTAACTAATGATTCATTCATTCGTCCGGCCATGTGGCGAGACGTCCATATTTGCTTTAAGAAACAGTGATAATTCAACGTGCTGATAATGGTTACCTGTGACTGGAATTATGGATCTGAGGATCGTATAATAACAGAACTTTTGATATTCTCGTTATTATTTTCAACCACATTTTCATTGTATTTTATATATTCTCTGTGTTTGCACGCAATTTTCGCGTACCGTGCAGTTCGGACATAAAATTTTTCGGTTGATAAATTTATGTTATCCTTTTGGATATTATGATTATTATTGGAGTTAGGTGTCAATGAGGGGCTGTATGGACAGGATTTCTCCTCTCTGTTGAGGGCAGAATTTCTGTTTTTTGGTCCCTGTCGGCCGTCTGGGTTCAGTTGTGTTCCCGCCGGTCCTTTATTTTCTGCCACCTTACTCTCGTAGTTGGGGGTGTTCTTCTACTTTTTACATCTGTTGAGTTCACATTTTTCTTCTACTGCTCTAACCTCTGTTATGCCCAGGATTGTTCCTTGAGGGCAATGCCTTTTGCCCATGCTTGTGGTGCTTTCTCGTGGCCGTTCTTCCCACACACGTGGGGGGGAGGGGGGGGCACTGTTGTTTGGGGCCTCCCGAACATCTGGTGAGAGTTATACCCCTTCTGTGGGGGATGTGCTGTCTTTTCTGTGGTAGATACTGCTGGAGCTGTTGAGTCTGGTGAAGAGATGACTGGTTCTGGGACTATGGTCCCTCGCCAGTCGGCATCTGAGGCTGTCACTAGGGTTGTGACTCCTCCTGTGGAGCTGAGCTCAGTTGCTCTCTCCCCTTTTCCACCAGTTTCAACAGCTCCTGTCTATACTGCTACTGCTGTTCCGTCTCCAATGTCATCGGTCACCGTTTCAGCCGGCCTCGGCTTATCCCTGCAGGGGTCTGCAGTGATGTCTGGTAGTGTGGATGTGGGGTATCGGCCTCAGCCTTCCCTGACTTCAACTCGGCGAAGTCGGAAGGGGCTGTCGACCGAACCCTCTGCTGTGGCCTCACAGCCATAGAGCACAGCAGTTTTATCCCTGCAGGGGTCTGCAGAGATGTCTGGTAGTGTGGACGTGGGGTATCCACCTCAGCCTTCCCTGACTTCAATTCGGTGAAGTCAGAAGGGGCTGCCGGCCGAACCCTCTGCTGTGGTCTCTCAGCTGTTGAGCACCGCAGTTTTCTCTTTGAATTCGGATGTTCGTAGTGGGGCCACCATGAACTCTGTGGTGTTTCTGTCCATGCACTCTGGTCACATGGCTAGTTTTGCAGGACCAATGCCTTTTGTGCAGCCTGGACCTTCTGTCCCTCAGAGGTCTGTGGCGACTCTCCTGAGTTTCCGCTCTGTAGATCCTCGGGGTATATCATACCCCTATACACATTTGCCCTCAGATGTTTCGGCTGCCACCCGTCACCCCGCATCGGGTGTATTTGAGGATCGTGACCCTTCGCTGCTTAAGAGTGTCAGGAGTGAAGCCACTTTGCTGGTTTGTTCCCACGTCGAACCGGCCGACATGGGCCGTGGGCTTAGGGAGGCCCTCTCCTTGCTCACTCAGGTTCTTTCCAACAGCCTTCCCATTGCTTGGATTGGAAGCAGGCCACTTTCTGATTCCACAGGTGTGCCTACTCCATGGGATGCATCGGCTGCATGGGAGGCATCGGTTGGTTTGCACATGATGGGCTATGTGTCTTCCGACTCAGAGGATGAGTCCGACATACCTGATGTCGAGAGCCAAGTCTTCTGACTTGGGGGCAGCTCTTGACTTTGTGTTTGGGTTCCTTCCAGATCTCAAACCGTCAAACCAGCCGACAGTGTCAGCCAGGCCGCGACCATCGGTCGCGCGCCTACAGTCTGTGGAGCAACCTGCTTCTGGGCTCCTTCGACTGTGCCAGTCGGTACAGGTGGTTGAAGCATTTTCAGCTTTGGACTCTAAGCTGAGTTCCAAGGCTATGAAGACTTCGTTCTTCACCAGGGTTAACACTTTTTTGCCTCCAGTGTGTTATAGTTCCTACGATTCCGCTAATCCGTCAGTCTGCCAGACTTTGACGGTCTTGGATCAGGACTCCACCTCCCTCGGGCTTTCCAAGCCCAAGTCGGCCATTATTCCTATGGCGACTCTGGAGTCCCTGTTGGGCTTATCGAGAGAGATGCTGGGCATGCTTTCTCTCTCGGATCACGTCGTCTCTGCTTTAGCTGCTTATCTGCCTCCAGATAAGTTTGACGACGTACAGGCTCCTTTGTGTGTGCTTTCCAAGGCTCTAATGCACATGCATGTCTGTAACACGGCTAACTTGGAATTAGTTCACAGGGATGCTGTGGACACATGGCATTCCCTTCCTGAGGGCCAGTGCACTGCTCTTCGATCTGCTTCTTTGGCAGGTCCGTTACTATTCCATGGTTCCGTGGCGACAGCCCAGGATGACGTCCTACGTCATTCCATAGATCAGCTGCTGCTTCGTCAGCTTGATCAGCCTTCTGTTGGAGGCGGGGGCTGTCCAAAGCCTAACAAGTGCTCTTCTGCTTCCTCTGTGAAGCCAAGGGCTGATCCTTCTGCCGCCGCTTCTACTTACTCACGGGGTAGGGGTAAGTGTCGACAGGCTAGAGGGAGGACTCAAGATTCTTCATAGAGTAGAGGAGGTGGTTTCTCCTCTCGCGGGTCTCGCCGAGGCTCGAAATTAAGGCCTTCACCTCGATTCGTCCCAGGTTGGAGGAAGGATATAAGATTTAGCAGACCATTGGGCCGCAATCACATCCGATCCTTGTGTGTTAGATGTTGTTCGGTCCGGGCTCTCCGGAGGCATCCAACTCTGTCGAGAGTGCCTCTTCCAACACAAGTTCCTTTAGACGTTACATGTTGGGAACCTTTGATCATGGAGATAGACAATCTCCTGTCAAAGGGGGCGATCGAGGTCTTCAAGAACATTCATTCAGTAGGATTTTATTCCTGCCTGTTCTTGGTGCTGAAGAAGGACGGCCAACTCTGACTGGTTATCGATCTGAATATCCTGAACCAGTCTATCATTGCGCCTAAGTTCAGCATGGAGACTTTCAGGTCGGTTCACCGCTCCATTCACCAGGGAGTTTTTGCTTCCAGCATCGACCTGCGAGATGCTAACTTTCACGTTCCAATTCATCGGACATCGCGAAAGTATCTCAAGTTTGCTTTTATGGAGTGAGTTTACCAGTTCAAGGCCTCAACCTGGCCAATCTGGCTATGTCACCTCCGTGCGGTGTATACATCTGAATTATGTTATGTAACAATAACTCTGTAATGAACTCTGTAAAACATGTATATTGATACCGCAAAATAAAAAATCTGAATCTGAATCAAGACGATATCCTGCAGAGGCATTCCAATGCTGCCTTTCTAGAGTCCGATGTTGACACACTGTTGAGCCTGCTCATGTTGCTAGGGTTCAGAGTCAACAAGGAGAAGTCGGACCTGGTCCCTTCTCAGTCATTTTGTCATCTGGGGATGGACTTCCGTACTCAGCTGAATACGGTGGTGGTTCCCCAGGCAAGGGCTGTGATTCTCTCAGCTTTTGCCCTGTCTCTGTCCCAATCCACGTCCGTGACAGCTCGGAGTCTTCTCCGGCTGCTCGGTCTCTGCGGTTTGG
This sequence comes from Pictodentalium vernedei, assembly GCA_031216915.1. Taxonomy (NCBI): domain Eukaryota; kingdom Metazoa; phylum Mollusca; class Scaphopoda; order Dentaliida; family Dentaliidae; genus Pictodentalium; species Pictodentalium vernedei. The sequence continues at coordinate 716,006,690 of CM062295.1, read as the reverse complement.
TGATGGATCTCACTCCTCTAGGTCGGCTGCATGTCAGACCTCTCCAACACTTTCTGATCAGTCGTTGGAGGCCGAATGTCGATCCTCTGGATCTGGTACTTCAGTTACCGGAGTCCCTTCATCATCATCTTCTCCCCTGGACGGATGTTCAGTGGATTATGCAAGGAGTTCTGTTGGACTTACCCACGTCCGATCGTGTTCTGACGGCAGTCGCCAGTGATCTCGGATGGGGTGCGACGTTGTATCCTCCAGGTCTTTCCCTTCACGGGCCATGGGACCAGGACCAAGCAGCTCTTCACATCAACCAGAAGGAGCTGCTTGCTCTTTTTCTGAGTTTCCGGCAGTGGATCCCCCACTTTTCGAATCGCCAGGTCCTTCTGTTGTCCAACTGGGGCAGGTCGTTTCCACTGAGTTGATGGTCCACAGGACGGTGTTCCAGTCGCTTTGTGATCTCTGGGTTCGTCCCCACATCAATCTCTTTGCGACTTGTTGGAACCATCAGGTGGACACTTTCATGTCCCCATGTCCAGATCCTCTGGCTTTCGCCGTGGACGCTCTGTCACTTGATTGGAATGGTCTTGTTGGCTGGGCCTTCCCACCAGTTCCGATTCTGCCTCAGGTTCTAACCAAGATACGAACCTGCAGTTGTCGAATCATTTTGATCGCTCCCCTGTTGCCTCAGTGGGTGTGGATCAATCAGCTGACCTCTCTGTTGGCGGCGGTTCCGGCACATCTCCCTCTACATTGCGACCTTCTTTGCCAAAGTCACCCTAGGAGGTTTCACATCGACCCCGACTTCATTGTGCCTTCACGCATATCTTTTGTCAGGTCCTGTCTCCTCTGTAGAGGTTTTTTCGAGACGAGCAGTGGAGTGCATTTCTTCTTCAAGGAAGCACTCCGCTGGTTTAGCCTATGCGGCTAAGTGGAAGGTCTTCTGTCGATGATGTGCCGATCACTCTGTTGATTATGCCAATCCTTCAATTTCACAGATTGTGGAGTTTCTGGTGTATCTGTTTGATTCTCGGGGTCTCCAGCCTCTTACCATCAAAGGGTACAGGTCCATGCTTTCGGAGACCTTTTCGTATGTGGGACAGTGTCGTATCGGCACTAATCCAAACTTGTTCGGCACTTTTCCTTGAAAAGGCCTAGGACTTTGCAGCTTACCCCAAGATGAAATCTTTCTTGGGTGCTGCTTTGCTTGGGGGGTTGGTGGGGGGGGGGGGGGGAGGGCATTCGAACCTTTATCCCAGGTGGATATGCATTTTCTCACATACAAGATGGCTTTTCTCATGGCTTTTGCCTCAGCCAGACGGGTTAATGAGCTTCACGCCCTCTCGGTTGACCCAGCCTTTTTCAGGAGCTCTCCCAACAGTGTTACGTTTACCACTGATTGCTCCTTTCTGGCCAAGAATCAGATACCAGACATTACTCCACCTCATATCTGTATCAGGGCTCTTCCTTCTGCTGAGGGTAACCGCCCTTTGCTCTGTCCGGTTCGTTCAATTTGCATTTATCTCAATCGGACGCAGTTCTTTAGGGAAAGCAGGAAACGATTTTTTCTGTCTCTTTTTCCTGATCAACAGACGATCTCTTCTCAGTCCATTTCTCGATGGATTTGTCTTGCTATTTGCGCGGCTTATGCTCGTCTAGTGACTGACAATTGTATTACCAATCGTATTTCTGCCCACGAGGTGCGTGCATTGTTTACCACTTGAGCTTATACTAACTCTGTCATGCTGTTGATGTTATGCTGGCAGCCTCCTGGAGAAATGCTACTTTCTCCACCTATCTGTGTCAGTTGCAGGAGCAGTCAGAGGACCTTTTTACTATGGGCCCTCTTTCTTCTGCTCAGGCTGTTGTCTACCCTAGCCATTAGGCTTCTTACAAGGTCAGTTCCAGCTCTGTGCTGTTACTGCCCTTTATGTCTGTGTGTCACACAGAACCATACGCCTCATCTCTCATTGTCTTTTTACCAATGATTGTGATGCTATGGTTTGATAGGCCAAGGGACCTCTTCCTCTGTCCATGGTTCCAGTGCAATTGGGTTATGTGGGGTCGGTTATGTGATTCCCTCCATCCTATTGTCTATTCAGCCTGTTGTAAACGATTGTAAGGTAGGTTGATAATAAATTTAAATTTTATAGTAAATTTCCTTTCTTATTATACCTACCACAATTATTTACATGGAGGCCCTCCCGTCTTCTTATTCGGGTAAGAATCCTTCCTCCCCACTGATCACATAACTCCAATGTTGGCAGAATCAAAAGAATGATTCATTAGTTACTGTCTGCGCACTGGATGCCGGAAGCCGTGGATTTGTACTAAGAGAAGAGCATCCCCTACTGGGTGTGCGCTGGTGGTGCTCGACCCAGTTTTGGCTTATATTTTCGTGGTGCTTTTGCACCACTTTTCTTTCCCAAATTGCTTGGGAAAGATCAAAATAGAGAGTATATTTTCCGAATTAGGGTCTTCCACTGTAGTGCAAGCCTGTAGTAAACAATTGTGGTAGGTATAATAAGAAAGGAAATTTACTGTAAAATTTAAATTTATCCTGCAGAAAAACATTGTTTTTTCCACAGAATAATTTAAGGAGTTAACCCTTAAGGACCTAGAGATTTTAACATATTTTTGCTACATCCTGTGACTTTGCTTCTGTTTTTGGTAAGTCTTGGCAGCCTGCATTGGCAAACCTGAGCTACAGAAGCTCTACTTTGTGGGGCTTGAACTTGATAGATTGTAAGTCCAAAAAAGGGGATTAATTAAATTAAGCTGGTCGAGTTCTTGAACCCTCTGTTATGGTTTTATTGAAAAGTGCTGAAAGTCTTTATTGGCTTGACACTGTGTGCATCAGCTCCCTGCAGAATAACAAAAACATAATTTGTAACAACATTTTGTTACATTTAATCACAGAGTGCCAACAAGCACTCCAATAAATGTTCCCAAAACAATTATGAACAAAATCATGCAAAACTAAGGCTCGCTCCCCTCAGGGTTGGGGTCTACATGTATTACTTTCAAATGTAATATATTATATTACAGTAGAACCTGTCTTGAGAGATCGCCCTTTGGGCCACACAAAAGTGGTCTCTCAAGACAGGTGGTCTCTCATAACAGGTTTCAGGTTTTCTCAAGTCAGTGAATAACCAACCACAAAATTCGGAAATGGAGAAGAGTAGATTTTTAGTCGAGTTGTGACGAAGTCAAACTCGACTTATAGTTTGGTGAATGGCGGGCGGGCGGGCGGGCGGGCGGGCGTAAACAATTGGTTTCCGGATGATAACTTGATAGTGGTTCAACTCACATTCATTAAACTTCATACGTAGGTTGGTCTTGGTGGGAGGAAGAACCCTATTGATTTTGGACATGCTACGTCGAAGGTCAAGGTCACAGTGACCTTGAACATAGTAAATCTTAAACAATTGGTTTCCGGATGATAACTTGATAATGGTTCAACTCACATTCATGAAACTTCATAGGTAGATTGGCCTTGGTGAGGGGAAGAACCCTATTGATTTTGGACTTGCTACGTCAAAGGTCAAGGTCACAGTGACCTTTAACATAGTATATCGCAACAATTGGTTTCCGGATGATAACTTGATAGTGGTTCAACCTAGAGTCATGAAACTTCATAGGTGTGTTGGTCTTGGTGCGAGGAAGAACCCTATTGATCTTGGACTCACCAGGTCAAAGGTCAAGGTCACAGTGACCTTGAACATAGTATATCGCAACAATTGGTTTCCGGATGATAACTTGATAGTGGTTCAACCTAGAGTCATGAAACTTTATAGGTGTGTTGGCCTTGGTGCGAGGAAGAACCCTATTGATCTTGGACTCACCAGGTCAAAGGTCAAGGTCACAGTGACCTTGAACATAGTATATCGCAACAATTGGTTTCCGGATAATAACTTGATAGTGGTTCAACCTAGAGTCATGAAACTTCATAGGTATGTTGGCCTTGGTGCGAGGAAGAACCCTATTGATCTTGGACTCACCAGGTCAAAGGTCAAGGTCACAGTGACCTTGAACATAGTATATCGCAACAATTGGTTTCCGGATGATAACTTGATAGTGGTTCAACCTAGAGCCATGAAACTTTACAGGCGTGTTGGCCTTGGTGCGAGGAAGAACCCTATTGATGTTGGACTCACCAGGTCAAAGGTCAAGGTCACAGTGACCTTGAACATAGTATATCGCAACAATTGGTTTCCGGATGAGAACTTGATAGTGGTTCAACCTAGAGTCATGAAACTTCATAGGTGTGTTGGCCTTGGTGCGAGGAAGAACCCTATTGATCTTGGACTCGCCAGGTCAAGGTCACAACTCGACATTGGATCTGTGATCCTGAGCGGCATTTTTGTAATTACTTTGTTGTTGTTCTTTTTTATGAAGTTTTTGTAACAAATTGAAATGGACTGTTATAAAAATTATAAAAATAAATTAGTGTTGAAAATCTTCAATGAAGATTTTCAACACTAATTTATTTTTTTGAAAATCTTCAATGAAGATTTTCAACACTAATTTATTTTTATAATTTTTATAACAGTCCATTTCAGTTTGTTACAAAAAGATTTTCAATGCAAATTTATTTTTATTCCTATCTGTCACATTTCAGGCATTTATGAAATTGTTTATTCAGCAATAATCCTAATCTTTTCACAGGGGTCTTATAAACACATCTCAATCTTTAATGAGTTAGCAATTGAAACCCAATTAAGAGCTTTTAATACTTTTAATTATGTTAGTATAACCACAATGGATTTTCCAATTCCAGAACATGTAAAAAGTTTTTGTCATGGTTTCAGTCTTCAAAGGGGCGGTCTCTCAAGACAGGTCCATTATGGCATAAAAATACAAGTTGGTACCAGGTCACAGTGGTCTCTCAAGACAGGTGGTCTCTCAAGACAGGTGGTCTCCCATAGCAGGTCCATTATAGAGTAAAACCAATCGGTGCCTGGTAGATGTGGTCTCTCAAGACAGGTGGTCTCTGAAGACAGTGGTCTCTCAAGACAGGTTTTACTTTCGATGAGTTATGTAACTGAATAGCAATTGAAACCTAATTAAGAGCTTTTAATACTTTTAATTATGTTAGTATAACCACAATGGATTTTCCAATTCCAGAACAGGTAAAAAGTTTTTGTCATGGTTTCAGTCTTCAAAGGGGCGGTCTCTCAAGACAGGTCCATTATGGCATAAAAATACAAGTTGGTACCAGGACACAGTGGTCTCTCAAGACAGGTGGTCTCCCATAGCAGGTCCATTATAGAGTAAAACCAATCGGTGCCTGGTAGATGTGGTCTCTCAAGACAGGTGGTCTCCCATAGCAGGTCCATTATAGAGTAAAACCAATCGGTGCCTGGTAGATGTGGTCTCTCAAGACAGTAGTTTCTCAAGACAGGTTTTACTGTACTATTACTTTGGATTTTTTTCTTATCGTATTTCTTATTATATTATATTACAATTACTTTTGGAAATTTGATTATTATGTTATATTACAATTACTTTTAAAAATGTAAGAAATATTACTTTTTTATTTCTTTTATTACATTTGTCAAATACCCAAATTCCATGCAGAAATTTCAATAAATGACACCATTGGCTGGCTTTATCATCACAGGAAAAATACATACTGAGTGACTTCTAGGTTAACTTCGAATTTTGTTATATTTTATTTGTCTGTCTGACTTAACCCATTACCTAACACAGAGACCAAAAAATGGTCAGAAAATTAAAATTTCTCAAGAAAAGCATACATATATAGATATCATTTTTTAAAAATGTGGAATTTATATTAATTAAAAGTACTGTTTGTAAGCTTGGATTGAAACCAATAACATAATACTGAATATACACAACAGTGTATCTGTGAAAACACAAATTAATTGTATTCATATCATGTTTAAATATATTATAATTTTATTTAATGATTTGCTCAAAACACATATTAAAAATTTCTAGTATCTCAATTGTATTAAAAAAGTAATAAATATTACTGTTATTTTTCGGACTATTATATTACAGTAGAATCCTCTTAATTGAATATCCATTTTGCCTGTGGAAATTATTCAGTTAACAGGAGAATACAATTAACAGGGATTTGGTCAGTTTACTGTGTTCTGGAGGTAAAATGAGCATTTATTCTATTATATCTTGTTTGACAGAGCTCATAAAGCTCTGTCAAACAAGATATAATGGAATAAATGCCTGTACTGAATGTAGTGAGGCCAAAAAGGTTGATAAATAAGGGGAATTTGGTACGTGTCACAGTAATGTTTTCGACATATTACAAAAATTTATATACAATTAACAGGAGTTTACTCTTCAACCCATATGCAATTAACAGATCAAATTTGTACTGAAGGTATCGTAAATGGTTTTGTGTTTGAAAATTTTATTCAATTAACAGGGATATACAATTAAGAGATATCCAATTAAGTGGGCTCCACTGTATATTACTATTACTTGCAATAAAAAAAATCTCTACTTATTACTTTATTTTACTTTCAAAATTATAATACATTATATTATTTTACTTATTATATTACCCCAGCCCTGGCTCCCTTTACTGATAATGGACATGTACCATTGTCTCTGAAAAAAAATGCTCATGTTAGATTTATAAAAAAACTTTCTTGTTTCCCACAATTTTATAATGAGGGAGGGAGGCTTTTTTTTGTTTATTCACAAAACAGTTCTTAAAATAATTGGAATCAAGAAATTTTACCACTTAAACTATTATGTGGCAAACCAATGTCTTCGGGAGAGAAAATTTCCAGTAACGCAGTTGAAAATTTAACCAACTATATCTTGATTGACAGAGCTCTGTCAAACAAGGTATAGTTGGATAAATATTTGTCCTACAAGTGCAAACTAGTGTCAAAGAAGAGATTTCTAGGTGAAAAAAGAGACAAATTTTCTATTTGAAAAATTTTTTTGCACTCTACTACATGTAGTTATCTGCTAGAGTGTCAGGTTTGTTATTCCTGAAAGATTTATTTCTGAGAGAAATACTTTTGTTCCAATTTATTGGAGAGTGCCCACAGGAAAATTCCTATTAACAATTTATCTGTTTGTTTCCAGTTGAATATCAAAGGCTTGCCAAGAATCTGAGAACTTCATCATGTTATGCTACCTACACTTTTTTAATACAGACCAATATACAATGTACTGTGGGCTTCAAACACTGAATGAGTTAGTTAATAGTTAATTGCTAGTTTAGTCTTGAATTTGGTCCATGCCGGCCTTGATATTCGTCCCGATAAACAGGCCTTTAAATTCCTCCAAACTCACCCGGGTAACCAGTGTCCTCAAATTACATAATGTTCCCAAATTAGAGAAAATAACATATGATATTCATTGCTTGTGTTTTATGCTTTTTGTCCAGTTTCAAAAGAAGTAAAGGCCTGGGGATATGTATACATTCTTGCCACATAATTATGTCCTGTATCCTGTTGCTCTGCAGTCAGGGCTGGGGTCTATTACTTTCAAATATAATATGTTATATTACTGCTACTTTTGATTGTTTTCTTTTTATATTATACTACTCAAAGTTTGCTAAGCACCAAGTACATCCAACTACCTGTTTTACGTTTTAGTTGAAATATTGTAATGAAAACTGTATATACTTTTTATTTAATTATATCTTTAATTATTTAAGTACAGAAATTAAGATTATTATTTGTGTTTGACATTATTTTTTAGCTTTTGAATACGATAACCATGGAAAATGGATATTTTTGGTAAAAGAGGAAATTTTTCAATATGCCAAAAAAGTTGACGGAGCGAACTGGTATGGCTTCAGTATCGAGTATGAGACCCATTACTGTTAATTACATCTTGACAGCGCCTTCTTGTGCTCCCAATCAGGTTCCTGATGGTCCTTTGTGGGATGTTGTTCCATTCTTGGACCAGCATGGCACCAAGCTCCTGGACACTTCTTGGCTGGACTGAAATTGCAAGCTGCAACTAATTCCAGACATGTTCGATTGGATTGAGGACAGGGGATCTTGCTGGCCAGTCCATACGCTCAATCCCCTCCCTCTGTCGGTACTTCCCAACAGCATGGACAACATAAGGATGGGCATTAACGTCCATCAGAATTAATCTATCACCCACTGCACCTGCATACAATCTGACGCTGACATCCAGGATCTCATCAATATATCGTTGTGCAACCTTGCCCGGATAGTCTGCATCGAAACATTTACCCCGGATGCATTCTGAAGGTCACTGCAAAGCTGGTTTGCTGTTGCAAAGCGGTTCCTACGGGCCTGAATGATCAAAAAACGGTCAGCTGCAGATGTTGTGCTGTCTCTGCCACCACCATGCCATCTTACTGGTGTGCCATACTGCTGAAATCTTGTCCAGGCTCTGGTGATCACTGTATGGTGCACACCAAGGGCTTCACCAACCTGACGATGGGTAGCCCCTTGCTCCACCATCCCTGCAGCCCGCCACATTTCTGCTTCAGACAAATGTCTTCTTACATTTGCATTTGCCATATTCAATCATTAAATCACAAGGGTTTGTGTTGAAATGAAGATTGAATACCCTACACATGTTATGTACATGTAGACAGTACACAAAAACATAAAGGAAATCAAGGGGCACATGCTTACCATGACTATCACCAAAAGTCTGCCTGTCAAGAGAGCTAATGTAAACACTGGGGACCATCTCAACACATTCCTCAATCATTTCCACCAAAAATATCGCAAATATGTCACAAGCAAATTTCACAATGATGTGTCAAACGTTTGGTGCTTAGCAAACTTTGAGTAGTTTTTATTACAATTACTTTTAAAAATGTAATAAATATTACTTTTATTACATCTGTCAATTACCCAAATTTCATGCAGAAAATATTCAGATTTGAAGTAGCCATTTTTCCCATAATGCAACTGGGAATTTAACCAATTCAATCTTGTTTGACAGAGCTCATTGAGCTCTGTCAAACAAGATTGAATTGCTTAAATTTCTAGTTGCATTATGGGAAATATTGCACCCTGAACTTTAGCTAGTTCGACATCAGTGAGCAGGGGGTTAAGGGAACAAAAGCTTCCACTTGATACATGTATGTAGACTTCAGTTCTCAGAGAGTTTTAAAAAAAATAATGCAAAACACAAGGTGTTGTTGATGAAGCAGATACAGTACATGTACATCCTGCTTTTCTTTCTACAACAACACCTTGTGTTTTGCATTTTTTCTCCCTATATTATTAGTGGACTGTCCCTCACAATGATTCCTTAACCCTTTAACATATCAGCCAAGAAAAAATGGAACATTTTGTGAAATAAAACTTACACATAGCCAATAATTATTTCAATGAAATCCCAAAAATATTGGTGTCATTGAAACAGGGTCACCAAACCAGTTCAAATAACATCTATATTTACATGGTTTTATTAAAAAAAAAGAGGCTAAAGTTTCAAAGAAATATAAAACTTATTTTATAATCTGTGTGTAGTGAAGGGTTAACCACAGATGGAGTTAATGCAATGAAACAAACATTAAATACAGTAAGTACATTTTTATTATCATTTATTCTACATGGCTGTTACAGCAAATCATCATTAGTTTTTGGATTACAGTTGTGTCTAGGCAAGTCTTGGCTGCCTAAATAGGCAGCCAAGACTTTCCTACAAACAACTGACAAAGTATTTATAATGTGATTAGACAAGATCAGCACTCCCCCACATTAGGTCACGTGGGGGAGGTGGGAGGGGGCATGCATCGCCTTCATTTCCAAAACAAATCTCACAGAATATTTAACAGGCATAATCCTGGTCAGAAAATGTCAGATGTGAACTTGACTCAACGTCAAATAAATAGATATTGGTATATTACGCGCTTGATCATTTGTGTTAAAATTAATGTTTATAAAGTAAGTATCAGTTGTAATATTATTAAATAATATGATAAATTCAAGTTGAAAACAATTCTTTAGGTTAAGAACAAATTGAAATGTGACTGCATACATTCTGAATCATCGTTACTTTGCAGAACAAAACCTGAGCTACCATTTTGAAAGTTTAGTAATCGAAATGCATTGATAAAAAGAGAGTTTTGTCAATACCTGTACCATGGAAGTTTGCATAGTTGAGATATATGTAAAGAAATGAGTGACATATCAAGTGATTGACAGTAACTGCCATCGTTGGTTTCCTTCTTCGCTCTACGTGTTTATTATGCCCCCGACCTTCAAATAGGATTCTGGGGTATCTAATGAAGCCCTCCGTCCATACTTCCACATCTTTTCGTTTGTCTATCCGTCCGTACAAAAGTTTTGCATTGTAATTTCAAAGTCGGATTTGGACTTATTTGGTATTCTGATAGGCCTGCATGGGGTAACGGATATGCACAATGAACAGGTTCCATTTGACAATTTTTCCCAGAGTCTTTTTTCAGTTTAGTAAATTTTTCTGTTTTCACTATTTCCACTTAAGAGATTTTTCTGTCCCACAATACTCAAGGCTACTTCAAACTTGCATATGAATCAGGGCAGTGCCCTTGTTGTTTTGGAAACGAATGTGATGTGTGCCCACCCTCACGTAACCCAACATGGGGAATGCTGATAAAGTCTATTTTGAGTTTGTTAATTTTCAGAGAATGCATATTGGGGCAAATGTTCTATCGCAGTAAAAATGATCAGAGTTGGAATTAAGTTATATCAGGTTTAAAAAAACAATAGTTTTTCATTCAGACAGTTGGTATTACAAAAAATTTGTGACTGAACATTATCTGACTTGGAAAATTAGACTAATTTAAAGGTCTGCGATTCACAGGCCTATACAAATTGGGTGATTGTCTGTTTCGTTCACCTAAAAAGAAAGAGGCTGACTGATTTTCATTAACCTACCTAATCTATGAGCCCTTTTCAACTGTGTATTATATCACGGTCTGTTACTGGATTTCTGACAGAAACTCATGTAATAAACTGCAGTGTTCTAGAATGTTCATGTTAGCCTTAGCACCAATGACTGGTATATATCAGGCTGCTGCAAATTTATTTGGGTTTAACAACACTTTCAACAGCCAGGGTCACCTCGTGTCAGGCAGTTTTACGGGTGGAGGAAGCCAGAGTACCCAGAGAGAACCACCGAGCAATGGCAAGCAACTATCAGACTCCCCAACGTACTAACTTCGCACAAGCAGGGTTAGCATTGGTTGAAGACAAGTGCACCAGAGACGTGCAGTATGCCTTCGTATACAGCGCCACCATGCCCCCAAGACTGCTGCAAATATTTGGTATTTCGAAATATTTATCCCCCCGAAATTTAAATTTTGGGGGGGGATATAGCTGTGGTGCTGTCTGTCCGCCCATCCATCTGTAGATGGAGTTGGTTTCCACACTCTTAACTAAAATCCTGCTTGGCCAACTGAAACCAAACTTGGTATGTGGGTTAGGCATGATGAGAGGAAGAAACCTATTCATTTTGGGATCATTGTGCCAAAGGTCCAGGTCACAGTGACCTTGAAATTAAATTTTTATCAGTGTTGATTTCCACTCTGTAATTAAAGTTCTGCTTGGCTGACTGAAGCCGGACTTGGCATGTGGGTCAGGCATGATGAGAGGAAGAACCCTCTTCATTTTGTGATCATTGTGCCAAAGGTCAAGGTCACAGTGACCTTGAACTCCATTTTTTATCAGTGTTGGTTTCCGCTCTGAAATTGAAGTTTCATTTTTCTGCCTGAAGCCAAACTTGGCATGTGGGTTAGGCATGATGAGAGGAAGAACCCTGTTGACTTTGGAATCATTGTGCTAAAGATCAAGGTCAGAGTGACCTTGAACTTCAATTTTTATCAATGTTGGTTTCCGCTCTGTAATTAAAGTTCCGCTTGGCCAACTGAAACCCAACAGTTACCAGAGTTTGCTTCTCGAATTGAAATTTTGCTTGCCTGATTGATACTAAACTTGGCCTATGGGTTGAGCTTCATGAAAGGAAGATCCCTATTTATTTTTTAGGGTATAATGCCAAAGGTCAAGGTCATGTTGACCTTGAAATTGAAATTTTATTGATCAAAGCTGGTTTCGACTCTCTTAATTATTAAAATTATGCATTCTTGATTGAAACCCAACTTGGGATGTGGGTTGAGCATGATGACAGGAAGAACCCTACATATTTTTAGATCATTGTGCCAAAGGTCAAGGTCACATTGACCTTGAAATTTTATCGGTCCCGATCAAATCCAAACTTGACATGTCATCAAATACAGGTACTCTTATCTGCATTATTTGAGTAAATAATACCAACATTGGCTGTGTTGATTTAATGTAATATTTTACCAAGGTTACTTGGTCATGGTTACCCATTGTGCAGAAATATGTGACCTTAAACACCAATAAATAAATAAATAAATAAATACCAAGGTTACTGTATCTGGGTGGTTTTTCTGGGATTTGGCACCCTTGGCGACTACCTCTAGTTTGATTCAGTCACAATATTCAATTGGAATTTGACGATGAATATCTCTTGAATATCTTCAGTATTTTCTTCTATGTTTATGTCATCGAAATGCAATGGATATCAATCAGCACAAACAAGATAAATCTTATGTTTAAATACCCTACAAACTTTTTAAAGTGTATCGCAATTCAAAACATGTACAGTACAGTTCCCATGGACTGGTTGTAATACACATGTGGGCAGTGATGACCACGCACATGTTTACCAGGTACTAAAAATTATCATCAGCAAAATTGTAGTTAATTTAATTCATTCATTAATTAAATTTTTGACGATTATTTCTATGTTCCAATTTTTGGAATCGAATACTATTGTGGTCCTGGAAATACTGCCTGCCTGTGGAAAGTGACCAGTCCACGGTGGCCGTACTATATATCATATAGCTTGCATTGTTAGGATAGCCTTGTCATAGAAATAATTATACTGGAAGTCTTGACAAGTCTTGGATCTTCAGCAGTCGATTGAATCATTGAGTCATTGCGAACACGTAATGTCAGTTTTCAAAATAGAAGTCCAATTCTGCAGTGACTGTTTCTATAAATAAACAGGTTATTCTGTCACATAATAGGAATTTCCTGGAACTTCTTCCTGTTTTGCATATATGCACCATTTCTCAGCAACATCAAAGATAATACATTTTCTGGTTTGGTTTAGGACATCCTTAAGGATCAGGATGTTCCATATTTTAAATGTACCCAGACTCATGCAGATATGCATAGAATTTGTTTATTTGTATACAGTAAAACCTGTTTTGAGAGACCACTGTCTTGAGAGACCACGATGACCTTGTACCATTTGGTTGTTTCACTTTGTAATGGATCTGTCATGAGAGACCACCTGTTTTGAGAGACCACTTTTGCCTGGTAATGGGTTGCATGAAAAAGGTTAAGGTAACCTTTATTCGGATCGCCTTAAATTCTAATTTATGCAGACATGGATTCATGAGAATTGGCTTTGATTCTTGCCAACTCCAGCTGCAGGAATCAGTTTTAGTTCTTAAATGATTTAAAATTTGAGGGTACTGTTATACCCTTGTGAGTGTAACCTGTACATATTGCATACCTGGTACTTACAAAAAACACCTCTTATTTATATATCAAGTTGACTTCAACCCTTTAGGGTCTTGTTGCAATTTTATTGATTTTCTTGTCTTACAGGAACATGTAGAACTGATGTTCCAGCATACAGCTTTTTGGTAGTCTTGCTGATGGAGGTTAACTCCTTGCATGCTGTTGGCAGGTTTTCCTGCCAGGGCAGAATTTCTCTTGCTACTGAAATAAGGATAATTCAGGCACATATAATCAAATTTTCCTCTGGTAAATTGAATGAATTTTTTCACCAAAGATTCCTTGAGTAAATTTACTTGAAAATTTCAGCATATCTAGTCATGGCTGCTTAACAGCTGCCATGACTAGATTTGATGAAAATTATCTTAAAGTGGTTTCTATTTAAGTCTTGACTGCCTGTATAGACAACTAAGACTTCACTGGCCACCTTTGTTAATTCAAAGTGTTTCCTTTTTGTGAGGGAGCGAAAAAGAAGTAGCTTACCCCAAGCCTTTAAGGATACCTTTGGAATCTATGACTAGAAATAAAAACCGTATTAAAAATCCTTCCTGTTCATGCCGATTGGATTGAAAGTTTGGAGAGTGAACATCCACTGGATCTCCCTATATCGACAACACTCAGTCCTGGAGTTGTTGTCTGGGTCCGAGCTGAGGACCTATATTATTCTGTATCGTAAATCACTTTGTTTGTGGTTACTTTGATTGAGATGAAGAGGGACACAGGTGTGTCTCATGAGTGTTTAATGTTGGCAGTGTGTTCATTAATTCGGGTTGTAATTCATTCTTCAGTGATTTGCTGGTCGGATTTCTATTGTTAATGGTTTCATACATGGGCTCGCCTTTCTTGGGCGTTTCTTGCTCATGGGTTTTTCAGAGCTGATGACCGTGGTGTCACTGGGGCTGCAACCCAGGATAGTGTGGATGATGGTACTCTCGGCGTTAAAATCTGTCATAGCAACAGTAGACAGCCTTGGAATATATAAATATAACTATGAAGAACTGGTATAAAATACCCAAGAGAGGCTGAATACTGGCACTAACCCATGTGAAAACTATAGCCTGGCTGTTTTGTACGTGTGTACTCATCAGAGGTGTTGTGTGTTAGGGCTCCTGATATATATAGGTTATTGTTCGGCGGGTAACTGGACAGAAATGTAGGGTGATGTGAGATTCTGCTGAATGGCGGTTAACCAAGAGGGGTGGGCCGCTGAAATATCTGTCACTAATCTAATGTTGTTTAGTATTAATGATTAAGCATGATAATATTTTTTGTAGGTAATTCCATACAATATGTTGAATGCCAAGTGGAGCCTGCAGATGGTGAAATGAATAGAGAAAATAAAGGGTGGCTACAGACGACAGCTGAAAGTTTGATCAGCAACATTGTGTTTCATGTACAGTAAAAGAATGTTATGTAAGGTTCGAGCTGCATAAGCTATCACCTTGCTGGTATTATACAAGGTTGTGATGTCCACATTTGAGGGGGTGGGGGGGGGGGGGGGGGGGGATTCACAATACAGAATAAAAGTAGTTACTAAACTCCAGTACATCACCTCACACAGTATAAAACCACATAATTAGTATGAACAATGCCACCGGGCCAGCCAGCATGGGTACCATCGGTGGAGCAAACATGACAATTCACAGTGAGAGGGGAACCCCCCCCCCCCCCCCCCCCCTCCGATGTCAACTTCACAGCCTTGTATAATACCAGCAAAGTGATAATTTACGCACCTCGAACCTTATATAACTTAAATTCACAGAAGGACAATGCTATATTAGAACCACAAAATAAAACTATTTTTTTGATACATTCTTTTTACTGTACACAAAACACTGTAGCTGATCAAACTTTCAGCTGTCGTCTGTAGCCACCCTTTATTTTCTCGATTCATTTCACCATCTGCAGGCCCTCAGCAGATGTGCTCCGCTCAGCATTCAAAGTATTGTATGGAATTACCTACAAAAAAATATGATCATACTTAGTGATTAATACTAAACAACATTAGATTAGGGACAGATATTTTGGCGGTCCACCCCTCTCGGTTACCCACCGTTCAGCAGAATTTGACTTCACCCTACATTTCTGCCAAGTTACCCACCGAACAATAACCTATATATACGAGGAGCCCTAACACACAATGCCTCCGAAGAGCATGCACACATACGAAACTGGTCAGGCTATAATTTTTGCATGGGTTAGTGCCAGTATTCAGCCTCCCTTGGGTATTTTATACCAGTTCTTCATAGTTAAATCTATAAATAGAGTCAAATAAACATTTCTTTAAGAATCGATTCTGACTCTCACATAAATTTGAATCCCTGCAATGAATTAACTACATGTATTATAATTTTAGAGACATCAGTAATTTAGTTTGACTGTGACAAAAGATACAAATATATTTATAGCAATTCTTTCTTTTCAGCCTTTAGCAGATATGCCAGATCCATACAAAAAAGGACAGAGGAAATGTATTATTTGCCAATATGATATTGAAGTAGATTATAAGGTTGGTTTTAAAGTAGACCAAATTTAATGCTGTCTAATATCTCTGTAAAACTGGCCAGGCTATTCACAAAAATCGCCAATTAATTTTCATTATTTTTTTCATTTTTTGTCTCAAAAACATAGGTTATGACCCCTCTTTGGAACGAGCTCGTTGAGCTCGTTCCAAAGAGGGGTCATAACTTATGCATTTGAGACAAAAAAATTAGTTATTCAAGAATTTTGTTTGTAAGTATCGTCTGCTTTTCATGTTAGATAAAGGGTTAAGCAGTGTTATATTTCTGAAACAGTAGAAGCATTTTTATTCGAAACAATAAGGTTTATGTTGGATTTGTCCCTGTTGTTATAGTCCAAACCATTAGGCTACACAAAATAAATTAATTGATTCTCAGGCAATTTTTTTTTTCAAATCATTGAGGATGGGAGAGTTTTATTTTTTCTTGAGCATTGATTTAGAGGCTTTCCACTGTCTTTTCGCAAACAGAAGATCAAAAGTACATAATTGTTTATTTAATATTAACCCTTAAG
The DNA here is from genome assembly GCA_031216915.1 of Pictodentalium vernedei. Classification (NCBI taxonomy): domain Eukaryota; kingdom Metazoa; phylum Mollusca; class Scaphopoda; order Dentaliida; family Dentaliidae; genus Pictodentalium; species Pictodentalium vernedei. The sequence goes on along the minus strand of CM062295.1, from coordinate 715,990,125 downwards.
GGCCTAATTCCAACTCTAAATGCCTTGGCAGTCGTTTCTAGGCAAGTCTTGGCTGTATATTTCGACAGTTACACACCTGTATTAAGGATTTCATAAATAAAATACAGTGGAGCCCACTTAAATTAATTGGTCATTTCTTAAACCTTTATCCAATAAACCGACCAGTGCTTTTCACAAAAATCACCATTCAATTTCATTTTTCTTTCAAAAACATAGTTTATGACCCCTCATTGGGACAAGCTATGTTTTTGATGCAAAAATGGAAAAAAATGAGTTATTCAAAAATTTTGTTTTCATGATAGGTAAAGGGTTAATTGAATAACCTTGTTAATTTGTATAGAGTAAACTCCTGATAATTGAATAAAAAATCATGTTATACCATTGTATCGAAGAATTAGTCTGAGACACAACTCACACAACAAGGATAAGGGTTTTAACCATGAGGCTCTGCAAAGTGGTTAAAACCCCTATTCTATGAGTGGTTTAAATCTGGTTACTACCCCTAGTACCCATTTGTTTTATTTATACCATGTTCTTAATATAATCGACTTTGTCACTTAAAATGGAGAAAAAAACATACTTTCTATCACAAACACATGGGTTTATTTTGTTTACATCTGTGCCGGTGGGCAGTAGTTCCGGCTGCACATGAATGCTTGATTTACAGCTAAACTCACCTTCAAAGCTGATTGAATTTACCTTGCTTTTTCAGTCAAATTATTATTAACAATTCTTAAATTTTATTTTACCTTGCTTTTTCAGTCAAATTATTATAACAATTCTTAAATTTTATTTTAAATATTTAATTGTAGGTATTTTAAACTTAATAAGTCATTGCATGTAGTAGATAGTACTGTAAAACATATTTTTGAATGAAACATCGCGAAGTGTGAATGTATCAAAGTCGACAAATTGGGTCATGTCAAATGTCCAGTTGGATGTAGTTCCTACTATAGGTGTAAATTTTTGTAATGGAATTCCCAATGAAAACATTTTAACCACAGTAGAAGCTTTACACCGGTAATAAGGTTAAAAGCTAAAATTTTACTCTCAGGCTTTTTAGTAGTAACACAGGTGAGCATGGTATAAAGACCTGTTTGTCCTCAGTACATCCAGTATGCATTTAATCCATTATATCTTGTTTGACAGAGCTACCAAATTCACATTAAATGAAAGCTCCTGTTAATTGAATATTTTTCACTGGAAAACTGATTATTCAGTTAACACTGTGATACCAAAGACCGGAAAAAAATAATATAACAAAAGAACTACAATAAGATTCCACAATGTAGATCTTATGTTTCTCAGGCCATTTTTTGTACAATTGCATTTGGGCAGGTGTTTTTTTGTTTTATTTATATGCCCCCGAGAGATTCTCTCTGGAGCATTATATTTTCACCATGTCCGTCCGTCCGGTGTTAACTTTTGGTTTCCTTCAAATAACTCAAGAACCTCTTATTTGATCAAATCATAATATTAGGGGTAACTTGTGGATGATTTTGGTCCAACTAGCCAATTCAATATGGCCACCATAGCAGCCATTTTGAAGTTGGTTTCCATCCAATAACTAGTGAAGGCTGACTCAAATCTTTTCTATTTTTTTAGTTATGCATTGTTGGTGTCTAGAGGAAGCTTCCTTTCGATTTTGGACGAGTTAGCGGATCCAAGATGGCCGCCAGTGGCCATTTCATTATGGTGGCCGTCTTGAATTTGGTTTCCCTCCAATAACTAATGAATACTGACTCGAATCAATTTCAGTTTTTGGTTATGCATTATTGGTGTCTAGAGGAAGCTTCCTTTCGATTTTGGTCCAGCTAGCCAATTCAATATGCCGCCATGCTAGTGATATTGAATTTGGTTTCCATCCAATAACTAAGAAATTTGACTCAAATCATCTTTATTTTTTAATTATGCATTGTTGGTGTCTAGAGGAAGCTTCCTTTCCATTTTGAAGCAGTCAGCTGAACCAAGATGGCTGCCATTGGCCAATTCATTATGGCTTCCATGGTGGCCATCTTGAATTTGGTTTCCATCCAAAAACTAATGAATACTCACTCGAATCAATTTCAGTTTTTAGGTATGCATTATTGGGGCCTAGAGGAAGCTTCCTTTTGATTTTGGATCAACTAGCCAATTCAATATGGCTACCATGGTGGCCATATTGAATTTGGTTTCCGTCCAATAACTAATGAATGCTGACTCAAATCAATTTTTTTTTTTTTTTTGATGCATTATTGGTATCTAGAGGAAGCTTCCTTTTGATTTGGTTATGCCCCTGAGAGACTTACCTACTCTTTTATGACATAGTCGGGGGCAAATGCCATGCTTTGCATTGCTCGTTTATTTTTTAAATTATTTCTTTGCAATCAAAAGTTCATGTTCTTGGTTTGTTTTAGGCCTCATAATCTACAGAATAGCATGGGTGGTGGTGTATTTTGTCCCTTGACTGCAAGAAGGCTTTACAATGCTAAAGCATTGCAAGGCCTTGTTGCTCTCAAGGGACAAATTTATCAGTTTTATCAACCTGTGTAAAATATCGGACATGAACCATTAAATTTTCATTTTTTTTTAGTTTGCATTGGTTATAAAAAGAGAGCATGCGGCAACCAAAAGGACCACACAGGAGGGCCTGAGAAACAGATTTTAAAATTTTTTCAGGCCTTGTATCTTGTTTAACAGAGCTCACTGAGTTCTGCCAAAGGAGATGCTTATTGTAACAAAATAATTGCCCAATATGTCACTGGAATACAGGAAACTACCAAATTCTCATTAATTGAAAGCTCCTGTTAATTGAATATTTTTCACTGGTAAAGTGGATATTTAATTAACACTTAATACCAAAAATAAATAAATAATAAATAACAAAAGCACTACAATAACAATATTTCATTAACTTTCCATGAATCACTTCAAAAACAGTTCACTTATTTTGTATAAAACAGATATCTACTTTCTGAGCACACACAACATTGGATAGGATAATCTTCATATAAATGATATACTTCTAATTTTCTGTATGTCTTTTTCAGAATGTCAAATTGTTGAGTCAGTTTGTTTCACCATATTCTGGAAGAATATATGGACGGCAAATTACAGGGCTTTGTATTCCAATGCAGAAGAGAATTGCAAAGTTGATAAAAAGAGCAAGGCGCTTTGGTAAGTTTTTTGAACTCACTACAGTTCTTGATCTTACAGCAGAGCTCACTTAATTAAATACTTGTTAATTAAACAGCTATCAGAATTAGGGGTGCCATGATTATGGATATTTTTCTAATTGATTAACCCATTTACCAAATCAATATTTGTCAAAATTTATTATTTTTAATAGCTTGTTTAGGCCAAAGAAAAAAATTGTTTTGGTTTGGGTTACCCGACCGACCGTATTTTAAGCATGCGACTCCAGAAATTTTATAGGGCCTTTCAAAAATCGTGATCTTCATCTGGCACCATAAATCCGGAAATGTCACTAAATTGGTACAGATTTTACCGATTATGTTTCCCCGCTGAAATGGAACCTGCATGTTTCGTGTTTTAATTCGTCGTATTGCCAATTTTCATCTGAACGATGTCATCAATCTTGGCTTTTAATAAAAAGGAAATACCCTCATTCGGACGAAATAAAGAAATTCCAATCTGTTCCCTGTTCCAATCTGTCCTCCACAGCTGCCAAATTGGGCCAACGGAATAGGGTGCCTAACTCTAATAACATTTATCTTCAGACAATAAATGTTATCAAAGTTAAGCACCCTATTCCATGGGCTCGATTTAGCAGCCATGAATGTCGCCCAAAATAAAATGAGACCGATGATCGCTTGGCTGTTCAAGTTTAATAACAGAACACCTGTCATTCTTGCATGTATAAGTTATTCTATTCAAGGTCGTCCAGTGCTATCTGTATCCAAATGGGAACAGTTTGCTGAAGTTCTCGGAAAATAAAATATTTGCATAATTCATGAGAAGTATGTATGCCAGTATCATTAAAAATTTGCAAAAGTTTTTCTATTGAAAAAAACAAGATAATTTTTCACCCCCAAAAGCCACCAGAATGCACCACTTGATAACTCCTTTTAAAAATTAAAATAAAGACCCCCCCCCCCCCCCCATCAAACTAGTGTCTACAGCACTCGGGACAGTTGCCTTCAGCATCAGTATCTCACTATAATTGTTCCTCTAGAGTTTATTGGAATAAATAGAAAATAGGTTATATAAAAGTTAGATCTTCTGTTTCTCGGGCCATGTTTTGTAAAATTGCATGTGGACAGGCATTTTTTTTTATTTTATTTTTTATTTTATTTTTGTTATGATTTCTTGCCATCAAAAGTTCATGTTCTTGGTTTGTTTTAGGCCTCATAAGCTACAGAATACCATGGGTGATGGTATATTTTGTCCCTTGAGTGCAAGAAGGCTTTGCAATGCAAAGCATTGTTGCATTCAAGTGACAAATTTATCAATTTTTATAATTTGGGTAAAATATCAGACATGAACCATTAAATTTTTATTCTTTCAAGTTTGCATTGGTTATAAAAAAGAGAGTATGCAACAGCCAAAAGGACCATGCAGGAGGGCCTGAGAAACAGACGTTTAACTTTTTTAGGCCTAAAAAACATTTTTTATCCTTACATTTCCCAAAAAATTGTTTTGAAACTTGGTATGTATGATCAACACCAAGTGCAGTTTTGCCAGACACAATTTTCAGGTTTTAAAATTTGTCAAGATTCACGAGAATCAAAACGAACTCCTGTTGCGAAAATCAATTTTCAGTTCTTCAGTACTTTATAATTTGAAAAAATGTGCTTGTGAGTGTAACATGTAATTTATTAGATATGATTTTCTTCACCTGATTTACCCATTATCACACCCAGTAGATATGGCTCCAAATGTGGCTGATATGACACCGATCTTTGCTGATGTTACTTGGTGCAACAAGTTTGTTTCCATTGAAATTATTCATAGTGAACTGGTTGAGTGTCACAAGCCACTATCAGGGCTTTCAAAAAAATGAGGGTACCAGAGCAAAATTCAACAGGGAATTATCTCGTGAGTGTGGACCTGAAAGTTTTATTTTTCATGAGCGCATGCACGAGTGAAAAAAAAATACTTCAGGGCCCACAAGAATGAGATAATTCCCGATATTTACTAAAACAGTGTAGATTTTCTTTTTATTTTCTGCTATGTGACATTTTACTGTGCAATATTCAGCCCAACTCGACTGCAAACAGTTTCAAGACAATAACAAAAAGCTGCTGATCGTTCCTTCAAGGCGACGTCATGTGCCGAAGCGTAATGTCATTTAGGAAGCTACTGAAAAAATTCATTGTGTGGAGCTGAAAATATTATTTTTTACTCGCGCAAACACTCGTGAATTACTCGCGCAAACACTCGTGAAAAATACTTTCAGGTCCACACACTCATGAGATATTTCCAGATACTGACTAAAATAGAGTAGATTTTCTTTTTTATTATATATGCTACGAGACATTTTATTGCACAATATTCAGCCCAATTCGACCCCAAATGCATACGCTTCGAAACAATAACAAAGATCATCTAATCGTTCCTTCGAGGCGACATGATGCAGCATAGTGTGACGTCATTTTGGAAGCTCCTGAGGGATATTCTTCGATATCCATCGAAACGATGGACATCAAGAAATATCTTATTAGGTAATTTGCAATAATTTACAGGCTAGCATATAATAAAGAAGTATTATTAGTTTCATATTTGGCAAGATATCAGCCCTCTGTAACTTCACATCAGCCCTCTACCTTCGGTCTCAGACTGGGGCTGATATCTTGGCCAATATGAAGCCGGCCAAGTAATAACCCACCAAATATTCCATGGTAAAAAACAAACCTCACATTCATATACAGTGGAACCCTCTTAATTGAATAGCCACTTTGCCAATGAAAATTATTCAATTAACAGGAGTATTCAATTAACAGGGATTGTGTCACTTTCCTGTATTTTTGACAAACTTAGCATTTAGTCTATTGTATCTTGTTTGACAGAGCTCCTTGAGCTCTGTCAAACAAGGTATAATAGATTAAATGCCTGTATTGGATGTACTGAGGCCAAATAGGTCTAAAAACAAAGGAAAACTGGGGAGAGTCAGGGTAATTTCTCGACAGGTTACAAGATTTTTTATTCAATTAACAGGAATTTACTCTATAACCTACATGTGTATATTCAATTAATAGGTCAAATTTGTATTGGAGGTATGGTAAATGGTTTTGTGTTGGGAAATTATATTCAATTACCATTGTTATTAAGTTAAGAGATATCCAATTAAGTGTGCGCCACTGTATTTACTAGACTTTAACTCTAAAAGGCTTGGTTTCATATTTTATTATTTAATAAGTTTATTGTATTACCGGGACATGTTCATGTAGAATATATATTCCAACATACCGACTTTTGGTGGTCTTGCTGATGGAAGTTACAGTTTCTTTCCAGTGTTTTCGGGAGAAGTCTTGGCCACTTGTATAGGCAACCAAGACTTCCCTTGACACCACTGCAAAGTTTTATCTTATGAGGGACCAAAAATAAGTAAAATTCTCCAGGCCTCTAAGAACACTTTCAAAATCTTTGACAAGAATCCAATGAACATTTTGCAAGAATCGAAGTTGATTCTCTTTATTTTTCTCACAAGAATCGTTTCTGATTCTCGCATGAACTTTAAACCCTGATTTTGATGTGGCTCCATTGTTTTATTAAATATAATATTATTGTTAAAACCGTGTTCTTTTTTGCAGGTTTCATGCCATACATATTCAAGAAACCAGAATATTTAAATGATCCCAAGCTTTACAATAAGAAGATGATACACCTGTATAAATAAACAAAAAGTAGTAGCCGTCTTTTGTTTTGTTCTTTTGTTTTCAAGTCTCAGAAGAGAATTATTGGGTAAGGCCTAAAAAAGTTAAAAATCTGTTTCTCAGGCCCTCCCACATGGTCCTTTTGGCTGCCGCATGCTCTCTTTTTATAACCAATGCAAACTTTAAAAAATAAAAATTAAAAGTTTTTTGTCTGATCTTTTACCCAAGTTAATAAAAAAATAAAAATTAAACGTTTTTTGTCTGATCTTTTACCCAAGTTAATAAAATTGATAAATTTGTCTCTTGAGTGCAACAAGTCTTTGCAATGCTGTAGCATTGAGGCCTAAAACATAAAACAAACCAAGAACATGAACTTTTGATTGTAAAGAAATACATGTAATTACAAAAATAAAAAATAAAACTAGATTTTTCGATTTCAAGAAATCGAGAGATTCACCTATTCCGCTTGTCTTTTTAGGCAGCGACGAAATAAGATTGCATATAGAGCTGGTAGTTTTTTAGGCTATATTAAGTGCATAGCCGATAGAAAACTCCCTACTGTGTCTAACAATTCTTTCCGCAATACTCTTTCACATTGGCGTGAATGCTGTATGGTTAATCTCCAAGTTAGGGCTAAATAACAAACCTGTTGAACAGATCGCGTATACTTAATAATAACAACATGTGCATATGTGACACCATAGATTGTGGCGAACGTTTTCGTAGCAGCCAACCCAAACTTTCAGCGTTTGTACCTGAAGCTCGCCCGAACTCGGTCATATTATTAGAAAGTCCCGAAACCAAGCATGGGCCTCGAGGCAGCCGCCCCTCTCTCTCAACCCACACCCCGAACATGCACATACCCTCTCCTGACATTCAACATGATAGAATGGGAAATTGGTGTCGCTCTCTGTGTGAAAAGATGCGGTAACTATTTGTGAAGAATGAGTGAAAAATTTATGGGAATTGGCCGAGATATAGCGTTTTAATGAGTGGAGGTAATTATTTGAATTTGGTCCTGTTCTAGCCGGTACGACCTGATGCTGGGGGTATGTCTGGGGTTGTGGCACTGCCCCCCCCCCCCCCCCCTCTGGGGTAGTTCCGCTTGAAATCGTGGATTCTCAGTTTCTGGTGGAGAGATGGTGGTGACTGAAAGATGCATTGTGTACACTGGCGCCAAATGGACCTCGCCAAACTGGTAACAATTAGATATTTGTCAGAAATGAAAAGTGGACAGTAATCGCGCATGGGTTAATGGCGAATAGGCGGTAATCTGGCTAATTTGACATAAAAATTGAGCAGACAGCAGTGTCGCTCCTACGTCCACTGTGTCCAGACCACCGAAGGCAGCCACACGAAATGTTCAGATGTTGATCTACTTTCCCTGCTTGACAGGTAAGTATCTTTATCGAGTGGCGTGACTGCCTGGGGACAACGTGAAACCGAGCGGACAATTCGTCCCTACTCTATTCCAAATGCAATGACGTTTCCATTCACTATTTACCTGTCACCAGTCGAGTTTGACTTTATTTCTGTCTATTTGATGAACTGTTCAGCTTTAAATATTAGCACATTTATATGGGACAGAAAGTTTGTATGGTTAATGCCGAATTCAAGGCAGGCGGTGGGTCGAGTGGGCGGGCGTTAGGGCATGCATGCAAGTAGACAGGCAGTCCTGTATAACAACTCTTCCGACCGTACTCTTTTACTCTAGCGTGACTGGTGTATGGTTAAAATCGAAGTAAGGGTGGGCTTGCTCTCAGGCAGTTTGGTAGGCAGAAAAACAGAAGGCATTCCGTATTCCATTCATAATTGCTGGAAATCCATATCTACTTCTTTGAAACCACGCGTGAGGGGTAAGTTAGAAATCAACAATGCCAGCTCATTTTTACGAATTCAGTTTCAATAAAAATCAGTAAATGAAGGTTAAAGAATATTTTGAAAATTACAGTTTTTCACACAGTACTCTCAAATAGCTTTTGAATATGAACAGGTTGCAAAGAATATTTTGAAAATTACAGTTTTCACGCAGTACTCTCAAATAGCTGTGATTACGAAAGGGTTACACAAGTCACAGTGATATTCAAATCATTTGTATAAGTGATAAAATGAAAACAGTTGTCTGGTGAATGAATACTGGTCAGCTATAAAGGATAGCATAAATAAATAAAGCATCTCAGTTTCCAAAGATCATCAATCACAACTTGACAGAGTTTCTGGTGCATAGAAAACATTCAGCGCTGAATCAATTAGGATATGGAGTAAATTGTCACTTGAACTGAAAATGTTTTTTGGGGGGGGATGGGACCTATCTTTATGATGCTAGAATGGGCATAGGGTTAAACTTTACAACAAATCTTACAACAGAAAATATGCTCAGTAGGCAATTGTGAATACGCACATGCAAATCATTTTCGATATTCCGTTCCAAAGAGGAAGACAAGTGAATGCGCGCAATCAGGCAGCGGGTACGGGCAGCCAGTAGGCAGGTAGGCAAGGCAGGCAGGCGCAGGCAGGCTCAGACCAAGGCATACAGGGCGCACAGGCAGGCGGGCAGCTGTACTCTTTCACACAGGCATGGCTGTTGAATGGTGAATATCGAAGTCAGGACGGGCTTGATGTTAGGCAGGTAGATAGGTAGACAGACTGCGCGCAGTCATCTAGTGCAGACAGGCAGGCACAGGCAGAAGCAGGCACGCAGGCAGGCACGCAGTTAGGCACGCAGGCGCGCAGGCAGACTCGGGCAAGTGCAGGCAGGCACAGGCAGGCTCGCGGGCAGTTCTAACAACTCTTCCGACTGTACTCTTTCACACAGGCGTGACTGTGAATAGTTAAAATCGAAGTCAGGGCTGGCTTGATGTCAGGCAGGTAGATAAACAGACAGACTGTGTTCAGGCGCAGGCAGGGAGGCACTGGTAAGCGCAGACAGGCACACAGGCAGGCATGCCAGCAGGTGCGCATGCAGGCAAGCAGGCAGGCACAGGCAGTCGGGAAGGCAGGCGCAGGCAAGCGCGCAGAAAGGCTGGCGCGCGAGCATTTCTAACAACTCTTCCAACTGTTCTCTTTCTCACAGGCATGACTGTTGAATGGTTAATATCGAAGTCAGGGTAGGCTTGATGTTAGGTAGATAGGCAGGCAGGCAGGCAGGCGGGCAGGCATTTCTAACAACTCTTACGAATGTACTCTTTCACACAGGCATGACAGGTGAATGGTTAAAATCGAAGTCAGGACGGGCTTGCTGTCAGACAGGTAGGTAGACTGACAGACTGCATTTCATAATATTCCAGCCTTAATTGCTGAAAATCCATGTCTACCTCTCTGCAACCACGTGCATAGGGTTAAGTTAGAAATCAACAGCATCATAGCAATACTGCTTAGGACATAGTGTCACCACACATATATCTATTCTGTTGCAATGAAAAAATCAGTAACAAAGGGTTAACACACTGTTCTCTTTCACACTGGCATGACTGTTGTATGGTTATTTTCGAAGTCAGGGTAGACAGGCATTTCTGACAACTCTTCTGACTCTACCCTTTCACACAGACATGACTGGTGAATGGTTAAAATCGAAGTCAGGACGTACTTTCTGTTAGTCAGGTAGGTAGGCCTACACACTCTAGACTTTCATATTATTCCAGCCATAATTGCTGGAAATCCATATCTACTTCTCCGTAACCGTGCATGCAGGGTTAAGTTAGAAATCAACTGCATTATAGCAATATTGCTTTGCTCACATTTATGAATTCTGTTACAATAAAAACCATAAAAGAGGGTTAATGGATATTTTGAAAAGTGCAGTGCTCTATTAAATAGAGAAAACAGCATCTGCAGAATGCTGGTCAGCTACTAATGATATTGTACAAATAAATAAAACGTTCATCACAGCTTGACAGTTACTGATAACAGCAAGCTTGAGAAATTTTAACTGGCATTAGCAAAGTAAACCACTTTTATAAAGAATTTGAGGGTAGTCCAATTCAAGGCCTGAAAACTGTATGAAGATTAAAACGTTGAATAAAACATATAACAGCAAAATTGTTCTAGGATGTACGCTCTATCTTTTCATGGGAAAAACTTTGAGAAAATATGAGTCCAGTGCTGAGAAATCGCACGTGAAAGTTGGTGAAAACAACAATTATTCCGACAGTACCCTTATGGGAACTCCCAAATCTGGCAAGGGTTAAACTTTTAATAATAACATATAAAACAAAAGTTGTCATACTTTGACTGCTGCATGCAGCCATAGAAAACATTCAGTGCTCAATCAATTAGATATGGAGTAAATTGACACTTAAAGTTACCAAATTCTAAAAAATTGAAGTTTTCTTGGACGGTACCTACTTTTGGGCAACCAGAATGGGCATAGGGGTAAACTTTACAACCAAGCTTACAACAGCAAATATGATCGGTACGCAATTGTGAATGCGGACATGTAAATTATTTTTCGATATTCGATTCCAAAGTGGAAGAAAACTGAACTCAAAATGAGCTAATTTTAGGTAGAGTTTTAGGGTCCTCTGATTCAAGGCCCGAAAATTGGGTGAAAGCTAAAACTATGAATAAAACATATAACAGCAAAATTGTTCTTGGATGAATGCCCAATCTTCTCACTGGACGTGATTTGAGAAAATGTGGTTGCAGTGCTGAGAAATCGCATGTGAATGTTGGCAATTTTCGCCAAAAATGCATTTTCAGGTGACCTTTGTGGCAAAACAGGGTCAACGTGGATAATATTGCCTATGCAGACAGATGCAGGTGCACATGCTTCAAACGCTTGGAACATTTCGGCCCAATCGCCCAGAGCATTTTTGAGAATTGGGGCAAAACGTGACATTTTGGCTACATTTTGTATGATTTTGGCAGAAAACGAAAAACTTCAGAAATGCCATGACCCAGGTGATAAACTTCGCATGATGCTCTATAGATGTGCCGAATTTCAACAAAATCGTACAGACCGTTTTCGCGGTAACCCGTCAGACAAGATTCGGTGAAATAAAAAAAAAAAAAAAGAAAAAAAAAAAAAGAAAAATAGCAATAATAATAGATCCACCTATTAGAAATAGGTGAATCTAATAATAAAATGCCCACCCACATGCAATTTTACAAAAAATTGCCTAAGAAACAGATCTACTTTGTGAGGCCTAAAAGACATCAGCAACAATGCTCACAACTAATTGGGCTTTTTAGCCACAAATTGTTCTTGGGCTGAACCAATCATCCATATTCCTCTATTTATACAAACATCTAGGTTTCTATCTGTACATGTACTGGAGCACTGTGGCTAAGTGGTTATGGCATTGGACGCCAAACTGAAAAGGTACACAGTTTGATCCCTGCCAGAGTGACTGTGTTGTGTCCTTCGGCCTGATTGCCCACATGAGGGAACAGTGGTGCTGTGTACTAAGGCGTACTGCAGATCAAAGGTGCACTTGTCTTCAACCAATGCTAACTCTGCTTGTGCTGAGTTGGTACATTGGGGAGTCTGACAGTTGCTCGCCATTGCTTGGTGATTCTCTCTGGGTACTCCACCAGTAAAACTGTCCGACGATAGGTGACCCTGGCTGTTGAAAGTGTTGTTAAACCCCAGTAAATAAATAAATATCCATACATGCAGAGGATGAAACCGTCTGTCAGATCTACATTTTTTATTGCCCTGCTGCCCAAACAATGATTGGCAGAGGATTTAGAAATGGGTCCTGTCTGTGCATATGTACATCTGTCCATCTGCACATTTTGCGAAGACATTAACTTGAATAAATGTAATCAGATTTTCACAAAACATGCTATAGGCAAACATTTAGGGAAGATCTTGTTTTTTTATAAGCAATTAGATTCACATCTCACTCAGGGTGGGGGATTTTACCATCTTGTGGCATATGCTAATTGTATCAACCTGCATTCTACCATACTCTGTACTGAATTGTAACATGCAGTTGATGATCAATGTCCATCAAACCCCTTTTTTGAGGAATTGTAGTAATTTTTAGGGAAGCTGTGCTCCGAAACTGTTTGCCCCTAAGGAAGAGTGAAAAGACAGATGTGGATGCTCGCATGAGATGGCCTAGCTATGGACAAGAGAAAGAACCTGTCAGCTCACCTGACTGAAAGTCAGGGTGAGCTATTCTGATCACTTTCCGTCCGTTGTGAAGGTGGTGTTTGGGCCTTTTCCTCCCAAACCACTGGCCACATTTTAATGAAATTTCACATGAGTAGTGGTTATATAGGAACATTTGGGTGTTTTCTTCAAATTGGGTTTCTGCTCATATTGAGGAGGGATGGGGCCAAAATGCTCCAATTTTTAAAAAAATCTTCTCATGAACCTGCTGTAGCAGAGACTTGATATTTGGTATACAGCTTCCTTTTGAGGTGTAGACTCAAGTTTGTTCAAGAGAAGTTTGAGAGGCAGTATTTGTTGTCACAGGAGGGGCAAGAATTTTTGCCCCACTCAAAGTTTCTATTTTCCAAATCGAGGGGCCAATTTGAACCAAATTTGATATGAAGTATTAGTGGGTCATAAGTACTTGATTTAGGCAAAAAAAAGGGTTTCAAAATGAACCCCAGAACCTTAAAATAGAAATATTTTCAAACGCCCATATTTCCCAAACCACAAGGAAAAGAGAGCTATTATTTGGTGTGAAAAAAAATTTCCACTGGTTATGTCAGGATGTTCTGTAGAGGGCATCGAAAAAATGCTGAGTCGGCATATTTGCAAAAATTAAAAAAATCTTTTCTCCAAAACAAATGGTCAGAATCTTTTGATATTTGGTTTACAGCATTCATAGGGAGGGGGGGGGGGGGGGGGGGGTGGGGGGGGGAGGTCAGATACAAGTGTTTTAAAATGAAGCCCATTGGTTTCAACTTTTAACTTAGGGCAATATGGGGAATATTCTTTAAAAATCTTCTTCAAACCACCAGTCAGAATGTTTTAATGTTTGGTATACATCATTGTTATGAGGGCAAGATTCAAGTTTGTTCAAATCGGGTCCCTAGGTATATATTTAGGCTCACTATGGTAGCCCAAATTGTAACTTCGTGCAATATGAGGAAATTTGCTTACAAATCTTGTTCTTCAAACCCACCAGTCAGAATGCTTTCATATTTGGTATTCAACATTTCTAGGGGGGTCAGATTCAAGTTTGTTCAAATCGTGTCCATAGATTAATATTTGGGCTCACTATGGTAGCCCAAATTTTAACTTAGTGCAATATAAGGAAATTTCTTTAAAAATCTTCTTCTTCAGATCCACCAGTCAGAATGCTTTCATATTTGGTATACAACATCTCTAGGGGAGTCAGATTCAATTTTGTTCAAATTGGTTCCCTGGATTAATATTTGGGCTCGCTTTGGTAGCCCGAATTGTAACTTAGGACAATATGAGGAAATTTCTTTAAACATCTTCTTCAGATCCACTAGTCAGAATGCTGTTATATTTGGTATACAACATCTCTAGGGGGGTTAGATTCAAGTTTGTTCAAATGGGGGCCATAGGTTAATATTTGGGCTCGCTATGATAGCCCAAATTTTAACTTAGAGCAATATGAAGAAATCTCTTTACAATTTTTCTTCTTCAGATCCAACAATCAGAATGCTTTCATATTTGGTATACAACAGCTCTAGGGAGGTCAGTTTCAACTTCGTTCAAATTGAAAGCCTTGGTTAATATTTGGGCTCCCAATGGGAGCCGGAATTGGCCATGTAGCTGAAGAGTTAGAAATTTTGTATTCAGTACCCTCTAGAGGTGTGTAAATAAGATTAACCCATATAGGTTGTCTCAAGAGACTTCATAGGGGAGCTCCACATTTTACATTATGATCAACTGAAGAGAAAGCATGATGCTCGGACTATTTTTGTCACTCCTGAGGGGCTCAAGGATTGACAATGTATCCTATGGAGATGGATTGCTTAATGTAGACTCATTCTTGTTTTGCTACCCTGGCCTCGTTGCTTTCCACCCTCTTTGAGTTTTCTGCTCATGTATGCAGCACATTTGACTTTTCTGCCCATTATGGCCTTTTTAGCTCACCTGACGGAAAGTCACTTTTTGTCCATTGTGAAGGTGGTGTTTGGGTCTTTTTCCCCAAACCACTGGCCACATTTTAATGAAATTTCACATGAGTAGTGGTTATATAGGGGCATTTGGGATTTTCTTCAAATTGGGTTTCTGCTAATATTGAGGAGGGGTCAAAATGCCCCAATTTTAAAAAAATCTTCTCATGAACCAGCTGTAGCAGACACTTGATATGTGGTATACAGCTTCCTTTTGAGGTGTAGACTCAAATTTGAGGGGCAATATTTGTTGTCGTTATGGGAGGGGTAAGAATTTTTGCCCCACCCAAAATATCTATTATCTACTTGATTTATGCACAAAAAAATTTCAAAATGCCCCTTGGGAATCACAGAAGCTAAAAAATAGTAAAAATTTAAAATGCCCATATCTCCAAAACTACACAGCACTGAGAATTCTTATTTGGTGTGAAGCTTCCTTTGGACCAACAGAATGGATTGGTCCAAAAATATTGCTATTGGTTTTATCACAGGGTACTTTTTTGGGTACTTTGAAAAAATGCGGAGTGTGCATTTTTTGACACTGTGGGTAATGGGGAAAACGTATAAGACTCTTCTTCTCCCAAACCACTGCTCTAAAAGCTTTCAAATTTCACATATAATATCTTTGGAAGATTGTGTCACATGTTTGTTGAAATCAGATCCCTGGGTTCATATTTGGGCTCTCTATGGGAGCCCAAATGTTTAAATTAGTGCAGTATGATGAATATTCTTTAAAAATCTTCTTCAGATCCACCAATCAGAATCTTTTGATATCTGGTATGCAGCATCCTTGGGGGGGGGGGGGGAGATTCAGGTTTGTTCAAGCCAAGTCTCTGGGTTCATATTTGGGCAAATTATAACTTGGTTCAACATAAGGAATTTTCTTCAAAAATCTTCTTCAGATCCAGCAGTCAGAATGTTTTGGTATTTTGTATACAGTATCCTTAGGTAGATGTGATTCAAGTTTGTTCAAGCCAAGTCTCCGAGTCAATATTTGGGCTCTCTGTGGGAGACAGAATTATAACTTAGTTTAATATGAGGAATATCTTCTTTTTTTTCAGATCCACCGGTCAGAATATTTTGATATTTGGTATATGGTTTTCTTAATGGGGCAGATGCAAGTTTGTTCAAATCAGGACCCTCAGTTGATAGTTGTCAGTGTCAGTTGAGTGCTCTCTTGTTTGTAAGTGCTGGGATCCCAGGTGCCCAGCAGTCATCTTGACAAAGATGGAATCGGCTAGAAATGACAATAAGAATAGGAAGCCACAATCTCCACACTTTCCTCAGTGGCATCACCTGTCTGCTATTCACTTTCACTGCTCATTATCATTCAGCCTATTCTTTTCATCTTTATCCAAAGTATCTATGCCACAGCACTTGCTAAACAACATCACAGGCAAGTGGATTTTGATTTCTGGGTGTTAACAGCTCTGTGAAATGTTTCTGTACAGTAAAACCTGTCTTGAGAGACCACTGTCTTTAGAGACCACCTGTCGTGAGAGACCACATCTGCCAGGCACCGATTGGTTTTACTCTATAATGGACCTGCTATGGGAGACCACCTGTCTTGAGAGACCACTGTGACCTGGTACCAACTTGTATTTTCATGCCATAATGGACCTGTCTTGAGAGACCGCCCCTTTGAAGACTGAAACCATGACAAAAACTTTTTACCTGTTCTGGAATTGGAAAATCCATTGTAGTTATACTAACATAATTAAAAGTATTAAAAGCTCTTAATTGGGTTTCAATTGCTAACTCATTAAAGACTGAGATGTTTTTATAAGACCCCTGTGAAAAGATTAGGATTATTGCTGAATAAACAATTTCATACAAACCTGAAATATGACAGATAGGAATAAAAATAAATTTGTGTTGAAAATCTTTTTGTAACAAATTGAAACGGACTGTTATAAAAATTATAAAAATAAATTAGTGTTGAAAATCTTCAATGAAGATTTTCAACACTAATTTATTTTTATAATTTTTATAATAGTCCTTTTCAATTTGTTACAAAAACTTCATAAAAAAGAACAACTACAAAGTAATTACAAAAATCTATTTTTCTCCATTTCTGAATTTTGTGGTTGGTTATTCACTGACTTGAGAAAACCTGAAACCTGTTATGAGAGACCACCTGTCTTGAGAGACCACTTTTGTGTGGCCCAAAAGGCGGTCTCTCAAGACAGGTTCTACTGTAGTAGCAATGGGCAAACATATCTTGATCAATTTCATTCAAATTAAGACTCTTTGATCATATGTTGTAAATCTTGACAAGTTTTCTGGATTTAGAGTGAAAGCAGGAAAGAAAAATAAGTTTGTTGAAGTCAGCAAGTGCCTCAGTACTAAGAGCCATTATCAATGCATAATTTGAGGGCTTTCATGTTTATTCGACTTGACACTTTCAAAAGCCAGAGTAAGCTTTGGATGAAGGCAAGTGTACCATCAAGGAGCAGTACACCTCAGTACACAGCGCCACCATGCTCCCTTTGTGGACAGTCAGAATTAAATGTCATTCCCAAGGAGACAGGGGTGGGGGGGTTCAAGATCGAACTGTCAACCATTCAGTTTCAAGTCAATTGCCCTAACCAATGAGCAACCATGTTCCCGGGAATTTAATCAGTTTCCTGGACCTGAGCCAAAATTATTTTGGTTATCTCTGGTGATTGAGTACATATCAGTTTCTTGTTCTTTAACTGGTCGAGTGCTGGAAGCCAATATTTGGGCTTTATTCTTAAGTATTTATTTATTTATTTATTGATGTTTAAGGTCACATATTTCTGCACAATGTCTAACCATGACCGTGTCAGTTTTACGGGTGGAGGAAGCTGGAGTACCCGGAGAGAACCACCGAGCAACGGTGAGCAACTGTCAGCTCCCCAACATACCAACTCCACACAAGCAGGGTTAGCATTGGGTGAAGACAGGTGCACCATCGACATGAAGTACGCCTTAGTACACAGCGGCACCATGACCCCACGTGGGCAATGGGGGTGAAGTGTCTTGTCCAAGGACACAACGCGGTTGCCGCAGGTGGGATTCGAACCGAGGACCTCTCGGCTTGCAGCCTGTACCTCTACCAACTGAGCCACCACGCCCCCCCCCTTATTCTTAAGTGCAGGTACTCCAACTTAAAGTTTCATATTCTGTGGATGTACCCCTTTTTATTTTTGGATTGAAACTATTTTGTCTGTATGGATTTTCTTTGTTAAAATTTATGGGAGAGTGCCTACTGGCACTCTCCCATAAATTGTAACAAGGAAAATACAGGTGAACAAATTTTGTCAACCAAAAATAATTCAGCACTCTACCGGTTAACCCTTTATCTAACATGAACAAATTTGACACAATGTGATCTTCGATGTTTTATTTATTTATTCATTATACCCCCGCTTCGAAGAAGTGGGGGCTATATAGGAATCGCCCTGTACGTCCGTACGTCCGTCCGTCCGTACGTCCGTCCGTACGTCTTTCCGGACATGAAATTCTTGTGTGCGCAACTCCTCCTGCATTTATCAATCAATTTGGACAAAACTTTTCAGACATCATCACTACTAAGTGAACATGCGCATATTCCAAGATTTTTGACCTGCGACAATTTTAACCAGGTTATCTCCCTTTGACTTAGATTTATTATGTCTTTCCATCCGAACAAATTCTTGTGTGCGCAACTCCTCCTACATTAATGAACCGATTTTGATGAAACCTTTCAAACATCATCTCTACTAAGTGAACATGTGCATATTCCAAACTTTTTAATCTGCGACAATTTTAACCAGGTTATCTCTCTTGAACTTTGATTTAATATGGGTTTCTACATGAAATTCTTGTGTGCGCAACTCCTCCTACATTTATCAATCAATTTGGACAAAACTTTTCAGACATCATCACTACTAAGTGAACATGCGCATATTCCAAGATTTTTGATCTGCGACAATTTTAACCAGGTTATCTCCCTTTGACTTAGATTTATTATGTCTTTCCATCCGAACAAATTCTTGTGTGCGCAACTCCTCCTACATTAATGAACAGATTTTGATGAAACCTTTCAAACATCATCTCTACTAAGTGAACATGTGCATATTCCAAACTTTTTGATCTGCGACAATTTTAACCAGGTTATCTCTCTTGAACTTTGATTTAATATGGGTTTCTGCATGAAATTCTTGTGTGCGCAACTCCTCCTACATTTATCAATCAATTTGGACGAAAGTTTACAGACATCATCACTACTAAGTGAACATGCGCATATTCCAAAATTTTTGAGCTGTGGCAATTTTAACTAGGTTATCTCCCTTTAACTTGGATTTATTATGGGTTTTCAAATGGGATTCTTGTGTGTGCAACTCCTCCTACATTAATGAACCGATTTTGAATACGTGTTGCACATTGTAAATGTGTTTTTCCAAATGTAAACCATATATGTGTGGGCTCTTTAAGTATTCAGTGCTGTTCTGTGGAAGGCCACATGCAAATACAAATTTCAACAACAAAAAATGATCTTTATGTATACATTTCCTTATGGCCTTCGCCTACATGATCAGAAGTGCATTCCTCTAAAAATCCAAAGCGGGGGTATTAATCACCTTCAGTGATAGTTCTAGTTTATCTCAGTTTAACCTCTTATCTAACATAGCGGCAAAAAACAGCCAGAAAATTAACCAGGATAACCCTACCACAGCTTAAAATATCTTTTGAGGTTTCTCAATAAAACCATACTGATATGAATATCATTAGAACCAGCTCAATGAAAAATGTGAAATTTAATTTATTTTTTAAAAATATTGTGTTAAGTAAAGGCTTAACAACACTTTCAACAGCCAGACAGTTTTATGGGTGGAGGTAGCCGAAGACAACCAATGAGTAGTGGTGAGCAACTGTCAGACTCTCCAAAGCACTAACTCCACCCAAGCAGAGTTAGCATTGGTTGTGGGCAATTTGCACCATTGATGTGCAGTGTAGCATGCCTTAGTACACAGTGTCACCATGCCCCAATGTAGGCATTCAAAGTCCAATGAATTAAACACTGAGCTGGCATGCTCCTACCTTGGCTGTTGAAAGTATTGTTACACCCCAATAATCAAACAAGAGGCCTCCCGGCCAAGATAGCCCTGCCCAGGGCAACTACTTTCAGGGGCAGCCATATACAGGGTAACATTTGATCCCCAATCTCTGATTCTGATAACCCTTTACCCAACACGGATAGCAGTCAACACCATCATTTTTTGTCTCAAAAACATAGCTTATGGCCCCTCATTGGAACAAGTTTGTTGAGCTTGTTCAATGAAGGGTCATTAGCTTTGTTTATTAGACAAAAATTAAAAACATAATAAAATTTGGCAAATACATTGGTATTACTTTGACCAGGCAGTCTGTGACCTTAACATTGATGGATACAGACCTTATTGTGATTGAGGGCACACTGTCTATTGACAATACATACTGTTATAAAGTTTTGTTAAAAAATATCCAGTGGTAAAGAAATTATGGCTCTGAGAAACAAAATGTGGACGATGGATGGACGGACGGACGGATGATACAGACCTTATTATGATTGATGGCACACTGCCTAGTGACAATACATAATTATGGTAAAGAAATTATGGCTCGGACAAACAAAATGTTGACATGTTCCTGAGTGTTACCTTTACCATGTCAACTGTGACCTTGACCTTGATGGATACAGACCTTATGATTGATGGCACACTGCCCAGTGACAATACATACTGTTATAAAGTTTTGTTAAAAAATATACAGTGGTAAAGCAATTAGGGCTCGGAGAAACAAAATGTTGACGCCGGACAACAATACATACTGTTATAAAGTTTTGTTAAAAAATATCCAGTGGTAAAGAAATTATGGCTCAGAGAAACAAAATGTTGACGCCGGATGACAGACAGATGGACGGATGGATGATACAGACCTTATTATGATTGATGGCACACTGCCTAGTGACAACAAATAATTATGGTAAAGAAATTGAAATTATGGCTCGGACAAACAAACTGTTGACGCCGGACAGACAGCCAGACAGACAGACGGACATACCAACATTTGGATAGAAATGTGACTAGGACTTATGTGGCTAAGAAAAGTTATGTTCATCCAAATATTATGTGGTGTCCAACTATTATGTGGCTAAAAAATCAATGTTATGTGGCTTCCAACTATTGTGTGGCTGAAAAACGGAATATTATGTGACTATGAATTAGTTAATTGCAACAAAATGTACCATTATACAATCAGAATATGTTGGAATTATATCAGATGTAACCAGATGCAGCTAACAGCAATGCTGTAGCTCAGAACAGTGGAAAAGTGGAATAATTAGCAACATAATATTTGGATTTGGACATGGACCTCCATGTCCATGGACATTTTTGCTTCAAACTTAGGGGAGGGGGGTGGGGGAGGGGGGGTATAAAATTAAATAGGCCAGTCTAGATAAGTCCAACAGATCATTTTAAAAAGGTCAGCTGAACCCTTTTATGTGGCTAGCCACGTAAAAGAAATTGGCCACATAAGTATCGTAATGTAAACACGGATGGAAGGACGGATGATACAGACCTTATTATGATTGATGGCACACTGCCTAGTGACAATACATAATTATGGTAAAGAAATTATGGTACGGACAAACAAAATGTTGACATTTTCCTGAGTGATACCTTTACCATGTTGCCTGTGACATTGACCATGATAGATACAGACCTGATTATGATTGATGACACACTGCCTCATGAAAATACATACTGTTATAAAGTTTTGTTAAAAAATATCCAGTGGTAAAGAAATTATGGCTCGGACAAACAAAATGTTGACGCCAGACGCCAGACGGACGGACGGACGACGGACAACTCGATATCTGAAAAGCTCTGCTGACTTTGTCAGGCAGAGCTAACAACATAAAAGTTTCAAGCAAATTTCTTGAATAACTGGAATAACTTAAACATTTTCATTTTTTTTTCCTCAAAAACTTATGATCCCCTGATGGCAACAAGCTGAATGAGCTCATTCCAACCAGAGGTCAAAGGCTATGTTTTAGTAGCAAAAATTTAAAAAGTAATGAATGACAATTTTTTTTAATAGCACCAGTTGGATATGACTGTGACATTAGGGTAGCAAGTTAATTAAAATCACTTTTAACATCTATGGCCATATCGTGGAAGCAACACAAGTGTCAAGTCCAGTTTTGATTCATGGCAGTTACAGAGGGAGTGAGGAGGGTACAACAAACAAATTTTGGTTTTTTTTTTTTTATTTGCTTCAATATGAGTTTTAAAGGATTTTGTGTGATTTGGGGCAAAAAATACCCATTAGTCCCAGCTCCATCATCTCATGTTGGATAGGATGGGGAAAGCCTGAGTACCCAGAGAGAATGGCAAGCAGTGGCAAGCAACTGTCAGACTCTCCAATAGTAATGCGGTCCAAAAAATAGTGGGCTGATGCAGTCAACTACCCGGGTATGCAGTCCAGTTTTCCCCCACTGGACCGTTCTAAGGCACTTTAGTGCTTTCATTTTTTTGACCAATATAGGCCATTTTGACACCTTCCATACAAGTATTTTATGGTGGAGAGTGACTGCAGGTTTTCAGTGGATATCGGAGTTTGATAAACTGCCAGCAAAATGAAGAATTCTAGCCTTTACCAGTAAGACATTAAGAAGCACATTTTATATCTTGTGCTGACATTAAATGCAACAAGGTGCCATCTGGAGGGAAGCGTGTTCACAGAACTAATCCTCTACTTATTTCATAGGTTAAGTTGGAAGGTAAAGTACAAAAAGCTGCATTATGACTCAAACTAGTGATAATTTGACACATTACAATGCATTTCTGGACCACCTTGGAATGGTTCAGTTCATTTGTGTACCAGAACAGCAGAGGGGTGTGGTCCAGACCATGGTCCACCCCTGAACCTAAACTAGACTGGTATTTTGAGGTCCAATCCGCTAGACTACTCTTCATATACTAACCTAGAACAAGCAGGGTAAGCCGTCGTCAAAGGCAAGTGCACCATCGACATTCAGGATGTCTTGGTACACAGTGCTCTTGTGCTCCCACAAAGGCGAGCTGCATTAAATGCTCAATTGAAGGAGCCACCACACTACCTGAACAAACTTGAAATGAGATATCATATGGAATGTGCATACCTAACTTGATTTAATTAAGTCAATAATATTAAGTGGACAGCAACAGATGACGGATGAAAAGTGTTCACAAAAGGCCCACACATCCCCCTTAACCCAATGTAACCCAGATACATGAATAACCGGACAGTGCTGACAATCTGGTTGGGTAATAAGACAGGACACAACATGGGTAGAGTATGTGGACTGGAATCAATGACCCAAGGTGGAGTCTTTCCACTAAAGGCACGCGTGAAATAAAGTAAAAACTCCACCAAAGGTCATTGATTCCTGGTTCCATATTCTACCAGAGTAGTGTTGTGTATTTATTAAGGTCCTGCGAATATTCGAGATTCGATTCGATATCGATACCATACGTATGCTTCGAGATCGATCCCAAATCAGTTTCAGGATTCGATTTTTTTCAAATCTCTCGTACTAACTTCAATTTGTTACATTTCCAACAAAAATAGGATAAAACTGTCATTAGAAAATTCATTCATGTAGGCTCAATTCCTATTTATTTGAGTAACTGACAATGTTTAATTGTTTGGTAAGGTGTGAATTTGGCTCAGAACATTATCCATAGTTTTGGTTTTTGAAGGCTTAACTTGTTACTATTCATGTTCTTAAGAACGTGAATAGTAACAAGTTAGGCCTTCAAAAACTAAAACTATGGACAACAGGCCTAGCTGTTTCAGCGACGCTGCTACAGAGAATATTTAGTTATTGGTGTTTAAGGTGTTCACTCCGTCGCGTAAGGGTCATCACAGTGTTCCGTAACTTCCGTTTGATGCAATATGAAATCACTTGTCTTTTAAGATTCGATTCGGGATTCGATTCGATGTCGATATCAGACACGATTCGATTCGAGATTCGATTCGAAAAGAAATTTGTGATTCGCAGATCCCAGTATTTATACCCTGATTAACCCTTTACCTAACGAATCGCCCACATCTGCCCGCGTATTATGCAAATTCAGCAGTTGAAAAAATATGATATTTCAAAAACTTTCAACAAAACCATATCATGTGACCCCTTGTTGGAACGAGCTCGTCGAGCTCGTTCCAACGAGAGGTCACATGATATGGTTTTGTTGAAAGTTTTTGAAAAATAAAAAAAAAAATGATATTTAAAATAATAAATTTTGATATCGACTGCGTTGGGTAAAGGGTTAAACTTGAATTTAGTGAATGAAGCTTACATTTTTAACCCTTTACCCAACGAAGACGATATCAAAATTTATTATTTTCAATATCAATTTTTTAAATTTTTCAAAAAATTTCAACAAAACCATATCATGTGACCCCTCATTGGAACGAGCTCAATGAGCTCGTTGATATGGTTTTGTTGAAATATTTTGAAAAATTTAATTTTTTCAACTGCTCAATTTGCATATTACGTGGGCCGATGCGAGCGATTCGTTAGGTAAAAGGTTAAAGAAAAATATCACCTTTGACAGTCTGGTAACTTTCATACTTGACACTGTTTTTGTGTAAAAGCATTTCAATAACATCACAACGTCACTCCAAAGTGTAAAAGCCAATCAGATGCATTCTAGATTCCATGCATGGTGTATCTAGGACAATTCCAAATGTCTGTATCGTACTGTGTGACATTAAATATGCACAGCAATCATGGTATAATAGACCAATCACAGAATTGAAATTCAAAATGGGTGAAAAAATTGGAAGGAAACAAACAACTTTGGTGGAGTAAACACTTGACAGATCTAAGCGAAAATTCAAATTTTTAGTGCTATATATTAGCAGTTTATTTCAAAATTTATAATCAATTTTTATTTTGCAACAGTTTATAATATCTATTTAAAACCTTCGCCAAAACCATATGCACAGGGGTTCAAAATTAAATGAAGCCTGGAAGTGCAAGATCCATCTATCCCCAAAATCTTATGAGAAAAACCTTGGCTGAACTTGGAAAGTAAGGCTATATGTTAATTTTTGGGGTGGCATAGTCTTACGGAATACAAACAAAAGTTAAGCTACAGCCTTAATGTTCAAACTTGTACTGAGCAGAGCAGAATTTGACAATTCAAAGGCCCCCACACTTCTTGATCAGGGTTCCATAACTGAAAAAAATGAGAATTTTGCTAAATGCAATATCACTCTGCATGTAGAAGTTTCTTGACAATATTGTCTTCAAAACATAACTGCCAATTCATAAACCCTCGAAAACCTTCATGCACAGCCGGATTTTCACTTCTTTATCTGCCCAAAATTTTTACATAGTTGCCTGAAAAATTTTTAGGAGGGCAAGCCTTTGAGTCTATGCTCATTACAAAACTACAACAGTATGAATATTTATTCTCAAGTATTGTTTTCCCCAAACAAAGCTTTTGACTCATCTCTGGAAAAATTTCACTGAGGCCCTTCCATCAACAGGTTACGAGCTATGTTCTATGTATTTATTTTGACAATGTTTTTACATCTTTGTTGGCTGCCTGTACAGGCAGCCAACAATAATGTGGAAGCGCTATTAAATATTCTGCTTGTGTGTCCTGTATATATGATAGTTATTATCACAAGAGGCCCCAAGGGACCTTAATCACTCACCTGACAAAGTGGTTCAAAGAAGTAATTTGGGTCACATTCAGTTAGTCATGATTCATCAACACTACAGAGGAATGAAGTCATGAAATTATTCATAACTCTGGTATCCATGTCAGATGATTATTATCATAGGTCTTCATGGCTGTTTCCAGTTATATCAGTGGTAGACAAGCACTGCCAAACTTCCAAGGGTTGTTATGTCACTGCAGTTTAAAAGGCACATTTTATGGAAAAACACTAAGGAACAGATTTGAAGAAACTTGAACCTAACCTGCCCCCCCCCCCCCACCCCAACAGAGAGCCAAAATATTAACCCAGGGACTCGATTTGAACAGACTTTAATCTGACCCCGTAAAGATGTTTTATACCAAATATGAAAGGATTCTGATTGGTGGATCTGTAGAAGATTTTTAAAGAAATTTCCTCATATGGCACTAAGTTAAACTTGGGACCCAATATAAAGCCCAAATATTAACTCAAGGTCCCGATTTGAACATACTTGAATCTGGCCCCCCCCCCCCCCCCCCTCCCAAGAGATGTTGCATACCAAATATCAAAACATTTTCACTGGTGGATCTGATGAAGAAGACTTTTAAAGAATATTCCTCATAATTCCATAGAGAGCCCAAATATTAACCCAGGGACTCGGTTTGAACAAACTTGAATGTGACACCCCTAGAGATGTTACATACCTTTATGAAGGAATTCTGACTTGTAGATCTGAAGAAGATTTTTTTAAGAAATTTTCTCATATTGCACTAAGTTAAAATTCGGACTCCCATGGGGAGCCCAAATATTAACCCAGGGACTCGATTTGAACAAACTTGAATCTGACCTGCCGAGAGATGTTGTATACCAAATACCAAAAGATCATGACTGGTGGATCTGAAGAAGAAGATTTTTAAAGATTATTCCCCATATTACTAATATTACACTAAGTTTTAATTCGGTGCCCCATAGGAAGCCCAAATATTCACTGAGGGACTTGCTTTGAAAAAACTTAAATATGACCCTCATAACAATGATGTATATCAAATATTAAAATATTCTGACTAGTGGATCTGAAGAAGAAGATTTTTAAAGCTCACTTCCCATACTGCCCTAAATTAAGATTCGAGCTCCTGTATTGAGCCTAAAACGAACGGAGGAGGTTAATTTGAACACACTTGTATCTCATGCCCCTATGGATACTGTATACCAAATATCACAAGATTTTGATTAGTGGTTCTGGAGAATTTTTTTTTTTAAATTTTTGCAAATATGCTGACTCAGCAATTTTTCGATGCCACCCACCCCCAGCCTATAGAACACCCTGACACAACTGATGGTAATTTCTTTTTAACATTCCATTCTACTGATCCTAAGGATGTTTCATACCAAATAACAGTTCTCTGTTCCATGTGGTTTGGGAAACATGGGCATTTGAAAATATTTCTATTTTTAGCTCCTGGGGTTCCCACGGGGACACAGGAAACTTTTTTTGCATGAATCAAGTACTTATTAATAGAAAATTTGGCAGGCCAAAAATACTGCCCATCCCATTACGAAAGCAAATATTGTTCCACGAACTTCGTTTCAACAAACTTGAATCTATACCTCAAAAGGAAGCTCCATACCAAATATCAAGTGATTATACCCACTGGTTCATGAAAAGAAGATTTTTTTTTTAAATTTTGGAGCATTTTTCCCTACCCCACCATATAGAGCGTGGCAACTTTATTTGAACAAACTTGAATTGACATATGATGAGGAATATGCACACCAGATTTGGTTCAATTTAGTCCAGTGGTTTCTGAGGAGAAGTTGATAATGTAAATGTTGTTCTATCCCTGGGTAAGCTTTCAATCACAGCTTTCCACCGATGAGCCTAAACTTTAAGGACCTGCAAATTGCCAATTTTGATCGAATCAAATATTGAATGGAATTGGAGAAAACAAATTGAATTTGAATCAAACTTCAAACTGAATCACAGTTAATGAATAAATCATCAAAAGAAAAGTGTTTTACTAAAATAATACCCTCGATTATTATAAGTTATGTAGAGTGCATTTTTCACCTCTCCACTTCCCACACTATAAACGGCGATATAAACCAATATACTAGCTATTGACTGAAACTCTCGAATTGTTGACTTTGTAGCTTCAAAACTGCAGCAATAAGGCCTAAAAAAATAAAAAATCTGTTTCTCAGGCCCTTCTGCATGGTCCTTTTGGCTGCCGCATGCTCTCTTTTTATAACCAATTTAAACTTAAAAAAAATAAAAATTAAATTGTTTATGTCTGATATTTTACCTAAGTTAAAAAAATTGATGAATTTGTCCCTTGAGTGCAAGAAGGCTTTGCAATGCCAAAGCATTGCAAAGCCTTCTTGCACTCAAGGGACGAAGTACATCACCACCCGTGCTATTCTGTATATTATGAGGCCTAAAACTTGAACCAAGAACATGAACTTTTTGATGGCAAAGTAGAAATTACTGAAATAAAAAATAAAATAAAAAAACGCTCGCCCGCATGCAATTTCACAAATAATGGCCTGAGAAACAGAAGATCTACCTTGTGTGGCCTAAACATTTTTAAATGAACCTGGCTGATAGGGCTGATACCTCACTTTTATCACGTTTTCCTGGTAAAAAAAAACTTCGTTTCAAATCAGATTGATTCCTCCATTTGGTCGTAAAGCTATTTGTTTTAAATAAAAATGCAGAATGACTAAAATGAAATGATAATTCAAGGCCAAATGGAGTTGATCCGCTGGTAAATTAAAGCCTGCTCTACTTCTGTTTATATAATAATCAGGGATATTCTTTTAGAAAACTTTGCTTTTGACGATGTATCCAGTAACTGTGATCGAACAGAACAATACTCAATTTTAAATAATGTGATCAATGTATGGAACAAATCATTTATTGAAATTGAACAGCTGAATAACTTTTCAAAGTTATTTTCGAAATGTCAAACCATTCTAAATCTACCCAACTGGAATGACTGCAACTCACTCTTATATGGGAGTGAAAGATAGTGAAAATTATACAAGTTTTAAAACAGTCCCAAAGTTTATCATTTTATCAGGAAGGTTTGGAAACTGATATGCTTCAAACCTGGAAAAACGAAACACTGGCTTACTTAAAACCAGAGGCTCAAGTGAGCCTAAAATGCTCACCTGGCTTAAGTTGTCAAAAGAGATGAGTGTATCAGTTAGTGACAACCAAAGGCAATTTTTTTGGGCCATTCATTTCTGCAGGTGTTGGGAAAGCTTTCTACAAGCTCTGTTCTGTGAATTTTTGTTTTTGTTTTCAACTACTGTGGTTCTCTCTACCCCCCCCCCCCCCCCCTCCCCACCCCCCAAAAAAGAAAAAAAAAATTCTGGCATACATGAAATACTTATGGCCCAGTTATATACTACCTAACAAATATCGTTCACATCTGCGCAATGAATCTGAAAATAGAAATATTGAGTGTAGCCCAATTTTTGACTTAATGAGTTTCTTTGAAAAAAGTGAATCTGCATCACTAAAGTAAGTTCCAAAAAAGAAATCTAAGCATTATTGCAAGTGGCTTATAAAAAGAGGATTTTAAAAGCATATTAGGCTTCTGGAGCATTAACCCCTCCCTAAGGGATTTAGTAATTTGGAGGGAAAAATCAGAAGAGTAAATTCCACCACCCTGAAGGTGGTAACAGCTTCATTTGAACAAAGGAGAAAAGGTTTACTCCAAAGATGGTTTGTGCCATAAATGAATGAATTTAGCCCAGTGGTTTTAAAGAATAAGAAAGATTTCAAACTAGAGAAACAGAATTTTACTGCCACCAATAAATTCAAGACTATGTGAAAATGGTTAAAGCATCAAAAATAAACAGAACAGAAAGAGAATTTATGGAGGCATATTTTGGGGGTAAAATATTTTTAAAGAATCAGAAATAGGTTTTCATTAACAGTAATACATGAAATAAAATCTTTGGAACCCATATTGAAGCCTTGAGAGGGTTAAATTAAGGATATTCATACAGGAATGAGAGAAATTCTTTCCAAGAAACCAGAAAAAACATATATGTGCACAGAATTGAAAAGGTTTGATCAAGGCATCAATAAAACCTTTGAAAGCCATACTGAAGTCTTGAGAGGGTTAAATTAATTCTTTTAGAAAACTTTGCTTTTGACGATGTGTCCAGTAACTGTGATCGAACAGAACAATACTCAATTTTAAATAATGTGATCAATGTATGGAACAAATCATTTATTGAAATTGAACAGCTGAATAACTTTTCAAAGTTATTTTCGAAATGTCAAACCATTCTAAATCTACCCAACTGGAATGACTGCAACTCACTCTTATATGGGAGTGAAAGATAGTGAAAATTATACAAGTTTTAAAACAGTCCCAAAGTTTATCATTTTATCAGGAAGGTTTGGAAACTGATATGCTTCAAACCTGGAAAAACGAAACACTGGCTTACTTAAAACCAGAGGCTCAAGTGAGCCTAAAATGCTCACCTGGCTTAAGTTGTCAAAAGAGATGAGTGTATCAGTTAGTGACAACCAAAGGCAATTTTTTTGGGCCATTCATTTCTGCAGGTGTTGGGAAAGCTTTCTACAAGCTCTGTTCTGTGAATTTTTGTTTTTGTTTTCAACTACTGTGGTTCTCTCTACCCCCCCCCCCCCCCCTCCCCACCCCCCAAAAAAGAAAAAAAAAATTCTGGCATACATGAAATACTTATGGCCCAGTTATATACTACCTAACAAATATCGTTCACATCTGCGCAATGAATCTGAAAATAGAAATATTGAGTGTAGCCCAATTTTTGACTTAATGAGTTTCTTTGAAAAAAGTGAATCTGCATCACTAAAGTAAGTTCCAAAAAAGAAATCTAAGCATTATTGCAAGTGGCTTATAAAAAGAGGATTTTAAAAGCATATTAGGCTTCTGGAGCATTAACCCCTCCCTAAGGGATTTAGTAATTTGGAGGGAAAAATCAGAAGAGTAAATTCCACCACCCTGAAGGTGGTAACAGCTTCATTTGAACAAAGGAGAAAAGGTTTACTCCAAAGATGGTTTGTGCCATAAATGAATGAATTTAGCCCAGTGGTTTTAAAGAATAAGAAAGATTTCAAACTAGAGAAACAGAATTTTACTGCCACCAGTAAATTCAAGTCTATGTGAAAATGGTTAAAGCATCAAAAATAAACAGAACAGAAAGAGAATTTATGGAGGCATATTTTGGGGGTAAAATATTTTTAAAGAATCAGAAATAGGTTTTCATTAACAGTAATACATGAAATAAAATCTTTGGAACCCATATTGAAGCCTTGAGAGGGTTAAATTAAGGATATTCATACAGGAATGAGAGAAATTCTTTCCAAGAAACCAGAAAAAACATATATGTGCACAGAATTGAAAAGGTTTGATCAAGGCATCAATAAAACCTTTGAAAGCCATACTGAAGTCTTGAGAGGGTTAAATTAAAAACATCCATACAGGAATCAGATAAATGTTTCTAAGAAACCAGAAAAAAACATATATATTTGCATAGAATTGAAAGAGTTCAACATAAAATAAAATCTTTGGAAAAACACACTGAAGTCATGAGAGGATTAAATTAAAGATATTCACACAGGAATCAGATCACTTTTTCCAAGGAACCAGAAAAAGACATATACAGCACAGGGGTCAGCTGAGTGGGCGAATGGGGCGACGAAGTCGCCTTGTCATTCCTCAAGTCACCTTGGCTAACATTGGGGGCGAAATTCAAGTCGCTCTCCAAAACGTCATTGGGAGACATGGCAGTTTACTGTATTTTCTTATGTTTTATTTCCCAAAAAATAACAACGCTTCTGCATTCACAAAAAGAGTAAACACGGCTGCTGTTAAAATCTGTCATACGGCTCTGAAAATAGCCTAAACTAGCCCAATTTTATATTTCTGAAAAGCGTTGTAATGTCGTAGTTGTTCGAACAATACGCCCCAAATGATAGCAACCAGCACAAAATGCTATTTAAAAACAAAAGTGTCAGCAAAAACCATGAATCACACAAGACACGCAGTGATTAGAATTTATTAAAGTTAACCACCGTTTCAAAACCCCCAAAAATGTGCAGGGGACAGTTCATCCATAAAAATGTCAAAATTACTTACAGTTACATTCTGTTCCACTGAAAAATTGGTTGCATTGAAATTCACCCCTCAATTTGCATTGAAAGTTTTTCTTTGAAAACTTGTGATGGAAGGGGGTTAAATGTAATAAGGCTACGATAGAAATCACACATATTAAGATGGATAAGAATGGCAGGCCTTATAGCACCAGTTGCATGTGTCAATGTAAGATGGTTGACAGAAATTGTCATTTTTCTGAACAGAGTATTAACACCCAGCGCAGCAGGTAAGGGAGACAACTGAAATATTTTGTCATTTACCTTAGAAATAAATTAACTCAAATTGTTAATGACGCTTAATTTACAAAGGATGTCGAAAACTTTTTTAACTACGCTTTTCAATTCAATTGGGACATTCAGAAACCATGAATGACCCAGCTTCTTAGGTGAACTTGAAATTTATTTTAAACACTTTAAATATTTTAAAAAAAATAATATACCTTCTTTTACAGAGAAGAACACTCTCACCATGGGTAATGCTAAATTTCAAATCCACTGCATTGAGGCAAATACACAACTGCATGGTCACCCCAGGCCTAGTCATCACTGTTAGGGAAAGAGTTAAGGTACTCAGAAACCATGGACGACACAATTTTTTGTAGGGGAGGGGGAGGATTTTAACCTACATGACTTAGTTTTGTGTGTGTATGTATGTTTGTGTGACTTTTATTTATTTTTTTCTCCACAATTGTGTCCTCTGTGTACATTTCTTTTGTCACAATGTCAAATACGTTTTGTTTTTTTTCCCTCATGTCCACTGACTTCTCCCTCCTGGCCCCTGACTTATCCCTAAAGTCTCTGGAGGGAGAAGTAACTTCTCCCTAAAATCAGCTGCCAGGCTGACCCCTGATACAGCGTTGAAAGGGTTTGTTTATTCATGGCATCAATAAAATCTTTGGAACCCACTTTGCAGTCTTGAGAGGGTTAAATTAAAGACATGTATACAGGAATCAGATAAATGTTTCCAGCATTGAAAGGGTTCAATAAACATGAAATGAAATCTTGGGAAAACAAACTGAAATCCACAAATTTTCTAATTAAAATAACAAGATTAGAATGTTTTCTAGCAGCAATTTTGTTGATTTAAGAACAATATGTCAATCAAGGTTCTCAGTGAATGAAACTTTTCTCCAGGATAATATCCCTTCTTCCGGTCCTAAGGATGCTTCATTTCAAATAACAGTTCTCTGTTCCTTGTGGTTTGGGATATATGTGCTTTTGAATTTTTTGTGTTTTAGCACCTGGGGTTGCCACTGGGCTCTGAAATTTTTTATTTTTTTTTGTGGGGGCATCAATCAATTACTTAGGACCCACTTATACTACATGCCAAATTTGGTTGAAATTGGCCCACCGGTTCTTGAAATAGACATTTTGGGCAGAGCCCAAAATGGATATGCCCCCACAGAAAGCCCAGATATTGACCAACAACTTTCATTGAACAAACTTGAATCTTCAACACCAAAGGACATTCCATACCAAATATCAAGGCATTCCCTCTGGTGGTTCATGAGAAGAAGATTTTTTAAAGGTTTTTAAGCTTTTGGGGCATAAACTAGAGCCCGAATATGACAGCTGCTTCATTTAAACACAATAGAAAGGGTATACTCCATAGATGGTCTGTGCAATATATGTTTGAATTTGGCTTAGTGGTTGTGAAGAAGATGTCAAGTTTGCAAAAATTTAACGGACAATGAACGCCGGACAAAAGTGATGGCAATAGCTCCCACTGACTTGCAATCAGGTGAGCTAAAAAAAAGAAAATGCTTGGATTCCTACACATCAGACCAACTCACCCACTTTAGGCCTTTTTCGCACTGGAGGCGATGCATGCGCTGCTGGTTGTATAAATCACTCTCTGAGCACACCCCGCTTCTAGTGTTTAAAAGCTACTAAACAAATAAAACAACAACATATTTACCTTAGACTTAACAGTTGTGCAGTGGCGGTAAACTACTACCGAGGTACTATGCATACCACTGCCCCCACCTTCACCCCCTTATCCCCATTTACTTTTCCCTCCGTTTTCATTGAGAAACAGTATTTGTTCCCGTAACTCATCATACGAATAAAGAATCTGCGTGCTTTTATAAGTGGACTGTGTAAATTGTGTTCCACATGGAGACAGCCTTGTATAAGCTGAAGGGTTGTGCTGAATCCCTTTTTGTATTTTATTTATAAAGTTGTGTACATTCTGTTATTCTTGTAATATATTATCATACAGAAATAAATACTGTTTAAACTTTAGTTCAAAACTTGAAATTTTTATAAATGGTCACTGGTCATAATGCACAATAAGATGAAATGAACAGTTGTAGCGGTAACAGTATTTGTAGCGATGTAGCTACAACTGTTGTACAGTTGTAGCTAAATCGCTACACTGTTACCACTACATTACAAGTCAGTTGCATTTCTACACAGAACAATACTCAATATAAAATAATGTGACCAATTAAAATTTGTAAACACTCACGGTTATGGCTTAAGTATATTAAAAAATATTCAAATTTCCGATTTTGAATCAAATCGAATATTAATTTTGTCAAATTGAATTTTGAATTTTCGCATGAGCCTACTAAACTTAGAGTTTTCATGGCCTGAGGCAGGAGTTCACCAAATTTATGCAAAAGAATTGTAATCATCTGATCAACAACTGTTTGCAGAAGCTCTTGCTGCAAAGAACTCTGCTTTCACACTGCCATATCTGTTGGGAAAGGTGTTTCACCTGCCGAGTCCACTCCGAATGTTATGGCTCCACCAATATCATCTGTGTGAATGTCTAAGTCAGTGCTGTTGCAGTCGCACACATCAAAGTC
Organism: Pictodentalium vernedei; assembly: GCA_031216915.1. NCBI lineage: Eukaryota > Metazoa > Mollusca > Scaphopoda > Dentaliida > Dentaliidae > Pictodentalium > Pictodentalium vernedei. The sequence goes on along the minus strand of CM062295.1, from coordinate 715,955,605 downwards.
AACATCAAACATTGTACTTCATGTTACAAATGTGTTTGACTGTTTATAGTTTGTTCAGTTTCTAATTTGTATTACAAATCACTTCTCGTCAATACAGACACAAGCTAGGCCCACACCACAGACTGAGAGATCTCTCAGATGTCAAAGGTATCCAGCAATCACCCTTGACACTAGATCAAAATCAGCAGCTGTGTTTACATAAACAAGACATCCATGACGTTACTGTGCCTGGTACCACCTGCCTCACTTCCATCATATTTCTGACTTCAACTGATGCCAGCAGGACCATGGCACCAAACCTAAAATGTGTCATGGTCAAGAGAACCACAATCAAGACTACCGACAACAAGGTCATGTCCATCGACAACAGTGACATGTATTATTGCTGTGGCAACTTTTGGAAGACCACACAGGAATGTGAGAATGTTTAGTATCAAGTACCTCAACCAACACAAACTTAGGGTCAATGGTGGAGATATGGGCAGTGCAGAGGCAAGCAACAAAGCCATAGCTGATATTCATGGCAACATGTTCTTTTTACCTTGTATTTTGAGTTTCTGGGAAGTCACATGTCTTATGAGCTGATCTTCATTTACAAAAGTCAAGTTATACAGGCAATGGGCAACCCTATTACCTAACAGGCTACAACATTGATAATATCAACCTTGAGTATTACATGGTCCCCATGCCATAAGTGTCCAGGAGCATCCATCACAAGTCCTTGTGAAAAGAATGAAGGAAATTCTACAACTCAAAGATCACAAAGGTTGTGGTTATCATTGAGGGTGTACCTAGCCAGTTCTAAAGCCAGCGGATGTGCATCTACCAGCATGGGGACGAAAAATTGATAGCTCCCATCTAAGGGTCACCCCAAATAAGCATACCAAGTTTCAAAGCAATCCGATCATAAATGTACTCTGTAGGGTATGCCAAAGGAATATATTGATGCATAACTAATTTCAAAGTTTTTGATGCAAATGGAAGAAAATCAATAGCTCCCATCTAAAGGTCACCGCAAATAAGCATACCAAGTTTCAAAACGATCTGATCATAAATGTGCCCTGTAGGGAGTGCTATAGGAATATATTGATGCATAACTGAACTAAGTTCAAAGGTTGTTGGCAACACCGAAGGTTTTTGACAGAAATGTAGGAAAATTGATAGCTCCCCTCTAGAGGTCACCCCAAACAAGGATACCAAGTTTCAAAGTGATCCAATCATGAATATATCCTGTAGGGTGTGCCAAATGAAAATATTGATGCACAACTGCACTAAATTCAAAGATCGATGCCAATGGCAATGTTTTTTGACGGAAATTGAAGGAAATAAAAAGCTCCCGTCTGGAGGTCACCCCAATCAAGCATACCAAGTTTCAAAGTGATCTGATCATAAATGTGCCCTATAGGGCATGCCAAAGGAATATATTGATGCATAACTAAACTGAGTTCAAAGGTCATTGCCAACGGCCACATTTTTTGATGGAAATGGAAAAAAATCAATAGCTCCCATCTAGATGTCACCCCAAACAAGCATACCAAGTTTCAAAGTGATCCGATTATAAATGCAACCTGTCCAGTGTGCCAGAGGGAACGAAGTATGTATGTACATATGTATGTTGATGAAACAGCAAGTGATGGTAATATCTCAGCTCGACTTTGTCAAGTTGAGCTAATAATACATCCATTTTCAGCTTTTTCGGCAAGGGGGATAACTTTAAGGCCTGTTTTCTTCCTCACTAACAAGATAGGGAAAATCTATTCAGATTTTTTTCTAACTTCCAATGATATATGAAAAAAAAATGCAGAAGAGTAATTTTCTCGTTCTCAAAATGTACACAGGACCCACCCTAGCCAATGGATTAATAACATCACATTGAAATTGCAAATTTGTAATTGTAACTTGATCTCATTGTTCATACATGTATCACACCCAGTGTGTGAGAGCCTCAATGCACTAACCTTAGCCCTTCTGCATCCATGATTGATGAGTATGATAAAAGAAGGACAATAACATGGAAGAGGTCCTTTTGTATTTGCCAGAGGATATAATTAACTCTTAAAATATATTTTTCCAACTGGTGACCTGAAAAAGAGAACATGTTCTTCATTTTAAATAGTTGATTGCTAGAAGCCACAATCATGACTCTACAGAAAAGTGCTGAAAGCCACTTTAGTGACTTTACTCTCTATGGATTAGGTCGTTTGTTTGCTCAGCGATAGAAATTTTTATTTAAAAAATGTTTTATTACAATTTATTGGAAAGGGCCAACAGGCACTCTCCAATAAATTGCAATAAAACAATTATTAACAATATTATTGCTAAACTAGAGTTGCCTTTTATATCTTTGAAAACATTACTCATGTTACAAATCACCGTTGAAAAATAATGTTACACATGACCAGTCAAAGCAATTGCTGCCTTGTTCAATGGCTTCTTCTGATTTTCTTTCTTTCTTGTTTCTTCTAGTTTGGTCTATTTGAAATGTATTGTACAAAAATGTTATCATTTTTTACAGATCAGTATTTCAGGGTGGTCCTTCCAAAATTTTTCTCCTATAATATCACAATGTAAAACGTCAATTTTCTGGGTCAATTTTGCAGATGATTTTGCTGAGGAAAAAGTAACAGATCCACTTGCCGAGGATGAGGAATCTTCAGAATCCTGAAAGTAACAAATGAGAGAATATTACATGGGAAATTCTGCTGAAGTGGAATCTTGTTATTATTAAATAAATAGTCAGCAAAACATGTTTGGGTAACAGGGATATCTCATAATGAAGAATTTTGTTGACTACTTTTCAGATGACATTTAGGTTATTACCACAATGTGGATTTCTGAGATTGTGTATTGAAGTTGCGACCTCGTCTCTGAGCATATATCAATATCCATTAGTATGAGTCAATATATGACCCAGAGGAGAGGTCGTGACTTCGATACACCATCTTGGAACCCCATGTAGTGGTAATCAACAATTTATCGTACAGTATTCCTCCCTTTCTTGACTTGTTCGCATATATTTTGACAATTATTCAGCATCTTTGAACTGATTTTTTTATGAATGAAGATCCTGATGTCATGAAATTGTGTTTTTGCAATGCACATGATGTAAACCACATTCATTGTTCTACTTGTACTATATCCACTGAAGTTTATAGTAGTGTTTCAACTGTGTGTTTCTTTGTTTTATTGTTCAGGTTTAACCCTTTACCCAATGCAGACGATATCAAAATTTATTATTTTAAATATCATTTTTTAATTTTTTTCAAAAAAATTCAACAAAACCATATCATGTGACCCCTCCTTGGAACGAGCTCAACGAGCTCGTTCCAAAGAGGTTTCCCATGATGTGGTTTTGTTGAAATTTTTCGAAAAATAATATTTTTTCAGCTGCTGAATTTGCATATTACGCGGGCGGATGCGAGCAATTCGTTGGGTAAAGGGTTAAAGCATAGTAGGTCTATATAAGATATCATCATGGCAAAAAATTATCTTGTCTAATTTATTTTGCTGAGTTGGTGATTTATTTATCTTTTAATTACAGTCGTCAAAACGGTGGCCTCGACATGAGTGATCAATTTTCTATGAGTGTAGGTGAAAAACATTCTCTTTCTTGACCACAGTAAACAAGCACTGATTCACTTCTCGGGATTCCAACAGGATAAGCGTAGGATAACTACTAGCACTCTGGTCATGTAATATCAGCAGTTCCCTCAGTGCATTACTTTCACAAAGAACTAACAATTCAACTGTTTGTATCTTGTTTGACTGAGGTTAACCTTTTACCCAATGCAGACGATATCAAAATTTATTATTTTAAATATCATTTTTTCAAATTTTTCAAAAAATGTCAACAAAACCATATCATGTGACCCCTCGTTGGAACGAGCTCGTTCCAATGAGGGGTCACATGATATGGTTTTGCTGATATTGTTTGAAAAATAATATTTTTTCAACTGCTGAATTTGCATGTTACGCGGGCGGATGCGGCCGATTCGTTGGGTAAAGGGTTAACAAGTAATTAGCTCACCTGACTGAAAGTCAGGGTGAGCTTTTCTGATCACTTTTCGTCCGTCGTCCGTCGTCCGGCGTCCGTCGTCCGGCGTGAAGGTGGTGTTTGGGTCTTTTTCTTCCAAACCACTGGCCGCATGTTAATGAAATTTCATGTGAGTAGGGGTTATATAGCGGCATTTTGATTTTTGGGCAAATTAGGTTTCGGCTCATATTGAGCAGAGGGGTGGGGCAAAAATGCTCCAATTCTTAAAAAATCTTCTTCTCAAGAACCAGCAATAGCAGAGACTTGATATTTGGTATGCAGCTTCCTTTTGAGGTGTAGACTCAAGTTTGTTCAAGAGAAGTTTGTAGGTCTATACTTGGCGATGTTATGGGAGGAGCAAAAATTTTGGCCCCACCCCAAATTTCTATTTTTTAAACCGAGAGGCCAATTTGAACCAAATTTTATGTGAGGGCTTATTGGGTCATAAGTACCTAATTTATGCAGAAATTTTTTTTCCTGTAGCCCCGTGGGAACCGCAGGAGCTAAAAATAGAAAAAAATTAAAACGCCCATATCTCCAAAACTGCACGGCACCGAGAATTTTTATTTGGTGTGAAGCTTCCTTAGGACCAACAGAAAGAACTGGTAAAAAAAAATTGCCATCGGTTTTATCATAGGGTACAGTTTCGGGACTTTGAAAAAATGCTGAGTCAGCACTTTTTAACACTGTAGGCAATGGGAAAAACATTAAAAAATCTTCTTCTCCAGATCCAGCAGGCAGAATCTTTTGATATTTGGTATGCAACATTGGAGGGTGGATCTGATTCAAGTTTGTTCAAATCGGCCCCCTGGGTTCATATTTGGGCTCAGTATAGGAGCCCGATTTTGAACTTAGTGCATTTCAGGCAAATTTCTTAAAAAATCTTCTTCTCCAGATGCAGCAGGCAGAATCTTTTGATATTTGGTATGCAACATTGTGGGGTGGATCTGATTCAAGTTTGTTCAAATTGGCCCCCTGGGTTTATATTTGGGCTCAGTATAGGAGCCCAAATTTGAACTTACTGCATTTCAGGTAAATTTCTTTGAAAATCTTCTTCTCCAGATCCAGCAGGCAGAATCTTTTGATATTTGGTATGCAACATTGTGGGGTGGATCTGATTCAAGTTTGTTCAAATCGGCCCCTTGGGTTTATATTTGGGCTCAGTATAGGAGCCCAAATTTGAACTTAGTGCATTTCAGGCAAATTTCTTTGAAAATCTTCTTCTCAAGATCCAGCAGGCAGAATCTTTTGATATTGGGTATGCAACATTGTGGGGTGGATCTGATTCAAGTTTGTTCAAATCGGCTCCCTGGGTTTATATTTGGGCTCAGTATAGGAGCCCAAATTTGAACTTAGTGCTTTTCAGGCAAATTTCTTAAAAAATCTTCTTCTCCAGATCCAGCAGGCAGAATCTTTTGATATTTGGTATGCAACATTGTGGGGTGGATCTGATTCTATTTTGTTCAAATCGGCTCCCTAGATTCATATTTGGGCTCACTATAGAAGCTCGAATTTGAACTTAGTGCATTTCAGGCAAATTTCTTCAAAAATCTTCTTCTCCAGATCCTGCAGGCAGAATCTTTTGATATTTGGTATGCAACATTGTGGGGTGGATCTGATTCCAGTTTGTTCAAATCAGCCACCTGGATTCATATTTGGGCTCACGATAGAAGCCCAAATTCGAACTTAGTGCATTTCAGGCAAATTTCTTTGAAAATCTTCTTCTCAAGATCCAGCAGGCAGAATCTTGTGATATTTGGTATGCAGCATCCTTAGGGGGGTGAGATTCAAGTTTGTTCAAGCCCTGTCCCTAGGTCCATATTTGGGCTCACTGTGGGAGCTTGAATTGTAACTTTGTTCGAAATGAGGAATTTTCTTAAAAAATCTTCTTCTTCAGATCCAGCAGTCCGAATGGTTTGATATGTGGTGAGTAGCATCCTTGGGGGGAGGGGGGGATTCAAGTGTGTTAAAGCCAAGTCCATGGGTCCATATGTGGGCTCCCTGTGGGAGCCCAAATTATAACTTAGTCAATATGAGGAATTTTTCTTTAAAAATCTTCTTCTTCAGAATCAGCAGTTGGAATGTTTTGATATTTGGCATGGAGCAACCTTGGGGGCTGAGATTCAAGTTTGTTCAAGCCAAGTGGTTCATATTTGGGCTCACTATGGGAGCCTGAATGACAACTTAGTTCAAAATGAGGAATTTTCTTTAAAAATCTTTAGATCCAGCAGATGAATGCTTTTGATATTTTTTATGCAGCATCCTTAGGGGGGTAAGATTCAAGTTTGTTCAAGCCATGTCCCTAGTTCCATATTTGGGCTGATTGTGGGAGCTCGAATTGTAACTTGGTTCAAAATGAGGAATTTTCTTTAAAAATCTTCTTCTTCAGATCCAGCAGTCGGAATGTTTTGATATTTGGTGTGCAGAATCCTTAGGGGTGTGAGATTCAGGTTTGTTAAAGCCAAGTCCCTGGGTTCATATATGGGCTCCCTGTGGGAGCCCGAATTATGACTTAGTTCAGTATGAGGAATATTCTTTAAAAATCTTTTTTTAGATCCACTGGTCAGAATATTTGGATATTTGGTTTCAGCTTTTCTTAGGAGGAGCAGATGCAACTTGTGGAAATCAATTCTCTGGGTTGATATTTAGGCTACCATGTCAGGTGAGCGCCCTCAGGCCCCCTGGGGCCTCTTGTTTTGCTGTTTCTGGTGCTACTAAAAAAAACTCACAAGAGTAACAACTTCCATATTTGTTTTCAAATACTTTCAAGAACCTTTGGGGACTCAGAATCCATTTTCAAGCAAATTTTGAAGGCTTTTAAAATTTATTTTGGAATGCAAGGATTCCAAATACATGTATAATTTTTTCAATTTTTGCTTGAAACATGTAGCTTACTAGTATAATCCTTCATTGGAACAAGCTCATTGAACTTGTTCCAATGAGGGCTTATGATCTATGTGATTGCTGCAAAAAAATGCAAATAGAATAAACATGTTTCAAATATTAACCCTTCCAATACTGAAACCCTGATGGGATTGTTCTAGGTCAGTAGAATTTATTTACAACAAAATGAGTGAATATATTTTGTCTTTGTGAGAAGGTTCTATACTAATTTGATCCCATCCAGCCCTAAAGGGCTATGGGATTAAATTGTTACTGAATCTCCTCAACATTTCTTGTTTATCTCATCGTCTTATCACTGAAGGACAAATTGCAGAGCTAAGAGGTAAAGATTTTTCAGATTCAGTTTTGGTTCAGTTGCATAAAAAAATCTCCATTTTTTTTTTTTTTTTTTTTATGTGTTAAGATCATTAGGCCACACAAAGTAGATCTTCTGTTTCTCAGGCCATTATTTGTGAAATTGCATGCGGGCGGGCGAGCGGTTTTTTATTTTATTTTTTATTTCAGTAATTACTTCTTTGCCATCTAAAGTTCATGTCCTTGGTTCAAGTTTTAAGCCTCATAATCTACAGAATACCAAGGGTGGTGGTGTATTTCATCCCTTGAGTGCAAGAAGGCTTTGCAATGCTGAAGCATTGCAAAGCCTTCTTGCACTCAAGGGTCAAATTCATCAATTTTTTTAACTTAGGTAAAATATCAGACTTAAATCATTTAATTTTAACTTTTTTTAAGTTTAAATTGGTTATAAAAAGAGAGCATGCGGCAGCCAAAAGGACCATGTGGGAGGGCCTGAGAAACAGATTTTTTATTTTTTTAGGCCTTAGTAAATAACACTCCAGGCTCCTTAACTTGGAAGAAATCTACAATGGTTTGTACGACACCACTAGCTACAAAAGCCCTGTAAGTATCTCCATTGGGTTCAGTGTAACTTCCCTATGGTCATTCCTTGGGGTTCTAAGAGATCAGTTACTTAAGCCTATACAATCTGAAAATAAAGGAAATTTGTATCAAATTTTAACATATAGCATATTTAATATAACTATAATAATAACAGTTAACATATTTAATTACATAAAAACATCAATAATTTAATCATTTGCCCCACCTCTGCATTTGATTGGTTGAAAGCATACAGCATGAAAGTCGTCAAAATCGTATAAACCAAATCCCATCATGATTTGGAATGTCTCTACACGTTCACACATCCGATCCAACTTTGAAGACTCTGGAAGCCCCGCCCACTCAATCCAATTGTCACCGTGAGGGCGTGACGGCAGACTGATAGATGGATAACAAGCTTGTAAACAAAGATCAATGATCGATTTTTCATTGCCTCCAGTCAGCGAGAATATAATGATAATTTCTCGGGAACAATTGAATTTAATAAAATATACCAAAGTGGGAGACGAATAAAAGATCATACACCCAAACATGACATTGGGGGAACTTAAGAAAATGTTTTTAATGATATTGTTATGTGACTTGCTAAATATCTGTCGTCTGCGATCGAAAATCAAAACAACAAACAATTTGACAATGATTGACGTGACTTGTTTGTGGCACACTTTCCTGAGTTTGACTGTTGTCTTTTGCGAAAATTAAAAGTTTTTCGTTCACGTACACATACCTTTTATATTTTAATATTACAGCCGGATTAAATTATAAGAAATAACTGTTGATGAAAATTTTCGGTTTATATCGCATAAATCGAAGGAAAACAACAGTTATTTCTTAAATAGCATTGATATTCGGAAGTAGGATGTAAAATTCTCGATACAGAGAAAGTAAAAATTTCTATATCTTCACTGCAGATTGTCATTTTCTTGTGATGTTTTCTATAAACAAAAGTTACGTGTATAATGGACAACACAATCAGTTAACAAAACCACACAAATACAATTATAAGTACATGATTTAACTCTTAACCTGCTGAGTATTTTCAAGATATTTTTCATTAAATCTTGTCATGGCTGCTCTGAAGCAGCCATGACTAGATTTAATGAAAAATTTATCTAAAAAATTCATTTACGGAGGGGAAATTTGATTAAATTGCCTAAATCATACTTATTTCAGTAGCAAGAGAAATCGTGTCCTGGCAGAAATATCCACCAGCAGCATGCAAGAGCAGCCAAGCAATTACCTAAATATGTTTTTCAGTACTTTCCATGATTCTTTCAAAGAAAGCCAAATTTTCAAGCACATTTAAGGGCTCAGAATTCCAGTTTAATATTCAAACACTTTATCCCTCTGCACACTGATGTGAAAATTTCAAGCAGCAAATTTTTCTCATAATGCAACTGGGAATGAAACAAACTCAAGCTTGTTTGACAGAGCTCACCGACCTCTATTAAGCAAGACTGAATTGGTTAATTTCTGAGTTGCATTTTGAGAAAAATTTACTGCTTGAAATTTTGATATTTTGACATCAGTGTGCAGAGGGTTAGTTAGCAGAACGATGATGAATGGTCATTCTCCAATAAACAGTAACAAAACATACTCATGTGACCAGTTATTTTTGTTTTTAACCCTTTACCTAACACAAAAAGCAAACGACACTTGCAAACAAAATTCTTGAATAACTATTTTTTTTCATTTTTTGTCTCAAAAACATGTTATGACCCCTCATTGGAATGAGCTCGACGAGCTCATTCCAAAGAGGGGTCATAACCTATGTTTTTCAGACAAAAATGCAAATTAATTGGCGATTTTTGTGAATAGCGCCGGCCGGTTTTGGATGTTATGTTGGGTAATGGGTTAACAGAGTACACAGGAAACCCTATTAACTGAATACCCACTTTGTCAACGAAAATTATTCAATCAGCAGGTGTATTCAATTAACAGGGATTGTGTCTCTTTCCTGCATTCTATATACTTAGCATTTATTCTATTATATCTTGTTTGACAGAGCTCCTTAAATGCCTGCATTGGATGTACTGAGGTCAAATAGGTCTATAAACAAAGGAAAACTGGGGAGAATCAGGGTTATTTCTCGACAGGTTGCAAGATTTTTTATTCAATTAACAGGAGTTTACTCTATAACCTATATTCGATTAACAGGTAAAATTTGTAATGGATGTATGGTAAATGGTTTTGTGTTGGGAAATTATATTCAATTAACAGTGTTATTCAGTAAAGAGATATCCAATTACGAGGGTTGCATTGTCTAAAACACAACCAGAAAATATGAAGTCTTTTAATTACAGAAAACTGCGCTTTTCAGTCAAGTCCAATTTTGGGCTTCCAGTACAACTATATTACAGAATGTATGAAACAAAGGTGTTATTTATGCAGTTTCACTGGCTATTCTAATCACACATAAGTTAAGTATGCATCACAGAAGTGTATCTGAACAATGTAAGTTCAGAATGTGGGTTTTATTAGCGTTTTAGTGCCACTCTTGAAAGCCATAAAATGTACTGAAGGCTCGAAATAAAGCAAGTAAAAGCAATCTGCTGCCAGCAACTTCACACTTAAAACGAGGGTTTTCAAATCTGACTTGTATTTCCCTAAGCTGTGCTGAAACTCACCTATGGAATTCCTAAATTTTTTGTCAAGTTCTTATTTAATTGCATGATGTTTGTTTAGCTTTGATGACACTTTGAACACCTAGGGTAGTATCACGCCAAGAAAGTACAACTAGTTGAGTGCTAGAAGCCACTATCATCCCTCTACTGAAAAGTGGTAAAAGACACTTTAGTGGCTTTATAATGTAGGCATTAGCTTTTTCTTTGCTCAGCAGTAGAAAAAAAAGTTGATATAAAATTGTTTTGTTCAAATATAATGGCGCTTTCCATTCAATTTTAAAAAAAACATATTTTTTAACAAAATCCTTTTTAACTAAGGCTTCCCGTAATGGTAGCGTGACATCTTTGAAAAACAATTCTCCCGTTACAAATCACCTTTGTAAAATAATTTAGCACTCAACCAGTTAACAGGTGAAAGAAACCGGAATATCTAAACAGAACCAAGTAGTTGTATGTAACTCTCAGACTATCTAACTTGGCTTAAGCAGGGTTAGCAGTGACAGAAGAAAAGTGTGGTGTCAACATGCTGTATGCCTCAGCACACTGCACCACCATCTCCCATGAGGACATCTGGGATTTAGTACAGTGTTGTATTCCAAAGGGAACATGGAGGAAATTGTCTTAGTCAAAAGAGTGAAAAAGTGCCATAACTCTGGGAACAATTATTGGGCTGTACCCGTTCCTTGTGCATATCCATCCCCCCTTGCGGGTTTATCAGCATATCAAAGGAGATCCAAATCCGACTGATGGCTTTGAAATTACAATCCAGAACATACTTCTTTGTCCAAAAAGGTCCATAACTCTAGAAAAATAATGGGACAGACCCGTTACTTGTGGATATTCTTTTGCAAAGTGGGTCCATGAGCATTCCAAGAATAAATCAAATCCAACATGCAGTGAATGCAAAGTGGGTCCATGAGCATTCCAAGAATAAATCAAATCCAACATGCAGTGAATGCAATACAGAGGTCGTTAAAATTTTCTACGCCAATAGAGTTCAAAAGGGCCTTAACTCTAGGAAAATGTTTTGGATGGAACCTATTCCTTGTGCATATCCATTCCCCCATGTGGGCCTATCAGCATACCAAAGGAGATCCAAATCCGACCAATGGCTTTGAAGTTACAATGCAAATTTTTTGTATGGAAAGACGGATGGACAGAGAGATGGAGACAGATGGATAGATGGCTGGACTAATGGACAATGGTGGGATGGATGGATGGATGGATGGATGGAGGGCTTCAGTAGATACCCCCAAAGCCTCCTTTGGAGGTCGGGGGCACAATAAGAAGAAATGTCTCGTCAAAAAGAAACAAAAGAATTTTGGCATTTCTTCAAGAAAAACAATGTGCCACAAAACGCCAGCGAAACTGGCCAAAAGCTTGATGGGGCCAGTGTTGAAATGACTAGCGATACTGTGCTATCCAATCTACTTCATCAAGTCTGTTCGCGTCTTTGGAAAAACCTCTCGAATAATATCAGTGCATCAGGCCATCGCTTTGCAATGATTTTTCAATGCATTGGAGAGTGCCAAGAGGCTCTCTTCAATGAATTGTAACAAGACAAATCCATATGAACCAATTCCATCAACCAAAAATGATCTAGCACTCTGTAGGTTAATTACACTCTACGAGTTAGTTACTCTGGTTTTTTAACACTCTACAAGTTAAGTACTCTGGTTATTTGTTGCAGTGCCATAGAATTACCTTGTTGTCAGTTACACTTGGTAACCTTTTACACATCATAATGGCCATAATAAGACTGCACTATTTACAGAATTTCCATTCAAATTTTATTATTTTTTGCCTCTCAGAAACATAGCTTATCATCCCAATTAGAACAAACTCATTGAGCTTCTTCTAATGAGGGGTCATAAGCAATGTTTTTTGGGGCCAAAAAATGAATTTTTTTTATTTATTCAAGATTTTTTTTTAAAGTGTGGACTGCTATTCATGTTAAGTAGAGGGTTAAACATGTATTTGGTACAGATGTTTATCACTCAGCTGCTTCAAATCCCCTTGTGGAGCCTGACAGTTACTCACCACTGCAGTTCTCTCAGGGTACTCTGACTTCCTTCACCCATAACATTGTCAGACATGAGGTGACTCTGGATGTTGAAAGTGTTGTTAAACCCCAATAAATAAACAGTGCTGGTGAATGATCATAGATTAAGACTTCAGGGATAAGGAGTAATGAACATTTGTTGTCTGTGACAGTAGTTGATGTTTATTTGAAACTTATTCCAGTAAATTTGTGTTGTTATATACTTCACGATCTTTCCTTCATAGGGGACTATTTTCAGACACAGACACTGTGGAAAAACAACACATCTTAAGCTGTAATGTAATCCCAGGACTTAAATAAGCTGCTGCTTTTATCTCATTCCTTTTAAGGTTCTTTTGTGGGGGGTTTTGGATCATATAATCAATAGAATCATCAACTCGTCCTTAGTTTATATTGAAAATTTACAAAACTTGCCAAGTAAATTAGGCCTGAACGTGGCTAAAGTTCGGTCCACACCTAATTTACTGAACTCGTTTTGTAAATTTAGATATAAACTGAGGACCAAGCCACAAAATAAGCTTACTGTCATCTGCAAAATGAGGTCCTCAGAGGGTGAATTTAGTTATGCTACCCTGCACAGCAGGGTAGCGTCACTAAATTTACCCTCTGTGAACCTCAGTCTGAATCTGGGTCTCAAAAACTAAACAGAAGGAGGTACCCAGAGGATAAACTGGCCCACAGAATGGGATAGAATCATCAAATTCACCCTCTGGAGTCCCCAATCTGCAAATGTCAGGCTGCTTATTTTCAGGCCTGCTGAGGACTCATTGGAAATCCTCAGGATCTTGAACACTTACTGCAAACTACAGATATATGCCTACTGATATTTGTCTATTCAATCCAGGGTTGTTGCACTTAAAAAATTAGGTCAATGGCCTCTTTTGGATATTTATAGATCAAGCAAGATTAAAGCAACTTGTGCTAAATTTTGTCATATATAAGGATTTATCAACTGAAGCAGAAGCAGAAGCAGAATTTGAATTTAATGTGGTAAGATAGGAAAAAGTCTGAATAACTGTCCATTCCTGAAAAAGAAAGAAGATGAGGCCCTAAAGGGGCAGAGGACCCTAATTTTTCAAGACCAACCTCCAAGGCATGGGATCAGAATTTTCTCTGATTTAAAGTTAACCATTACATTATTAAACGTTACTGAATGTCTACTTTCTCAATTCAATGGAAAAAAAAAATTATGCATACCTGCACTCCATTCCTGAAAATTACTATCATGATATAACAGTGGGTGATGTCACAGGAGGAAAGTAGCCCTCTTCACACTGATGTCAAAATACCAAAACTCAAGCAGCCAATTTTTCCCATAATGCAAGTATGAATTTAACCAATTCAATCTTGTTTGACATAGCTTGACAGAGCTTAATGAGCTCTGTCAAACAAGGTTGACTTGGTTAAATTTTTTGTTGTATTATGGGAAAAATTTGTAGGCTGAAAGTTTGATATTTCATCATCATTGTGCTGTTAGGGTTAAATGTGCTTTTATTGCCCAACAAACAAAATAAATAATGAGTCTATATCTATGAATGAAAACAGATGACTAACACTATAACACTATTCTCCTACTCCTAAACTAACACTACATAAAAATATCAAGGATATGAAAGAGATAATAGCCCTTCACCTTTCAAAAACATTGTTAAGAAACTACGAAAAACAAACACAAAACAATTTCCTAAAATTTTCATTATTTTTTGTTGCTGAAAATCTAGTTTATATCCACCAATGGAATAAATTCAATGATGGAGATAAGCTGTCTTTCAGGCGAAATCACTGATTTCTACACAAATAATACAATGCTCATTGGTTGTTGTTGAAAAGTGTCTCACCTCCCACCCTCTTGGTGGACGTGGGCAATTCTTACTATAAATAGACAATGCTTAAGAACCAAAATTTCAGTCACAGCATAACAGCTTTTAAGCCAGCAAACATCACTGATGGGAGGAGTTATCTATCACACTGATTGACTGGACACCATTTTAAGAGGGTACATTTAGTTGCAATGTTTTCTGTTAATGTTTCAGAAATCCAGTTGTATAGAGATCAACAATGATTTGGCCTAAAAAAGTTAAAAATATGATTCTCAGGCCCTCCTGCATGGTTATATTTGCTGCCACATGCTCTCTTTTTAAAAACAATGCAAACTTAAAAAAATAAAAATTAAATAGTTTTTGTCTGATATTTTACCCAAGTTAATAAAATTGATAAATTTGTCCCTTGAGTGCAACAAGGCTTTGAAATGCTTTAGCACTGCAAAGCCTTCTTGCACTCAAAGGACGAATACACCACTACCCATGCTATTCTGTAGATTATGAGGCCTAAAACATTAAACAAGCCAAGAACATGAACTTTTGATAGGAAAGAAATAACTACAGAAATAAAATAAAAAAATGCCTGCCGATATGCAATTTTACAAAAAATGTCCTGAAAAACAGAAGATCTACTTTGTGGGGCCTAATAATTATGTTAGAAATTCATATTTTGCACTTTGTATGAAAAGAATGTTAGGTAAAGGAATAAAAACAGAAAGATATCTACCATTTCAAAAGGTGTGTGCAACAATCTTGATAGAAAAAGAAACTTAAAGAGACTTTCAAATCAGCAAATATAAAAAAAGGCGGAAAAATTCAGTAGTGCCTGGATGAGGAATATATGTCGTTCACTTTATTGGTGTAAGTACATCAACAGACTATGAAGTCTTTTAGTTGTTATACCAGTATTTCCAGTAAAACCTACATGTAAGTATAGGCTTCTAGTAACCAATCAGTGGAATATTGATTTGCTTTTGAATTGATGAGTAACTGTTTAACCCTTTACCCAACGAATTGCCCGCATCCGCCTGCGTAATATGAAACTTCAGCAGTCGAAAAAATATTATTTTTCAAAAAATATCAACAAAACCATATCATGTGACCCCTCGTTGGAACAAGCTCGTCGAGCTCGTTCCAATTAGGTGTCACATGATATGGTTTTGTTGAAATTTTTTGAAAAGTTAAAAAAAATGATAATTAAAATAATAAATTTTGATATCGTCTGCGTTGGGTAGAGGGTTAACTGATATTCGAAATATAACCGAGTAACAGTTGCTTCCTTTCAGTGGAAAATTTTTCAACAACAGAAATAAATAGAATAATGTTGTTGATTTTAACGCATTTATCGTCATTGTGCACAGAAATCCAAAAACTAGCTTTGCATTTGTTTTTCCACTAATCATGAATAGCAATTTCCAGCAGGTCGTTTGACTTTTACCCAACCTGAAAAGCAGACGACATTTGCAAAAAGATTTCTTGAATAACTAAAATTTGTTATTTTTTTCCTCAAAAACATGGCTTATAGCCATTGATTGGAACTACAGTTAAAACTAGAAGTCCCGTCATGAAATGCGCACAAATAGCACGTTGATATGCACGTTAATGTACGCGTTATGGCCCAAGTAAAGCTATCAAATTATGTACATATGGCCTATGCACAAGCAATGTTTCAGCCAATGGACCTTCGGGTAACCTGGAGGTCCATTGGCAGTAACATTGCATGTGTTTGCTATGAGTAACCAAGAGAACCTGTCGTGCTTTGGATGCCATTCGATATGGCAATTGCACGCAATTCCAACGCACAATTAAGCCTAGAAAAGCGCACTATTCGTGACAGGACTTCTAGTTTTAACTGTAGATCAGCAAGCTCATTCCAATGAGTGGTCAGAAGCTGTTTTAGAGCGAAAAAAGAAAAATAATAATGTTTCAATGGCCATTTTTGTGAATAGAACTGGCTGGTTTTAAAACGAAAGGTAAAGATAAAGGATAAAATGCAGTTTAGTGTAATAGTAATGTCTGCTCCTTCGAGTGTACCAATAATAGGGCTGCACGATATTCAAAACTGAATACCGGTATCGGTATTCAAAAAAATACTGCAGTATACCGGTATATCGAAAACTGTTCAGACATATGAACACAAGTACCACAATTGGGGACTCGAGGCATCGCAGTCGGAACCAATTAGCATGCCTTGATGATGCGGTTCGAAAAATCTTTACTCCACGCAGACGATATCAAAATTTATTATTTTCAAAATTAGTTTTTCAGATTTTCCCCAGATTTCAACAAAACTATATCATGTGACCCCTCATTGGAACGAGCTCGTTCCAATGAGGGGGTCACATGATATAGTTTTGTTGAAAATTTTGGAAAATTATTTTTTCAACTGCTGAATTTGTATATTACGAGGGCACAAGCAGACGATTCCTTGGATAAAGGGATAATATTATTCATTCGGGGCTACAATTAAAAAACTCAAGACATCTTGAAAATCAAAATTATGGGTAAATAAATAATGACGATAAACCGATATTTTTGTAATTACACCGGTATTCAATCGACATTGGTTTGAATGCTGGTATATATCGGTTTATCGATATACCGTGCAGTCCTAACCAATAACAGGTTGCACTCTGTTTATAGTGAAGCACTATGGTCGAAGTGTTCAATGGAAGTCTGCTACTCTCTGGTTCACATATATAATATATGCAGTATGCTGATACACTGTTAATGCAATCAAACATTATGCTTGGAGATTTTTTTATGCTGTTTGGTTAACCCTTAAGTCCTCGATTAATTTTCTGCTAATAACTACGTATATACAAGTATACAGCTGCAGATGATTTAACCCTTTACCCAACATAATGGCGAAACCGGCCAGCGCTATTCCCAAAAATCGCCAATTAATTTTCATTATTTTTTTCATTTTTTGTCTCAAAAACATAGGTTATGACACCTCTTTGGAATGAGCTCATTCCAAAGAGGGGTCATAACCTATGTTTTTGAAACAAAAAATGAAAAAAATTAGTTATTCAAGAATTTGTTTTGATAGGGGCGTCTGCTTTTCAGGTTAGGTAAAGGGTTAACAGTGTTTTTACATTATTGTTGGCTGCCTGGACAAGCAGCCAACCATGATGTAAAAACACGATCAAGATAAATGCATTCTCTCAGTAGAGTTCTCAGAGAAGAATACTCGTGGGACAACTTTTTCCCGAGCAATATAAAGGGGCAGTTTGTGGCTGTATGGGGACCTAAGGATTAAATTCCCAAATTGCACTGTGTGAAAACTTTACTACTGAAAAATATGATAAATTGAAAATAGTGTGCCATGAGTTAACATAGTGGTACTGTTTAGTGAAGACGGAGTGATAATTTCTGGCAGTTTGGCTCATCCCTTGATGGCCAACATTACATTTCATCAGACATGCCCACGACTTTAATGCAAGGACAGCCGAATAAATAGTGACTTTTAATGAAGAGAAAATTGAACAGATAAATGGACACACACTGTTAATGCATCCCTATGTCCAGGCACTAGTGAACAAAGTGAGGATACCTCAAGATCACTGCTGAAGGAAACACTTCTTTTACCAGATTCACTGCTTGATGAAATGGTACCATTAATTGTTGGCTGCTGAACAGTGTAAGCAAAGTACAATAATTAATGTTTATATATATATTTACAAATCAGCAACTGATTCTACCCGATATTCTTCATATCCATTTTGAAATGTGCAAATTTCCAGTATTTTACGAAATAATCTCATTACAAAAGTTGGGTAACCAATTTAATTACAATTCTCTTGGTGGCAAGCAAATACTATTGCTGTAGTTGATATAAGACTTTCAAGCTCAGCTGTGGGACTGCTTTGTGCAAAATATTATTTGGCAAAGAATTGTTTACATAAGCTTGAATCTGTTTTACTTTTATCAAACAAACATCTATTTATTTATTGGTGTTTAAGGTACATATTTCTGCACAATGGCTAATTATGACTGCATCAAGGGTATAGAGTGAACTTCAACCAATCACTTTTATCCATGCAGTCCATTTTAGAAGACTACCATCCTTGGCATTGGTGACTGGGTCCAATTTTAACAGTAAAACAGAGTTTGTTTACTACAGTAAACAAGCCCTACTTCAATTCCTGGGGGGCCTAATGGAATAGTAAAATAACAAACTAAAATCAGCCCACACGCACTATGTATGAAACTGCCCAAACCCAGTCCTCAGCGTGAGACAGGCGCTATTGCGCTCACACTCGCAAGCGCCTGTAATTTAAAAAAGACGAGCGCAAAAAATCGCACCCGACATCAAACAGTTCAACTTCAATTAAATTGCAATTAAATTGCTCTCAACTCACTAGCACTGCCACACTTCAAGTCAGAATGGACATCTATTTCGTTATTGTCCATTGGTTAATGGTAAAACGAAAACGAAAACTGCTGTTATATGCCAACCCCCCCTCCCCCCCCCCCCCACACCACCCCCACCACCTCCATATCACCATCTGCTCCGCAAGAGGTCCGAATCGATATTGTCAGTGAAAACTGAAACATTTCCAGTTTCCTTTATTCACTGCGCATGTCATTCTACATCCCAATTCATCTAGCAAACGAAACCGAAAGTAGAATGCTAATTTAATCAGAACAAACAGATAGACCAACTGTGATTGGCCAGTCATTTGTGAAGTTGTCTGCTGCGGCCAACCGAATCGCTTGTACCAAATAATTTCACCTTGTTTCCCCTTCTTCAAACGTTTGAGTACAAGCGAGAAATTTTATCATCGGTGTTTTTGCTGTTTGTCTTTTCTGAATTGGTTACGTTTTCCAGATGCCAATGGTGACTCTATCAACGTTACAGTCTATTGAAGTATTCAGAGTAGTCACCAAGTAGCAATCTAAATATCATGATTAGCTGTGTTTAAACACATCTGTCCCAAACATGCATAGTTGTGAACTTTTGGGGAATTTTGCGAGTGCGATTTGCACTTGCAACACAATTTGTGAGTGCACTTTTTTGCACCCGTAAAATTTACTCACACGAAGGACTGCAAACCTTTCTCAATACTAATAATAACCCTAAAAGATATGATGCTATACATGCCTTTAAATTTCCCCCAAATCAACCAGGTAAAGGCTCAATGTTCAAAATATACTGGTACATTTGGTAGGTGTCAAAGGCTTTGTGGTTTATTATTTCAGTGCATTATATTTGACCCTGTCTGACAACACATGTGAAACAGAATTCATGCCTGTCAAGTAATCTATAGGCAAAGGAATAATTATGTCCCTTTGTTATGGGTCAGTCGAATTGAGTAATCCATTTAATCTGATTCCTATGAAAATATTATTATTTCCTCGCGTTTCGAAGTATAGCGAGAAAAAGTTGTATTGTAGGTACGTGAAAGTATTTCTTTTCCGGTGGTGGGTGGTTGGAGAAGTAAAGGGTTATTTGTTACTGATTAATCGTTGGATGAGTTGTGCACGGGGTATTTGGTTTCTTAGTGATGGGAAGTGACCTCAATTGGTTTGTGAATTGACTGGAAGGTCATTCTAGCCAGCGCTTTCGTGTCGGTTGGACACAATTTTTACGAATAGTAGGTTATGATGTGTGAGGCGGAGGTCGGCGCCTCGAGAATACAGACCAATTTTACAATGCGCCGACTGCAGGTTTCCAGAGTTTTTTCTATGTGAAATTAGTTTTTTATCTCTGGTTTTTCCTGGGCGGTAGAGTTGGTTTCTGAATGTATTCTAAACAGCTGTATTTTTATGTGAAGTAACATGTGTAAATCATTCTTCATTCTGTTTAATAAAAGTATTTGGCCATGCCAACTGACCATAGCGGGCGCTCGGCACATTGCTTCAATTTTGTTAAAATTCTTTGAAAATGATTAGCTTATGCAATACTTCTTTGTTAGGCCCCACAAAGTAGATCTTCTGTTTCTCTGGCCATTATTTGTAAAAAAAATTATTTTATTTTTTATTTCTGTAATTACTTCTTTGCCATCAAAAGTTCATGTTCTTGGTTTATGTTTCAGGCCTCACAATGTATGAAATAGCAGGAAATAGCAGGGTTGGTGGTGTATGCAAAGCCTTCTTACACTCAGGCGACAAATTTATCAATTTTTTTAACTTGGGTAAAATATCCGACATAAACCATTTAATTTTAATTTTTTTTAAGTTTACATTGGTTATAAAAAGAGAGTATGCGGCAGCCAAAAGTACCATGCGGGAGGGCCTGAGAAACAGATTTGTAATTAATTTTTTTAGGCCTTTTTTAATCTTTTTTATTATCTTGCTTAACCCTTTACCCAATGCAGACGATGTCAAAATCTATTATTTTAAATGTCAATTTTTAACATTGAAAAAAAAATTTCAACAAAACAATATCATGTGACCTCTCTTTGGAATGAGCTCGACAAGCTCATTCCAAAGAGGGGTCACATGATATGGTTTTGTTGAAATTGTTTGAAAAATAGTATTTTTCAGCTGCTGAATTTGTATATTACGAAGGCAGATGTGGCTGATTCATTGGGTAAAGGGTTAATTTTTTATATTTTTCCTAGAAGAAAAATTATTTGCAATTAGTTTATTTGGAGTGAATAAAAAAAGAGATTAAATAATAATCACAAACTTATTTTGTATTAAAACATCTTTATTTATTTATTTATTTATTTATTTATTTATTTATTTATTTTAGTTTTTTATTATCTACATTTTTATCAATAGTGGGTTTTTTTTTGCAACTAAAATACATAAAAGATCCAGGTGCATGTAATACTAAATTAAAATATGATATTTTGAGAGCAACAAGGTGCCAATTGCAAAGCTTTAGTATTACAGGTGGCACACTGTGGCACTCAAAGTACAATACATGGTTAATTTGTTCTCATTTACAAGCAAGTTCCGTTTGGCACTAAAATCTTCCATTTGGCATCAAAACAAAGCATTTGGCACCGAATAAAAATTTCACTCGGCAGCAAAAATTTGGGGCCAATCTGAACAATATGCCCAAATTCGAGACAAGATGGATAATGTGGCTTGGGTTTCCCATACTTTCTGGTCCAGTTTTATCAGAAAGTAGTTTAAAGGGATAATAAGCCACTAATCTGAAAAAAATATCGACTTTCAGACTTTGCTTGTATGTGAAAGAGCAAGTAAACCCCCCCCCCCCCACCCCCCCCCCTCCACCCCCCCCCCCCCAAAAAAAAAAAACACTGTACATAAAAGAGCAAGGTGGCATCAGAAGCAATGTGAAATTACACAGATCTGTAATTAAAAGCTTTAAGGCAGACAAAATCTCAGAAAACACAACACTGCAAAGATCTAAATGAAGTTACCTGAAAGTTAATGGAAGTAAACAAATCCTTGTGACATCATTTCTGAATACTAAATTTAACTTTTTGCTGTTCAAATAAATGGCAGCCACAGAGAACAACTGTGCATTATTTTAGCAATAATTGTGCATTATAAGATAAAAAACTGTATCTTCAGCAGCTTATAAGCTGTTGAGCTATTAGTCATCTCTGTGGCTGTCAATAAACCACAATGCCCTCCAAATTCATATTGTTATATTGGTTTTTCTATGATGCCAAAATTACGTTTGAGTAAATAGATTTCATGAATATGGTAATGCATGAAATGATTTGAAATTTCAACCGTGGCATTCTAGACAAAATATATAAAATCTGTCTGTATATACATCCATAGAGGTTTAGAAATATTTAGAGTGAATCAGTTGTACCTTCAACTTACAACTTGAAAGAGGGCTGAACAATATTTATTTATTTATTTACTTTTTTGGAGTTTAGGTCACTTTCAGCATCTTTAGCTATATCATGACCACAACATAGGTATGAAGTCAAGTTTAACCCATCATTTAACCCTTAAAGGCCAATTTCAGACTTTTACAAATTCCGGATAGGTGTATTTAACATGCCATCATAAGCAGGTCCTGCTGTCAATAAACAAATTACATAGACATTGGTTTCTAGTCAAGTCTTGGCTGCCTATTAAGGCAGCCAAGACTTGACTAGAAATCAATGATAAGCCACTGGATGTTACAGGCTTTTTGCAGGTGTAATTCAGGACAAATGTCCAGGCCCTTTAGGGTTAAACCTATGCTGCCCACTTTAGAGGACTTCCATCCGAGGCATTGGTTCCAGGTCCTATTTTGGCAGTAAAGTAGAACTTCTTTATCACAGTGGGGTTTGCACGGGAAAATAAAAAGATAAACTGTGCAGCAAATAACTTTATATCACAAGTGTTTTCTTTAATTATGCTACAATACCTACATGAGGAGTTAAAACTAGATAAGATTTAACATTCAAATGCATATGCAAACACATCAACAACACAAATTTAGTTCAACAAAAAGAGAATGAAAATTATCACCAAACAATTATTGGCTGAATGAATACCTGTTTATGTGTAAGTATTTTTCGCACTTTCAACACGGTATGCTTATATTTTTTCCATAAAAGAAATTTTGGAGGTTAATAAGTTAAAAGAAAATTGGGCAACCAATTAATAGTAAAGGTTGATCAGAACTGCAGAGCAAACTTAATTGGATATCTTTTAACTGAATAACCCTGTTAATTGAATATAAATTTCCAAACACAAAACCATTTACCATACCTTCAATACAAGTTTTATCTGTCATACACAAAAATCGTGTTAGTTAATGGACAATCTTGTAATCTCTCGAAGAAATACTCTGACATCAACTGAATTTCCCACATTTATAGTTTATTATTTACATTGTGGGTTTCAATACATCTAATGCAGGCATGAACAGTATGAGTATGAACATCAGTCCACTGAATAATTCTTTATGGACCAGAGAAGGTTACAATTGAGAACAACTAAATGAATGGTCTCTGACCTTGTTCTCTGAACTCTGACCTTTCATCAATGTAATGGCTCACCATTGGAGATATGAGCTTGGGTAGGATTATGGCACACCCTTGGGTCATAAGCAATCACTGTGTGAAATGTTAACAAGATTGGCAAATTGAATAAATTTTTATGCACCAGACAACATAAGAATAGATGCAAGGATGGTGTCATGAATGGATGCATAGACATGCAAGACATCTGGATGAATGGATGGATGGATGGATGGACAGACAAAGGGGGCTACTATATGCCCCCCCCCCCCCCCCCACTCCCCCCCCCCCCCAAAAAAAAATGTTCAGGGAGCCAAAAAATCGCTTGTCGCAGAAATAGATATAATTTGGGCACTTTTAACCAAACATTTTACTAGCCTTACAGCACCCATGCCTGGATATGCTGAATGGTATTTTTCTAAATATTCAGCATGTTAAGAGTTGAACATTTTTAAGTACATTCAAAGACTTTTTTGAACTATATGACCCAGAGCTTGAAAACCTGTGCTTAAACACAAAGAACTTTTAAAGAATTCCAGAACACACAGGACTCCTGATCCAAAGTGTGAGGCCTTATTAACTATACTTACAAATCAATAACAAAATTTCGTCTTCTCTATGGAAAATAAGTACAACTGATTCAGCTATTTAAATTGACGATATCTGCGCCATTTTTGTGAATATCTGGAATTATCTCATGACTGCGGACCTGAGAATACAGTAGAATCCTCTTAATTGAATATCCATTTTGCCAGTGAAAATTATTCAATTAACAGGAGTATACAATTAACAGGGATTTTGTCAGTTTCCTGTGTTCTGGAGGTAAACTGAGCATTTATTCTATTATATCTTGTTTGACAGAGCTCATAGAGCTCTGTCAAACAAGATATAATAGAATAAATGCCTGTATTGGATGTAGTGAGGCCAAAAAGGTTGATAAATAAGGGGAATTTGGTGTGTGTCACAGTAATTTTTTCGACATATTACAAAAATTTATATACAATTAACAGGAGTTTACTCTACAACCCATATGCAATTAACAGATCGAATTTGTACTGAACATATGGTAAATGGTTTTGTGTTTGAAAATCATATTCAATTAACAGGGATATACAGTTAAGAGATATCCAATTAAGTGGGCTCCACTGTATTATGTTTCACTCACACAAGCAATCATGAAAAATAAAACTTTCAGATCCACACTCAGGAGATAATTCCTGATAGTCACTAAAATAGATAAATTTTCTTTTTATTATATGTTAGGTGACATTCTACTGCACAATATTCAACCCAATTCAACAGCATATATGTACGTTTCAAAACATTAACAAAGAAAAGCTGATTGTTCTTTTCAAGCCTGTACAAGCCAAATCACTCAAACATAAATAATAGTCCCACTTTCCCATGATAACTTAACCAATTGTCCAACTCACAGATGAAATTTAATAATTATAATACTACAAATGAGAATTTTCTCATATTTTCCATTAATGTTAATTTTTAGAACATTTTAAATGTCAATTCACAAAAAAGAATTTGGAATTGAGTATGCTGACTCAACCAAAAAACAAGGTTTTTCAGAAAAGTTACCCAGTTCAAGGTTCAATATCACTCTTGGAGTCACTTTCTATACATTTAATTATTTTACTTTATTATTTTATTATTATTATACATCCAAATTTTCAGTAATAGAATCACCAGAACACCTTGGAATAGCATGAACTTCTGGTACTGCTGGCCATGGTAAAGCCTGCACTGAATCACTTGTAACTGTACCGAAGGCAAAGTGATGTGCCGATGCGTGACGTCATTTAGGAAGCTACTGAGGGATATTCCTCCTTATCCATCAAGTTGATGGTTATCGACAAAAACCTTTTAGATAATCTGCGATAATGCACAGCCTAGCATATAATAAGAATCCACATTTGTCCATTTTGAACAAGATACCTATTGCCTCACAAACACTGAACTGACAAGAGTTCAAATTTTGAATTCAAATCCTTAAAACTGAATGCCACGACCCTTTTGGGTTCATAAGTTATGTTTTTGAGGTAAAAAAGTATTTTTTTTGGTTTTTCAAGAATTTTTTTTAAAGTGTCATCTACTATTCATGTTTTGTAAAAGGGTTAACTGAAAATGTTTATGGATAAAGTTGGTATTTAATAATAAGCCGGTTTCTGTATGTTCCTGTAATGCATCAAGTCATTTGTTTTTTCTTTATTTTTGACACTGAACAGATTTTCATTCACCTTAACAATACAAAACATTAAACAAGTCATACAAACTACTGGAAAAACAATGGTGATGAACTTTACCACATCATTAATTTCTGTTGCATCTATTTTCTGTAAAACAATGCATTCAGAAGTTTAAAAATAATCAAACAATCTGATTCCCTGAGATATAAATATATCATTGAAAATATATATTGAATAAAGTTATAGTATTAGCATGAAGATTTATCAATCCAACTAAATGTTTTTAGATGAGGACAGAGCTGTAGTATTCATAAACCCCTTAACCCTTTCAGGACTGGCAGCCTGGAAGGTATCATTTCAGTCAAAACTGTCAATGGTGGAATAGGAAAAACCATCCTGGTTTGTCGAGAGGTTCAGTAATAATTTTAAAAGCTCTGTCAAGCTGTTGGATTAAATTATTACCAAGCCTCGCTTCAGATTTTTTGCTCTTTATATTGTCTGCTCGTCCACTTCC
Source organism: Pictodentalium vernedei (assembly GCA_031216915.1). Lineage (NCBI taxonomy): Eukaryota > Metazoa > Mollusca > Scaphopoda > Dentaliida > Dentaliidae > Pictodentalium > Pictodentalium vernedei. Next base: position 715,929,662 of record CM062295.1, on the reverse strand, counting down.
AATCTTTTCTTCATGCAAAAATTTATGCACACTGGCTTGAAATGGTTTACCCTCTAACCAATATAATAGTAATATCCAGTCAGCACTATTCACAAATATTGCCATTCAGGTTTTATATTGGGCTCATTAGAAAAATTTCTTGTTTCTAATAAATATTTCCTCAATTTTCTGATGAGGTAGGCTTTTTTTTATTTCTGTTTATTTTGCTAATGCACAAAACAGTCCTGAAAATAGTTGGAATTTAATTATTAATTTAGCCATTTCCAGAATTCTGTTTTCTACAGTGAAATTTTCCCACAATGCAGTTGCAAATTTAACCAACTATATCTTGGTTGACAGAGCTCAGTGAACTGTGTCAAACAAGATATAGTTTGTTAACCCTGAAGTCTCCACACAGCCATAAACTATCCCTATTATACAGTTCTGCAAAACGTTGTGCCAAGTGTATTCTTCTTTCTGAACTTTACAGGTAGGATATATTTACCTTGACAGTGTTTTTACATTATTGTTGGCTGCCCATACAGGCAACCAACAATACAGTAGAACCTGTCTTGAGAGACTGCCCTTTGGGCCACACAAAAGTGGTCTCTCAAGACAGGTGGTCTCTCATAACAGGTTTCAGGTTTTCTCAAGTCAGTGAATAACCAACCACAAAATTCGGAAATGGAGAAGAATGGATTTTTGTAATTACTTTGTTGATGTTCTTTTTTATGAAGTTTTTGTAACAAATTGAAATGGACTGTTATAAAAATTATAAAAGTAAATTAGTGTTGAAAAGTGGTCGACGACTTTAGGGAAGGCGAGTGTTGGTCCTGCATCCCGTCTCTGCCCCTTTTTGTAAGCGCATTGCGCATCTTCTTGTCCCAACCCAATAGGATTACAATGCAGGCCTGCCTCCGAACCAGGGAAGTTCGGGTCTTCTTCTTCTTGGTGGTCCCCGAAAGGGGTCGTTGTTGTTTTCCTTCAAAGAGTCCAACCAAACAGAGGCAGCCTGAGGCAGATTATACTTGCCAGTGATGGCCATCACTCATAATCATCCTCGAAGCGGCAGACTATACTTGCCCGAAAATCCAGATCGACTGCACCCTCGGAGAGAGGTAGTACCTTTGTGAGAGGACCCAACCTCTCACACTGGTCCTCCCCCGAGGGTTCAACCGACATCAGCCAAGAGACCATCACGATGCAACTGGTGACACCGGCCGAGTACCTGAAGCAGTTCCTCCTTCAACACGCCTAGACATGTGAGAGGGAATCACCTACAGTCAATGAGGGTCGAAAGGGGCTTGTTCCCCATACCGTCCCTGCGCGCCTTCGGCGCGCGAAACCATTCCTTTCAATGAGTTAGCAATTGAAACCCAATTAAGAGCTTTTAATACTTTTAATTATGTTAGTATAACCACAATGGATTTTCCAATTCCAGAACAGGTAAAAAGTTTTTGTCATGGTTTCAGTCTTCAAAGGGGCGGTCTCTCAATTCAGGTCCATTATGGCATAAAAATACAAGTTGGTACCAGGTTACAGTGGTCTCTAAAGACAGGTGGTCTCTCAAGACAGGTGGTCTCCCATAGCAGGTCCATTATAGAGTAAAACCAATCGGTGCCTGGCAGATGTGGTCTCTCAAGACAGGTGGTCTCTCAAGACAGTGGTCTCTCAAGACAGGTTTTACTGTAATGTAGAAACACTGTTAGGTCATCTGCAGCTATGTAAACATATATATGGTAGTAGTTATTAACGTATAATTAATCTGAGGACTTAAGAGTTAAATTTTTAGTTGAACCAGTGCCAAAGAGTATCAGTGAAGAGATTTCCACGTTAAAACAAGCCAAGACCAATACCGGGTCTGGACCTGCGTCGCTGCATGCAACTGAATCGGCAAACAGGAAGTGGCTGCACGGCAGATCTAAAAAATTGCATACACGATACAACCAGACATGTTAACTCTCCCGGAATGCCCGGGATTCTCCCGGAATTAGCTATCCCCTCCCGCCCTCCCGCCCGGGAGTCAATTTGGGCCAAAATCTCCCGGAAAGTCGACATACCAGACAAAAACTGAATCCACCAGCTTTTGTTTACAAATACAAAAGCATGTGCTCTACTCTCAATGGCAAGGTCATTAAGTTTGTGTGAAACGTCACCACTTATGTAAGAACTGGTGACCAATCTCATTTCTGTCAATGGCCGTGTTGTGATCATTTGCAACACGTTTGACAGGCGAATTAAATGAATTTGAGATGCAGGATAATTGCTGAAATTGATTATATATTAAAGGCACACCTTTGCTTGTATACAGGTAGCAGTCAAATCGAAAAATAAGTTCCATATGCATAAATTTTGTCCAATCGAATATGTGCAAAAATACGCACAAATTTATTATTGTGCATTTTGGATTTCACTTTCACTTCAGATAATTATAGCCAATTTTGCAGACAAATGGCTCAAACATATGAGATGCCGTAATTTTCAATATATTGGGAAAAATTTCCGATTCGCAATTTTCTAAAGCAGGCTGTGAAAAAAATTATGTTTTTGGTGACAAAAAATCTCTAAAAAGTTGCTAATTTATGGAACTTGGACGTTTTTTCATTCGTTGTGATAAATGTACAACAAAATAAATTAAATATCCCGGAGATGTTTCGTCCTGGGCTGGCTGTGGCATAATGTTCACGTTTCACTGAAAAATGATCACCCCATTCCAAATCCCCTTCTTAAATGACCAACTACTTCCAGTGAGTACCCGGTGTGGTTAGGTGGGGCGCTGGGCTTTGACAGATCGAATTACCACAACAACCGGGCTCGGGGTGTGCCTAAACACCACAGATCGCCGCAGGTTACCGCAGGTTGCCGCAAGTACCCTTAATTTCCCAAATAGATCCAAAACTTTCAACACAGCGTCAAAACTGATATAGTGCTGAAAAGGTCGAAAATATCTCCAAACATTTTGTACATAAAACCATTGAAATATGGATGTCATTGGAACAACTCAGATATTGGCACATGACCACATCCATATTTTTGATTTCTGTTTTTCTCTATATTTCTATGTTTTGGCTTTTGAAAGGACAAATTGTTCAAATAAAACACATTAGGGTGGAATGTTTAATGTATGTGTGTGTGTGTGGGGGGGGGGGGGGGGGGGGGGTGGTAACATGGAAATTATTGATGTGCTGCCCACGTGCAAAAATCTCACTGACAAGCATCCGAGTCTCACTGGGAGCTCATCAAAATCTCACTGACAGTCACCTCGAGAGGTTAACAGGTCTGGGTCACTCACCACCGGTTAGTAGAACGTTGGCGTATGTTCCTTTGATGTATTGTTGTTGGACTGTTTCCTGTTATGTCTGTGGGGGTGGGGGTGGGGGGTATTTGGTATTAATTTGTATTTAAAATTGATCCACACGTGGCTTCTACGCGCCAAAAAAAATCTCCCTGAAAATCATGTCATCTCCCTGAAAATTTTCTTTAATCTCCCTGAAAAAAATTTTGGAAGGTTAACATGTCTGGATACAACTGATCATTATCAGGCTCCAGATGAAATATAAAATCAATCCCTTGCATAGAAGCCGAGAAAAGTTTGCCGAAAAATTTCAATGTTCAGTGGGTACAGTAAAATTTCAAAGTATCGGCAAACAGGAAGTGGCTGCTCGGCAGATCTGAAAATTGCTTAAATGATACAACTCATCATTATGAAGCAGCAGACCAAATATAAAATCATTCCCTTTCATAGAAGCCAAGAAAACCTTGATGGAAAAAGTGTTTCAGACGGACGGCCTGACGGACGGAGTCGAGCGGTTACTAGACCTGCTCTGCCGCTGGCGACGCAGGTAAATAGAAAGAGTGATGAAGCAGATTTTCAATGACAAGGGAGGTAGATGGCTGAGAAATAATGTTTTTTAATAGCCTTGTTTTATGAAGTTTTTCCTTTAAAAAGAATTTATGACCCTCACAAGCCCATCAAGCTTATTCAAATTAGGTGTCATATGCTGTGTTATGGGGGTAACAATTGAAAATTATTAATTTTTCAAAAGGCATTTCTGTTGTAAATATTTCCTATTTATATTCAATCATTTTAATTCATAATTGTCAACGACTTGTTTTATTTTTCCATTTCTTCGCCATAATATAGCCTTAGCTGCTAATGTGGCATTAAGCACCAATAAATAAATAAATTAATTTTTAAAAAAGGAATTTTGCAAGTCTTTTCTGTAAGCGATGTTAGATGAAGGGTTTAAGAAGACATTCTAAAAATCAAGGTTTCTGCTAAAGAAAATAACATTAAGGTTAGTGCAAGGGGAAATTCAAGGTTTGATGTATTGTATAATTGTGTCAAGGGTCACTTTCAGCATCCATGGCTATATCCTGAACCACAACAAAAGTATAAAGTCTAGTTTAACCAATGGTTTATACCTATGCTACCCATTTTTGAGGGGTTCCACCCGAGACATTAGTTACAGGCCTTGTTTATCATTGTACACAAGCACTGCCCCACTCCCCAGGGTTCCCACAGAGGAAGAAAAAAACATGAAAATCTTCCTTACACATAGCACGCACTGTTGTTGTCTATACAAAGATGTTTTTCATGTCTGCAACTCAATATCTAGGCATCTTACACAATGGAATTTATGTATTCATGGGATAGACTGCTGACAATTGTGGACAAAGAATGTCAACAAAGTGCCACCTCTTTTAAATTTTCTGACATTGTGAATGTAAGAAGATGGACACGGCAAAGGTTTAAAATGCAATGAAACAAAATATTGCCTGGCCAATATAATTGAACATACTATAACAGCTCAGCTTGTGTCATTTGTTGTATCCTAAAGCTACATGCAAATGGAGAGACTGGGGGCAACCTTGTAATAGTCCTGTTATAGAGATGTTACTATCAGATAAATCTTGGTTGAAAAAAAGTTGGCATAGAGGAATTGAGGCTTTAAGGGTACTGCTTGCCTACCCAGTGGAAACCCCCAAAAAGGGGGATATGATTAATTAGCTGTTCTTATTGTTAGAGCTATCAAGAATATTTGATTATAGCACAATCAATTAGTATTTACCTTAGTTAAATAATTGGTAAATTTTTACTCTATTTAAATGTTTATAAACTGAATGCACCTCCACACTGAGAAAACTGATGATTTTTTCCTACATATTTAACAAATTTGTTAAATATGAAAATAAAACTATCATTTCTCTTCACTTTAATTTTAGGCCACAGAAGAGACGAACCAAATGAGGGAATCTTCAGTCACATAATAGAATTAAAAGTAAAGAATCTGTGGTGCACCTCTTTCCCCCAAATTCCCCAAAAGATTACAATGACAGGTTGGAAAGATAAAGCTGTCCTTCCTGAATGCTGGCCCACATAACCATCAGCCAGCCTTCCCACCCATACACCTGCCTGGATGCCCACCCACCCAAATGCCCCCCCCCCCCCCAAAAAACCCTGCCCATCCATCCATCCATCCATCCATCCATCCATCCATCCATCCACCCACCCACCCACCCATCCATCCATCCATCCATCCATCCATCAGTGTCTCACAACTATTCCTGAAGAATGTTGTGAGCAGACATGCCAGTTGTACCCCCAGGTACATCTGACATCCCTGTAAGTTACAGACAGATAAACTGTCAGACATGTGGTGCAAATGGCACACAGAATCATTTCAACAAGCAAACTTTCACAAATCCAACATGGACCATTCTTAATGTCTGCTTTTTGTTTGGATTATGTTTGTTTTAAAATGTATGATTAGTTGATTATCATCAATTATTTTGGCTGATAAATCGATCAGGAAAGTTAAAAAATTTATAGTAATTTATATATTTTTTATACTTACCAATGACCCAGACATAGCTGGTGCTAACTCTTAAAATATAGGGCCAAACACAAATTTTGCCCCCCAATCCCCAAAATTTGCATCTAAAACTAAAGAAAACTTGTCCTGAAAGGCCCTCCACACTTCGCCCCTACTGCGCATGCGCAGTGTCAAGGACGTTCCGAAATTGGCGCCATTAATCATTCTAATAACCAGTGCCAGGTAAGCGCTATGTACTCAGCGGGGAGGCAAGAGTTCCCAACTCCTGGGAGGGCCATCCCCGTCTGGGTCATTGGTAAGTATAAAAAATATATAAATTACTATAAATTTTTTACCATTTTTATACTGTACCAATGACCCAGACATAGCTGAATAGTAAAAAGGCTGGAGGGCCAAGGACATAGAGCAAAATGGAATACGCTCAATAAAATAAAATAGAGTCATCCCCTGTAGGGAAAAAGAAGTAATAGGCCTTACATGTATCTTTCTTATTTATGATAAATTAGAAAGATACAACACCTTCCAAAATTGAGCTTCATACATCCATGTACTCTATTAATATCCAATATAATCCTTATACTAATAATTTTTAAAGTAAGCCAATAAATAAAGTAAGTCCAGAGAATAGAGACTCTTATACTCCTAAAAGTGTCTGAGGATTGCATAATCATGTCCGTTGACATATGCAATATTCAAAAGCTATACTTTAAAAACTAAGACTTGAATGAATTTTAAAAACCTAAACTTCTCACTAAACAATCATCCCAATAACAGCTCAGAATTACTAACTCCGGAGGAGGTATCCCCTTGTTTTCATAGTAAAACAGGTGACCCAAGGGAACACCCTCCCCCCCCCCCCCTTTTTCTTGCCCTGGGTCAAATAGCCCAGAGCGAAGAGGGCAGCCGAACGGAGAAACTGCCGAAACAGACAGCCTACCTAGCTATAGTAGCAACTGTTAAGAGAATGACATTCTGAGCAGTAGATAATAGACCTAACAATAGAGGCCTCCAGAAATGGACTCGATATTTCTAAGATAAAATTCATGAATGTGGATGGCTGAGCGCAATGAGCGGCCTTCAAAAATCTATAATAGCGACACTATTAATGTAAGCCCAAGAAGTAGAAGAACTCTTACTTCATGAGCCGAAATCTTAAGCACAACTGCTAAGTCAATGATATACCATAAGCAGTACCGATAGTTAATAGAATCCATTAACAATAAAATGGAGCGTAACGTCCTTCTACTAGACATCAAAGACAGAAGAAGCTTACGCCCTATGTAGTAAACAGATATCTGTTTATAAATACATAAACTGTACCCGGAAAGAGTAAAGGCCTATGCCCATACGAAGACGGAAGGACCTTAAAATAATAGGTTCCGGATAATAGGAGCCTAACTCTTATGCAACAATCCAACCTAAATAGTAACGGAAGTATTGATTCCGAAACTATGAAAGTGAAAATCATCCATCGATAGTGCATGAAACTCACTGACTCTACAGTAAAAGAGAAACCAACAGAATTACTGTCTAAAAGGTCAGAATTTGAAAACTACTGTTTCCAGAGGCTCAAATGATTACTTAGCTAAATAAGAACCGAAGTTAAAATCCGTATAGGAATTTAATCTAAAGATTCTAAGTCTATTTATCAAAAAGTTACTAACTGACTTAGATAAAGAGACAAAAGACTCAATTGTAAACTATCGTAGAGTGCATAGGTATGAGGTAACATAAACCTATAACCTAAATAATAACAGGCTGCAGTAGATCTTGTGAAACAAGTATACTAAAAAATAGCAATGAGTAGTATGGAGGGATCAACAATATGAACATAATGATCCCTACACCACGACGGAAGAGCCTCCACTTTAGCCGCATAGAATAGCGAAGAAGAGGATCTCCTATAGTAAGAAATCGCGTCCAAAGCTCGTCCAGTACAGTGCTTACAATGCAATACGGACCACACAACGGAATACATGAAGGTTGCGACCTTGCTGGTTGTGATAAAGATGACACGATTTACCCAGTGAAAAAGATCCTCACATAGAGGAAGATTTCACGTTAAGACCCACAGTAGACAAGAGAGTAAATTACTCATGATCTCTGTGAAGATAGAGATGCTATCAACAGAAATGTATTGTGGTTGTTTATCTTAGCAATACCTGCTAAAACAACAGCGCCGGAGGATACGCGTATCCTATCATTCCGTCCTATAGATCAATAGAGCGTTAACAATATTAGCTCAGAGATCTGGACAAGCCAACACATACGTCTGCAATTGATTAGCAAGCTGTGTCATAAATAAATCATCATTGGGCGCTCCCATAGATAGCAAATCTGATTGAATACTTGTTTGTTGAGAGTCCATTCTGACAGCAACAAGCGACCCGTAAGAGAACGGGAGTCCGATAAAACAATCAGACGACCCGGAATATGACGGACCAAAACTGAATTTGGTGTACTATAACCAACAGACGGATTCTTTCCATTAAATTGAATAACGGAAACGAAAGAGTGCCTCCCTGGTTCCGGAGATACGCCACTACTGTCGAATTAAAGGACAGGAATTTGGGCATGCGTTTCTGAATAATGTTCATGCAATGACATAAAGCAAGCCTAAAAAACATTATTCCGCGGAAGTTAAACTGATTGCTAAAAGACTGCGGAACCCAAAGACCCTGGCACTTCGAATCCGTAGGGATCAGTATTATATCCCAATCTGTTTGACTGGCAACCGTCATAACAGCCACACTCGGGTCCGGCAACTGCGGCGGCACTCTCTGAGTCAACCACCGAATGTTTGCCCCAGTCTGAATCTCTTGTAACACTAGATAGACAAGAGAACGTGTAAATCGAGCAATTCATGGATTGCCGAAAAGTTGCCGTCGAAGAGAAGCGACTCTGAGAGAGTTCTTAACCTTACTATCCATGCGTGTGGATGTAGCTAGGGCTGCGTCACGTCTAACTAACTCCAATCAGCCACTGAAGGGCGGAGTTATACGTGAACAAACTACTGCCCTCAAAAGAAATTACATTGAGAATAATATCCCGTAAATCTTTTCTTGAAGACGTAATGATAACGCCTGAGTAAGGCGGATTACGTATAATAAAGCGTCTAAGTTAAGTCTACTATACATAATGTCGTTCCCAACATTGAAATTGGAAAAGACATAAACGGCGAAAAAGAATATATGCAGTCTTTAATCACACTGTCTAGACGCATATGAACTCTCGGTATGCCCTGCTCTGCCAAAATAAACTATTTGCATAAATGATAAAATGGCAGAAATGAGCAACGCGGACAAGAAACTAAACTATCATGCTTAGTAGCAGGCTTGTATATATATATATATAGCGTCGAAAAATAAAACACATGTTGTAATGACAATATTGGACTGCGTCGGTAAGTCAGGGACAATGTCCCTGAACCGATCGAAAAATCCGAGTCCAATGACGCTATGAGTCTCTTATCCAAGATCGCAGCAATGAAGTCCGAAATAATAATCACTGGAAGATAATGCCAGAAGATATGAAAGGCATCTTCCGATACTACTAAAGGGAAAACTCGAAATCTTTCGAATCCCTTTCGCCATCCTGTCGGACCCTATAAAGCGTTCGGTCGTCCGTAGCTGATGCAACCGCGGACCGCACCGACCCAGCGCCGTCGGATAATTCCTGATTCGACCGAGAAACTGTCAATTGCTGGGATGCTGCGAAACAACTGTGCTAACTCGGATAGCACGTCCGTCACTGAGGCCTGAGGAGAAGCGGTCTTACGATGCATTGCCGCTGGAAGCTCCGTGATCGTTACCCCGTGCATACTACCAATATGCGAGCGAACGGAGTGTATAGGCCTCGTGTCCCTTGGCTACCGGATGGCGCGACCTATTCGTCGTGGAATCACTGAATGCCGAAACTGATCGGATACTCGAGGTCACGTAGCCAATGTGCGGTCGTGTGCCCTGCTGTGAGGATGAGGAAGCATTAAAGACAGTCTCTCGGACTGTCAATATAACGGAGCGTCCCGACCAACGGACATATGCTCCGAATGTAAAATATCTGAACCACAACATGCGGTCCCCTATGTTGTTGGGCGAGAGAGGGACCTCTCTCGCTCACAGCCCGGACGGACCTGGACAAGCCAGGAACCGGACTAACAGGCTTCCTCCGATCTGTCCTCAATCTGCCGTCACTGGGTGAGTACTAAAGTAATTAAAGTGCTCGCATCACCCAAATCTCTTTCCTAGACCGCAACGGACGAACCCGGCAGCCGAACCATTCGATGAATGTACGCTACACCGGGTGAGCTAGCGAATGTCACTCCGTAGGCGATAGACATATTCCATGAGCACTTATTGCCGCAAACTCTTCATTAACTATGACGACAGAGGCACACTTTTGAAAGACATCTCCATAACTCTTCGAACAAGAAACCAGAAATGCTTGGTTAGCAAGCATAAAATAATAATATATATAGCGTCGTTCAATAATTCGAAAGTTTGTGAGACATTATTGGACTATGTCGGAACTGAGGGACGATGTCCCTGAACCGAACCAAAAAATTCTAAGTCCACCGACGCTATCAGTTTCTTATCCGGCATCGCAGCATTCTGGTCCGACGAAAGAAGCTGTAGAAGACCAAGTCAGATGACATACACAACAGCATATGTTGTTCCGAAAGGGAAAGCTCGAAATCCTCCGAATCCCTTTCGGTATCCCGTCGGACCGGATGAAACTTTCGGACGTCCGTACCCGCTTCCGCGGAGCGTCCCGACCCAGCATCGTCGGATAAAATATATGCGACAGATTCAGTTGATGCTGGGATGCTGCGATAAACTGTGCTATTAAGGAAAGCACGTCCGTTCCCGAGGCCTGTGCAGTAGCGGTCTTACGATGCATTGCCGCCGGAAGCTCCGTGTACGTTGACTCCCGCACACTTCCTATGCGAACGTCCGGAGTCTGCAGGCCTCGTGTCCCTGGCTACCGGATGGTGTGACCTGGTCGCTGAAGAATCCTTGATCGGCGAAGCTGGTAATATATCGGCGGTCACGCAGCCAAGGTGCGGTCGTGTGCGCTGACGAGAAGAGGAAGCCTTAGCAGTCTCAGCGGACTGCCTATACAATGGAGCGTCCCGAGCGACGGACGTATGCTCCGCTTGCGACACATTTTGTACCACAACATCTGGGGCCAGATGTTGTTGATCGAGAGAGGGGCCTCTCTCGCTTGCCGTCCGGATGGACCGGAACGAGCTATGAACCGGACTAAAAGGCTTCCTGCGTTCTCCCTCCGATCCGCCGTCACTGGGTGTGCATTAGGTTAATTTATAGTGCTCGCATCACCCCAAAATTCCTTCTAGACCGCAACGGACGAACCCGGTTGCCGAACCATTCGGTGAATGGACGCTACACCGGGCGAGCTAGCGGACGTCAAAGGCCGTCGAACCTACTAGGGTCCTCTTAGGCAATTGGCGTATTTACATGAGCACTTTTCCGCTAGCCCTTCATTAATTGTGACGACGGAGGCACACTGTTGGAAGACATCACAGATACATCACCCTAATCTTGATCGTCTGAAATAGAAATTGATAAAGTAGAGTGACCCTGCGGGGAAAGGACCGGAGTGTCCAAATCCCCAACAACATACCGTGACATACGCTTCCCATATTGTCATCGAAATCATACGATACAGAACAGGAGTTAATGCGAGTACACTGACCACATATAGAATGATAATAAAGTCAGAGGAAGACTTCCTCTTAAAACAATTGAACAATATCCTTTCAATCTGAAAAGAAAACAAGTCCTGGTACTCGCACTAACCCCTGGCAATCAAAATACATAATAATAATATGATCCATTAATATAGAAAAAATAATTGAAATCAAAATATTTTGAAAAAATATTTTTTCAGAACAGCCCAAGTTTCTGAAAAGTAACGTTGAGCCCCAATGGATCCCAAGCCTAAGTGTGGACAAAAATTTTAAAAATATTTTAAACAATTTATTCAACACTTACGAACAATAATAATGTATCTAGTTATGATTAAAATAACATCAAGATATTATTTTTTGGAAATCCCCCCCTCACACAGAGGGCTGTTGTAAATGTAAACAATGAGTGTAAAAACACTAAAATAAGACTCCAGGCACCCAGGCCCGAAATCAGTTACCAAAAATACACTATCTGATGCAAAACAGAGACTTCCAGGGAAGAAACTGCAGAACATCAGATGGTAGATGCAGAACACAACGCCTAACCACCCGTAGGTGAAGACGTAAACATGGGGAAAGAACAGAATTCATTCTGTTATTCAGCTAAAACTCCCAAGAAAATTTAGTAATAATAATTACAAAAATTATGCCAAAAGCATGGGAGAATAGCAAGGGGGAACTTAAAGGACAGGGAGAGAGGAAAACACTTAAAAAACAGTGTAACTAAATAATCAGAATGACAACAAAATGGCTGCTGCCTTGAAAATAGGTAACTTAACATAATTTCATTAAAAAATTTTAAGTTACAGCCCTGATAATATTCTGTCACACATTCTTTTCCTCTCCTCCTTCTCTATCCTCCTTAGAATCACCATTTCACTAATATTTATGTGTCTGGCATCATTTAAACTGAGATTTATAAGCACAAAGATCAGTCAGATGTTAACTGATGAAGGGCCAAACTTAGAATGATTAATGGCGCCAATTTCGGAACGTCCTTGACACTGCGCATGCGCAGTAGGGGCGAAGTGTGGAGGGCCTTTCAGGACATGTTTTCTTTAGTTTTAGATGCAAATTTTGGGGATTGGGGGGCAAAATTTGTGTTTGGCCCTATATTTTAAGAGTTAGCACCAGCTATGTCTGGGTCATTGGTACAGTATAAAAATATCTGTAGTCATGACACCCTACTTATTGTACTGGATGAAAAAACATCACCCATTTTTACAGTACAGCAAGAGTTAAGGCTTTTGCACATTGGGTGCAATTGACTTTGAAGTATTATTAAATCTTATGATATCTGCCTTCTTCAACATGTAAGTAAGCCTCAGCAGATTTTACCCCAAACTCACAGCTAATATAGCCCTGAAATCCGCAGATACAGGTTTGAACTTGGCTGATACAAGTTACCCAGGCAATATCGGGTGATCATATATTTTTATTTTGCCAAGTACTGCCACCAAGCCTGGAAATTAGCAAAGTGTCATGTGCAGAATGAGGTCCACAGAGGGTGCATTTGCTGAGGCTATCCCATACAGTGGCCTAAATTATCCTTTGGGTACCTCTTTCTCTTAAGGCCAGAGGCTGTGATGCAGACTGAAGTTTGCAATGCCCTTCTTGATATTATCACCAAAAGGCTAGATATTAAATTTGGAATAAAAATCTTGTATGGTTTTCATTGCAATATGATGAAAAGAAATGGCGGTGCGATGACAATAAATTCTAAGTTCAAGAAGGGCAATAACTCTTAAACAAATAATTGGGCACAGTTGGTAAATAATCTCATCATATTTTCACCCAAAAGCTATATGTTACATTTGGGAAAAATATTTTCAACAGTTTTCATTAAATGTAACAACAAGTAATGGATAGGAAGGTGGGTGTACTGATGGATGGACAGGCAGGGTTCTTGCAGGCAAGGAATGATAAATTTTAAGCCCATTCAAGGCCATTTCTTGACATTTTTCAAGACTCTACAAAAGTCCAATGCAAGGCTTTTCAAGGCCTACTTCTCTATTTTCCAGTATTACCAGACCTTGAATGGTCCTTAGTCAAATTCAAGGCCATTTCTTGAATCCGGGGTGCTGTGGAAGCCCTGACAGATGCATGGATCGACAAATGAAACTCAAGCATTCATTTTCCTCCAATTATGTGGTGGGGATAATAATGAACTGAAAAGGTTACAATGAAATCTGTTGCTCACCTTGTCTTGGTGACGAATTAAAACTGTGCCTTTTCTGTGTAATTCTGGTAGATTGTTGTAATTTATATCAAACTCTGAGAAAAGCAGCTCATTTTTATCACTTGAGAGAGTACCCTGAAATGATTTGTATTAAATAAGTTATCAATGATGAGAAAGAAATATATAGATACTGCAACATTAGGTTAACTATGTTTCTCCATCCTTATCCACAAAAATTTAGTTACAGGGTTCCTGCAGACAAGGACTAATAAATTTCAAGTCTATCCAAGACTCTTTCTCAACATTTTGAAGAAATTTGCAAGGCCCTACAATAGCCAAATTCAACGATTTTCAAGGCCCTTCCTTTACTAGTACTAACTAGGATCTTATGGTTATTCCCCCTGAAAGGAAGTGGGAGGAGAGAGGTAAGACGGGAGGGTACCAGTTAGGACTATGCCTTCAAGAACAATGGCATATAAAACCATATAGTTATATTGATTATGCACTTCATCGGCATTTTTGTTTTGTAACAATGCAAAGCTTTTCATTGCTTCCTGGCTCCTTTTCCAGGATTTCAAGACAAATTCTAGGCCATTCCTTGAATCCAAAGCCCTGTGGGTACCCTAACTGTTATGATAAGGCCAAAAAGAGGTTTTGGTTCTCTGGCAATCATTCATTGAAATTGAACGCCACTGTTCAACATTTTTATTGGCTTGCAGTGTCTTCTTAAAAATGGTGAATAAGTATAAATAAACTCAATCAAAAATATATTTCATATTTCTTTTTATTAACTGGTAAAGTACTAAATTTATTCTGCCTGTCAAAATTTGTTCATGTCTTTGCCTTTTTACAATTTGTGGTGTATATAGGCCCTCTCCTATAAATTGTAACTTGGCAAAGATATATGAATGAGACAAATTCACTTTAAAGATAACATGAATCACATCCATAGAATATGAAACTGTTAAGTTGTGGTACCTGCACATGAGAATAGAGCCCAACTATGCAGGGCCACCAAAAGCATAGGGGAAGAGGGGGCAACTGCTGTACCTGCCCTCAGACTGCAGTTGCAAGAGGGGGCAGGCAATTCCCTTCCTATGTTCATCACCCAATTTTTTTCAATGATTTATTCTCAAAGAAAAGCTAAAATACATTACAAATTCATTATGGGAGCTTTCAAAATTCAAAAATTTTCCCAGGCCTCAGAAGTTCTGTGTGTATAACGAATTACATGCAATTTCCAACAAAAATTGCCAGCAGTCGGACATCTTGAATTTTTTTCGGAAAAAAAATTGACATGCATCAATTTTTCCTAATGTCTCATCAAATCTGAAAATTTGAAACAAAAGCATTAAGGCATCTATGAGATACAGGTGGTAACAGTACACAACATAATACGCACAAAAATATTAACCAAAAAAAGGTTAAGTAAGGCTAATTTGCATAATTTATGCACGAGAAAAAACCCGTACGATATGTTATTTATTTTATGCTGCTAGACCTCCATACCAAAAATTATTGAAATCGAAAATGTCGTTCAGAAGTTCTGAGCGTAAAACGAATTACATGCAATTTCCAACAAAAATGGCCACTAGTCGGCCATCTTGAATTTTTTGGTGAAAAAAATTGACGTGCATCCATTTTTCCTAATGCCCCAAGAAATCTGAAAATTTGAAACAAAAGTACCAAAGCATCTCTGAGATACGGTGGTAACAAGACAGAAGGACGGACGGATGGACCAATGGACAGACGGAGTGCAATCCAATTGTCCCCTTCATGGTGAAACTGTGGGGGACTAAAAATAGAAGGAGAAAAGATGAATGAATAGATAGGTTTTAGAATGAATGGCACAGAAAATCAGTTCTTTCTCCTTCAATAAGCTGGTTTGTATAACTTTCCACACACTGGTGTCGAAATATCAAAATTTCAATCTGCAAAGTTTTCCCATAACGCAACCTAGGAATTTAACCAATTCAATGTTCTTTGACAAGAGTTCATTTGGAATTAACTGGTTGAGTGATAAAAGCAACTATCAGGGCTTTCAAAAAGATGAGGGTACCATAGTAAAAGCCTACATTTTTCTTGCTCATGTTTCATATTCAGTCCAACACAAATAATATTTTGTTTATATAAATTTGTTTTATTATAAATTATTGGAGAGTGCCCATAGACACTATCCAATAATTTGAAATAAAACAAATTTTGAATAACAAATACTGACCACCAAAAATAATCTAGCCCTCAACCAGTCAAACCAAATCAATCTTCTCTGACACAGCTCACTGAGCTCTGTCAAACAAGATTAAATTGGTAACTTCATAGTTGAATTGTGGGAACAATTTGCTGTTCAAAATATTGGTATTTTGATTCCAGTGTGCAGAGCATGAGGGATAAGGAAACAAGTATACCTTCAGCCTCAGCTGAGACTGCTCCTTTGTTAATCCCTTTTCTTGAACTAATTTCCAGAAACAAGTATTGTACAGGTTATTCACATGACCTGGAATTAAAAAGAAGCTTTTTTTATCATCATTTATCCATCAAAATATTTTCTGGCAAGGTAAATATGATTTAAAACTATGAAAACTAAATTTTTCAACAAAGTGTCCTACTTTTGTAGTACACAACAGGGAATATCATTTAATCACATACTGGATATAAGAAGATAACTTGGGAAATTTTATATCACAGTTGAATACCAAATGATTTACTATATCTTTTGCTGAGCTTTGACCTGTTAACCCTCTGCACACTGATGTCGAAATTTCAAAACTTAAAATTGCTATTTTTTCCCATAATGCAACTAGGAAGTTAACTAATTCAATCTTCTTGGACAGACCTCTGTCAAACAAGTTTAAATTGGATAAATTCTGAGTTGCATTATGGTAAAACGTCGGCTAAAAATTTTGGTATTCTGACATCAGTGTGCAGAAGGTTAATCACAAATGGTTAGAGTTGATTGGTGTTGTTTGAATATGTAAACAATGGAATCTATTAAAGATTTATACATCAGGGTTCATACAAAAATTTGCTCACAAAGTTCAAGGGTTTTTCAAGGGTTTTTCAAGGGCTTCTTCTTTTTTTTCAAGGGCTACATATACTATTCAGCTTATTGTATGAGCTCTAAAAATCTAAGATTCATGTGACACGGATCTCACTTTGGAAGTCAGGAAGTACTAGTACCCAAAGTGTGATCTGTGTTACAGTAATCTTGGTAAAACGATCCATACTTCTTTTTTTTTAACTGAGCGACACGAGCGCAACAAACAAGTAAAAGGCGAGTACACATATTTACAATGCCCAGGAAATAGCTTGGTATTCAAGGGTTTTTCAAGAGATTTCTGAAAGTTCAAGGGTTTCTCAAGGGCTACTTTCAAATTCCAGGGTTTTTCAAGAAAAAGTTAAAAAAATTTATAGTAATTTATATATTTTTTATACTTACCAATGACCCAGACATAGCTGGTGCTAACTCTTAAAAATATAGGGCCAAACACAAATTTTGCCCCCCAATCCCCAAAATTTGCATCTAAAACCAAAGAAAACATGTCCTGAATGGCCCTCCACACTTCACCTCTACTGCGCATGCGCAGTGTCAAGGACGTCCCGAAATTGGCGCCATTAATCATTCTTAAACCAGTGCCTGGTAAGCGCTATGTACTCAGCGGGGAGGTATGAGTTCCCAACTCCTGGGAGGGCCATCCCCATCTGGGTCATTGGTAAGTATAAAAAATATATAAATTACTATAAATTTTTTAACATTTTTATACTGTACCAATGACCCAGACATAGCTGAATAGTAAAAAGGCTGGAGGGCCTAGGACATAGCAGAAATTCCAATAAGCTCAATTATATAAAATAGAGTCATCCCCTCGAGGGGAAAAGGAGCATTAGGCCTTACATGTATCTTTCTTATTTATGATAAATTAGAAAGACACAACACCTTCCATAATTGAGCATCATAACATCCATGTACTCTATTAATATCCAGTATAATCCTTATACTAATAATTTTTAAAGTAAGCCAATAAATAAAGTTAGTCGAGAATAGAGACTCTTTATACTCCTTAAAAGTGTCTGAGGATTGTATAATAACGCCCGTTTGACACGTGATATATTCAAAAGCTATACTTTAAAAACTATGACCTGAATGAATTTTTAAAACATAAACTTATCACTTAAAAACCATCCCAGTAACAGCTCAGAATTACTAACTCCGGAGGAGGTATCCCCTTGTTTTCATAATAAAACAGGTGACCCAAGGGAACACCCTCCCCCCCCCCCTTCTCTTTGCCCTGGGTCAAATAGCCCAGAGCGAAGAGGGCAGCAGGACGGAGTCAATGCCGGAACAGAAAGCCTACCTAGCTATAGTAGCAACTGTTAAGTGAATGACATTCTGAGCAGTAGATAATAGACCTAACAAAGGAGGCCTCCAGAAATAGACTCAATATTTCTGAGATAAAAATTCATGAATGTGGATGGCTGAGCCCAATGTGCAGCCTTCATAAAATCTATAATAGCGACACTATTAATGTAAGCCCAAAAAGTAGAAAGAGCTCTTACTTCATGAGCCGAAATCTCAAGCACAAACTGCCCGAATTAATGATATACCATAAGCAGTACCGATAGTTAATTGAATCCATTAGCAATAGAATGGAGCGTAATGTCCTTCTATTGGGCATCAAAGACAGAAGAAGCATATGTCCATACTAATAAACTGAAAATTGTTATATATACGTAAACTCTAACCGGACAGAGTAAAGGCCTATGCCCGTACGAAGACGGAAGGACCTTAATAACAATAAGTTCCGGATATTTATTAGGAGCCTGATTCTTAACCGAAAATCCAACATTAGTAGTAAAGGAAATAGTCTTTCCGATACTACGAAAGTGAGAATCGTCCACCGATAGTGCATGAAGCTCACTGACTCTTCAGTAGAAGAGAAGACTAAGAGAATTACTGTCTTAAAAGGTCAGAATTTGAAAACTACTGTTTCCAAAGGCTCAAATGATTACTTAGCTAAATAAGAACCGAAGCTAAATTCCGTATAGGAATTTAATCTAAGGATTCTAGGTCTATTTATCGAAAAGTTTCTAACTGACTTAAATAAAGAGACATCAGACTCAATTGTAAACTATCATAGAGTGCATAGGTATGAGATAACATAGACCTATAACTTTAATAGTAACAGGCTGCAGTTGATCTTGTCAAACAAGTATACTAGAAAGTTGCAATGTCTAGTATGGAGGGATCAAAAATATCAACATAATGATCCCTACACCAACAACGGAAGAGCCTCCACTTTAGCCGCATAGTATAGCGAAGAAGAGGTTCTCCTACAGTAAGAAATCGCGTCCATAGCTCGTCCTGTACAATGCTTGCCGTGCAAGAAGGACCACACAACGGAATACATGAAGGTTGAGACCTTGCAGGTTTCGATGAAGTTGACACGATTTCCCCAGCGAAAGAAGATCCCCTCATGGAGGAAATTTTCGCGGTAAGTCCCACAGCAGACACCTGAGTAAATTTACCCACGGTCTCTGTGAAGACAGAGATGCTATCAACAGAATTGTATTGTGGATGTTTATCTTAGCAATACTTGCTGAATCAACAGCGCTGGAGGATACGCGTATCCTATCATTCCGTCCTATTAGATCAATAGAGCGTTAACAACATAAGATCAGGGATCCGGACATGGAAACACATACGTCTGCAATTGAATAGTGAGTTGTGTCGCAAATAAATTATCATTGGGCGCTCCCATTGATAGCAAATCTGATTGAATACTTGTTTGTTGAGAGTCCATTCTGACGGCAACAAGCGACCCTTACGTGAAAGGGAGTCTGCTAATACAATCAGACGACCCGGAATATGACGGACCGAAGCACAACTTGGTGTACTATAACAAACAGAAGGATTCTTTCCGTTAAATTGAATAACGGAATCGAATGAGTGCCTCCCTGGTTCCGAAAATACGCAACTACTGTCGTATTAACGGACAGGATTTGGACATGCGTTTCTGAATAATGTTCATCCAATGACATAATGCAAGCCTAAATAACATCATTTCCAGGAAGTTAAGTACTTGCCTAGAAACTGCGGAACCCAAAGACCCTGGCACTTCGAATCTGTTGGGATCAATATTGTACCCCAACCTGTTTGACTGGCGTCCGTCATAATCATAAAACTCGGATCCGGCAACTGCAGGGGCACTCTCTGAGTCAACCACCGAATGTTTGCCACAGTCTGAATCTCTTGCTACACTTGATAGACAAGAGAACGTGTATATCAAGCAATTCATAGATTGCTGAAAAGTTGCCGTCGAAGAGAAGCTTCTCCGAGACCGAAGCGACTCTGAGAGTTCTTCACCTTACTATCCACGTGAGTGGATGTAGCCAGGACTGCGTCATGTCTAACCAACTCCAGGTTGCCACTGAAGGGCGGAGTTATACGTGGAAAAACTACTGCCCTTGAAAGAAATCACATTGAGGATCATACCCTTGGAATTCTTTCTCTTGAAGACGTAATGATAACGCCTCAGTAAGGTGGTCTACGTATGATAAAGCGTCTAAGTTAAGTCTAATAGACATCATTGTCGTTTCCAACATCGTGGTTGGAATTGACATAGACGGCGAAAAAGATAATTCCCAGTCTTCAGCACCGCCGTCTAGACGCATATGAACTCTCGGTATGCCCTGTTCTGCCAATATAAATTATTTCCTAGAATTGAAAAAAGGCAGAATAGAGGATTGCGGACAAGAAACTAGACTATCATGCTTGGTAGCAAGCTTATATATAGCGTTGTTAAATAATTCGAATGTTCTAAAGACAATATTGGACTGTGTCGGTAAGTCAGGAACAATGTCCCTGAACCGATCCAAAACTCCATGACCAATGACGCTATTAGTCTCTTACCCAGCATCGCAGCAATGTAGTCCGATGGAACAACCTCTGGAAGATAAAGCCAGAAGAAATGTATGGCAGCTTCTGTTGTTCCAAAAGGGAAAGCTCGAAATCGTCCGAATCCCTTTCGCCATCCTGTCGGACCCTATAAAGTGTTTGGTCGCCCGAACCTGATGCAACAGCGGAGCGCACCGACCCAGCGCCGTCGGATTATTCTTGATCCGACTGAGAATTTGTCGCTTGCTGGGATGCTGCGATAAACTGTGCTAGTTTGGATAGCACGTCCGTCACTGAGGCCTGTGGAGAAGCGGTCTTACAATGCATTGCCGCTGGAAGCTCCGTGTTCGTTACCCCATGCATACTTCTATTATGCGAGCGAACGGAGTGTATAGGCCTCGTGTTCGTTGGCTACCGGATGGCGTGACCTGTTCGGCGTGGAATCACTGAATGGCAAAGCTGGCCAGATACTCGAGGTCACGTAGCCAATGTGCGGTCGTGTGCGCTGCTGTGAGGATGAGGAAGCATTATCGACAGTCTCTCAGACTGTCAATATAACGGAGCGTCCCAAGCGACGGACATATGCTCCGAATGCAAAATATCTGTACCACAACATCCGTTCCCATATGTTGTTGTACGAGAGAGGGACCTCTCTCGCTCGCAGCCCGGACGGACCTGGACGAGCTAGGAACCGGACTAACAGGCTTCCTCCGATCTGTCCTCTAAACCGTCGTCACTGGGTGTGTACTAAAGTCTATTATAGTGCTTGCATCACCCCAATCTCCTTCCTAGACCGCAACGGACGAACCCGACTGCCGAACCATTCGATGAATGGACGCTACATCGGGTGAGCTAGCGAATGTCAACTCCGTCGATCCTCCTAGGGACCTCTTAGGCGATTGACGTATTCCATGAGCACTTATTGCCACTAGCTCTTCATTAACTATGACAACAGAGGCACACTTTTGAAAGACATCTCAGTAACTTTGCGAACAAGAAACCAGATATGCTTGTTAATAGCAAGCATATAATAATATATATAGCGTCTTTCAATAATTCAAAAGTTTGTGAGACATTATTGGACTGTGTCGGAACTGAGGGAGGATGTCCCTGAACCGAACCAAAAATTTCTATGTCCACCGACGCTATCAGTTTCTTATCCGGTATCGCAGCAATCTGGTCCGACGAAAGAACCTCTAGAAGATAAAGTCAGAAGACATACACAGCAGCTCATGCTGTTCCGAAAGGGAAAGCTCGAAATCCTCCGAATCCCTTTCGGCATCCCGTCGGACCGGATGAAATTTTCAGACGTCCGTACCTGCTTCCGCGGAGCATCCCGACCCAGCGTCGTCAGATAACACATAATGCGACAGAGATTCTGTCGTTGCTGGGATGCTGCGATAAGCTGTGCTATTTAAGATAGCACGTCCATCACCGAGGCCTGTGCAGTAGCGGTCTTACGATGCTTTGCCGCTGGAAGCTCCGTGTACGTTGACTCCCGCACACTTTCTTATGCGAACATCCGGAGTCTGCAGGCCTTGTGTCCCTGGCTACCGGATGATGTGACCTGGTCGCCGATGATTCTCCGATTGGCGAAGCTGACTGGATATCCGAGGTCACGTAGCCAAGAGCGGCCGTGTGCGCTACCATGAGGATGAGGAAGCCTTATTGACAGTCTCTCCGGACTGACTATATATCGGAGCGTCCCGAGCGGCGGACGTATGCTCCGATTGCAAAACATTTTGTACCACAACATCTGGGGCCAGATGTTGTTGTATGAGAGAGGGGCCTCTCTCGCTCGCAGTCCGGATGGACCTGGACAAGCTAGGAACCGGACTAAAAGGCTTCCTCCGTTCCCTCCTCTAATCCGCCATCACTGGGTGTGCATTGGTTGAAGTATAGTGCTCGCATCACCCCAAAACTCCTTCTAGACCGCAACGGACGAACCCGGCTGCCGAACCATTCGATGAATGGACGCTACACCGGGCAAGCTAGCAGACGTCAAAGGCCGTCGAACCTACTAGGGTCCTCTTAGGCAATTGATGTATTTACATGAGCACTTTTCCGCTAGCTCTACATTAATTGTGACGACGGAGGCACACTTTGGAAGACATCATGGAACCATTACCCTGTTCTTGATCGTCTGAAATAGAGATTGATAAAGTAGAGTGACCCTGCGGGGAAAGGACCAGAATGGCCAATTCCCCACTAACATACCGTGACACACGCTTCCCATGTTGTCATTGAAATTAACACATACAGAACAGGAGTTAGTGCGAGTACACTGACTACATATACAATGACTATGAAAATCAGAGGAAGATTTTCTCTTATTACAAATGAACAATATCCTTTCATTGTGAAAAGAAAACAAAGTTCTAGTACTCGCACCAACCCCTGACAATCAAAATACATAATAACATGATCCATTAACATAGAAAAAATAACTGAAATCAAAAAATTTTGAAAAAATATTTTTTCAGAACAGCCCAAGTTTCTGAAAAGTAACATTGAGCCCCAATGGATCCCAAGCCTAAGTGTGGACAAAAATTCTAAAAATATTTTAAACAATTTATGCAACACTTACGAACAATAATAATGTATCTAGTTATGATTAAATGAACATCAAGATATTATTTTCAAAAAATCCCCCCTCACACAGAGGGCTGTTGTAAATGTAAACAATGAGTGTAAAAACACCAGAAGAAGACTCCAGGCACCCTGGCCCGAAATCAGTTACCAATAATACACTATCTGATGCAAAACAGAGACTTCCAGGGAAGAAACTGCAGAACATCAGATGGAAGATGCAGAACACTACGCCTAACCACCCATAGGTGAAGACGTAAACATGGGGAAAAGAACAGAATTCATTTTGTTATCCAGCTAAAACTCCCAAGATATTTTATTAATAATATTACAGAAAATATGCCAAAAGCATGGGAGAATAGCAAGAGGGGACTTAAAGGAAAGGGAGAGAGGAAAACACTGAACAAGCAGTGTAACTTGATAACAAGAATGACCACAACAGGCTGTTGCCTCGAAAATAGGTAACTTAACATAATTTCATTAAAAAATTTTAAGTTACAGCCCTGATAATTTTCTGTCACTCATTTTTCCTCTCCTCCTTCTATATCCTCCTTAGAATCACCATTTCTCTAATATTTATGTGTCTGGCATCATTTAAACTGAGATTTATAAGCACAAAGATCAGTCAGATGTTAACAGATGAAGGGCCAAACAAAGAATGATTAATGGCGCCAATTTCGGGACGTCCTTGACACTGCGCATGTGCTGTAGAGGTGAAGTGTGGAGGGCCATTCAGGACATGTTTTCTTTGGTTTTAGATGCAAATTTTGGGGATTGGGGCGCAAAATTTGTGTTTGGCCCTATATTTTTAAGAGTTAGCACCAGCTATGTCTGGGTCATTGGTACAGTATAAAAATACTAATTTTCAAGGGTTTTTCAAGAGCTGTATGAACCCTGCAATTATAAAGTACCTCTGAATCCCTGACATTTTTTTATTCAAACTTCCATTATAAGTATTCTGTTCCGTTATAACTCATTTTATCTTAGATCAAAAATGTATTTCCTCCAATACAAATAAAAATGTCTCGACAGATTACAAAGCTGTATTGAGGGTAGCAACTGCATATGCAACCTTCAGTTCAGAAAGAGAATGTTTTTTACCTGCACTCATGGAAAACTGATTACACATGTTGAGGGCACCGTTTTTGATAACAGTAATAAAATGATAAATAAATTATCAACTTGGCAAAATAAATTAGACTAGATCATTTTTACCATGATATTTTTAAAAAAGCCTACCAAGTGTTAAACCTGAACAAGCCAAGACCAATACCGTGTCTGGGCATGCGACGCTGCATGCAATTGAATCGGCAAACAGAAAGTGGCTGCACGGCAGATCTGAAAATTGCGTACACGATACAACTCATCATTATGAAGCAACAGACCAAATATAAAATCAATCCCTTGCATAGAAGCCGAGAAAACCTTGACGGAAAATTTCAATGTTCAGTGGGTACAGTAAAATTTCAAAGTATCGGCAAACAGGAAGTGGCTGCCGGCAGATCTGAAAATTGCTTACACGATACAACTCATCATTATGAAGCAGCAGACCAAATATAAAATCAATCCCTTGCATAGAAGCCAAGAAAACCTTGACGGAAAATTTCCATGTTCAGTGGGTACAGTAAAATTTCAAAGTATCAGCAAACAGAAAGTGGCTGCATGGCAGATCTGAAAATTGCTTACACGATACAACTCATCATTATGAAGCAGCAGACCAAATATAAAATCAATCCCTTGCAAAGAAGCCGAGAAAACCTTGACGGAAAATGTCAATGTTCAGTGGGTACAGTAAAATTTCAAAGTATCGGCAAACAGGAAGTGGCTGCACAGCAGATCTGAAAATTGCTTACATGATACAACTCATCATTATGAAGCAGAAGACCAAATATAAAATCATTCCCTTTCATAGAAGCCAAGGAAACTTTGACGGAAAAAGTGTTTCGGACGGACTGACGGACGGATGGACGGATGGATGGACTGACAGACATAGTCGAGCGGTTACTAGACCTGCTCTGCCGCTGGTGACGCAGGTAAAAAAATAAAACAAAGAAACACACAGCTGAAACACTACCATAAACTTCAGAGGCTATAGTACAAGTAGAACAATGAATTGGGACTGCATCGTGCACAGCACAAGAATGCAATACAGTAAAACCTGTCTTGAGAGACCACTGTCTTGAGAGACTACCTGTCTTGAGAGACCACATCTGCCAGGCACCGATTGGTTTTACTCTATAATGGACCTGCTATGGGAGACCACCTGTCTTGAGAGACCACTGTGACCTGTGAACGAAATGATTTCGCGCGCCAAAGGCGCGCAGGGACAATATGGGGGACAAGCCCCTTTCGACCCTTGTTGACTGTATGAGTTTGGTTTTGTATGTCTCGGCATGTCAAAGGAGGAAAAGGAAGGAGGGAAGAAGTTTATCCCTTTCTGCCCTTCTTGCGGCTCTTCTTCTTAGGTGGAGGTTGGCTTGGTGATGGTGATGAGGCTGGTGGTGGTGTGTAGGTGCCTGCATTGATTTTTTCTCGGAGCTCTCTTGCTTTTGCCCGTTCTGCCCTTGCCAGCTCTAGTTCTCTTATTATGTCCTCCCTAGTGAGTGGTGGCTGTACCTCCCCCGGGCTTTCCGGTAGTGAAGGAAGGGGGGAGTGAGGGGTGGGAGGCGGGGAAAAAGCAACTTCCAGTTCCTCCTCAGTCTCCACTGGACGTTCCTCATCCAACTGTACTGGCTCAGGAGCCGGCAGTTGATTGGGTGTACCAGTGGGACTAGGAGGGGAACTGGCGGCTGCCTCCAGAGCCTCCACCCCCTCACTCAACTCTTTCTTCCTATTCCGGAAGGCCTCCAAGCGCCGGGCATCCCTGCGCTTGGTCGATGGGCTCTTCTTCTTCTTCTTGTGCTGTCTCTTTTCAGGGCCTCCGTGCCCCTTCGGGTGAGGACCAGTGGGAGAGGGGATCCTCTCTCCAAAGGTACTACCTCTCCCTGAAGAGGTTGGTGTTGTTGTTGGCTTCTCAATTTCAAACTCCACTTTCAGGTGGACGCTCAAGCCTATTTCCTGGATAGTCCAGGAGACGGGGCATGAGACGCCCAGAGCTGAAATGGCTTTCACTAGTCTATCTGGTAGTTCCATGGCTATCTAGGTGATGTTCACGCTCTGAAGTCAGATCTGTGAATGCGGGAGCCTGCACTTTCTTGAGAGACCACCTGTCTTGAGAGACCACTGTGACCTAGTACCAACTTGTATTTTTATGCCATAATGGACCTGTCTTGAGAGACCGCCCCTTTGAAGACAGAAACCATGACAAAAACTTTTTACCTGTTCTGGAATTGGAAAATCCATTGTGGTTATACTAACATAATTAAAAGTATTAAAAGCTCTTAATTGGGTTTCAATTGCTATTCAGTTACATAACTCATTAAAGATTGAGATGTTTTTATAAGACCCATGTGAAAAGATTAGGATTATTGCTGAATAAACAATTTCATACATACCTGAAATGTGACAGATAGGAATAAAAATAAATTTGAGTTGAAAATCTTTTTGTAACAAACTGAAATGGACTGTTATAAAAATTATAAAAACAAATTAGTGTTGAAAATCTTCAATGAAGATTTTCAACACTAATTTATTTTTATAATTTTTATAACAGTCCATTTCAATTTGATACAAAAACTTCATAAAAAAGAACAACTATAAAGTAATTACAAATATCTATTCTTCTCCATTTCTGAATTTTGTGGTTGGTTATTCACTGACTTGAGAAAACCTGAAACCTGTTATGAGAGATCACCTGTCTTGAGAGACCACTTTTGTGTGTCCCAAAGGGCGGTCTCTCAAGACAGGTTCTACTGTATCATGATTTCATGATCTTCATTCATAATGAAAGTGTCAATGACACTGTAGCTTAACTTGTGTGTTGTGTTTGATGAAAAGGATAATGTTCAATGTTTATGAAAGGATTATGAAATAAGACAAGAATTGTGATAACTGGGAATATGTTCATTTCTGTTCCCTGTATGCTATGTTTATGATAAAAATAATATGAGGTGTACACTGTACTAAAGATCTGAGGGGTGGGTTAATATGACCTCACAGTTAATATATGTGGCCCTCACAGTTAACGTATATCAACAAAAGTTACCAAGTTACAGTGAAATTATTCCAAAACGAGTCATCGTACAAAGTTACATTAAAATCCCTTCATAAATATGGCCTGTAGACTGTGCTAAAGGTTTTCGGGCTTCGGGCCCCTGTAGCCATCAGTTTCCCAATTGCGTCCAAAGGGGACGTTCTCATCTAGACATTATATGAAGTCAACCTACCATGTTACAATGAAATCCCTTAATAAATATGACCTGTAGACTGTGCTAAAGGTTTTTGGGCTTTGGGCTCTGGCAGCCATCGTGGTTGAATGATCGCAACCAAACGGGGACATTCACATCTGGGCATCATCTGGAGTGATCCTACAAAGTTACAATGAAATCCCTTCATAAATATGACCTGTAGACTGTGCTCAAGGTTTTTGGGCTTCGGGCCCCTGAAGCCGTCACAGTTGACCAATCACGACCAAAAGGGGATGTCATCATCTAGGCATCATATGGAGTCAAACCGACGGGTTACAATGAAGTCCTTCCATAAATATGACCAATAGACTATGCTAAAGGTTTTGGGTTCAAGCAGCCATCAAGGCTGAATGATTGCGGCCAAAAGGGGACGTTCTCATCTAGACATTATTTAGAGTCATCCTACCAAGACATTACATGAAGTCAACCTACCAAGTTACAATGAAATCCCTTCATAAATATGATCTGAAGTCTGTGCTAAAGGTTTTCGGGCTTTAGGCTTGGGCAGCCATCATAGTTGAATGATCGCAACCAAAAGGGAACATTCTCATCGGAACATCATCTGGAGTGATCCTATGAAGTTACAATGAAATCCCTTCATAAATATGACCTGTAGACTGTGCTCAAGATTTTCGGGCTTCAGGCACCTGTAGCCATCACAGCTGACCAAACATGACCAAAAGGGGATGTCATCATCTAGGCATTATATGGAGTCAACCTAACAAGTTACTATGAAATCCTACCATAAATACGACCTACAGACATGCTAAAGGTGTTTGGGCTCGGGCAGCCATCAAGGCTGAATGATCGTGACCAAAAGGGGACGTTCTCATCTGGACACTATTTGGAGTCATCCTACCAAGCTACAATGAAATCCCTTCATAAATATGACCTGTAGACTGTGCTAAAGGTTTTCAGGCTTCGGGCTCGGGCAGACATCATGGTTGAATGATCGCAACCAAAGGGGACAATCTCATCTGGGCATCATCTGGAGTGATCCTGCAATGTTACAATGAAATCCCTTCATAAATATGACCTGTAGACTGTGCTCTAGGTTTTCGGGCTTCGGGCACCTGTAGCCATCACAGTTGACCAATCATGACCAAAAGGGGATGTCATCATCTAGGCATTATATGGAGTCAACCTAACAATGTTACAATGAAATCCTTCTATAAATATAACCTTTTGCCTATGCTAAAGGTTTTTGGGCTCGGGCACCCATCAAGGCTGAATGATCACGGCCAAAATGGGACGTTCTCATCTAGACATTATATGAAGTCAACCTACCAAGTTACAATGAAATCCCTTTATAAATATGACCTGTAGACTGTGCTTAAGGTTTTTGGGCTTCGGGCTCGGGCAGCCATCATGGTTGAATGATCGCAACCAAAGGGGACAATCTCATCTGGGCATCATCTGGAGTGATCCTACAAAGTTACAATGAAATCCCTTCATAAATATGACCTGTAGACTGTGCTCTAGGTTTTTGGGCTTCGGGCCCCTGAAGCCGTCACAGTTGACCAATCATGACCAAAAGGGGATGTCATCATCTAGGCATCATATGGAGTCAAACCGACGGGTTACAATGAAGTCCTTCCATAAATATGACCAATAGACTATGCTAAAGGTTTTGGGTTCAGGCAGCCATCAAGGCTGAATGATCGCGGCCAAAAGGGGACGTTCTCATCTAGACATTATTTAGAGTCATCCTACCAAGACATTACATGAAGTCAACCTACCAAGTTACAATGAAATCCCTTCATAAATATGATCTGAAGTCTGTGCTAAAGGTTTTTGGGCTTTAGGCTTGGGCAGCCATCATAGTTGAATGATCGCAACCAAAAGGGAACATTCTCATCGGAACATCATCTGGAGTGATCCTATGAAGTTACAATGAAATCCCTTCATAAATATGACCTGTAGACTGTGCTCAAGATTTTCGGGCTTCAGGCACCTGTAGCCATCACAGCTGACCAAACATGACCAAAAGGGGATGTCATCATCTAGGCATTATATGGAGTCAACCTAACAAGTTACTATGAAATCCTACCATAAATACGACCTACAGACATGCTAAAGGTTTTTGGGCTTGGGCAGCCATCAAGGCTGAATGATCGTGACCAAAAGGAGACGTTCTCATCTGGACACTATTTGGAGTCATCCTACCAAGCTACAATGAAATCCCTTCATAAATATGACCTGTAGACTGTGCTAAAGGTTTTCAGGCTTCGGGCTCGGGCAGCCATCATGGTTGAATGATCGCAACCAAATGGGACAATCTCATCTGGGCATCATCTGGAGTGATCCTGCAATGTTACAATGAAATCCCTTCATAAATATGACCTGTAGACTGTGCTCTAGGTTTTCGGGCTTCGGGCACCTGTAGCCATCACAGTTGACCAATCATGACCAAAAGGGGATGTCATCATCTAGGCATTATATGGAGTCAACCTAACAATGTTACAATGAAATCCTTCTATAAATATAACCTTTTGCCTATGCTAAAGGTTTTTGGGCTCGGGCACCCATCAAGGCTGAATGATCACGGCCAAAATGGGACGTTCTCATCTAGACATTATATGAAGTCAACCTACCAAGTTACAATGAAATCCCTTTATAAATATGACCTGTAGACTGTGCTTAAGGTTTTTGGGCTTCGGGCTCGGGCAGCCATCATGGTTGAATGATCGCAACCAAAGGGGACAATCTCATCTGGGCATCATCTGGAGTGATCCTATGAAGTTACAATGAAATCCCTTCATAAATATAACCTGTAGACTGTGCTCAAGGTTTTTGGGCTTCGGGCACTTGTAGCCATCACAGCTGACCAATCACGACCAAAAGGGGATGTCATCATCTAGGCATTATATGGAGTCAACCTAATAGGTTACAATGAAATCCTTCCATAAATATGACCTTTTACCTATGCTAAAGGTTTCTGGGCTCGGGCACCCATCAAGGCTGAATGATCGCAAACAAAAGGGGACGTTCTCATCTAGACATTATTTGGAGTCATCCTACCAAGTTACAATGAAATTCCCTCATAAATATGACCTGTAGACTGTGCTAAAGGTTTTCAGGCTTCGGGCACCTTTAGCCGTCACAGTTGCCCAATCATGTCCAAAAGGGGACGTTCTCATCTAGACATTATATGAAGTTAACCTACCAAGTTACAATGAAATCCCTTCATAAATATGACCTGTAGACTGTGCTAAAGGTTTTCGGGCTTCGAGCTCGGGCAGCCATCATGGGTGAATGATCGCAACCATAGGGGACAATCTCATCTGAGCATCATCTGGAGTGATCCTAAGAAGTTACAATGAAATCCCTTCATAAATATGACCTGTAGACTGTGCTCAAGGTTTTCGGGCTTCGGGCTCCTGTAGCCATCACAGCTGACCAATCACGACCAAAAGGGGATGTCATTATCTAGGCATTATATGGAGTCAACCTAATAGGTTACAATGAAATCCTTCCATAAATATGACCTTTTACCTATGCTAAAGGTTTTTTGGCTTGGGCACCCATCAAGGCTGAATGATCGCGATCAAAATGGGACGTTCTCATCTAGACATTATTTAAAGGTTTTCGGGCTTTGGGCTCCTATAGCCGTCACAGTTGCCCAATCACATCCAAAAGGGGACTTTCTCATCTAGACATTGTATGAAGTCAACCCACCAAGTTACCATGAAATTCCTCAATAAATATGACCTGTAGACTGTGCTAAAGGTTTTCGGGTTTTGGGCTCGGGCAGTTGTCACGGTTGGCAGATCATGCCCAAATGGGGAAATTCTCATCTAGACATCATAAGGAGTCATCCTACCAAGTTACAATGAAATCCCTCCACATTAAACATGACCTGCAGACTGTGCTAAAAGTTTTTGGGTTTCAGGCTTGGGCAGCCATCACGGTTGATAGATCGTGCCCAAAAGGGGACGTTCTCATCTAGGCATTATACAGAGGCATCCTACCAAGTTGCAATGAAATCCCTTCATAAATTCGACCTGTAGACTGTGCTAATGGTTTTCGGGTTTTGGGCTCGGGCAGCCATACTGGTCGCCCAAAAAGGGGACGTTCTCATCTAGACATGACCCCAAACTTGCATATGAAATTTCGTGACAATCAGACAAGAACTGCGGGGTGTAGCCCGTGCTAAAGGAAAATGTGAACAGACGTCACAGACTCACAGACTCACAGACTAACAGACTCACAGACTAACAGACTTCCGCACGCATGATGGCAATAGCTTATCTTGACTAGGTCAAGTTAAGCTAAAAATCAATTTGTAGATGCTGAATGATTGTCAAAATACATGCAAACAATTCAAGAAAGGAAAGAATATTGTAAGATAAATTGTTTATTACCATCAAATGGGTTTCCATGATGGTGTATTGAAGCCTTGGCCTCGCTTCTGGGTCATATATCGACTCATCCTAACAGACTCTTTTATATATGCCCAGAGATAAGGTCTCAACTTCAATATTCAATACACCATGAGGAAAGTCACATGATGGTACAGTAGAATCCTCTTAATTGAATATCCATTTTGCCAGTGAAAATTATTCAATTAACAGGAGTATACAATTAACAGGGATTTGGTCAGTTTCTTGTGTTCTGGAGGTAAACTGAGCATTTATTCTATTATATCTTGTTTGACAGAGCTCATAGAGCTCTGTCAAACAAGATATAATAGAATAATTGTCTGTATTGTCACAGCAATTTTTTCGACATATTACAAAAATTTATATACCATTAACAGAAGTTTACTCTACAACCCATATGCAATTAACAGATCAAATTTGTACTGAAGGTATGGTAAATGGTTTTGTGTTTGAAAATTATATTCAATTAACAGGGATATACAATTAAGAGATATCCAATTAAGTGGGCTCCACTGTAATAACCTTTATTTGTGGAGCATAATAATATAATGAATTAAATACAAAATTTATCATCACGATATTACTTATTTATTGGTGTTTAAGGTCACATATTTCTGCACAATGGCTAATCATGACTGTAGCATGGAGATAAAGTTTAGTCGATTGTTTATACCCATCTTACCCATTTTAGAGGACTTCCACCCCAAGCACTGGTGACTAGGTCTTATTTTACCAGTAAAGCAGAGCTGTTTATCACAGTAAACAAGCACTGGTTCACTTCCGGGGGTTCCCACGAGGGATCATCAAGATATTGGGAAGTGATCAAATTCTGGTGAAGTGAAGAACCTTGTTAACAATAAAAATTTTACTTGAAAAAATTAAAATTTTGTGTTACTCATGATAGCTGCATGTCGTTTTTGTGTGGGTTAGGGTGAGTGAATGTGTGTGTGTGTGGGGAGGTGGGGTAGGGGGAGGAAGGAGTGGTGGTGTGTGTGACAATGTTGAGAAATTTAAATTTTATAGTAAATTTCCTTTCTTATTATACCTACCGCAATTGTTTACTACAGGCTTACACTACAGTGAAAGACCCTAACTCAGAAAATATACTCTCTATTTTGATCTTTCCCAAGAGATTTGGGAAAGAAAAGTGGTGCAAAAGCACCATGAAAAAATAAGCCCAAACTGGGTCGAGCACCATGTGTACACCAAGTAGGGGAAGCTCTCCTCTTAGTACAATTCCACGACTTCTGGAAAACCACTGCGCAGGTAGAAACTAATGAATCATTCTTTTGAGTCCGCCAACATAGGAGTTATGTGATCAGCAGGGAGGAAGGATTCTTACCTGAATAAGAAGACGGGAGGGCCTCCATGTAAACAATTGCGGTAGGTATAATAAGAAAGGAAGTTTACTATAAAATTTAAATTTCTTATCAACCTATTTTACAATTGTTTACTACAGGCTGAATAGACAATAGGATGGAGGGAATCACATAACCAACCAACCAACACATAACCCAATTGCACTGGAACCGTGGACAGAGGAAGAGGTCCCTAGGCCTATCAAACCATAGCATCACAAACATTAGTAAAAGACAATAAGAGATGAGGTGTATGGTTATGTGCGACGCACAGACAGAAAGGGCAGAAACAGCACAGAGCTGGAACTGACCTTGTAAGAAGCTGAAAGGCTGTGATAGACAACAGCCTGAGCAGAAGAAAGAGGGCCTGTAGTATAAAGGTCCTCTGCCTGCTCCTGCAACTGTCGCAGATAAGTGGAGAAAGTAGCATTTCTCCAGTAGGCTGCCAGCAGAACATCTGACAACATGATGGAGTTAGTATAAGCCCCAAGAGGAAGACAATGCATGCACCTCGTGGCAGAAATATGATTGGTAATACAATCGCCAGTCGCTAGACGAGTGGAAGCAGCACGAATAGCAAGACAAATCCACTAAGAAATGAATTCAGGAGAGATCTTCTGTCAATCAGGAATAAGAGAGAGAAAAACGTTCCTACCCTTCCTAATGGACAGTGTCCGATTGAGATAAAATCGAATTGCACGAACCGGGAGCAAAGGGTGTTTATCCTCAACAGAAGGAAGAGTCCCGATACAAACAGGAGGCAGAGTAGTTTCTGGTATCTGATTCTTGGCCAGAAATGAGCAATCACTGGTAAACATAACACTGGTGGGAGAGCTCCAGAAAAAGGCCGTGTCAACCAAGAGGGCGTGAAGCTCACTAACCCGTCTGGCTGAGGCAAAAGCTATCAAAAAAGCCATCTTGTATGTGAGAAAAAGCATATCCACCTGGGATAAAGATAGAACGGTGCCCCCCCCCCCCCCCCCCCCCACCCACCCAAAGCAGAGCAGCACCCAACAAAGATTCCATCTTGGGGTAGGCTACAAAGTCCTAGGCCTTTTTAAGGAAAAGTGCCGAACAAGCTTGGAGAGGTATGGATTAGTGCCGATACAACGCTGTCCCACATACGAAAAGGTCTCCACAGCATGGACCTGTACCCTTTGATGGTAACAGGCTGGATACCCCCAGAATCAAACATATACCAGAAACTCCGCAATCTGTGTGATCGAAGAAGTGACAGAATCAAGAGAGTGATCAGCACACCATCGACAGAAGACCTTCCATTTAGCTGCATAGGCTAAACCAGTGGAGTGCCTCCTTGAAGAAGAAAAGCAACTCCACTGCTCGTCTCGAAAAAAACGCTACTGAGGAGACAGGACCTGACAAAAGATATGCGCGAATGCACAATGAAGTCGGGTCGAAGTGAAACCTCCTCTGGCAACCTTGGCAAAAAAGGTCGCGATGTAGAGGGAGACATGCCGGAACCGCCGCCAACAGAGAGTGGAGCAGATTGATCTGCACCCAATGAGGCGACAGGGGTGCGATCGAAATGATTCGACAACTGCAGGTTCGTATCTGGGCGAGAACCTGAGGCAGAATTGGAACCGGCAGGAAGGCATAGCCGACAAGACCGTTCCAATGGAGGAGGGACAGAGCGTCCACGGGGGACACAAAAGTGCTCACCCGATGGTTCCAAAGAGTCGCAAAGAGATCAATGTGAGGACAATTCCAGAGAACGCAAAGAGACTGGAACACCCACATGTGGAGCATCCACTCGGTGGAAAGAACCTGCCCCATCGGGACAGGGAGTCGGCTAGGATGTTCAGACGACCAGGAATGTGACGCACCACCACTCCGGCATTGACATCCTGACCGAGCAGTAGAAGATCCCGAACCAATTCGTACATGGGAACATAGTGCATGCCCATAAACAACCACTGTCGAATTGTCAGACAACAGAAGGACCTGACAATTCGAAGGGTGGGGGATCCACTGCGGAAACTCAGAAGAAGAGCAAGAAGCTCCTTCTGGTTGACGTGAAGAGCTGCTGGAACCTGGTCCCATGACCCGTGAAGGGAAAGACCTAGAGGATCCAATGTCACACCCCATCCGAGATTGCTGATGACTACAGTCAGAACACAATCGGACGTGGGGAAGTCCAACAGAACTCCCTGCATAATCCACTGAACATCTGTCAGGGAAAACGATGACAAGGAAGAGACTCTGGTAACTGAAGCACCAGATCCAGAGAATCGACATTCAGCCTCCAACGACTGAGCAGAAAGTGTTAGAGAGGTCTGACATGCAGCTGACCTAGCAGAGACCACCGAACCGCAGAGACCGAGCAGCCAGGGAAGACTCCGAGCTGTTGCGGACATGGACTGAGACAGAGTCAGGGCAAAGGATGAGAAAATCACAGCCCTTGCCCGGGAAACCGCCACCGTATCCAGCTGAGTATGGAAGCCCATCCCAGATAATAAAACGACGGAGAAAGGACCAGGTCCGACTTCTCCTCATTGACTCTGAACCCTAGTGACGTGAGCAGGCTCAACAGTGTGTTGACATCCGACTCCAGAAAGGCAGCATTGGAATGCCTCTGGAGGACATCGACTAGATATGCCGAAGAAGACACCCTGGACTGTGTGCGATGTAAGACTAACACATGCGATGTCAGACGGGTGAAGGCCCAAGGATCCAGGTCGAGGCCGAAGGGCATGGACTTGAACTGGAAAACTCCCTGGTGAATGGAGCGGCGAACCAACCTGAAAGACTCCATGCTGAACTGAGGAGCAATGATAGACTGGGTCAGTATACTCAGATCGATAACCTGTCAGAGTCGGCCGCCCTTCTTCGGCACCAAGAACAGGCGGGAATAAAATCCCACTGAATGTTCTTGATGACCTCGATCGCCCCCTTTGACAGGAGCCTATCTCCATGATCAAAAGTTCCCAACGTGTAACGTTGAAAGGGACTTGTGTTGGAAGAGGCACTCTCGATTGAGTGGAATGCCTCAACCTGGGACAAATCGAGGTGACTACTGCTGACGCCTACCCTTACCCTGTGAGTAAGTAGAAGTGGCGGCAGGAGGATCAGCCCTTGGCTTCACAGAGGGTACTTGTTAGGCCCTGCCTCCAACAGAAGGCTGATCAAGCTGACGAAGCAGTAGCTGATCTTTGGAATGAGATAGGGAGTCACCCCGGACCATTGCCACGGAAATCATGGAAAAGTTGCAGATCCGCCGATAGAGGCAGATCAAAGAGCAGCACGCTGCCCGTCAAGAAGGGAACATCTTGTGTCCAGCACAGCGTCCCTGCAAACTAATTCCAAGTTTCCTGTGTTACTGGCATACGTGTGAGAAGATACATGAGCATCTTGGACATCACACACAAAAAGCCTGTACGTCGTCAAACTTATCTGGGAGCAGATAAGCAGCAAAGCAGAGATGACGTGATCGAAGAGAGAAAGCATTCCAGCATCTCTCTCGAAAAGCCCAGCATGGACTCCAGAGTCTCTATATGAAAAATGGCCGACTTGGGAGTTGGAGTCCTGATCCAAGACCATCAAAGTCTGGCAGACTGACGGATTGGCGGAATCGTAGGAATGATAATGCACCGGAGGCAAAAAAGTGTCAACCCTGATGAAGAACAACGTCCTCATAGCCTTGGAACTCAGCTTGGAGTCCAAAGCTGTAAACGCTTCAACCACCTATACTGACAGGCACGGTCGAAGGCGCCCAGAAGCAGGTTGCTCCACAGGCTGTAGGTGTGCGACCAGGCTGACACTGTCGGCTGGTTTGTCGGTTTGAGATCTGGAAGGAACCCAAACACAAAGTCAAGAGCTGCCCCCAAGTCAGAAGACTGTTGGCTCTCGACGTCAGGTATGTCAGACTCATTCCCTGAGTCGGAAGACACATAGCCCATCATTGGCAAACCAGCCGACACCTCTCATGGTGTAGGCACACCAAGGGGATCAGAAAGCGGCCTGTTTCCAATCCTGGGAGGCAGCGCCACAGGGGGGGCCCAGAAACCACTCGTAGCCTCGCTGAAAGCAACGGAAAAGGCTCTTGGACAGTGAGCAAGAAGAGGGCCTCCCTAAGCTCACTGACTGTGTCGGCCGGTTCGACGTGGGAACGAACCGACAAAGTGGCTTCACTCCTGACCCATTTAACAAGTGAAGGTTCATGATCCCTCAAATATACCCGTCGTGGGGCGATGGGCTGCAGCTGAAACATCTGAAGGCAGATGTGTATTGGGGTATGACATACCCCGAGGATCTACAGAGCGGAAACTCAGGAGAGTCACCACGGACCTCTGCGGGACAGAAGGTCCAGGCTGCACAAAAAGCATTGGTCCCGCAAAACTGGCCATGGGACCAGAGTGCGTGGACAGAAAACACCAAAGAGCTCATGGTGACCCCACCATGAACATCCGCATCCAATGAGAAAAACTGCGGTACTCGACGGCTGAGAGACCACAGTAGAGGGTTTGCCAAGTTGAAGTCAGGGAAGGCTGAGGCCGATGCCCCACGTCTACACTACCAGACATCTCTGCAGACCCCTGCAGGGATAAAACTGCTGTGCTCAATGGCTGAGAGGACACAGCGGGGGTTTGGTCGGCAGCCAATTCTGACTTCGCCGTGTTGAAGTCAGGGAAGGCTGAGGCCAATACCCCACATCCACACTACAGACATCGCTGCAGACCTCTGCAGGGATAAGCCGAGGCTGGCTGAAACGGTGACCGATGATGTTGTAGACGGAACAGCAGTAGCAGCAGATATGATGGGAGCTGTTGAAACTGGCAGAAAAGGGGAGAGAGCAACCGAGCTCGGCCTCCAAAGGAGTCACAATCCTAGTGACAGCCTCAGATGTCGACTGGAGAGGGACCATAGTCCCGGAACCAGGCATCTCTTCACCAGACAACTCAACAGCTCCCGCAGTATCCACTACAGTAAAAAAACTGCAAATCCCCCACGGAGGGGTATAACTCCCTCTACTGTGGTCTCTCAGCTGTCAAGTACCGCAGTTTCCGCCCCCAAAACGACAGCATTCCTCCCCCCCCCCTCCCCCCAATGGGAGTGGGAGAAACTGCACACCCCCACGGAGGGGTAAAACTCTCACCAGACATGGTCATGTCGGGAGGCCCCAAAAATGACAGTGTTCCTCCCAA
This sequence comes from Pictodentalium vernedei, assembly GCA_031216915.1. Lineage (NCBI taxonomy): Eukaryota > Metazoa > Mollusca > Scaphopoda > Dentaliida > Dentaliidae > Pictodentalium > Pictodentalium vernedei. Next base: position 715,891,225 of record CM062295.1, on the reverse strand, counting down.
TCACCCCCCACCCCTCTGTGGGTGTGGGAGGAACAGCCACGAGAACGCACCAAAGTTCAAATTTGGGCTTCTGTAGGAAGCCCAAATATTAACCTAGGGACTTGGTTTGAACAATCTTGAATCTGACCCTCATAACAATGATGTATACCCAACATTAAAAGATTCTGACTGGTGATTCTGAAGAAGAAGATTTTTAAAGAATATTCCCCATATTACTCTATGTTAAAACTTCGGGCTCCTGTAGAGAGCCCAAATATGAACCAATGAGCTTTATTTCAACAAACTTGTATCTGACCCCCCTATGAATGCTGTATACCAAATATCAAAAGATTCTGATGATTGGTTCTGGAGAAAAGTTTTTAAAATTTTTGCAAATATGCTGACTGCTTTTTTTCGATGCCCCATTACAGAACACCCTAATTTAACCGATGGCAATTCTTTTTTACCATTCAATTCTACTGGTCCTAAGGATACTTCATACCAAATAACAGCTCTCTGTTCCGGGTGGTTTGGGAAATATGGGCATTAGAAAATATTTCTATTTTTAGCTCCCAGGGTTCCCATGGGGATGCAGATTTTTTTGTTTTTGCATGGGTCAAGTACTTATGACCCAATAATACCACAAACCAAATTTGGTTCATACCGGACCATCGGTTTAGAAAATAGAAAATTGGGGCAGGGCCAAAAATCTTACCCCTTCTATTACAAAGCCAAATATTGCTTCACGAACTTCATTTGAACAAACTTGATTCTACACCTCAGAAGGAAGCTCCATAGCAAATATCAAGTCATTGTACACACTGGTTCTTGAGAAGAAGATTTTAAAAATATTTTGGAGCATTTTCCCCCCACTCCCTCCCTATGGGGCTGGGCATGTTGAGTTGAACAAAAATGAAATGCCCCTTTGGGATCATCACTCACACAAACTTTCACTTGAATTGGCCCACTGGCTTTGGAGGAGAAGACCAAAACAAGGTGTTGATGGACGGCGGATGACAGACGACGGACGGACGGACGGACGCATGATGGACGGAGAACGATGAGATTAGCTCAGCTTGACTTCCTGCTGTACTTACCAGGATACCATTTTACTTACAATCAGCTTGCCTCCAACTAAGATAATCTTTCAGATTTTGATCTGATGGATACAGGACTATTCTTGCATCAAATGATGGTGGATACTGTATTTGTTGTGTGTTGAAATATCGTAACCAGTAGAACACAATAGCAGCTGAGAACTGACTGACTAGATTTGTCATAATCTTACTGAAATTAGAAATTAAAGTAAAAAGAATCCCTGAATAGGGCTGACAGATAAATTAATGTTCCAATAAGACTGAAATCCCCAACCTCTGACTGGACGAGAGCTTGCTAAGTTTCTTCTATGTTTGCGGTGCCAGTACCATACGTTACCATCTGGTTTCACTACGTGAGTTATTTGAAATGAGGTTGCCCATTCTGCAAGTATTCCACCAATGGAGTGACTTGCAAACCGCTTCATTCTTCTATATTTTTCACATGTGCACAGACGATGTTCCGAAAGAAGTACTGATTAATTAACAAATCATTTTACAATTTATTAAAGTAAGATGGACTGACCTTGACCTTTACCTGTTTTATTGATTATTTGCCCAGTGACATAATGGGGTATCGAAATGAAAAAAAACTAGAATCTGCCCCCACCCCCCCCCCCCCCCTGCCCCCAAGATGTTGTATACCAAATATGAAAGCATTCCGACTGGTGGATCTGAAGAAGCCCAAATATATATCTAGGAACCCGATTTGAACAAACTTGAATCTGACCCCCCAAGAGATGTTGTAGACCACATATGAAAGCATTCTGATTAGTGGATCTGAAGAAGCAGATTATTAAAAATTATCCCCCATAATGAACTAAGTTAAAATTTGGGCTTCCATTGGAACCCCAAATATTAACCTAGGGACTTGGTTTGAACATTCCTGAATCTGACCCTCATAACAATGATGTATACCAAACATTAAAAGATTCTGACTGGTGGTTCTGAAGAAGAATATTTTTAAAGAACATTCCCCATATTGCCCTAAGTTAAAAATTTGGGCTCCTGTATTGAGCCCAAATATGAACCAATGGGCTTTATTTTAACAAACTTGTATCTGACCTCTCTATGGATGCTGTATACTGAATACCAAAAGATTCTGACCATTGGTTCTGGAGAAAAGATTTTTTTAAATTTTTGAAAATATGCTGACTCAGCATTTTTTTGATGACCTCTACAGAACACCCTAACATAACTGATGGCAATTTTATTTTTACCATTCAATTCTATTGGTCCTAAGGCTGCTTCATACCAAATAACAGTTCTCTGTTTTGTGTGGTTTGGGAAATATGGGCGTTCGAAAATATTTCTATTTTTAGCTTCTGGGGTTCCCATGGGGATGCAGGAATTTTTTTTTGGCACAAGTCAAGTACTTATGACCCAATAAAACCAGATACCAATTTGGTTCAAATTGGACCAATGGTTCAGAAAATATAAATTTTGAGTGGGGCCAAAAACCCTACCTCTACCATTACAAAGCCAAATATTGCTTCACGAACTTCGTTTGAACAAATTTGAATCTACACCTCAAAAGGAAGCTCTTTAACAAATATGAAGTCATTGTACCCACTGGTTCAGGAGAAGAAGATTTTAAAAATATTTTGGAGCATTTTCCACCACCCCCTTCCTATGGGACTGGGAATATTGAGTTGAACAAAAATGCAATGCATCTTCAGGACCATCACTCACGTAAAGTTTCACTTGAATTGGCCCAGTGGTTTTGGAGGAAAAGACCAAAACATGGTGTAGATGGACGATGGACGGATGGAAGAGAGCGATGGAATTAGCTCAGCTTGACTTTGTCAAGGTGAGCTAAAATCATCTATTAATTTCTAAGTTTTTATATCATAAATTTGGCACAGTTGTAAATCTTAAGAAAGGGGCAACAATCTAATACCCAGCCCAGACTGCTTAAACTCTCTCAGAATTTTTCTTACCTTTTCTTAAACTCTAAAAGGATTAATCTAGTATAAGGAGCTCATTAAGTGCTCTTCCAAGTGATGAGTTATGGAGCTTGTTACATGCTCTTCCAAGAGATGTGGTAGGTGCTGCTGCCACTGCACACTGCCAAAACTGGTCAGAAACACTGCTTATATGCAGGATTTGCCATGAAAATGAACCAATCACAGAAGTTCTCAAAATTTGTTTCATTTTCCTGCACTGCAAGCCACCTAATATTGACCTAACTTGCAGTTACAGAAAAACAAAACAATGTACAAATTAAAACTGATGTTATTAGATTTTGACATAAACACTGAGTTGAGCTACACTGTGCATTCAAATTTAAATCAAATGCACTCTTATAATGCACACTGAAACCATTCTATTCAATTCAACATATAAATCACCAAATATAATTGCCTTGTATACAGACTAATTGTCCAATGTTTCTGTATGACTCAACCTAAGTCTGGGCTGGTTTCAACTCTTCTTTAAACCTCAACCTACAACCCACAATTTCAAAGTGTTTTAACCATGTTGTCTGTTTCCATGGGCTGCTCGGTTTTGAGCAGTCCATGCCCTACACAGGCAACTAGGGTTTACAACAGGCACTTCGCTACACTCCCAGAAATACAAATTGATGGTAACAACATACTGATATTTTCAACTGCATAACTGTGAAATGGTTTAACCCCCCCCCCCCCCCCCACCCCTCCAAATAAAATGTGTGAAATGTGTGGAAGGACAAGGTTAACAGTACACAGTATAACTGTATTAAAAGCTCCTTGGGAGGGAGATTAAACTGGCATTTGAAGACAGTTCACTGCTTAATTAGGGTGAATGTATAAGCAGGTTTGATTATACATGCCCTGGGCATGAGATACCATAAGAAATGTTTTATCATTTTACTATTTTGGCAACTTTTCAAGGGTCACAACTATGGAACGGTAAATGCCATAATGGTGAAAATCGAATTTGAAAATTTCATGGCAGGTAGTAATGATGCAAAATTATAAGGCCGTACATCAAAGTGAACTAGAGTTATCATCTAGAAACCATTGATTTTAACATTTTACAACTTTTCAAGAACCTATGGAACGGCAAACGTTATAATGCTGAAAATTGAACCTGACCTGTATTTCATGGTAGGTAGTGATGCTGCAAAATTATAAGATCATACATAAAATTGAACTAGAGTTATCATTTGGAAATCACTGATTTTACCATTTTGCAACATTTTGATGGGCATAACTCAGGAATGGTAAATGCCACAATGGTGAAAATCAAAATTGACCTGCATTTTATAGTAAGTAGTAAAGTTACAAAATTATAAGGTCATACATCAAAGCAAACTGGAGTTATCGTCAGGAAACCACTGATTTTACCATTTTGAGACTTTTCAAGGGGCATAACTGTGGAATGATAAACGTCATAATGGTGGAAATCAAGCATGACCAGCATTTCATGGTAGATAGTAACGTTGCAAAATTATAAGGTTGTATATGAAAGCAAACTGGAGTTATCATCCGGAAACCATTGAATTGACCATTTTGCGACTTCGAAGGGCATAACTCTTGAATGGTACATGCTATAATCGTGAAAATCAAACCTGACCTGCATTTAAGTAGTAATGTTCCAAAATTATAAGGTCATAACATCAAAGCAAACTAGAGTTATTCGGAAAGCATTTGGTTCGGACAGATGGATGGACGGCCAGACACATGGACAGATTGACAGACGAACAGATAGACAGATGAATGGGTGGCAACTATATGCTCCCCCAAAATTTTTTTCTGAGAGCATAATAACAGGAGTTTTCAATTAAGAGGGATTTGTCACTTTCCTGTATTCTGGAGATGAACTGAGCATTTATTCTATTGTATCTTGTTTGTCAAAGCTCACAGGGCTCTGTCAAACAAGATATAATAGATTAAATGCCAATGTTGAATATAATCAAGCCTGAATATAAGCAATCTGTCATTTGCAAAATGGGGTCCCCAGAGGGTGAATTTGCTGATCCTATTCCATACAGTGGGCCAATTTAACCTCTTGGTACATCTTTCTGTTTTGGCTTGAGACCTTGATTTTGACTGAGGTTCACAGAGGGTAAATTTTGTGCAATTAACAGTCAATTTTTTTACTGAAGGTATGGTAAATGGTTTTGTTTGGAAGTTATATTCAATTAGCAAGGTTATTTGATAAAGAAATAACTAATTAGGTGGGATCCTCTGCATTGGAAGAATGTAATGATAATTTTTCCACTTTGTTACCTCCCTTGATGTATCTCTCCAATATTTACTGCAAAACAATTAACACTGGAAACACACATTAAGGGAGGTAACAAAATGGACAATGAACATTAAAACTCTGATGCATAACAATCATCAACCATTGAGAAAAAAATAATTGTGTTTTGATGTTTGGCATTGTTTGCATCATGAAATCATACGGCATACTATCAGTTTGAACACACTGTATTCTTTTAACTCCTTACATGCTGCTGGCGAAAATTACAGCCCAGGAAGGAAATCTCTTGCTATTAAAACAAGCCAAGACCAATACCGGGTCTGGACCTGCGTCGCTGCATGCAATTGAATCGGCAAACAGGAAGTAGCTGCACGGCAGATCTGAAAATTGCATACACGATACAACTGATCATTATCAGGCTCCAGATGAAATATACAATCAATCCCTTGCATAGAAGCCAAGAAAAGTTTGACGAAAAATTTCAATGTTCAGTGGGTACAGTAAAATTTCAAAGTATCAGCAAACAGGAAGTGGCTGCACGGCAGATCTGAAAATTGCTTACATGATACAACTCATCATTATGAAGCAGCAGACCAAATATAAAATCAATCCCTTGCACAGAAGCTGAGAAAACCTTGATGGAAAATTTCAATGTTCAGTGGGTACAGTAAAATTTCAAAGTATCGGCAAACAGGAAGTGGCTGCACGGCAGATCTGAAAATTGCTTACGCGATACAATTCATCATTATGAAGCAGCAGACCAAATATAAAAACATTCCCTTTCATAGAAGCCAAGAAAATTTTGACGGAAAAAGTGTTTCGGTCGGACGGACGGATGGACTGACGGACGGAGTCGAGCGGTTACTAGACCTGCTCTGTCGCTGGCGACGCAGGTTATAAGACAAATTTGAGGATATTCAACAAAATTTTCCCCTGTAAGTTGTATACACTTGTAACCAATGATTTCTTGTGTAAAATTTTCATGAATTTTTCATTAAATCTAGTCATGGCTGTTGTGTACTCAATGCAAAGGGCGGAAAATGTCCCGACCCGCTACAAAAAAGAAAATCAACCTATTCATTGTGATAAATGAGCTGAGATAACCCACCCTATTAGTGTTGACTCTGGGTTTTCCAAACACTTTTGGAATAGATAGAAAGTCAGTTTTCTGAGCAGTGTTACATGAAAATCTAACCAGAGATGTATGGGGAATAATTTCTCTACATGATGAGCTCGTTCCAAAGAGGAGTCATAACCTATGTTTTTGAGACAAAGAAATGAAAATATAATGAAAATTAATTGACGATTTTTTAGAATAGCGCTGGTCGGTTTTGACCGTTACGTTAGGTAAAGGGTTAAATCATTATCTTGAATTTTGTCAGCGATGTTAATTCTTCAACCATTTTTGTGGTACCCGCCATAAGCTTCATATGTCTTTCGTTTCCTCCAGTTCTTTTTAGAGCTTTATTATATTATGCATATGTATGGGCTTTTTTCTGCATCCCTCTATCGTAATAACATAGTTTAGACCATATTGTGTTGGTGTGGTAGGCTGTTTGGAGAAATGGGTGACCAGTTAGCCAAGTTTGGGCCTGGTTAATCAACTTTCATGTAGAGCTGTAGGTTAACTGAAACCAAACCGAGGTTTGTTTTTTTTTTAAAAACCGAAACCGTCGACATCCCGTAATCTAAGGTTTTTCGTTTTTTATTAAATACTCTCTTGCTACAGAAATTCATAGAATGTAGCCATCCCAGAGTAGTGAGAGTACCCAGACACTGCCAATGGCAGTGTCTGGGTACTCTCAATACTCTGGGAAGGCTACATTCTGTGAATTTCCGACATTTCAGTTTAGTTGTGTTTGCAGCTTTCCTCAAGTTGCGTGTATGTGTCAGACCTCGAAAAATGGCCAAGCACAATAAAAGTTCTGTATATTTAGGTAATTATTATATTGGCCTTCCTGATTCTTCATGTATTATAGCTTATTTCGGGCATTCATTGAGTTTCACTCAATTTCACTGCCATTCGGTTATGACTCTGGACATAAGAATGAGTTTTATTGAATTTTATTTGGCCTCATGAACAAACCGAAAACCGAACCGAACCGAGGTTTTATTCCACCTGAAAAACCAAAACCGAAACCGAACAAGAAATTTAAAAACCTACAGCTCTACTTTCATGTAATTAACTGGTAGAGTGCTAAATTATTTTTGGCCATCTAATCTTGTACTCATGTCTTTGCCTTGTTACAATTTATGGGAGAGTGCCTCTAGACACTCTCCCATAAATGATAACAAGGCAAACCCTTACAGACTAAATAATGTCACTTCAAAGGTAATACAAAGCACATTCACTGAATAGGAGCCTTCAAGTTGTGGTACCTCCACTTTAGAATGAAGTCCAAATATGGGCTTCCGGCACTCTATCAGTTAAAAGAATTTAGATTATTAGTTATCCACATCAAATGTATGCATCAATCTGTCATCCACTGCATACTCTCACTGTAAAAATCGTTACATATGATATTGTGGTGTCTTGAGTGTCATGTCCAGTTTTGGGTGCACAACTCCCAACATGTCTGAAGTTTCCCTTTCAAACTGAACATCTCATCTCAGAATGGTAGGTAAATATAGAAGCTGAGTGTTTGGATGTGTGCTTTTCTCCTGCAGTGGTATCCAAAACAAGAGAAGTATTACTGTCTCTACTGCTCATGATATTATTCCACAACTTGCGAGATATTCTGAGAATTTTTAAAAAGAATTTCGAGAATATTTAGAGCAAAGCCTTTTCACTAGTTCTTCTTACAATGTTAAAACAAAACCCTTCATGAGTCACAACAGCATTTTGTTCTGAACACTATTAATTTGGGGGTAAATTGTCGTGGATGATAAAGATAAAATCATCACAGGAGATAAGGTTCAAAACTGAAAAAATTGCTCAAGTACTCTTTATCCAACGCAAAATGATATACAGTAGAACCTATCTTGAGAGACCGCCCTTTGGGCCACACAAAAGTGGTCTCTCAAGACAGGTGGTCTCTCATAACAGGTTTCAGGTTTTCTTAAGTCAATGAATAGCCAATCACAAACTTCAGAAATGGAGAAGAATGGATTTTTGTAATTAATTTGTAGTTGTTCTTTTTTATGAAGTTTTTGTAACAAATTGAAATGGACTGTTATAAAAATTATAAAAATAAATTAGTGTTGAAAATCTTCATTGAAGATTTTCAACAGTAATTTATTTTTATAATTTTTATAACAGTCCATTTCAATTTGTTACAAAAAGATTTTCAACACAAATTTATTTTTATTCCTGTCTCACATTTCAGGTATGTGTGGAATTGTTTATTCAACAATAATCCTAATCTTTTCACAGGGGTCTTATAAAAACGTCTCAGTCTTTAATGAGTTAGCAATTGAAACCCAATTAAGAGCTTTTAATACTTTTAATTATGTTAGTATAACCACAATGGATTTTCCAATTCCAGAATGGGTAAAAAGTTTTTGTCATGGTTTTAGTCTTCAAAGGGGCGGTCCCTCAAGACAGGTCGATTATGGCCTAAAAATACCAGTTGGTACCAGGTCACAGTGGTCTCTCAAGACAGGTGGTCTCTCAAGACAGGTGGTCTCCCATAGCAGGTCCATTATAAAGTAAAACCAATCGGTGCCTGGCAGATGTGGTCTCTCAAGACAGGTGGTCTCTCAAGACAGTGGTCTCTCAAGACAGGTTTTACTGTAGCAAAATTTGTTATTTTAATTATTTTTTTTCAAATTTAAAAAAAAAAATTCCACTAAACCATATCATGTGATCCCCAAGCAGTCACATATGGTTTTGTTACAATTTTCTGAAAATAATTTTTTTGGAACTCATCATAAGGGTTACCACTTGAGTAAAACCAAGTCTCATAACCAGTCAACAAGTTCGACTCATTCTTCAAAGTTCATGTCCTGATACAATCTTCTACCTTCTACTACACCCCCACACACAGATTTATCCCTCCTTGGTTGAAAATGTTAAAGCAGTTGATAAGTGAATATTAGCATTTCTTGGGCAGAGCATGTGAAATTGTGAATGCAGTTGTCTGTTAAGGTATTATTACCTTCCTCGTCTGTTGTAAATTGCAGTATTTTTCTTGAATACGAAACTGTATTCATCACTCTGTCCATAGGCCAAAACGATATCATTAAACTCCTCCATAATACTTTGTGCTGCTCTTGTCATAAGGTTCAACCCTCGATCATCATTAGGCTTCATAAAATGATGGACATCTGTAAATCTGCAAGAAGAATTGGATTTTTGATAGTGTTTCAGATCATTTTCAGAATCTATTTATTTATTGGTGTTTAAGGTCACATATTTCTGCACAATGGCTAACCATGACCGTGGCAGTTTTACGGGTGGAGGAAGCCGGAGTACCTGGAGAGAACCACCGAGCAATGGCGAGCAACTGTCAGCTCCCCAACATACCAACTCCACACAAGCAGGGTTAGCATTGGTTGAAGACAGGTGCACCATCGACGTGCAGTACGCCTTAGAACACAGCGTCACTGTGCCCCCACGTGGGCAATGGGGGTGAAGTGTCTTGCCCAAGGACACAACGCGGTTGCCGCAAGTGTCAGAATCTATTAAAGAGCAGATGTTGCAATGGAACCCCATAAACAGAACATAATATGAGTATAGGATAGTGTCCAACCGATTTATAAAAATGGTCGCTGACCGATTACCAGTTATTTGAGCCCACAATCAGCCAATTCTGATGCCGTTTCCGATTGCACTACATACAAGACAAGTAGAGGCTCGAAAGAACTACATTAAACATTAAACTGAACATTTTTCAAAGTGTTAAACTTCGTTGACTGGGGTCCCAGTAAAATTACCAGTCGTGCACACTTGGGCAGTAAACGTGGCTCTCAGAGCCATGTTTACCGCCCAAGTGCACGCGACTGGTAATTTTACTGCGACCTGAGTCAATGGAGTGCATCCTTCACTTTTCTGGTATGAACTGGCAATTGCTGCAAGTGTGCTCAGTTGTAAGCTTTACATGTCGTTTAACACGTATATCTCGTAAAGGGGCGTCTAGAGAGATTAAGAATACACATTGTGGTTGTTTCTCAACTTTATTGAATGGTATCATCGACATCATTTTACATTAACAATTGAACAATTGCAGAAGATAATAAAATGCGATTCAGAAAAATCACAAATTGCTTGGCAACAATCGGTTGAACCGATGTTCTAGGAGCCGTTGCCATTGTCATCCGATTGTCCATAATCGGCCGATTGTGGTGACTGGTTCCGATCATCGGTTGAACACTAGTGTAGGATCAAATTTGTTTCTGACAAGCCATGAATTTCTGACAAAATGTTTGAAGGGACTGTCGATTCTGCTGGCTCCCCCTGTGTTTATGAGCATGGATTCAGAAGATGTTCGTCCTCTCCAAGAAACCTCAAAATGATCGTCCTGCTGTCTCAAAATATGGAAAAATCCAGCACTCTCTGCGATGTTCAATTTGGATTCTGCACTTTGTAACAGGTCACCTGAAAACTTTCGTATCAAAAATTGACAGGAATATTTGCCACTTACGATTTAAGATGCATTTTTAGAAATTCCAGACCACTTTAAAACCTGGGGAGGAGGGGGACAATGGAAGACCCCCTCTTATTTGAAAACACCATGCATTTTCATTTCTTAATAAATATTTTCTAAATGTCTGAACATAGAGTTAATATCATGCCAAGTTGCATGGTTGTATGCAGAGGTGTAATTGAAAGTAATGAAAGTGTCAATGACACTGTAGCTTAACTTGTGTGTTGTGTTTGATGAAAAGGATAATGTTCAATGTTTATGAAAGGATTATGAAATAAGACAAGAATTGTGATAATTGGGAATATGTTCATTTCTGTTCCCTGTATGCTATGTTTTTGATAAAAAATAATATGAGGTGTACACTGTACTAAAGAGCTTAGGGGTGGATTAATATGACCTCACAGTTAATGTATGTGGCCCTCACAGTTAACGTATATCAACGAATGTTACCAAGTTACAGTGAAATTATTCCAAAACGAGTCATCCTATCAAGTTACATTGAAATCCCTTCATAAATATGGCCTGTAGACTGTGCTAAAGGTTTTTGGGCTTCGGGCCTCTGGAGCCGTAAGTTTCCCAACTGTGTTAAAAGGGGACATTCTCATCTAGACATTATATGAAGTCAGCCTACCAAGTTACAATGAAATCCCTTCATAAATATGACCTGTAGACTGTGCTAAAGGTTTTTGGGCTTTGAGCTTGGGCAGCCATCATGGTTGAATGATCGCAACCAAAAGGGGACAGGACATTCTCATCTGGGCATCATCTGGAGTGATCCTACGAAGATACAATGAAATCCTTTCATAAATATGACCTGTAGACTATGCTCAAGATTTTGGGGCTTCGGGCACCTGTAGCCGTCACAGTTGACCAATCACGACCAAAAGGGGATGTCATCATCTAGACATTATATGGAGTCAAACTAACAGGTTACAATGAAATCCTTCCATAAATAGGACCTATAGACTATGCTAAAGGCTTTTGGGCTTGGGCAGCCACCAAGGCTGAATGATCGCGACGAAAAGGGACGTTCTCATCTAGACATTATTTGGAGTCATCCTACCAAGCTACAATGAAATCCCTTCATAATTATGACCTGTAGACTGTTCTAAAGGTTTTAGGGCTTCAGGCCCTTGTAGCTGTCACAGTTGCCCAATTGTGTCCAAAGGAGATGTTCTCATATAGACATTATATAAAGTCAAACCTACCAAGTTACAATGAAATCCCTTCATAAATATGACCTGTAGACTGTGCTAAAGGTATTCAGGCTCGGGCAGCCATAATGGCTGAATGATCGCAACCAAAAGGGGACATTCTCATCTGGAGTGATCCTACGAAGTTACAATGAAATCCCTTCATAATTATGACCTGTAGACTGTTCTAAAGGTTTTTGGGGTTCGGGCCCCTGTAGCTGTCACAGTTGCCCAATCGTATCCAAAAGGGGACGTTCTCATCTAGACATTATATGAAGTCAACCTACCAAGTTACAATGAAATCCCTTCATAAATATGACCTGTAGACTGTGCTAAAGGTTCTTGGGCTTCGGGCTCGGGCAGCCATCATGGTTGAATGATCGCAACCAAAGGGGACAATCTCATCTGGGCATCATCTGGAGTGATCCTACGAAGTTACACTGAAATCCCTTTATAAATATGAATCATGACCAAAAGGGGATGTCATCATCTAGGCATTATATGGAGTCAACACAACAGGTTACAATGAAATCCTTCCATAAATATGACCTTTTGCCTATGCTAAAGGTTTTTGGGCTCGGGCACCCATCAAGACTGAATGATCGCGATCAAAATAGGACGTTCTCATCTAGTCATTATTTGGAGTCATACTACCAAGTAATAATGAAATCCCTTCATAAATATGATCTGTAGACTGTGCTAAGGGTTTTCGGGATTCGGGCCCCTGTAGCCGTCACAGTTGCCCAATCAGGACCAAAATGTGACTTTCTCATCTAGACAATGTATGAAGTCAACCCACCAAGTTACAATGAAATTCCTTAATAAATATGACCTGTAGACTGTGCTAAAGGTTTTCTGGTTTTGGGCTCGGGCAGTCGTCACGGTTGGCAGATCATGCCCAAATGGGGAAATTCTCATCTAGAGATCATAAGGAGTCATCCTACCAAGTTACAACGAAATCCCTCCATATTAAACATGACCTGCAGATTGTGCTAAAAGTGTTTGGGTTTTGGGCTTGGGCAGCCATCATGGTTGATAGATCATGCCCAAAAAGGGACGTACTCATCTAGGCATTATACAGAGGCATCCTACCAAGTTACAATGAAATCTCTTCATAAACACAACCTGTAGACTATGCTAATGGTTTTCGAGTTTTGGGCTCGGGCAGACATACTGGTTGCCCGATCGCGACCAAAAGGGGACGTTCGCATCTAGACATGTCCCAAAACCTGCATATGAAATTTTGTGACGATCAGACAAGAACTGCAGGGTGTAGCCCGTGCTAATGGAAAATGTGAACAGACTCATGGACTAACAGACTCACACACTAACAGACTTTCAGACTCACAGACTAACAGACTCACAGACTAACAGACTTCCGCACGTGTGATGGCAATAGCTTATCTTGACTATGCTAAAAATTGGACCTGGGAAAGGGGGAGGGAGAGCATACGGAAGATTCCCTTCTTATCTAAACACACCAGGAAAATTTGTTTCTTATGTTAGGTTTTTGTGATCAGTGAACATTAGAGAATGTTCGAGCTAAAAATCAAGGACGTATACAAAAGTGTAATTAAAAGTGATTTTCATGTGTTTTGGGGCACCAACAGCCTCTAAACACCATGAATGTGCAACTTAAGAAATGGGTTTCTTCAACAGTGCTAACAATTCAAGAGTATCAAACCTTTCGTACAAGATAGTGTTATTAAAACCCTCTGGTTTCTCTAACTACCTACCAAAGAGAAGGCATCCCACATGGCACCGAGAAGCCAGGAGTTGCTTGCTCTTCGGCATCATGAAGGTCAGTTGATAAAACCCTTGTCAGAGCAAGGAAGGCATCTCTCAACTCTGAACTCGCAGATGCTGAGCTACTGGGATAAGGCCAGGGAGGAGGAGGGAGGAGAATGGCTTCTTATCTGATCCATCAGCAGGGAGACATACCACAGCCCCCACAACACTGGAAGAAAATGAGGTAGTGTGGAAGCCACTCCAGGATCATCCAAGAGGTGGCAATATTAAACAATTGGGAGTACGTGTGTAAGAAAGAAATGAGAGAATATAGAATTTCAGAGGCAATTTAACTAATGGATGGAAAGATGGATGGACAGAAGGATGGAGAGGTGGAAGGATGGATAGACTGACAGATGGAGCTCTTCACTATATCCCTTTAGGGGGATAAAAAGTCAAGCTTTATGCTTCTCTTTATAATGCTGGATATCTTGGGCATCTGGTCAAAATGTGGCTATTTAGGACAGTGTGTTCTAACTTCAAGTTTACTGATAGGGTCAGAGGAGTTCAATCTCCAACTGTTCCAAAGAGAAGCTTGTTTGTAGGTAAGAGTGCTACTGATCAGCAGTAACTGTATTCTGCATGACTTCTGCAGACAAGGCTAAAACAAATTTAGACAAGTTAGGTACCAACCCTCCTCCTTCCCCCCCCCCACCCCCCACCCCCACCCCTCGCCACATACACACTGTGTCCAAATGTTCAATGATGATGACAATGGATGCAACTGGTCTGTAAATGTTGCCCAAAGAAATAATTCTGTAACCCAAATACAGTACTGTGGTCACAAAAGCAGTCCTTTTTGCAATCAGATCTTTCACAAGTTGTTGACATTTCAGTAATAAAATACAGTAAAATTAACCCTTTGAGACTTTAATTATCCTGTCGTTCAGACAAAATTGGGAATTCAGTTTCTTCAATGTTTTTCAAAATGTGACATTAATCATCGGAAAGTACAAATAACAAGATATTTTTCACAGAGGGCTAGATTATTTTTGGTGGTCTGAATTTGTTATTCAAAACTTGTTTTATTACAAATTATTGGAGAGTGCCCAAATGCACTCTTCAATCATTTCTAATAAAACAAATTTATATAAACAAAATATTATTTGTGTTTGACTGAAAATGAAATATACTGAGTCAAAAAAGAAAGTATAATAGAAACGAATGTGAAAAAATTGCATAAAGGATGAACTATAATAGTTCTAATGTGGCATGTTTGTGGACAAGAAGTCATGCAAAGAGTTTAATGACATATGTTGTTGTTATCCACCCAACTGTATACAATTTTGCTACGGATTTCAAAATAGCACGTGTTACCCGAGAATGTCAAATTGAATGGGAAACTGATGATTTTCTTTGTGTTATGTTATGCTAGAGAGCCTAGGTTATTGAGAAAACATGGCAAGGTTAACCAAAAATCAGAGGTTGCATGCCATTGGTATGCATGAGGCAGGGATACCTCCAGATGAACTCGCTGCTGAGTTCGGAGTCACTGTGGCCCCTATTTACCATCTCATTGGAAGGTATAGAACCACTGGATCTACTGCCGACCGACCATGTTCAGGTCAACCAAGAGTGATGACCAGCTGCACAAGACCGACACATCAGGACGTCTCACCCGGCGTTGCGGGATCGCTTTCTTCTGGCAACGGGGTCAGCAGCAATTACTCTTGGTAGAACTAACAATAGAATCAGTGCACAAACTGTCTGTAACAGACTAGCTGAACACGGCATCTGAAGTAGGCGTCCATACCACGGACCAATCCTTACCCAACGACATCGTACCGTCAGAATGGAATGGGTACGTCAGTGTGTTCACTGGACTCAGCAGCGTTGGAGCACAGTTCTTTTTAGTGATGAATCACGATTTTGTCTACGGCACACTGATGGTAGGGCAAGAGTGTATCACCGATGAGGAGAATGGTTTTCTGATGCTTGCATGCAGGAATGTGACCGTTTCGGTGAGGGTAGTTTAATGGTTTGGGCAGAAATTTCCTTTCACCATCGAATGCAGTTGATCTTCATCGATGGTAAGCTGAATGGACAGTGATATAGGGATGAAATTCTTAACGCTGTTGTTGTCTCGCTGTTGAATGCTAACGTCGGATTGCAGGTATTCCAGCAAGACAATGCCCGATGTCACATGGTGCGTATCTGTCGTGACTTTCTTGAGGAACAAAGCATCGAACTTCTTCCCTGGCCCCCACTTTCGCCAGATTTGTCGCCAATCAAGCATCTTTGGGATCAACTGGACCGTCTGGTATGACTTCATGATCTTCAGATGTTAGGCGATTTACGTAATGTTCTGAGGCAAGAGTGAAACGCAATACCACAGGGTAACATCCAGAAACTTATCAGGTCCATGCACTGTCGATGTCTTGCCATCCAAGAAGCAAACGGTGGACATACACGCTATTGACTGCATGTGCAAACTTTTCCCATGTCTGAACTGCGACGTCCTGACATACTCTGGCAACTGTAAGAACATGAAATTATGCAAATTCATACAGCTAGACTCGAAATATGAATTTACAATAATTTGTTTGTGATTAATGTCGATAATACTAAAAAAAATTGCTCCTCAAAGTTTATTATACTTTCTTTTTTGACTCAGTGTATAAGCATGTGTTGGCTTATGCTCTGGTATCCTCATTTTTTTAAAGCCCTGATAGTGGCTTCCAGCACTCAACCAGTTAAGAAGTCTTGACAGCAGGATTATATTAGTATTTTAAGCTGCAATAACATTTGGCTCAATGGTTGTCAATGAACACTATTCAGGAGAAAATAGGAATTGAGGTAAAATGTTTGATTGAATTTTTAGTGTCAATGACACTGCAGCTCAACTTGACAAACTTGAACTTGGCAAGTTATAAGTGAAATAGCAAAATTGAAGATCACTGGTACCAATGTCATTTGGTGAAATTTCAACATAATAGCATTGTGTGTTCACAACATCAGAGTAATCCATGCATTTTAAATATACTATTAAAAAAAAGTAAGGGATATTTAATAACAGTGAGATATATACTACTCAAAGTTTGCTAAGCACCAAATATTTGACACATCATTGTGAAATTTACTGGCGACATATTTGCGATATTTTTGGTGGATATGATTGAAGAATGTATTGAGATGGTCCCCAGAGTTTACATTAGCTCTCTTGACAGGCAGACTTTTCGTGACAGTCATGGAAAGCATGTACTCTTTGATTTTCATGATGTTTTTGTGTACTGTCTACATGTACATGGCATGTTTATTCAATCTTCATTTCAACACAAACCCTTGTGATTCAATGATTGAATATGGCAAATGCAAATGTAAGAAGACATTTGTCTGAAGCAGAAATGTGGCGGGCTGTAGGGATGGTGGAGCAAGGGGCTACCCATCGTCAGGTTGGTGAAGCCATTGGTGTGCACCATACGATGATCACCACAGCCTGGTCAAGATTTCAGCAGTATGGCACACCAGTAAGATGGCATGGTGGTGTCAGAGACAG
Organism: Pictodentalium vernedei; assembly: GCA_031216915.1. Classification (NCBI taxonomy): domain Eukaryota; kingdom Metazoa; phylum Mollusca; class Scaphopoda; order Dentaliida; family Dentaliidae; genus Pictodentalium; species Pictodentalium vernedei. The sequence continues at coordinate 715,873,899 of CM062295.1, read as the reverse complement.
GGCAACATCTGCAGCTGAAGACCGGTTTTTGATCATTCAGGCCTGTAGGAACTGCTTTGCCACAGCAACCCAGCTTCGCAGTGACCTTCAGAATGCATCCGAGGTAAATGTTTCGACGCAGACTATCCGGGCAAGGTTGCACAAAGGTGGTCTCCGATCGAGAAGACCATGTATTCTCATTCCATTGTCCCAAAACCACCACCAGGCACAATATGAATGGGCCATGGACCACGTTGGATGGACCAGAGAAGATTGGTGACCTGTCCTTTTTACAGATGACTCAAGGTACTGCCTAGACCACACAGATAGTCGTTCTAGGATATGGAGAAGACCAGGAGAGCATGACCGCTATGGTGGAGGGTCAGGCATGGTCTGGGGCGGCATCAGCTGGGATGGACGTACAGAGCTCTGTGTCCCTGATTGTGGTACATTGACTGCACAACGGTATATTGATGAGATCCTGGATGTCCACGTCAGATTGTATGCAGGTGCAGTGGGTGATAGATTCATTCGGATGGATGATAATGCCCGTCCTCATGTTGCCCATGCTGTCAGGGAGTACCGACAGAGGGAGGGGACTGAGCGAATGGACTGGACAGCTAGATCCCCTGACCTCAATCCAATTGAACATGTCTGGAATGAGTTGCAGCTTGCAATTTCAGTCCACTCAAGAAGTGTCCAGGGGCTTGGTGCCATGCTGGTCCAAGAATGGAACAACATCCCACGAAGGACCACCAGGAACCTGACTGGGAGCATCAGAAGGCTTTGTCAAGCTGTAATTGACAGTAATGGGTCTCATATTCGATATTGAACCCATACCAGTTAGCTCCGTCAACTTTTTGGCATATTGAAAAATTTCCTCTTTTACCAATAATATCCATCTTCCATGGTTATCGTATTCAAAAGCTAAAAAATAATGTCATACACAAATAAAATATTAATTTCTGTACTTAAATCATTAAAAATACAGTAGAATCCTCTTAATTGAATATCCATTTTGCCAGTGAAATTTATTCAATTAACAGGAGTATACGATTAACAAGGATTTGGTCAGTTTCCTGTGTTCTGGAGGTAAACTGAGCATTTATTCTATTATATCTTGTTTGACAGAGCTCATAGAGCTCTGTCAAACAAGATATAATAGAATAAATGCCTGTATTGGATGTAGTGAGGCCAAAAAGGTTGGTAAATAAGGGGAATTTGGTGCGTGTCACGGTAATTTTTTTGACATACATGTATTACAAAAATTTATAAACAATTAACAGGAGTTTACTCTACAACCCATATGCAATTAACAGATCAAATTTGTACTGAAGGTATGGTAAATGGTTTTGTGTTTGAAAATTATATTCAATTAACAGGGATATACAATTAAGAGATATCCAATTAAGTGGGCTCCACTGTATAATTAAATAAATATTTCAACTAAAACGTAAAACAGGTAGTTGGATATACTTGGTGCTTAGCAAACTTTGAGTAGTATATGAAGAAATATATTTAAATTTTCATTCAAAACACAGTTGAGGCATTGCACTGTGACATCTGGTGAATGATTTCAGCGATAGTTGGGTGTCTGACAAACAAAATTCCACATACAGAGCTGTATAAAACATGGACAGTCTGTCAGAGAATTTACCACATTCAGTCCAAGACCTCAATACCTTGTAAATCCTCCTCGCTTCGCGAGATAAGCACAAATCCAGCATGGCATACTTCTCACCAATGTCCTGGGACATTGGTAGGGGGCTGTCGGCATTGTTATAGGCACCTGTCAAGCATATTGGTGAAAAGTCTGGACTTAGTGCTGGCCAAGACAGTGTAGTGATGTTCTGCTCCTGGAGGAACTCTGTAGTGACACAGGTCCTGTGTACTCTTGCATTGTCATCTTGGAAAATAAACTGACGGCCGTGACGTCATGTAAATGGCACCACATGAGATGTTGTCAAGGTAGTACTGCCCAGTGACACACCCTTGGATGACATGTAATGCTGTTCTGCTTGTCATGGTTATGCCTCCCCACATCATAACCGATCCACCACCAAAACGATTGTGCTGCCTAACGGTTAAGTCATGGTATTGTTTGTTCCGCCGCCGCCACACTCTGTTTTGTCTGTCGTGGAAGTCGTGAGTGAATCTCGATTCATCGGAAAACATAACGTTGCTCCGCCTATGATTGTCCCAGTGCTGTCCTGCTCCACACCACTTACGCCTTATTGCAATGTGACGTTCAGTCAAACGTGGAATTATTCGAGGTCTTCGAGCGTACAAATTCCAGCTGTGTAGGAGATTTCAGATAGGCTGACCATTGACTCTGACATCTGTCGCTCGGTGCAGCTGCTGTCCAATTTCTGAGCACTTTGATGGCGGATACGTAATGCTGTGGTTTGGATGAAATGATCCTGGTTAGCAGTTGTCACCCTTGGATGACCTGAGCGACATCTGACATCAACATTGCCTGTCGGACGGTAACGTGACCACAACCTGCTAATCACCGACTGAGTAAAGTTGAGAATTTGAGCCACTGCAGTCTGTCTGTTGCCAGCTTCCAACATGCCAATGGCAGGTAAACGTTGGTCACGTGTCAGTCTTCGCATACCTCAAAAGTTACGTTTTGACCAGAAACTATTGATGAATAAGTTTATACCAAGAAAAGAATGATGAGTCCTCCAAAAAAGCCCGTCCAGTACAAATGAAAATTTCAAAACGTACTCCACAGACATTAACACAACCCTCGTGTGAAAAACCTGCATGAAGTTTTCATGGGCCGGTGATATTCATGATCCACAATAAACTTGCTAACATATTGATGTGTCCAATCACGCGTATCCAATACCATTTTCCGAAAATATCAACATCAGTTTGGACATCCCCTTCTTTTTTTGAATAGTATATAAACTATAAGGCTTGCTAAAGGAAGAATGTTGATAGACCTACACGAATGCAGTAAGTTTAGAGGTTATTGTAAATGGCAACTTTTTTCACAGAAATGAATGCTAATCAATAGCTCTTATCTAGAGGTCTTACCTAATGAGCACACCAAGTTAAAAAATAATCCTACAATAAATGTGCCCATGTCAAAGAAGAATGTTGATGCACAAATGCAATAAATTCAAAAATTGTTGCTAACAGCAACAGTTTTTGATGGAAATGAAAAGAAAGTCGATAGCTCCTATCTTTGTTATCCTGCATAAGCAAACAAAGTTTCAAAACAACTTGATAATGAATGAACCCTTTGAGGCATGCCAAAGAAAGATGTTAATGCACAAATGCACTAAGTTTGAAGGTCATTGCTTGTGGCAATGTTTTTTTTTCTCTTTTTTATGGAAATTCATAAATATACCCTGCAGACAGTACAAAAGGGATAAGTTGCTGTACAAATACACTAAGTTCAAAGGCTGGTGATAACGACAATCAGTTGTTATGGAAATGAAAAAAAATCAATAGCTCACATCTAGAGGTCACCCCGATCACACACACCAAGTTTCAAAGTGATCCAATCATAAATGTGATCTGAAGGGTGTGCCAAAGGGAAATATTGAGGTCTGACTAAACTAAGTTCAAAGGTCGTTGCCAGCGGCAACATTTTTTGACAGAAATGGAAGAAAATCGACAGCTCCCATCTAGAGAACACCCCAAACAAGGAGACCAAGTTTCCAAGCGATTCAATCATAAATGTGCCCTTCAGGGTATGTCAAAAGGAAATATCGATGCATAACTGCACTAAGTTAATAATAATAATATACACATTTATATAGCGCCAAAATTATAGTTCAGAAAATATAGAACCATATTCTAAGGTGCTGTACATGTTTAACTGAGCTCGTGCAAATATACAAACAGAATATATACAGTATCTTACAGTCCAGAACATCACTTATAGGCTTTTTGAAACAGGTATGTTTTGAGATCTTTCTTGAAAAGGTTGACATTTGACAGTCTTTTTAGGTGTTCTGGTAAATTATTCCACAAGTGAGGGCCAGCAAATGAGAATGACCTATCTCCAAATGTCTTACACCTATGTTTTGGAACATGTAGTAGCATTTTACCATCGGACCTCAGGTTGTATTGACACACATTCTTGTTATTAAGGAGTTCTTCTAAGTAGGCTGGTGACATATTGTTTTGTGCCTTAAAAACTAATAATAATGTTTTGAAAATTATTCTGTACTTGACTGGCAGCCAGTGCATATCCCTCAGAACAGGAGTGATGTGTTGAGATCGTGATACCCTACATACCACTCGGGCTGATGCATTTAGTAACATCTGCAGGCGAGAGTACTGATATTGTGGAAGGTTGAACAGTACAGCATTACAATAATCCAAATGTGAAGTTACAAAGGCATGAACTACGGTTTTTGTGGAGTCTTTGGGGAGGAACTCTCTTATCTGTTTAACTTTGTATAGACCTCTGAAAGCCTTATTGCACATATTTGTGACATGTCTGTCCACAGACATGGTAGAGTCGAAGAAGTCACCAAGATTACGTACACTGTTACTTGCACTGATGGCGGAATCTCCTACCTTCACTGAATTGATGTAAACTTTAGTGAGTTGTTGTCATGAACCAATTATTAGGAATTCAGTCTTATCATCATTTATCATTAATTTGTTTGAAACCATCCATGTGCAAATGTTCGAAATACATGATTCAATAGTTTCTAGAGCTTTAGTTTGATCATTGATTGATGGTCAAAAAGAGCCAGCTAGCAGCTACACCATTGACGCCAAAATCAGAATTCATTGTCTCTAGCAGAGTTTTATGACAAACAGTGTCAAAAGCAGCACTAAGGTCTAAAAGAACAAGCAATGTTACCCTTCCAGACTCCATATTAAGGAGGATGTCATTCTGAACCTTGAGTAATGCCGTTTCAGTCGAGTGAAATTTTCTGAATCCAGATATGTTGGCCGGTAATGGAGCATGCATATCACTATGTAACATTAGCTGGTCAATGCCTGCTTTTTAACACGGCTTGGAAACGAATGGTAAGTTACTCACTGGTCTGAAGTTTTTAAACACATGTTCTGCACATTGTTTCTTCAGAAGAGGATTAACAATTGCTATTTTCCACTCATCAGGCACATAACCTTCTAGCAGAGACATGTTGATCATTTTTGTGATTACAGGAGCCAAAGAGTCTGCACATGATTTGACAATAGATATTGGCATTGGGTCGAGTTGACAAGAGGCATTTGAGGATTATTTTATTAATTTGATTACCTTAGGGATTTAAAAAGGTCGAAAAGTTGAAAGCTCTTTTTCTGATGGTCTCTGTTTGATGTCAATTTTGTCTACATTTACATTCTGAATTTTTTCCTGAATTAATTTTATTTTTTTGATGAAGAATTCGCCAAATTGATCAGCTAGCTTTGATGGATCATCGTGTGGTGGAAATGACACACTTTGTTTTTCTGTATACAGATTTTTAACAACTTTAAACAGTTTTTTGCTGTCACCATTACAAGCTTCAACACATGTTGTGTAGTAAGATTTTCTGGCATCTTTTATTTTGTTGGAGAACTGATTACGAATTGTCTTATACGCTGCTTCCTCATTGTAAGATTTAGATCTTTCTCACTCCTGCTTTCAACGATTAGCTTTCAGAGTTCTCATTTCATTCTTAAACGAGGGTATACTTGGGCAAATAATTAATGTTTTTGTTTTCACAGGGGGTTTTGTTTTCACAGGGGCATGCTCATCCAGTAGACAAGACAATGCGCTGATGTATGATTTTGCCAGATCATCCAGGTAAGCACAATGAGAATTCCACAAATCTGATTTTTTGATATCACATTTAAGCTTGTTGATGTTAATTTGATTGAATTTTCGGAGTGTTATTTCTTTACGTGTCAGAGATGGTTTTTGAACACCTAGTGTGTACTCAACAAATGAATGGTCAGATAATCTGAATAGGATTAATGGCTCTGAAAGCTGAAAGTCATTAGTACATCTTGTGATGATAAGGTCAAGAGTGTGTCCAGAGGTATGAGTAGGCCCATTAACATCATGTTGTAAACCAAAAGTTTCTAAGAGGTTCATAAACTTGTTAGCATCACTGTCATTGTTGTCATCCATATGTATGTTAAAAGGTCACCGATGATAAGGAGTTTTTCAGAACACATAACAATGGATTCAAGGTACACGGAAAATTCTTCAAAGAAAACACTGGTCAAGATAGGATGATTTTGGGAGTAAGGTGGTCGATATACACCCACAGTTCAGATGTTGGTGTCAGCCCAGACTATAGTCCATTTGGCATAATCAAAAGAGGATTTATTTATCTCCTTAGGTTGAGGTTGTTTTTTTTTTTAATTTGTATATTCTCTCGGTACATGAGACCAATTCCACCTCCAGTCCTAGCATTAATCCTAGGGGCACTCTTGAAAATACATCCTTCACAAGAAAGTCCAGAAACAATTACACTGTCCTGATTAGTTAGCCAAGTCTCAGTAACCAAACAGAAATCCATTTTGTTATTGACGATGTGTTCTACAAAATCAGGAACCTTATTCCTCACAGATCTGGCATTTACAGTTGAAAAGTTTATACTTGAGGTAATCTGAGAATGAATAGTAGTATCTGTGCTGATTACATGAATGTTGTTGGTATTCACACCAGAGTTAATAGGCTTTGGTCTTATTGCTTGTTTGTGTTGAATTTTTAAAAGTCATTGCAAATGGCAACATTTTTTGACGGACAAGGAAGAAATAGTTCCCATCTAGAGGTCACCCCAAACAAGGGTACCAAGTTTCAAAGTGATCCGATCATAAATGTGCCCTGCAGGGTGTGCCAAAGGAAATATTGATGCATAACTAAGTTCATCAAAAATAGTTGCCAATGGCAACATTTTTTGTAGGACAAGGAAGAAAATAAATAGCTCCTATCCAGAGGTCACCCCAAACAAGCATACCAAGTTTCAAAGTGATCCGATCATAAATGTGCCATGTAGGGTGTGCCGAAGGGAAATATTGATGTCTGACTAAACTAAATTCAAAGGTTGTTGCCAGCTGCAACATTTTCTGATGGAAGAAAATAAATAGCTCACATCGAGAGGTCACTCCAAACAAGCACACCAAGTTTCAAACCGATCTGATCATAACTGTGCCCTGCAGGGTGTGCCAAAGGGAAATACTGATGCATAACTGCACTGCCGAGTTCATTGAAGGCTGTTGCCAATGGCAACATTTTTTGACAGAAATAAAAAAAAATCAACAGCTCCCATCTCGAGGTAACCCCAAACATGCATAACAAGTTTCAAAACGATTTGATCTTAAATGTGACCTGTTGGACATGGCAAAGGAATATACCGATGCCTGACTAAACTAGGTTCAAAGGTCGTTGCCAGCAGCAACATTTTTTGACGGAAATGGAAGAAAATCGATAGTTCACATCTAGAGATCACCCCAAACAAGCATGTCAGGTTTCAAAGCAATCCAATCATAAATGTGCCAGTGTAGGGTGTGCCAAAGGCAAATGTTTAGGTCTGACCTAACTAGGTTCTAAGAACGTTGCCAGCGGCAAGATTTTTTGACAGAAATGGAAGAAAATCAACAGCTCCCATCTAGAGGTCACCCCAAACAAGCATGCCAGGTTTCAAAGCAATCCGATCATCAATGTGCCAGTGTAGGGTGTGCCAAAGGGAAATACTGAGGTCTGACTTAACTAAGTTCTAAGAATGTTGCCAGCGGCAACATTTTTGATGGAAATGGAAGAACATCGATGGCTCCCATCTTGAGGTCACCCCAAACAAGCATACCAAGTTTCAAAGTGATCCAGTCAAAAATGTGCACTGCAGGGTGTGCCAAGGGAAATATTGATGCATAACTGCACTAAGTTCATCGAAGTCATTGCCAGCGGCAACATTTTTTGACAGAAATCATAGAAAATTGATCGCTCCCATCTAGAGGTAACCCCAAACAAGCATACCAAGTTTCATACCGATCTGATCATAAATGTAACCTGTAGGGCATGCCAAAGAATATATTGATGCCTGTCTAAACAAAGTTCAACAGTCATTGTCAACAGCAACATTTTTTGAAGGAAATGGAAGAAAATCAATAGCTCCCATCTAGAGGTCACCCCAAACAAGCATGCCAGGTTTCAAAGCAATCCAATCATAAATGGTCCCTGTAGGATGTGCCAAAGGGAAATATTGAGGTCTGCCTAAACTAAGTTCTAAGAACATTACCAGCGGCAAGATTTTTTGATGGAAATGGAAGAAAATCGATAGCTCCGATCTAGAGATAACCCCAAACAAGATACCAAGTTTCAAAGTGATCTGATCATAAATGCGACCTGTGCAGTGTGCCAAAGGAAATTGTGGATGTACGTACACAGGGACCGATCAGGACTATTTAAAATACGCTCTAGCCTCGGAGCCTATTTTTTCAATTCATTCGCCAGATTTCAATTTACAGAGTCACACTGCTGTTTGTAACACACACTGCAAGTATGTAATAGCTCTCATCATTTTCATTTAGTACACTTTAGCAAACATTAATCTCCACTGTGGTTTCTGATCAAGTCTTGGCTGCCTATTTAGGCAGCCAAGACTTGATCAGAAACCACGGTGAAGATTAATGCTTGGTAATTAAGACTTGAAGTATTAACTTAAGCCCTCTACAACAATGATAAATGATAATCATATATATAATACATGTAAGAGTGTCTCTCTCGATTATCCATCGAAAGAATATCAAAATATGATCTGAGAAGTTACGCGCCAACTGAGAAGCCTATTTCTGAGATTTAAGAGCCAGGTCCTGATGTTTCAGAACCAAATACGCATTGGCGCATGCCCAGGTCGGTCCCTGCGTACATACGTCAAATTGAGCTAAAAATCGAAAAATAATAACAAAACAAATGACCACAAAGTATCCACGCACTGTTTGATTTCGTACGTCATAAGACGTACAAAAGTATCAAAGGGTCAAGATCATTCAAGATTAACCAAATGTAAATAGCATCAAAAATTCAATGTTCTTGTATTTATTTTTTGACAGATGAGATTCTATTGTGCTGCTGTGAGATAAGCAGTAAGAGGATTTTGAAATTCTCTGTCCGCTTTTGCATGGTTTATATTTCATCTAAATTTGGGAGAATCCATTTGGATTCTCGCTACAATGGTTGCAAGAATCCATACATGCTATGAGTGTCCCAGGATCCCATTAGGACATCGTGGTTGAACCCCTGTTGTGCACTGATAACACATGTTATCCCTTTACCCAACACAGCTTTTTAATTTTTAAAATACAAACTGAATTTGATAAGTTTTTAAAAAATAAACAATAGTTATCAATAAAACCTTACAAATATGGATGCCATTGGAACCGGCTCATTGAGCCGGTTCCAATGACAACCATATTTTGTACAATTTTATTGACAAAGTGTTAGGATATTTCAGGTCATGTTAGTCTTGTAGAAGTTAATTTGCTGCTGTTATGAGAGGTAAAGGGTTAAATTGACTCAATTCCTTTCACGCGAATCCTAGCAGAAGTGCAGCAAGAATCTACATGGATTCTCGCTGACTTTGTTGTGTGAATCTTTGCGTGAATAGATTCTCAGATTCTCGTTGAAAATATAACCCCTGCTCTTGTGATCATAATTTTAATCAACTTGTAAACTATGTGCTATGAGATTTGACATATTTTTTTTTACCCTGTATACCTAATGAATCGGCCTCATCCACCTGTGTAATTTGTAACTTAACCCTTTACGCAACACAGACGATATCAAAATTTATTATTTTAAATATCATTTTTTAAAATTTTTCAAAAAATTTCATCAAAACCATATCATGTGACCCCTCGTTGGAACGAGCTCAATGAGCTTGTTCCAATGAGGGGTCACATGGTATGGTTTTGTTAAAGTTTTTCGAAAAATAATATCTTTCCAACTGCTGAATATGCATATTACACGGGCAGATGCGGCCGATTCGTTGGGTAAAGGGTTAAGCAGTCGAAATAAAAACTATTTCAACAAAACCATACATGTGACTCCTCATTAGAACAAGCGCATTTCAATGAGGGGTCACATGATATTTTGGGGAAATTTTTTTTTTAAATTTGAAAAAACAATAATTAAAATAATCAATTTTGATATCCTGGGTTGGGTAAAAGGTTAACCCTTTACCCAACGAATCGCCCGCATCTGCCCGCGTAATATGCAAATTTAGTTGTTGAAAAAATATTATTTTTCAAAAAATTTCAACAAAACCATATCATGTGACCCCTCGTTGGAACGAGCTCATCGAGCTTGTTCCAACGAGGGGTCACATGATATGGTTTTCTTGAAATTTTTTGAAACATTTAAAAAAATGATATTTAAAATAAAAATTTTTGATATCGCCTGTGTTGGGTAAAAGGTTAAGAAAGGTGATGCGAGTAAATCCCTAAGTGTCAACCGAGAGCTCCATTCGATATTAAATTTTAAAATTTTCAATGAGATTAGGCCTCAAGAATCATTACCTTGTGTCTTTGACACTGGCCACAGATGCATTCAGCATTTGTCAATCCAAGTCCTCCAATTTTGCAATTCAGCTGCAGTCAGAAGAATACAGTGGATCTACCTAGGGATACTGTATCAAGAACAATATTAACAAGGAATATAAGAGTAAGAAGGGTTAAACTTTATGGAGACAATAAGGAAATTAAAAATACTTCAGATACTTGAGACATAATTTATTGTACTGAACATACAGATTAATGTCACTATTTATTTACTGTATAGAATGCAGTGGCACCCAGTCTGAGTACTACATGTAAGTTAACCATTTTGATGTTGTGTATCAACAAAAACCTCAAAATCATTGTGCAGTGTTTGTCCATCACATCGATAAGAGTCTATAGCAATCTATTAATTGAAAAGAGAATATGTTTTCATTTTTGAAAATCAATATAAATTTTTTTTTCAGAATCCAATATTAGTGTTTCCATTAGTTCTTTGAACCATGAACCCTATGCAACATGTAAGCAACTAATCCTGTGCATTTTTACAGCTTAGTGTATATTTTCATGTAGTGTGTGATATGGCAGCATATCAACTAATCCTGTGCAATGCCTATGGTTAGCCAGTGTGTGTTAGCTTAGCATAACCAGAAAGAAAACACTGACTAACCCTATGCATTGCAGAGACTAAGTGAGTGTACATTTTCATGTAGTGTGTGATATGGCAGTTATTAATTTTTTTATAACCAGAAAGTGTGACTAACCCTGTGCACTGAAGGCAATTTATTTCTAAATGTAATCACTCCAAATCCTTCAAAATGCATTTTGGGGCAAAGAAAACAAGAGCACCCCGTAGCGGGACAATATACACCCATTTTGTATTTTTGAAGGGTTGGGGTAAGGATGGGGGCGAGGGTGAAAATTGTTTGGACCAACCCCATATTCAAACTTCACCTGTACTTTGTTGTGATTAAACAACATACCAAGTTTGGAACCAATCGGAAAACAAATAATAAAAGTTATCATCTGGAAACCAAATATTTGATGCATTCTATGTCCAACAGTTAGGCCCTACTAAAGTTATAATCCGGAAAACACAAAATGCACAAATTCAAGAGGAATAACTCTGGAAAGGTACATGCGATTTTGGCCGAAAGTGAACCTGAGCTGTGCTTTGTGGTCATAAACAAAATCTGAGAATTTGAAACAAATTAGTCAAGGCAAACTAAAGTTATCATCTGGAAACCACATAATTCACAAATTTGCAATCATTCAAGGGGAATAACTACAGAACGGTACATGCGATTATGGTCAAACGTGAACTTGAGCTGTGCTTTGTGGTCAAAAACAAAATCTGAGAATTTGAAAAACATCGGTCAAGGCAAACTAAAGTTATCATCCAGAAACCACAAAATCCACAAATTTGCAATCATTCAAGGGGAATAACTCTGGAAAGGTATATGCGATTGTGGTCAAAAGTAAACTTGAGCTGTATTTTGTGGTCAAAAACAAAAAACTGAAAATTTGAAATAAATCGGTCAAGGCAAACTAAAGTTATCGTTCGGAAACGAAAAGTTGGGCTAAATTCCCATAAATAAAGGACCATAACTCTACTGCAAATGGGCCACTAGAAATGGAAATCGAACCCATCCTGTATTTTGTCATACTAAATCCACATGCCAAATTTAACTCAGCTCAATCCATTACAACTAAAGTTATCGTCCGGAAACGATATGTGTCCATGGACAGACAGACAGATGGGTGGAGAGACCATTCACATAATACATCCCATTTTTCAAATGGGTGTATAAAATCAACATCTGAAAAATTTGGTGTCAATCCGTCAAGGCGTTCGGCTTTAAATGAACGGAAACCAATTTTTTTTTAAAAATTGTGGTTTCAAAGGGCCATAACTCTGCAGCAGATGGACTGAGAAACACCAATATCGAACTTGACCTGTATTTTATTGCTACAAACAACATCTGGAAGTTTGATGTCGATCCGTCAAGGCGTTCGACTTTAAATAAACGGAAACCAATTTTTTTAGAAAAATTGTGTTTTCAAAGGGCCATAACTCTGTAGCAGATGGACTGAGAAACACCAATATCGAACTTGACCTGTATTTTATTGCTAAAAACAACTTCTGAAAGTTTGATGTCGATCCGTAAAGGCGTTCGACTTTAAATGAACGGAAACCAATTTTTTTAGAAAAATTGTGTTTTCAAAGGGCCATATCTCTGCAGTGGATGGACTGAGAAACACCAATATCGAACTTGACCTGTATTTTAATGTTAAAAACAACTTCTGAAAGTTTAATGTCGATCCGTCAAGGCGTTCGACTTTAAATGAATGGAAACCAAATTGTTTACGGACGGACAGACGGACAGACTGATAACATAATACGACCGTTTTTTAAACAGGCATATAAAAATGCCTAAATGACACCGGGAAGGGGGGGGGGGGGAGAGTGGGTGGGTGGGTGAAGGGGGGGGGGGTGTTATAGGAGTCAAATTTGTTATTGCATTTAAAAACTCCCTATCCTTCAAAATACATTTTGGGAAAAATTGCCTAAACGAGGAAGTCTTCAAGAATATAATCTAACATCTAACTATCAGAAGAGTGGTTTTTGGTCATTACAGGCAGCCAAGACGTGACTACAAATTACTTCTAAGACTTGCTAGTAATAGTTTGTAGTTATTCCAAGCCTCTATGACTTACATGTACTAGTAACAGTTTGGAGTTTTCCAAGCTTCTAAGACTAACATGTCTAAGTAACAGTTTGTACTTATTCCAAGCCTATAAGACATACATGCATAAGTAATAGTCTGAAGTTATTCCAAGCTTCTAAGAGTAACATGAACAAGCAATATTTTGTAGTTATTACAAGCTTATAAGACATACATGTACAAGTAATAGTTTGGAGTTATATTAAAATTCAACACACTGTCTTTTGATATTACATATTGTAAAAAAGTTTCATTAAAAAATATTCAGTGGTAAAGAAATTATGGCCTGGACAAACGTCACAGTTTTTCTTAGTGTCACCTTATCATAGGACCTGTGACCTTGACCTTGAGAGGTACATACCATATTATAATTTGCAACACACTGTCTTTTGATATTACATATTGTTATGAAGTTTCATTGAAAAATATTGAGGAGTTAAGAAATTATAGCCTCGACAAACAAATGTCAAAGTTTTTCTAAGTGTCACCTTATCATAGGGCCTGTGGCCTTGACCTTGAGGTGTACATACCATATTATAATTCGAGACACACTGTCTTTTGATATTACATATTGTTATACAGTTTCATTAAAAAATATTCAGTAGTTATAGAAATTATGGCCTGGACAAACAAAATGTTGACGATGGACTGAAGGACGGATGGACAGACGGACACTCCTACAAATCAGGTTTATGCGGCTAAAATATTTTAAAATATCTGAGGAATTTAAAATGCATGGACAACCACTAAAAACTCTTTTTTAAGTCTAATTTCTGGGTGGTAGTAAACCCTAACCCTTTCAGCTTACTGACCCTAACCCTTTCAGCTTACTGACCCTAACCCTAATCCTTACCCTAACAAATAATCCCTGAAAAAACAATACCTACTTTTTGTCACTTTTTAGCCACATAATTCACTTTTTAGACACATAAATGCCATTTATTAGTTCAACTTTATGTGGCTAGTCACATAAATCTGACTGGACACATAATAGTGCGGTGTACCAACAGGGTTAGTCACACTTCCTGGTTATAAATTTTAAAAGTAACAAGACAGTCTAACGACAGATGGACTGATGGATAGATGGATGGATGGACGAACACCATTTCAATATCCCCCTCCAGATTTCGTCGGCAGGGGGATAAATCATTTAACTTCTTTCATCGCAATGGAAGATATCTTCCAAAAACCTGCAATTTTGGTAAATTCGCAGTTGACAAGGGCTATAACTCTGGGAAAATTATTTGAATCTAAACTTCCTTTCCATATGCACATGTACACATCATACTCATACTGCACACCAAGTTTCATAAAAATGCAATGAAAAATACAGGAGGAGTTAAGCGGACAAGCATTTGTGATGGAAATTTTGCTATTACCAAGGGCCATAACCATGTAAAATTTGTCGCATCAAAAATTCCTGACCACATGCACATCTACACTTGATACTGATACTTCAGACCAAGTTTTGTAGAAATCGAATACAAAATGTAGGAGTAGTTATGCGGACAAGCCTTTGTGATGGAAATTTCGCTATTTCCAAGGGCCGTAAAAATGCAAAATTTGTCGCATCAAAAATTCCTGACCACATGCACATCTACACTTGATACTGATACTTCAGACCAAGTTTCGTAAAAATCCAATAAAAAATGTAGGAAGAGTTAAGCGGACAAGTCTTTGTGATGGAAATTTTGCTATTTCCAAGGGCCACGCAAAATTTGTCACATCAAAAATTCCTGACCACATGCACATTTACACTTCATACTGATACTTCAGACCAAGTTTCGTAAAAATCCACTGAAAACTGTAGGAGGAGTTAAGCAGACAAAGTTTGTGATGGAAGGACGGACTGACAAATAGACGAACACCATTTCAATATCCCCCTCCAGACTTCGTTGATGGGGGATAACTAGAAAAGTAACTAACCCTTGCACTGTACAGCCTTAGTGTAAATTTAATCTTTATCAAATCTTTACTCAATGTAATGGCCAAAACCAGCCAGTACTATTCTCAAAAAGCACTCGAACTGAACTGATGACCTCTCATTGGATTGGATTGTGGAAAGTTATTTTCAGTGAATTCCACAAATGAAAACATATTCTAATTTCAGTCAATAGCATGACAACATCTGCATCACATTCATATATATCACATAGCTTGTTATAAGGCTGATATTTTCAGGAAAAGTGGGGAGGATGATCTCCCAACCCCTCCCAAGACTGTGTCACTGATGGTAATGACAGTTAACGTCTGTGAGAAACTCCACTCACCTGAGTGGTTTAGTTGTAATCCACTCTCTTGTTGAGTATGACTTTTGTGTCTTCCCTAAAGTCACATTTCTAGACTCATCATGAGTGGAGAATTATGCCTTTAGGGAAGTAATAAAAGATTATCAGAGGAGAATTATGACAACATGTCAGCAAGGTGTGAGCTAGCCTAATCTGTACAGAACAACAAACCTACATTACCCCCTGGCCTTTTTACTATCTCTAGTCATTTAAAACACTATTCTTATACTGCAAACAAATCTATTCATAAGGTATTTATGAAACCCTGAAAGTATTTGATAACTTTGTAGATTGTATGGGTTTAGAAACAAACTGTCAACAATTCAGATAAGATCCAATTACCAATCCTTATATGTTTGCTAACAGACTACTTCATGTAAATGTGTTACCATGAAGTGGTGGGGCAATATTTTTTAATTATCTGTAATTTACTTTCACAAGAGAAGTACAATACTGAGTCGATTAACCTTCTGTACACTGATCGTCAGCTGAGTACTAGAATGTTCTATGTCCCATAAGGGACATAGAACATTCTAGCACTCAGGCGACGTGATGTCAAAATGCAAAATTCCAAGCAGAAAATGTTTTAGAGCGGAAATGGTCAAAGGGTTTTCTTGATCGATTAATCATATAGATTAACCTTGGTTAACCGATTAATCACTTGTTCACAAGAGAAGTACAATACTGAGTCGATTAACCTTCTGTACACTGATCGTCGGCTGAGTGCTGGAATGTTCTATGTCCCATAAGGGACATAGAACATTCTAGCACTCAGGCGACATGATGTCAAAATGCAAAATATCAAGCAGAAAATGTTTTAGAGCTGAATGGTTAAAGGGTTTTCTTGATCAATTAATCATATAGATTAACTTTGGTTAACTGATTAATCACTTGTTTTAGTAGGTAGCTGAATGATTGCTGTTCTGCTGATGATTTATAGCATTAACCCTTTACCCAAAGTAATGAACAAACCGGCAAGCGTGATATATAAAAATCTCCTTCAAATTTTATTACATTTTCAATTTTTGTCTAAAAAAACATAGCTTATGACCCCTAATTGGAACAAGCTCAATGAGCTTGTTCCAATGAGGTGTCATAAGCTATGTTTTTGAGACAAAAATTGAAAATGTTTAGTAATTCAAGAATTTATTTTGCAAGTATCGTCCGCTGTGCGCAACAGGCAAAGAGTTAAGAATGACCATTTCCAGCTACTGATATAGTACAATGATCATGCAAGTGAACAAGTATGTATGCACATAACTTGCAAGCTTTAATCTGTCTCATAATAACTGATGCAAGTCAGTGTGACAATGTTTGCCTGTTTTAGAGCAAGTTTGTTCCTTTGTTAACCCATATAATACAGTAGTTTAAGGCAATGGTTAATCGATTAATTACTTTTTTTGAGCGATCAAGATGTTGATCATTGGTTAATTGGTTAACCATTTCAGCTTTAAAAAATTTCCCATAATGCAACTGGGAGGGGAGCATGGTAGCTCAGTGGTTAGATTATTGGACTTCAGACCAAAAGGACCCTGGTTTGATCCTGTCCACTGGTAAATGCATTGTGTTCTTAGGCAAGGCACTTAATTCTGATTTCCCACATGGTGGGATGATGGGATTAATGGAGCACTAATGCCTTCAACCAATGCAAACCCTGCTTGTGCAGAGTTAGTACTTTGGGCAGACTGACATTGTTTACCACAGTTTAGTGGTTTTTCTGGTTACTCTGGCTTACTCCACAAGTAAAACTGTCTGACATTAGGCGACCCTGGCAGTCAAACGAGACATTAACCTCAATAAATAAATAAAAAAATACAACTGGGCAGGTCTGCAAATTTGGGGCAAATGATCGTTCAGTTTGCCTGATGGATCTAAAATGTTGCAAGACCCCCCCCCCCCCCCCCCCCTCCCCCAACCCCTCCTCTTCCAAAATATCTGTGTTTAGGGTAACCCAACCGACCCTAACAAAATATGCTGATCCTTAAAAATTTTATCAGAAAAAGTCACTCATTTAATTCACTGTAACCCAACATTTCGATCTGACATCCATTCCCAGTCAGTTTTCTATTTCCTTTAAGGTGCTACGCATATTTATTATTTTCCCGAAAATTTTCCACCCTGCACCATGCTTATTCCAGTCTGCCCTTCTATTTAATTTTCGACAGAGTGGAACACATCCGAGGGAAAAATTGTGCATTTTGACTGCAGCAAATAAATTATTGCATGCATTTACTTACCGGTACCTCTATAATAAACTGTACAGGTATATTTATTTTGGCCTCAAGGGTAAGGAATCTAAAAACCGTACAATTCAAAGTAAGTTGCAGGATCACCACTTGGCACCATATTAACTGTAAACATGTGTCCCACTTTTCCTACATTGGTAGCACCAGGTTCTATGTGGGCTTTCCAAAAAAATAATGCAAGAACGGTGAGAACCAGGTGTTAACATTGTAGGAAACGTAGGACACATACTGTGACATTGCCTATAGTGGTCATCTAACCATTATCTTACAACTTATTTTGACTTCTAATGTATATGTCGCATGCTCCGATGGGATTTCCTACCCTGCACTTATATTCCAGTCTGCACTTTTATTAATTATGGCCATTTTTTCTACCCCGCACTTATATTGCAGACTGCACTTCTGTTCGAAACACAAGAGTATTCGAGTAAGGAAAATTGGTATACTTTGAAATTCCCAAGTCCAATATTCTATAAACATAAACTAAATATACACAAATTATGCATCAAAATGAAGACTGTGATGTACAGAACACGGAAAACATATGCAATCAACTCACAATGTTTCGACAGCAGGCACCAATGGTTCTTGGAAATCTACTACAATATTTGTGGCAGAACTGATAATAAAGAATGTAGGAATTAATCCCCACAGGAACTAATCCCCCCAGTCAAAAACTGTATAAGTGGAATTATTCCCCCCAGTTGAATTACAGACTCGGAACTATTCCCCCCAGTTGAAGTTTGAAGGTGGAATAAATCCCGCCAGACACAAAACAAGGATCAGAACTAATCCCCTCACTCAGTTTTTGGGCATGGAAAAAATTCCCCCAAAGGAAAATAATAGCAGCCAAGAGGATGATAAACTACAAGACGTAACAAGTGTCCTTTTTACAATTATGTCCGATAAGATGTGTGAAGCTATTATTCCAAGCTTCACAGATATTGTTGGTGTGATCACCACCAGCCATGGTCACATCATGACATTCTACAAAGATATATCAAAAAGTGGCTTATTGGATCGTCTAATTTTCACAACACCACAGGGGCCACGTCTTGTTTCGTACTTGCCACTGATGTAATTCGACTCAAAGTATTCAGTCAGTTTCTCAAGTCCATTGGGAATAAATTGCTTGAGTTCACAAAGCCCCCTTTTCACATCTTCAATAGGCAAGAAAGCCAAACCATCCAACATGCCACAAAAGTGTTTTACACTGTCATCAGTTTTATATAAATTTGTGAGGCCTAATGCTTGAATTTTGCGGGGGGATTTTTTCCATGTCCAAAAACTGAGTGGGGGGATTAGCTCTGATCCTTGTTTTGTGTCTGGGGGGATTTATTCCACCTTCAAACTTCGACTTGGGGTAATAGTTCTGAGTCTGTAATTCGACTGGGGGGAATAATTCCACTTACACAGTTTTCGACTGGAGGATTAGTTCCTGGGGGGTGAGGGGGGGGGGGGGTGGGGGGGGGGGGGGGTGGGGGGGAATGGAGGTGGGGGGGTAATTCCGTATACCGATAATAAAATATTTCACAAGAACTGCTCGTGGCCAAATGTGAACTGTACAGCCTTGGTGTATATCTCATCTATATCAACTCTTTATGCAAAGTAATGGACAAAACCAGTCCATGTTATTCTCAAAAAGCATTCAAAACACAGTTTATGACACCTCATTAGAATGGAGCTCTGTCAAACAAGACTGAATTGCTTAACTGGTAGTGTGCTAATTAATTTTTGGTCATCCATATTTGTCCATGTCTCTTTGCCTTGTTACAATTTATGGGAGAGTGCCTAGTGGCACTCTCCCATAAATTATAACAGGGCAAATACTCCCAGACTAAATAATTTGAATTAAAAAATAATATGAAGAACATCCACAGAATATGAAACCATTAAGTTGTACAACCTGCACTTCAGAATAAAGCCCAAATATGGGCTTCCAGCACTCTACCAGTTAATACTGGTTAGATTGTGGGAAAAATTTGAATCTTGAAACTTTGATATTTGGATATCAATGTGCAAAGGGTTAAAAAAGAGTTGTTTTACTCCAAACCTCATCAGTACTTTACCTTTCACAATTAGAGGATTAAATTCAGTGGCTATCAGAACAATTTTTTCAACAGTTCAGAAAGTTCTTTTATTGAATTAAAAGTGATTTACTCTATAAATGTTTGTTATGTTTATTGAGTTTTAACCCTTTACCTAACGTAACAGCCAAAACCGGCCAGCGCTATTCTCAAAAATCGCCACTTAATTTTCATTATTTTTTTCATTTTTTGTCTCAAAAACATAGGTTATGACCCCTCGTTGGAACGGGCTCGTCGAGCTCGTTCCAACGCGGGGTCATAACCTATGTTTTTGAGACAAAAAATGAAAAAAATTAGTTATTCAAGATTTATTTTTCCAAGTGTCATCTGCTTTTCAGGTTAGGTAAAGGATTAACAACACTTTCAACAGCCAAGGTCATATCATGCCAGACAGTTTTATGGGTGGATGAAGCCGGAATATCTGGAGAGAAATACTGCATGTGCAGCAGCTCGCAGCTTACTAACCTGGCACAAGCAGAGTACGCAGCAGCTGAAGAAAAGTACATCAATGTGCAAGTGTGTCTTTTTATACCATGATTACCTATTCTACAATATATAAAAAGCCTATGACATAACTTTTAGCTTTACACACCAACCGTGGTGAACGCCCCAGCAATGGGATTTCAATAGTTAAAATTTACACCTACAGTGGAACTACATCCAAGTTGACTTTTGGTGACCTCGACTTGAATGAAAACTAGTCTAAATTCATCACTCGTCGCCTTGCCAAGAGTGAAATGAAACCCATAAGTATTTAGCAGGTTTTTAAATGAGTTTACCTCATAAGATACCAAAAATTAACAAACATGCATTGCCTCATGTTAATAAAGCACCCATAACTCAAAGTGGTATGCTATTGTATTATTAAAATGAAAAAGGCTCCGTGATTTGCGTGTTTCTTTTTCCATTTTGTTTCGGCAATAAAATTGACAGTGGAAGTACCACCCATCAGTGCTCATGTAAACAAAAACAGATTCTCACCTGTGAATATTGTATTATTTAACATTTAAACTCTTATTAATCTGGCTTGTGGGTAACACCATTTCATCACTTGTGGTGAACATTTGGTACACCAAGCTACTTTTGGTATATTTTATATGTACACAGCACCAGCAAGCTCCCACATGGAAAATCAGGATCAAGTGTCTTGCACAAGGACACAATGCAGATGGCGCCAGTCAGGATCAAACCTTTAAATTTTCTGTTTAAACCATTACGAAAAGGCATCAAAACTTGCAAACAAAATTGCTAAATTAACTAAATTGTTTCATTTTTTGCATCAAAAACACAGCTTATGACCTCTCTTTGGAATGAGCTCATTCCAAGAAGGGGTCATAAGCTATGTTTTTAAGACAAAAATGTAAAAATAATGAAAATTGAATGATGATTTTTGTGAATAACTCTGGCCGGATTTGGCAGTTATGTTGGATGAAGGATTAAAGTCTGATGCTCTAACCAATGAGCCACCACAGCCTCTAACTCTATAACCTACATGTGCAATCAATGTGTAAAATTTGCATTACAGGTAAGGTAAACAGTTTTGTATTCGGATTACCTCATCTTAATTTTTTTTTTTTAAATTCAAGGAATATTCAAGGGATTTTTAGTTCAGGAGACTTACCTCTCAAAAAATAATTATTTTAACTGGTAGAGAGCTGGAAGCCCATATTTGGGCTCTATTCTGAAGTGCAGGTGCCACAACTTAAAGGTTTTGAATTCAGTGTCTGCATGTGCTTCATATTATCTGTGAAGTGATATTATTTAGTTTGTTAGGATTTGCGTGGTTACAATTTACGAGAGTGTGCCTGTGGGTGATTGCCCACAGGCACTCTCCCATGAAGCGTAAAAAGACAAAGACAACTGAAAAAATTTTGATGGCCAAAAATAATTTAGCACTCTACCAGTTAAATAAAACAAGAGCTGGACTTTCGTCCGGTGCATACCCCCACATGGTGTACCGCCTAGTGTGGGCATCCTATGACCAACAAATATCATTTATGAATATTCTCATATGGACTGACGGACAGATGCATGGACGCAATCCAGTATACCCCCCCCCCCCCCCCCCCGCTCCATTTTCTTCGAAAGTTTTCAACAATTTCTAAGTCAAAAGGTATGGTAAATTGTTTGGTGTTTGGAAGTTGTATGGTATGCAATGAAGCAGAAGCCTTTGTCATAGGCAAACTGCATGCCATATTTCACTGAAATCCGATAACCCCAATCCAGTATGCACCCCTCACACCCTCCCATTTTCTTCGAAAGTTTTCAACAATTTCTAAGTCAAAAGGTATGGTAAATTGTTTGGTGTTTGGAAGTTTTATGCAATGAGGCAGAAGCCTTTGTCATAGGCAAACTTCTTCGAAAGTGGGGGTATAAATATAATTCTTACATTACCATCTCACCAATGATCACTGAAGCGCATACAACAAAAGTATTGTGACACCAAACAAAATATCATCCCTTGAGTGGAACAAGGAGCTATTTGCAATGCTAAATACAGTAGAACCCTGTTAACTGAATAGCCACATTGCCAATGAAAATTATTCAATTAACAGGAGTATTCAATTAACAGGGATTCTGTCTCTTTCCTGCATTCTGGAGATAAACTTAGCATTTATTCTACAGTTAAAACTAGAAGTCCTGTCATGAAATGCGCACAAATAGCACGTCGATTTGCGCGTTAATCTACGTGGTATGACCACAGTAAGGCTATCAAATTCTCTACATATGGCCTGTGCACAAGCAATGTTTCAGCCAATGGACCTCCGGGTTACCCGGAGGTCCATTGGCAGAAACATTGCTTGTGTTTGCTATGAGTATCCAGGAGAACATGCCGTGATTTGGATGTCATTCCATATGGCAATTGCACGCAATTCCTATGCGCAATTAAGCCTAGATAAGCGCGCAGTTCGTGACAGGACTTCTAGTTTTAACTGTATTATATCTTGTTTGACAGAGCTCCATGAGCTCTGTCAAACAAGATATAATCGTTTAAATGCCTGTATTGGACGTACTGAGGCCAAACAGGTCTATAAACAAAGGAAAACTGGGGAGATTCAGGGTTATTTTGTGACAGGTTACAAAATTTTTTATTCAATAAACAGGAGTTTACTCTATAACCTGTATTCAATGAACAGGTCAAATTTGTACTGGAGGTATGGTAAATGGTTTTGTGTTGGGAAATTATATTCAGTTAACAGTGTTATTCAGTTAAGAGATATACAATCAAGTGGGCTCCACTGTATAAAGCTTTTTAATTGTGGTCCCTGCACTTCAGAATAGAGCCCAAAGATAGGTTTCTGACACTCAACCAGTTGAGCAGGACTATTGGACTAGGAATACCGTGAGATAATTGTTAACAGTTAACCCTTTGAACCCCTTTGTACGTGTTATCACAAACAAAATCAAACAGCACATTGATGCTTTGTGGTCATTTGTTTTGTTATTATTTTTAAATTTTTTAAACATTTAAGTTACTTTTAACCTCAAATTCCTATTTTCTCCTGAATAGTGCTCAGTGATAACCATTGAGCCAAATGTTATCGCAGCTTAAAATACTAATATAATCCTACTGTCAAGATTTCTTAAGTGGTTGAGTGCAAGAACACACTATCAGGGCTTTCAAAAAACACCAGAGAAAAAGCCACCACACTCCTTGCTTATATTTCATATTCATAATTTGTTTTATTACAAATTATTGGAGTGCCTGTAGGCACTCTCCAATAATTTGTAATAAAACAAGTTTTGAATAACAAATTCAGACCACCAAAAATAATCTAGCCCTCAACCAGTTAATCATTAATGTGAAAAATATCTTATTGGTACTTTCCGATGTTTGACGTCGTATTTTGAAAAATGCTGAAGAAACTGAATTTCCAGTGATGTTTGGACGTCAGGATAATTAAAGTCTCAAAGGGTTAAAAATCTATATTCTTTTATGAAAATATGAGGCTCAACAAAATATATGAAGCCTTTTAATTTTGGCATCTGCACTTCAGAATATAGCCCAAATATGGGCTTCCAGCACCTAACCAGTTAAGCAGGAACACTATACATGGAATGCTGATAATTAAGTACCTGGGAGTGCGGTGGCTCAGTGGTAGACTGTTGGACTTCTATGTTAGAGGTCCCGAGTTTGATCCCCGTCTGGGACGACCCGTGTTGTGTCCTTGGGCTGTGTTGTGTTGTACTGCCTGCATGGGGGCACGATGACACTGTGTACTAAGGCATACTGTACGTCGATGCTGCATATGTTCAACTGCTGTAACCCTGCTTGAGCGGTGCTTGAACAGAGTTAGAATGTTAGGGAACTGACAGTTGCTCGTCAGTGCTCGGTGGTTCTCACTGGGTACTCCGGCTTCCTCCACCCATAAAACTGTCACGGCCACGATTAGCCATTGTGCATAAGTATGTGACCTTATAACACCAATAAATAAATAAATATATTTTATGTCCTGACTCTCCCAGCAGAACTAGAAAACAACAAGAAATGATTCCGTTTTGGGCAACACTGATGAGCCAAGTGTGTGTTGCCTAAATTGCAGTTGAACTTTTCTTCTGTGTGATAAAACAAAGAATGATGCGTCTTGCTCTAGGGGACGCCAAGTGAGACCCTTTGCCGCTGGCGCCCCCTGGAGCAAGTTCATTATGATTGGCTAATTATTAACAACACATGTGGGTTGTGAAAAGTTTAGACTGACAGTATACTTCCAAAACAATGGGTTCATTACAAGGTGAGGAGCATAGTTCCAAGCAAATTGAACTTGCACCTGTTAGTTATTGAACTAGTGGTGAACTCTTAGATCGTCTGACATAAATCATTTTACTATGTAAAGTGTATAAGTACCTGTGAAATGCTTTTCCATCTATTCTAACCACTATCCAACAGTTTGGAATACATCTGTCTTCCACTTCAAATTGTTTTACATATTCAAACTTTGACTTGGCCATATTTTTTGCTGTGGAAAATTGTTTGCAACCACTGCTGTCACTATGAGGTATCACACATGAAACCACTACATTTACTCTAGGATGTGTTCTTGAAGATAATGCTATCTTGTTGATATGCTTCTGTGGAATGTTATTTCTGTGGACAGTGTGTTTTAGCCTGACTAATTGTGTTACCTCTTGAACCCTCCACAGTTGTCTTTCTAACACAGGTAATCTCATATCAAACAAAACTCACCACAGAAAGCCTGTCAAAAGAAATAAGAAAATATTAATTCCTCAGGCAAACAAACTGCCTACAAAACATCCTTTCAAGAACATACTTATGTAAGGATATTTGTAGGTCTTCTATCAAAATATGGTTACAATACCCTAAATGATTTGCTTTTGTGACAGTGTTAATATTTTTCTGTCTCCTGAGCTCATCTAGGTGAAAATATAAATTTTATAGTAAATTTCCTTTCTTATTATACCTACCACAATTGTTTACTACAGGCTTGCACTACAGTGGAAGACCCTAACTCGGATAAAATACTCTCTATTTTAATCTTTCCCAAGAGATGTGGAAAGAAAAGTGGTGTAAAAAACACCACAAAAAAAATAAGCCAAAACTGGGCCGAGCACCACTGGCGCACACCCAGTGTGGGACGCTCTTCCCTTAATACAGTTCCACGACTTCCGTTAACCAATAGGCAGTGCAGTCGTCAATTAATCATTCTTTTGAGTCCACCAACATAGGAGTTATGTGATCAGCGGGGAGGAAGGATTCTTACCCGAAGAAGAAGATGGGAGGGCCTCCATGTAAACAACTGCGGTAGGTATAATAAGAAAGGAAATTTACTATAAAATTTATATTTTTTATCAACCTACCTTACAATTGTTTACTACAGGCTGAATAGACAATAGGATGGAGGGAATCACATAACTAACCCACACATAACTCAATTGCACTGGAACCGTGGACAGAGGAAGACGTCCCTAGACCCATCAAACCATAGCATCACAAACATTAGTAAAAGACAATGAAAGATGAGGCGTATGATGATGTGTGACGCACAGACAGAAAGGGCAGTAACAGCACAGAGCTGGAACTGACCCTGTAAGAAGCTGAATAGCTGGGATAGACAACAGCCTGAGCCGAAGAAAGAGGGCCCATAGAACAAAGGTCCTCTGTCTGCTCCTGCAACTGTCGCAGATAAGTGGAGAAGGTAGCATTTCTCCAGTAGGATGCCAGCATAACATCCAACAACATGACAGAGTCAGTATAAGCCCAGAGAGGAAGACAATGCACACACCTCGTGGCAGAAAAATGATTGGTAATACAATTGCCAGTAGCTAGACGAGCAGAAGAAGCTGCATGAATAGCAAGACAAATCCATCGAGAAATGGATTCAGGAGAGATCTGGCATGTGAGAAAACGCATATCCACCCGGGATAAAGGCGCGAAGGGCCCCCCCCCCCCCCCCCCCCAGGCACAGCAGCGCCCAAGAAAGTGCCCATCTTGGAGGAAACTGCAAAGTCCTAGGCCCTTTCAAGGAAAAGTGCCGAACAAGCTTGGAGAGGCAAGGTAGAGTGCTGATACGATGCTGTACCACATATGAAAAAAAAGCATGGACTTGTACCCATTGCTGGAGACCCCCACAAACAAACATATACCAGAAACTCCGCAATCGGTGTGATCGAAGGAGTGACAGAAGCAACAGAGTGATTGCACACCATCGACAGAAGAACCTTCTACTTAGCCGCAGAGGCTAAACCAGTGGAGTGCGTGCCACTTTGAAGAAGAAAAGCAACTCCATTGCTCGTCTCGAAAAAACCATTACGGAGGAGACAGGACCCGATAAAAGACATGCGCGAAGGCACAAAAAAGTCGGGTCGACCTGAAACCTCCACAGGCGACTTTGGCAGAGAAAGTCGCGATGTAGAGGGCGACATGCCGGAACCGCCACTAACAGAGAGTGGAGCAGATTGATCCACATCCACCGAGGCGACAGGATTCGACAACTGCAGGTTCATATCTGGGCTAGAACCTGAGTCAGAATTGGAACCGGCAGGAAGGCGTAGCCGACAAGACCGTTCCAAAGGAAGGACAAAGCTTCCATGGCGAACATCCACCCGATGGAAAAGAACCTGCCGTCGGGACAGGGAGTCGGCTAGGAAGGTCAAACTACTAGGAAAGTGACAAATCACCACTCCGGCGTTGACATCCTAAGCGAGCAGTAGAAGATCCTGAACCAATGCATACATGGGAACATAGTGTGTGCTGCCCTGGTTCCGAATGTAAACAACCACTGTAGAATTGTCAGACCACAGAAGGACCTGACAATTCGAAAAGTGGGGGATCCACTGCCGGAAACACAGAAGAAGAGCAAGAAGCTCCTTCTAGTTGACATGAAGAGCTGCTAGATCCTGGTCCCATGTCCCATGACGGAAAAGACCTAGAGGATCCAACATCACACCCCACCCGAGATCACTGGCGATTACCGTCAGAACACAATCGGGCGTGGGGAAGTCCAACGGAACTCCCTGCATAATCCAGGGGCGAGGAAGAGACTCCGGTAACAGAAGCACCAGAACCTGGGGATCGACATTCGGCCTCCAACGATTGAGCAAAAAGTGTTGTTGGAGAGTCAGACATGCAGTCGACCTAGAGGAATGAGAACCCTCACCGAAACGCAGAGACCAGGCAGTCGGAGAAGACTCCGAGCTGATGAAGTCCATCCCAGATGACAAGACGGAGAAGGGACCAGGTCCGACTTCTCTCCGTTGACTCTGAATCCTAGTGACGTGAGTAGGCTCAACAGTATGACAACATCAGACTCTAGAAAAGCAGCATTGGATTGCCTCTGGAGGATAACAACTAGACAAGCCGAAGAAGACCCTGGAGTGTGTGTGATGTAAGACTAACACATGCGGCATCAGACAGGTGAAGGCCCAAGGAACCAGGCCGAGGCCAAAGGGAATGGCCTTGAACTGGAAAACATCCTGGGGAATGGAGCAGTGAACCGATCTGAAAGCCTCCATGCTGAACTGAGGAGCAATGATAGACTGTGTCAGAATACTCAGATCGATAACCTATCTGAGTCGGCCGTCCTTATTCAGCACCAAGAAAATGCGGGAACAAAATCCCACTGAAAGAAAGTTCTTGATGACCTCGATTGCCCCCTTTGACAGCAGATCGCCTATCTCCGTGATCAAAAGTTCCCAACGTGTAACACTGAAAGGGACTCATGTTGGAAGAGGCACTCTCTACTTAGTGGAATGCCTCAACCTGGGACGAAATCGAGGTGACTACTGCCAATGCCTACCCCACCCTGTGAGTGAGTAGAAGTGGCGGTAGGAGGATCAGCCCTTAGCTTCGCAGAGGAAGCAGAAGGGTACTTGTTAGGCTTTGGACGGCGCCTGCCTCCAACAGAAGGCCGATCAAGCTAAGCAGCAGCAGATCAATGGAATGACAAAGGGAGCCATCCCGGACCGTCGTCACGGAACCATTGAATAGTCGCGGACCCCGCCGAAAGAGGCAGATCGAAGAGCAGCGCAGTCCCCCTCAAGAAGGGGACGTCTTGTGTCCAGTACCTGCAAACTGCCGCGTTACAGGCATGTGTGTGAGAAGATGCATGAGTGCCTTGAACAGCACACACAAAACAAAACCTGTTTGTCGTCAAACTCATCTGGGAGCAGATAAGCAGCAAAGCAGAGACGACGTGATCGAAGAGAGAACGCATTCCAGCATCCCTCCCGATAAGCCCAACCTAGACTCCAGAGTCTCCATATGGCGGAGGAGTTGGAGTCCCGATCCAAGACCGTCAAAGTCTGGCAGACTGATGGATTGGCGAAATCGTAGGAATGATAAAGCACCAGAGGCAAAAAGAGTCAACCTTGATGAAGAACAACGTCTTCATAGCCTTGGAACTCAGCTTAGAGTCCAAAGCGGTAAATGCTTCAACCACATGTACCGACAGGCACGGTCGAAGGTGCCCAGAAGCATGTTGCTCCACAGGCTGTAGGCGTGCGACCGATGATCGCAGTTGGGCTGACACTGTTGGCTGGTTTGACGGATGGAGACCTGGAAGGAACCCAAACACAAAGTCAAGAGCTGCCCCCAAGTCAGAAGACTGTTGGCTCTCGACGTCAGAAATGTCAGACTCATCCCACGCCTCGGAAGACACATAGCCCATCATGGGCAAACCAGCCGACACCTCCCATGATGAAGGCACACCAGGGGATCAGAAAGAGACCTGTTTTCCTGGGAGGCGGCGCCACAGGGGGCGCCCGGAAACCACTTGTAGCCTCGCTGGAAGCAACAGAAAAGGCTCTTGGGAGGTTCGGTCGGCAGCCACTTCCGACTTCGCCGAGTTGAAGTCAGGGAAGGCTGAGGACGATAACCCATGTCTACACTACCAGACACCTCTGCAGACCCCTGCAGGCAAAAAACTGCTGTGCTCAATGACCGAGAGGACACAGCAGGGGGTTCAGTCAGCAGCCACTTCCAACTTCTCCGAGTTGAAGTCATGGAAGGCTGAGGCCGAAACCCAACGTCAACACTACCAGACACCTCTGCAGATCCCTGCAGGGATAAAACTGTGGTGCTCAATGGCTGAGAGGACACAGCAGGGGGTTCAGTCTGACTTCGCCGAGTTGATGTCAGGGAAGGCTGAGGCCAATGCCCCACAACCACACTACTGACATGACTGCAGACCCCTGCAGGGATAAGCCGAGGCCGGCTAAAATGGTGACCGATGACGTTGTAGACAGAACAGCAGTAGCAGCAGATATGCCGGGAGCTGTTGACACTGGCGGAAGAGGGGATAGAGCAACCTAGCTCGGCCTCCATTAACAACCCTAGTGACAGCCTTAGATGTCGACTGGAGAGGGCGCATAGTCCCAGAATCAGGCATCTCTTCACCAGATATCCAACAGCTCCCACAGAATCCACCACGGTAAAAAAAAATGCATATCCCCCACGGATGGAGAATAACTCTCACCAGACGTGGTCGTGTCAGGAGGCCCCAAAATGACAGCATTCACACCCCCCCCCCCCCCCCCCCCCCCCGCATGTGCAGGAGGAGCTGAACATCCCCCACAGAGGGGGTATAACTCTCACCAGATGTGGGCATGTCGGGTGCCCCCCCCCCCACCATGGGTGAGGGGGAGGAACAGCCACAAGAACGCACCAAAAGTGAAGGCAAAAGGAATTGCCCTAAAGGAACCGAACTGGAAATAACAGAGGTGAGAGCAGTAGAAGAAAAAGGTGAACTCAACAGATACAGAAAGTAGAAGAACACCCCCAACTACGAGAGAAGGTGGCAGAAAAAATAACCGGTGGGGTTCACAACAGAACCCAGACGGCTGACAGGGACCTAAAAAACAGAAATTCAGCCCTCAACAGAGTGAAGAAATCCTGTCCATACAGTCCCTGATTGACACCTTAACTCTAATAATAATAATAAAATTTATCAACCGAAAAATTTTATGTCCAAACCACGTTGACACGATGTCGAAAAACATTTGCGAAATCGGAATATATAAATAAAATTCAATGAGAATGTGGCTGAAAATATTAACGAGAATATATAAAACACATTTCTGCGCATTGGTTAACGGAAGTCGTGGAATTGAACTAAGGGAAGAGCGTCCCATACTTGGTTTTCGCCGATGGTGCTCGGCCCAGTTTTGGCTTATTTTTTTCGTGGTGTTTTTTACACCACTTTTCTTTCCCACATCTCTTGGGAAAGATTAAAATAGAGAGTATTTTATCCGAGTTAGGGTCTTCCACAGTAGTGCAAGCCTGTAGTAAACAATTGTAAGGTAGGTTGATAAGAAAGAGTCCTATATCCACTTAGTATATCATCTCATTAAACAAGAGGCCCCAGGGGGCCTGAGGGCGCTCACCTGACATGGTGGTAAATATCAACCCAGAGAATTGATTTCAACAAGTTGCATCTGCTCCGCCTAAGAAAAGCTTATACCAAATATCCAAAGATTCGGACCAGTGGATCAAAAAAAAAAGATTTTTAAAGAATATTCCTCATATTGAACTAAGTTATAATTCGGGCTCCCACAGGGAGCCCATATATGAACCCAGGGACTTGGCTTTAACAAACTTGAATCTCACCCCCCTAAGGATGCTGCACACCAAATATCAAAACATTCTGACTGCTGGATCTGAAGAAGAAGATTTTTAAAGAAAATTCCTCATTTTGAACTAAGTTACAATTCAAGCTCCCACAGTGAGCCCAAGTATGGACCTAGGGACATGGCTTGAACAAACTTTCAAAATACACTTGGCTCAATATATTCGACCAGATAATGGTTGAGGGCAAGGCCCTCGACCTTTATCTGGCTGAATACCCTTGGTCAAGTGTATTATTCTTGACTTATTTACCAGTTAAGCAGAATTTATTTAGCACACAGTGAACAAACACAGCTCTACTTCCTGGAGTTCCCATGATCAGGGGGGCGGGGGGGGGGGGGGGGGGGGGGGTGGAGGGGGGGGGGGGAGACAATTAAAATTATAATTCTACCAGTGTATTGTGTTTGGTGAAATATGTTTAAGATCCAATTAAATGGACCCCACACTGTAACTTGCACATGAAATTGAAAATACTCAGTATATACATCCAAGATTAACAGTGCAGCATTATTTATTCCCATAATTACATCATAATACTTCGAAGTGAAAAAAGAGTTCGGCAAAAAAATAAAAACCACAGGGACTTTTTGTAGTTTTCATTTGATTAGACTGAGTGTAAGCTTCTAAACAGAAATGGTTTGATCTAATTAATTATGGGGTGAATGCCAAGTCTTAATTCTTGTAACAAGAAATACATGTAAAACCGAGTGAATGGAAAAGGTGGGGAATCAGGTCACCCGTCATTTGTCCATTGAAGATAATTATAGGTTACTGTTAAAAATATGGCGATTAGGCAGGTTTTTGATATTTTAACACAATGACTGACAAATTTCTATTACCAAGTGATTCAGAATTAATTTGTTTGATCATTCAAAATCAAAAAGAAATGCAATGAATATATATATATGGTAATATTTTTTGTCAGGGACAGACTTTGTATGCAGTCAGAGTGAATTTGGCTCCTTAAATTCTGATCTGACTGCTGAAACTTAAGTATAGGCTTCTGATTTGGCATTGGCACTTCACCATAAGACCCCATTTCCTCCATTGCTCCATGTTTTGTTAAACAGTCTGAGAACCTAAGTCGTGGTTTTTAGTCATGTCTGGGCTGCCAATTTAGGCAGCCAAGACTTTACTAGAAACCAGTGAGAAACAAATAGTTATTGTTATGTATGTCATAAAATTATTATATTTTTCAATCAATTCAGAATTAAATAATTAATTATGCCCCAAAATAATGAAAATAAATACAAAAATGTATGTTCTACACACGTGAAAGTTTCCAACAACAATAAGATCATTATCAACAAGTAGTATAACTACAGTTACCATGTAAATCTAGCTTCTAGATTTAAAAAGTAGGTTCCAAGGCTAATGGCTCTTAATTCTCAATGTGCAGGCCAATTGGCCATTAATGGTCAACAGGTTTGGGTTATAAAACCCATTCCCAATGTGATTCAAGTCTACTTTTTTGCCAATTTAACCGGTCATTAACTCCCACTTTCCTGACTTAACAACAAACGTTAACCCTTGAGGGGCTGGATATTTGTATATGAAATCTACTGCCCACAACCTGTAATCCAGAGGCCTGGAACAGTTTCTTGTCAAGTTCTGGCTGCCCATAACTGCAGCCAAGACTTGACTGGGAACCACTGCTTGGGTAATTTTACCATTGTCTACAAGACTGTCCTCATCCCTACAAATACATGTTCTGATATTTTAGTGACTGGAGAAACTGTAATTTGGTTTTGAATGGTTAAGCAGTTATGAGGTAATTCAAAGAAATGGAAAAGAAATATAAATTTTATAGTAAATTTCCTTTCTTATTATACCTACTGCAATTGTTTACTACAGGCTTGCACTACAGTGGAAGACCCTAACTTGGATAAAATACTCTCTATTTTAATCTTTCCCAAGAGATGTGGGAAAGAAAAGTGGTGTAAAAAACATCGCGAAAAAATAAGCCAAAACTGGGCCGAGCGCCATCGGCACACACCCAGTATGGGACGCTCTTCCCTTAGTACAAATCCACGACTTCTGTTAACCAATGTGCAGTGCGTCATCAATTCATCATTCTTTTGAGTCTGCCATCATAGGAGTTATGTGATCAGTAGGGAGGAAGGATTCTTACCCGAATAAGAAGACGGGAGGGCCTCCATGTAAACAATTACGGTAGGTATAATAAGAAAGGAAATTTACTATAAAATTTATATTTTTGTTTACTACAGGCTGAATAGACAATAGGATGGAGGGAATCACATAACCAACCCACACATAACTCAATTGCACTGGAACCGTGGACAGAAGAAGAGATCCCTAGGCCTATCAAACCATAGCATCACAAACATTAGTAAAAGACAATGAAAGATGAGGCGTATGGTGAAGTGCGACACACAGACAGAAAGGGCAGTAACAGCACGGAGCTGGAACTGACCCTGTAAAAAAGCTGAATGGCTGGGATAGACAACAGCCTGAGCCGAAGAAAGAGGGCCCGTAGGACAAAGGTCCTCTGTCGGCTCCTGCAACTGTCGCAGATAAAAGGAGAAGGTAGCATTTCTCCAGTAGGCTGCCATTATAACATCCGACAACATGACGGAGTTAGTAAAAGAGGAAGACAATGCATGCACCTCGTGGCAGAAAAAACGATTGGTAATACAATCACCAACAGCTAGACGAGCGGAAGCTGCACGAATAGCAAGACAAATCCATTGAGAAATGGATGCAGGAGAGATCTGGCATATGAGAAAATGCATATCCATCCAGGATAAAGGAGCGAACACCCCCCCCCCACCTCCCAAGCAGAGCAGCGCCCAAGAAAGTGTCCATCTGGGAGTAAACTGCAAAGTCCTAGGCCTTTTCAAGGAAAAGAGCTGAACAAGCTTGGAAAGCAAGGATGAGTGTCGAAACAATGTGGTACCACATATGAAAAAGGTCTCCGAAGCATGGACTTGTACCCATTGCTGGAGACCCCCAGAAACAAACATATACCAGAAACTCCGCAATCGGTGTGATCGATGGAGTGACAGAGCAACAGAGTGATCGCACACCATCGACAGAAGAACCTTCTACTTAGCCACAGAGGCTAAACCAGTGGAGTGAGTGCCTCCTTGAAGAAGAAAGCAACTCCACTGCTTGTACTCTAAAAACCACTACGGAGGAGACAGGACCCGATAAAGACATGCGCGAAGGCACCATGAAGTCGGGTCAACTTGAAACCTCCTCGGGCGACTTTGCCAAAGAAAGTCACGACATAGAGGGAGACATGCCGGAACCGCCGCTAACAGAGAGCAGAGCCGAGCAGATTGATCCACACCCACCGAGGCGACAGGGGTGTGATCGAAAGGATTTGACGACTGCAGGTTCATATCTGGGCTAGAACCTGAGGCGGAATTGGAACCGGCAGGAAGGCGTAGCCGACAAGACCGTCCCAAAGGAGGGCCAGAGCGTCCACGGCAAAAGCCAGAGCATCTGGACACGGGGACATGAAAGTGTCCACCGGATGGTTCCAACGAGTCGCAGAGATCGATGGAACACCGCCATGTGGAGCACCCACTCGGTGGAAAAGAACCTGCCCCGTCGGGACAGGGAGTCGGCTAGGATGTTCAGACGACCGGAAATGTGACGAACAACCACCCCGGCATTGACATCCTGAGCGAGCAGTAGAAGATCCCAAGACAATTCGTACATTGGAACCGAGTGTGTGCCGCCCTGGTTCCGAATGAAGCAACCACTGTCGAACTGTCGAACAACAGAAGGACCTGACGATTCGACAAGTGAGGGATCCACTGCCTGAAACTCAGAAGAAGAGCAAGAAGCTCCTTCTGGTTGATGTGTAGAGATGCCCGATCCTGGTCCCACATCCCGTGAAGGGAAAGACCTAGAGGATCCAACATCGCACCCCATCCGAGATCGCTGGCATCTGCCGTCAGAATGTGATCGGACGTGGGTAAGTCCAACGGGACACCCTGCGTGATCCACTGAACATTCGTCCAGTGAAGAAGGTGAGGATGAAGAGATTCTGGTAACTGAAGCATCAGATCGAGAGAATCGACATTCAGCCTTCAACGACTGAGCAGAAGGTGTTGGAGAGGTCTGACATGCAGCCGACCTAGAGGAATGAGATCCGTCACCGAACCGCAGAGACCGAGCAGCCGGAGAACACCCCGTGCTGTCGCAGATGTGGACTGGGACAGAATCAGAGCAAAAGCTGAGAGAATCACAGCCCTGGCCTGGGGAACCGCCACCGTATTGAACTGAGTGTGGAAGGCCATCCCCAGATGACAAAACGACGGAGAAGGGACCAGATCTGACTCCTCCTCTTTGACTCTGAATCCTAGCGACGTGAGCAAGCTCAACAGAGTGTAGACATCCAACTCCAGTAAGGCAGCATTGGAATGCCTCTGGAGGATATCGTCTAGATATGCCAAAGAAGTCACCCTGGACTGTGTGCAATGAAAGGCTATCACATGCGACATCAATCAGGTGAAGGTCCAAGGAGGCAGGTTGAGGCCGAAAGGCATGGCCTTCAACTGGTAAACTCGCAGGTTGACGCTGGAAGCGAAATCTCCCTGGTGAATGGAATGGCGGACCGACCTGAAAGTCTCCATGCTGAACTTGGGAGCAATGATAGACTGGTTCAGGATACTCATATTGTCGGACGTCCTTCTTCAGCACCAAGAACAGGCGGGAATAAAACCCCACTGACTGAATGTTCTTGACGACCTCGAGCGCCCCCTTGGCCAGGACATTGTCTATCTCCATGGACAAAAGCTCCCGACGTAAAACATCTGAAGGAACTGTGGTTGGAAGAGGCACTCTGCACAGAGTGGGGTGCCTTCGGAAGGATATTTGCAGCCCGGACCGAACAACATCTAACACCCAAGGATCGGATGTGATGGTGGCCCAACGGTCTGCGAACTCTGCTATCTTTCCTCCAACCTGGGACGAATCGAGGTGAGGACCTTCAGTTCGAGCCCCGACGAGGCCCACGAGAGGAGAAACCACCTCCTCTACTGAATGAAGAATTCTGAGACTTCCCTCTAGCCTGCCGATGCTTACCCTTACCCAGTGAGTAAGAAGTAAGAAGCGGTGGCAGAAGGATCAGCCCTTTGCTTCGCAGAGGAAGCAGAAGGGCACTTGTTAGGCTTTGAACGGTCTCTGCCTCCCCTAGAAGGCTGACCAAGCTGGACGAAGCAGCAGCTGATCTTTGGAATGACGTAGGACGTCATCCCGGACCGTCGACACAGAAACCCATGGAACCTGACGAAAGAAGCAGATCGAAGTAGGGCCCTGCGAAGCTTCGGGTATTCGATTCGATGTCGACATCGCTTTGGTATTCGTATATCGATCTCGAATAGTTTGCCGATTCGTCAGTCAAACGAAGCTTCGAGGAAAATGAATCAGTGTTCGACAATGTCGACATCAGTTGAAATAAGGAGCGAACTCTTCTAGTTTTAATGTTTCTATCAGGAAAATAGTCAAATTCATTGCAAAATTCTGTCGTTTCACTTTCAGTTTCAGATTCCCAGAAAACCACACACCGCAAATTCGCTATTTACAGATTTCCAGGAATTCGTGTGAGAGTTATTCGCGGAATCCCGTTTGCTCAGCGGCTCTGTCCAAGTTGTAACCTGTTCACGCCCATCTATACAACCGAAATATCCAGCTATGGGCCTAAGGCCTGCTCCCAGTCCCGGAATCTTCTAACACAATAATGGAGACATGTCGCCTGGAGCGCTCCCATTATTATGTTAGAAAACTGTGGGAGGAAAACCTCTGTAGTTTCTTTGCATTGTTCGGAGTTGGTACTTGGAAGTTGGAATGAAGTAAAAGCAATTTGTGTGAAAGAGCACTGCGTCACTATTCGAGTTAACTAATGCAGAAACTAACACAGTTTAACGCCTTCGCTGCTTTTGATGTATACTGTGTTATTGAGTTGAGAACGGACCGAAATCTACAAGGCCCAAATTCTGATAATACAAAAACAACCAAACATTACAATAATGTATTTAGGCATGCTAACGTACCTGAAGTTAGCGGCTGTAGCTGACTTCAACCCATGGGAATTAATGTGCCACTTGTATTACATTTGTGCTTTAAAGTCTCATGTTTCAATATAGTGGTTTGTCTTAAATGTCTCTGGGCAGTAACACCTTAATTTGTCCATATTTATGTCTTGAATTTATTGTCGGGCCAAGTGAACATCTGGATGGCCATTCAACGAGAAAGAAAATTAAAACAACGCCAAGTTGTCAAGTTATGTCAACGATCTAATCTCGCAGTGCTTTCCGGACATCTCTGCACAAGATAATGCCAGTTATAATTATTTCTCGAGTTTATCCCGATTCGATTCGAGATTCGATTCGATGTCGGCATCAGTCCCGATTCGATTCGAGATTCGATTCGAACATAAATTTCCCGATTCGCAGGGCCCTAGATCGAAGAGAGACGCGCTGCCCCAGGAAGGGATCGGCCTATGTCCAGCACAGAGTCCCTTCAAACGAGTTTCAAAATGGCCGTGTCACAGGCATGCGTGTGAGTAAGATGCATGAGCACCTTGGACAGCACATGCAAAGGAGCCTGTACATCGTCAAACCTACCTGGAGGCAGATAGGCAGCTATGGCAGAGACAACGTGATCGGAGAGAGAAAGCATACCCAGCATTCCTCTCGATAAGCCCAACATGGACTCCAGAGTCGTCATATGAATGACGGCAGACTTGGGCTTGGAAAGCCCGAGGGAATTGGAGTCCTGATCCAAAACCGTCAAAGTCTGGCAGACTTACGGATTGGCAAAATCGTAGTAACGATAACGCACCGGAGGCAAAAAGGTGTCAACCCTGATGAAGAACGGAGCCTTCATAGCCTTGGAACTCAGCCTAGAGTCCAAGGCTGAAAATGCTTCAACCACCTGTACCAGAAGCAGGTTGCTCCACAGGCTGTAGGCACGCGACTGATGATCACGGCCTGGCTGACACTGTCGGCTGGTTTGATGATTTGAGATCCGGAAGGAACCCAAACACAAAGTCAAGAGCTGCCCCCAAGACAGAAGACTGCATGCTCTCGACATCAAGGATGTCTGACTCCTCCCTGGAGTCGGAAGACACATAGCCCATCGCGGGCAAACCAGCCGAGGCCTCCCATGGTGTAGGCACCAGTGGGATCAGAAAGCGGCCTGTTTCCAATCCCAGGAGGCGGCGCCATGGGGGCACCTGGAAACCACTCGCTGCCTCGCTGGAAGCAATGGGAAGGCTCTTGGACAGAACCT
This sequence comes from Pictodentalium vernedei, assembly GCA_031216915.1. Taxonomy (NCBI): domain Eukaryota; kingdom Metazoa; phylum Mollusca; class Scaphopoda; order Dentaliida; family Dentaliidae; genus Pictodentalium; species Pictodentalium vernedei. The sequence continues at coordinate 715,835,763 of CM062295.1, read as the reverse complement.
GAGTGAGTAAGGAGAGGGCTTCCCTAAGTTCACTGCCAGTACCAGCCGGTTCGACATGGGGACGAACCAGCAAAGTGGCTTCACACCTGACCCTCTTAACCAACGAAGGGTCCTCCAATACACCTGAAGCGGGGCGACGGGCGGCAGCCGAAACATCTGAGGGCAGACGTGTATAGGGGTACGACACACCCTGAGGATCAACATAGCGGGAACTCAGGAGAGTTGCCGCGGACCTCTGCGGGGCAGAAGGTCCAGGCTGCACAGAAGGCGTTGGTCCCGCAAGACTGGCCGTGTGACCAGAATGAGTGGACGGAAAATGCCAATGACAAAACTGTGGTACTCGACGGTGCAGAGACCACAGTAGAGGGTCCGGCCGGCAACCACTTCCAACTTCGCCGAGTTGAAGTCAGGGAAGGCTGAGGCCAATACCCCCACGTCTACACTACCAGACACCGCTGCAGACCACAGCAGGTATAAAACTGCTGTGCTCAACGGCTGAGAGGACACAGCAGGGGGTTCAGTTGGCAGCCACTTCCGACTTCGCCAAGTTGAAGTCGGGGAAGGCTTAAGCCGATACCCCACAACCACACTACAGACATCCCTGCAGACCCTTGTAGGGATAAGCCGAGGCCGGCTAAAAATGGTGCCCGATGACGTTGTAGATGGAACAGCAGTAGCAGCAGATACGACAGGCGCTGTTGGAACTGGCGGAAAAGGGGAGAGAGCCACCTAGCTCGGCCTCCAAAGGAGGAGTCACAACCCTAGTGACAGCCTCAGATATCGACTGGAGAGGGCGCATAGTCCGGGAAGCAGGCATCTCTTCACCAGAAATCCAACAGTTCCCGCAGTATCCACCACGGTAAAAAAAACTGCACATCCCCCATTGAAGGGGAATAACTCTCACCAGACGTGGTCGAGTCGGGAGGCCCCCGAAACGACAGCGTTCCCCACCCCCTGCTGATGTGGGAGGAGCTGCACATCCCTCACGGAGGGGGAGTAATTCTCACCAGGCGTGGTCAAGTTGGGAGGCCCCTAAATGACAGCGTTCCCCACCCCCCATGGGTGTGGGAGGAGCTGCACATCCCCCACAGAGGGGTATAACTCACTCCAGATGTGGCCGAGTTGGGAGGGCCCGAAACCACAGCGTTCCACACCACTCGCGGGTGCTTGAAAAACAGCCACGAGAACGCACCAAGGCGAGGGCAAAAGGAATTGCCCTAAAGGAACCGAACTGGAAATAACAGAGGTGAGAGCAGTAGAAGAAAAAGGTGAAATCAACAGATACAGAAAGTAGAAGAACACCCTCAACTACGAGAGAAGGTGAAAGAAAAAAAAACGGTGGGTACACAACAGAACCCAGACAGCCGACAGGGACCTAAAAAACAGAAATTCAGCCTTCAACAGAGTGAAGAAATCCTGTCCAGACAGTCCCTCATTGACACCTAACTCCAAAAACAATTTAAATTTATCAACCAAAAACTTTCATTGTTGAACCAGGTTGACACGATGTCGAAAAAATCGCGACATCGATGCCGTAGCTGCGACGGGTGGTGCAATCTCAAAACATTCTAAGTTCGTCAAGGGCCATAACTCCAAGAAAAATATTTGGAACAACACATGCACTGAACAGTGGCTAGACATCAATAAGATACACTTACATGCCAAATATAAAGTCATTCCATCAAGTATTTCAAACGTTATTGAGTTTTGAAACTCGTTGGTCACAGAAAGACCGACCGACAGACAGACTGACCGACCGACGGGCCATAACTCCAAGAAAAATATTTTTAACAACACATGCATTGAACAGTGGCTAGACATCAATAAGATACACTTACATGCCAAATATAAAGTAATTCCATCAAGTATTTCAAAAGTTATTGAGTTTTGAAACTCGTTGGTCACAGACAGACAGAGAGACCGACTGACCGACCGACCGACAGACAGACCGACATTGCCACTTATAGAGCTGCTAGTCGCAGCTAAAAACATTCGCGAAAACGGAATAATAAATAATATACAATGAGAATGTGGTTGAAAATATTAAAGAGAATATATAAAACACAGTCCTGTTATTATACGATCTTCAGATCCATAATTCCAGTCACAGGAAAACCATTATCGACGAGTTGAATTATCACTGTTTCATAAAGCAAATGGCGGAGACACATCCTTCACGTGTCTCGGATAAAAAAAGAATGATGAATTGATGACGCACTGCGCATTGGTTAACGGAAGTCGTGGATTTGTACTAAGGGACGAGCGTCCCATACTGATGGCGCTCGGCCCAGTTTTGGCTTATTTTTTCGTGGTGTTTTTTACACCACTTTTCTTTCCCACATCTCTTGGGAAAGATTAAAATGGAGAGTATTTTATCTGAGTTAGGGTCTTCCACTGCAGTGCAAGCCTGTAGTAAACAATTGTAAAGTAGGTTGATAAGAAGTCTTTACAAATTTCTTTAATTCCCCAATTGTTTCCCAACAAGGGTAAATTTCCCCCAAAAGATACAGCAAGGAAAACAATGAGAATCAACTTTGATTCTTGCAAAATGTTCATTTGATTCTTGTCATGGATCTGAAAGCATCCTTAACCCTTTACCCAACGTAACGGCCAAAACCGGCCAGCGCTATTCTCAAAAATCGCCAATTAATTTTCAAAATATTTTCATTTTTTGTCTCAAAAACATAGGTTATGACCCCTCGTTGGAACGAGCTCGTTCCAACAAGGGGTCATAACCTATGTTTTTGAGACAAAAAATGAAAAAAATTAGTTATTCAAGAATTTTTTTTGCAAGTGTCGTCTGCTTTTCATGTTAGGTAAAGGGTTAAAGACCTGTAGAATTCTACTTATTTTTTGCTCTCTCACCATAACATTATAAGTTATTGTGATGAATTGATGGTAACATGGTCTGAGGTTTGTGGCTCGGAGTTTATGTTCAATTGAGACGCGAAGCGTCAAGGTTGAACATAGGCGCCGAGCCGCAAACCTCAGACCATGTTACCATCAAGTCATCACAATAATGTATATGTTCCAATAACACACTACCCATAGCCTAAAACCTACATGGTGGATACACGAGAGGCTTATTTACTAAACTTGAGAGACGACTTACATATAAGCTTTAAGCTTTCTGTCGAATCCCTCTTTTACACAGTAACAAATTTCCCTGTCTTTAGTTGTTTCATGTATAATACTGTATTTTTTGTTGTTCATACTTTTTGTTACTCAACTATTGTTGTGAAATGTATGCATTTATCAATTATTGAATAAATATTGTTTAAACTAAACTTGTGATCGTTAAAAGTTGCCTTGTTCAAGACAACTTTTAACGATCTCAGGTTTAGTAAATAAACCTCTTGTGTGCCCCATTGTGGCACTGGATAAGTATTCAATAAACCAGATAAGCTCATTCCACCTCAGTTCAAATCATAAAATTGGTTTGTAATTTAAACAACATTTCATCGTCTGCTGCACGAGTTAAAAATCCAGAAAAATGAAGCAGCTTGCTAGTCACTCAGTTGGTGAAGCAATTATGAAACAGGCGACGTCATTTCAAATATTTTGCATAGTGACGTCATACGGTGACATTTGCCACTTGAGTCGTAAACATAGAATATACTAAGCAAGCTATCGTCCAAACAGAGGAGAATGTTAGTCTTATTGGAACATAACACTTTGAATTTGCAGTGGTGTCTTGTAAAGTCTTGGCTGTCTATATAGAAACCACTGCAAAGGTTCTGTATCTTCCATCATCAAGAACAAAAAGCTGGTACAAACGTATGTTCTACATGACCTTTACAACAAGGAACTCCCCAGACTTTAAGAATCTGCCCCTGCTTCCCCCCCCCCCCACCACTCCCCCATCAATGGTTAGACTGTAGTAAATATACTAAACAAACAAGAATGAGTCTACATAACGCAATCCATCTCCATAGGATACACTGTCAATCCTTGAGTCCCTCAGGAGTGACAAAAATAATCCGGGCATCATGTCTTTTCTTCAGTTGATCATAATGTAAAATGTAGAGCTCCCCTATGAAGACCCTTGATACAACCTATGTGGATTAATTTTAGTTACACACCTCTAGAGGGTACTGAATACAAAATTTTTAATTCTTCAACAACATGGCCAATCCGGCTCCCAAAGGGAGCCCAAATATTAACCCAGACTCTCGATTTGAAGAGAGTTGAATCCGACTTCCCTAGAGATGTTGTGTACTAAATATGAAAGCATTCTGACTGTTGGATCTGAAGACTAGAAATTTTAAAGAAATTTCTTCATATTGCACTAAGTTAAAATTTGGGCTACCATAGCAAGCCCAAATATTAACCTACGGATCCGATTTGAACAAACTTGAATCAGACCCCCCTTGAGATGTTGTATACCAAATATGAAACCATTCCGACTAGTGGATCTGAAGAAGATGATTTTTAAAGAAATTCCCACATATTGTACTAAGTTAAATTTCAGGTTCCCATATGGAGCCCAAATATTAACCCAGGCACTCGAATTGAACAAACTTGAATCTGACCCCCCCCCCCCCCCCTCTAGAGATGTTGTATACCAAATATAAAAGCATTCCGACTGGTGGATCTGAAGAAGAAGATTTTTAAAGAAATTTCCTCATATCGCACTAAGTAAAAATTTGGGCTACCATAGCGAGCCCAAATATACACCTAGGGATCTGATTTGAACAAACTTGAATCTGCCCCCCCCCCCCCCCCCCCCCACCCTTCCCCCCACCCCTAGAGATGTTGCATACCAAATATGAAAGCATTCTGACTGGTGGATCTGAAGAAGAAGATTTTTAAAAATTATCCCCCATATTGAACAAAGTTACGATTTGGGCTTCCGTAGGAAGCCCAAATATTAAACCTAGGGGCTTGGTTTGAACAACCTTGAATCTGACCCTCATAATAATGATGTATACCAAACATTAAAAGATTCTGCCTGGTAGTTTTGAAGAAGAAAATTTTTAAAGAATATTCCCCATATTACCCTAAGTTAAAAATTTGGGCTCCTGTATTGAACCCAAATATGAACCAATGGGCTTTATTTTAACAGACTTGTATCTGACACCCCTATGAATGCTGTGTACCACATATCAAAAGATTCTGATGATTGGTTCTGGAGAAAAGATTTTTTTTTAATTTTTGCAAATATGCTGATTCAGCATTTTTTTGATGCCCATTACAGAACACCCCAACATAACCAATGGCATTTTTTTTTTACCATTCAATTCTACTGGTCCTAAGGATGCTTCATACCAAATAACAGCTCTCTGTTCCGTGTGGTTTGGGAAATATGGGAGTTTGACAATATTTCTATTTTTAGCTCCCAAGGTTCCTTATAGGGATGCAATTTTTTTTTTTTGCATGAGTCAAGTACTTATGACCCAATAATACCACATACCAAATTTGGTTCAAACTGGACCATCGGTTCAGAAAATAGAAATTTTGGGCAGGGCCAAAAATCTTACCCCTCCCATTACAAAGCCAAATATTGCTTCAGGAAGCTCCATAACATATATCATGTCATTGTACACGCTGGTTCATGAGAAGAAGATTTTTATATTTTGGAGCATTTTCCCCCACTCCCTCCCTATGGGGCTGGGCATGTTGAGTTGAACAAAAATTCAATGCTCCTTCGGGACCATCACTCACACAAACTTTCACTTGAATTGGCCCTGTGATTTTGGAGGAGAAGACCAAAACATGGTGTTGACGGATGACGGATGGACGGACGATGGATGGAGAGCGATGAGATTAGCTCAGCTTGACTATGTCAAGATGAGCTAAAAAATAGGCCGATGAAATCGTCAGATGTGTACCCATACGCGCAACTAGTAGAAAGCTGTATGACGGAGGGCCACCACGGATGCTGGCATTATGTACACCATACAAGGTATGGGTACATATAGAAATGGATTGGAGGAGTGTCTAATTTGATGGATAAAGGGTTAATATCTCCGAATCAAATTATCAGATTTACATAAAAAACTATACAGCACAGCCCATCAGTAACCTGAATAAATATATAAAGAAACATGACAATCGGATTGATCTATTTTGAGTTATCTCAGGCCAAAGGGATTGGAGGAATTTTCAATTTGAAGGATAAAGGGTTAATATCTCCAGATCTAATCATTAGATTAGCACCAAAAACTATACAGCTCGGCACATCAGTAACCTGAACACAAATATAAAGTAACTTGACAATCCAAGTAATATTTTTCAAGTTATCGAATGCCAAAGGGATTGGAGGAATTTTCAATTTGAAGGATAAAGGGTTAATAACTCGGGATCAAATCATCAGATTTACACCAAAAACTATACAGCTCAGCACATCAGTAACCTGAACACAAATATAAAGTAACTAGACAATCCAAGCAATATTTTTCAAGTTATCGAATGCCAAAGGGATTGGAGGAATTTTCAATTTGAAGGATAAAGGGTTAATATCTCAGGATCAAATTATCCGATTTACACCAAAAACTATACAGCTCGGCACATCAGTAACCTGAACACAAATATAAAGTAACTTGACAATCCAAGTAATATTTTTCAAGTTATCGAATGCCAAAGGGATTGGAGAAATTTTCAATTTGAAGGATAAAGGGTAAATATCTCAGGATCAAAATAACAGATTTACACCAAAAACTATACAGGTCGGCACATCAGTAACCTGAACACAAATATAAAGTAACTTGACAATCCAAGTAATATTTTTCAAGTTATCGAATGCCAAAGGGATTGGAGGAATTTTCAATTTGAAGGATAAAGGGTAAATATCTCAGGATCAAAATAACAGATTTACACCAAAAACTATACAGCTCAGTCCATCAGTAACCTGAACACAAATATAAAGTAACTTGAAAATCCAAGTAATATTTTTCAAGTTATCGAATGCCAAAGGGATTGGAGAAATTTTCAATTTGAAGGATAAAGGGTAAATATCTCAGGATCAAAATAACAGATTTACACCAAAAACTATACAGCTCGGCACATCAGTAACCTGAACACAAATATAAAGTAACTTGACAATCCAAGTAATATTTTTCAAGTTATCGAATGCCAAAGAGATTGGAGGAATTTTCAATTTGAAGGATAAAGGGTTAATATCTCGGGATCAAATCATCAGATTTACACCAAAAACTACACAGCTTGGCAAACCAGTAACCTGAACACAAATATAAAGTGACTAGACAATCCAAGCAATATTTTTCAAGTTATCGAATGCCAAAGGGATTGGAGGAATTTTCAATTTGAAGGATAAAGGGTTAATATCTCAAGATCAAATTATCCGATTTACACCAAAAACTATACAGCTCAGCACATCAGTAACCTGAACACAAATATAAAGTAACTTGACAATCCAAGCAATATTTTTCAAGTTATCGAATGCCAAAGAAATGGATACGGACGTGGGATGGACAGATGGATGGACGGACGGACGGACAGATGGATGGACGGACAAACGGACAGACAGATGGACAGACAGACGGATGGACAAAGCATGGACGAGTGACGGATGGTCACCCCGGATGCCGGCATTATGTGTACCATACATAGTATGGGTACACATAAAAAGAAATGCAACACAAGTTAAATTCATCCCATAACAAATTACTGGTCAATATGATGCAACAACTTGATAACTGCAGAAATGTTTATTTATTGAGAAATTAAGAGGGAATATTCCATTTCGCAATGTCAGTACATGTACACGTAAACATGTTAACCAACTCTTCAGGGGATCTTCACTCTGGTTGTTCCTTTGATGATTCCTCAATAGCAGGTATGCCCTCTTTGTGCATCGATAGCTGTTTGCACACGCATGGTCATGGAGGCAATAAGTCTGTTCATTCTGGAATGCTCTCCCACCCTTCCTGAAGGGCCTGGCAAAGCTGTTGGGAGGTTTGTAGGAGCAGGATCATGACGCCTAACTCTTCTGTCAAGTTGGTCCCACAAAAGTTCCATGGGGAATAGATCTGGACCATAAGCTGGCCACAGGAGGACATCGATGTCATTCTCCGCAAGAAAATCAAAACGCATGTTATTCCGCTGGAAAGAATAGGACCATGAACAGACTAATTGCCTCCATGACCAAGCAGCTATCAATGTGCAAGGAGGGCATATTCGCTAGTGAGGAATCATCAAGGGAACAACCAGAGTAAAGACCCCCAGTGATATTTATTATTTATTTATTTATTATTGGTGTTTAAGGTCAAATATTTCTGCATAATGGCTAATCATGACCACAGCAGTTTTACGGGTGGAGGCCAGAGTACCCGGAGAGAACCACCAAGCAACTGTCAGCTCCTCAACATACTAACTCCACACAAGCAGGGTTAGCATTGGTTGAAGAAAAGTGCACCATCGACGTGCAGTACGTCTTAGTACACAACGCCACCGTGGACAATGGGGGGGTAAAGTGTCTTGCCCAAGGACACAATGCAGTTGCCGCAGGTTGGATTTGAACCGAGGACCTCTCGGATTGCAGCCTGCACCACTACCTAGTGAGACCCCCTGGAGAGTTGGTTAACATATTTACTTGGGCATGTAATGACATTGTGAAATGGAATGTTCCCACTTAATTTCTCAATATATAAACTTTTCTGCAATCATCAAATTGTTGCATCATATTGACCAGTAGTTTGTTATGGCATGAATTCAACTCGTGTTGCATTTCTTTTTTTGTTTAGTATATATAAATACAGGGTTTGTTTTCACTACGGAATATGTACTGGCTGCATTCACAAGGGTATAAAAGTCGTCTTAAAATCTAAGTTATTCAAGAACTGAAAATTCATTCTCGCAGCAAGAGTGCATAAGAATCAAAAATGATTCTTGCAAATCGGGTTAAATATTTTAAGGCCAGCATCAAAACTGATTCTCACGCATCGGAACAAATTTTAAGGCTTGATAATCAATCAACTATGTCCATATCATGCTACACACAAAATTTCAAATTTTGTTGTATTCTTAATTTTTGCTTTTTAAACAAAAATCATAGCCCCACACTGGAAGAAGCACCAGTGAGGAGTCATAAGCAGATATATTAAGTCTCAGTAATTTATTTTATTACTGGTGTTTAAGGTCATGTTAGCATCTTTGACTATATCATGGCCATAACATAGGTATGCAATTAAGTCCCACTACTTCAGAGAGAGACTCCCTATCTTCCATAATAAATGTTAACTGTTAACCCTTTACCCAACCTGAACAGCAGATGACACTCACAAAAAAAATGAAAGTGTCAATGAAACTATAGCTCAACTTGTCAAGACAAGGACATGTACATGTATAGTATGTGACACAGCAATGACAAACATCTAGGTAATGACCTGATAACAAAGGTACATATAAAGTATTGTAACGGTCTGTACATAAATACTGACCGTTGACTGTAACAAAAGTATAGGTAAAGTATTGTAAAGGTGGGTGACAGTCAGATGCTAAACTAGAAAAGAAATCTTTGAGTCGCAGAGTGGGTGTGACTGAACCCTAAAATATTTGTTCTCATAGCACAGTGATAACAAAGGTGCCCCAAAACACACTCATTCCTGTCCCAAGGTGAAAACAAAGGTACCTAAGAAGTTTCGTGAAGATCAGTTCACAAATATGAGCTGTATAGAAGTTGTGATAAAAAATTGATTGGACCTAATTTCGGTACAAAATGGCCACTGGCAGCCATCTTGAATTTTGGACCGCTCCCAGAAACACTCGTTCTCGTCCCAAGGTGATAACAAAGGTACCCAAAAAGTTTTGTGAAGATCGGTTGATAAATACAGCCTCTAGCCCGAGCCGTATTAACATGTGCACTTACAGTGTATAAGTAGCACTGAATAAATCAAAGTTCATCTAATTTGCATAATTTCTGCACGAGAAAAAAACCTGTACTATATGTGATGTATTCCATGTTACTAAACATTCATACAAAAATTTATTCAAATCAGAACTTTCATACAGAAGTTCTGTACAAAAGACTGATTGCACTAATTTTGGTACAAAATGGCTGCTGGTGGCCATCTTGAATTTCGGACCACACCCAAAAACACTCGATCTCATCCCACGGTGATAACAAAGGTACCCAAGAAGTTTCGTAAAGATCGGTTCATAAATACGGCCTCTAGCCTGAGCCGTATAGAAGTTGTGTACAAAAAACTGATTAGACCTAATTTCGGAACAAAATGGCCACTGGCAGCCATCTTGAATTTTGGACCGCACCCAGAAACACTCGTTCTCGTCCCACGGTGATACCAAAGGTACCCAAGGAGTTTCGTAAAGATCGGTTCATAAATACGGCCTCTAGCCCGAGCCGTATTGACATGTGTACTTATTGTGTGTAAGTAGCACTGAAAAAATCAAAGTTCATCTAATTTGCATAATTTCTGCACGAGAAAAAAACCCATATTATATGTGATGTATCCCATGGTACTAAACATTCACACAAAAAATTATTCAAATCAGCGCTTTCATATGGAAGTTCTGTACAAAAAACAGATTTCTGCATCGTTGGTACAAAATGGCGGCTGGCAGCCATCTTGAATTTCGGACCGCACCCAAAAACACTCGTTCTCGTCCCACGGTCATAACAAAGGTACCCAAGAAGTTTTGTAAAGATCGGTTCATATATACAGCCTCTAGCCCGAGCCGTATCCAATTGTTGGCGGACGACGGGCCATGGCATAAGCTCAAATTTGGCTTCGCCAAAGTTGTGTTAAAAATGATTGAATGACAAAACATTTTCATTTTTTGTCTCAAAAACATGGCTTATGAGCCCTCATTGGAATAAGCTCACTGAGCTTGTTGTAATGAGGGATTAAAAGCTATGTTTTTGAGACAAAATATGAAAGGATAATAAGACTTGAATGGCGATTTCTGGGGATAGCACTGGCCAAAAAGGACATTACATTGGGTAAAGGGTTAACCCTTTACCCAACGTAACGGCCAAAACCGGCCAGCGCTATTCTCAAAAATCGCCAATTAATTTTCACTATTTTTTTCATTTTTTGTCTCAGAAACATAGGTTATGACCCCTCGATGGAACGAGCTCGTCGAGCTCGTTCCAACGAGGGGTCATAACCTATGTTTTTGAGACAAAAAATGAAAAAAATTAGTTATTCAAGATTTTTTTTTTGCAAGTGTCGTCTGCTTTTCACGTTAGGTAAAGGGTTAAAAAAGCATGCCTGGAACTTGGGTCAATTAGTGACATCTCACTACTTAGCATGATGTGTACTTTCTTGAATTTCTCATCAAATCAAGTCACGGCTTCTGTAAAGCAGTCATTACCAGAACTTGATTTGGTGAAAAAGTCAATGGTCTGGCAGCAATGATGAGCAACTGTCAGACTCCCCATCATACTAACTTTGTGCAAGCTGGGTTCGCATTGGTTGATGACAAGTGCACCATCGATGTGCTGTATGCCTTAGTACACAGCACCACCATGCCCCCCACAAGGGCAATCAGACTGATGTGCCTATCCCAAGGACACAACACAGTTACCCCTGAAGGTGATCAAACCATGGGCCTTTTGTTTTGAAGTTCAATGCTGTAACCACTGAGCCACCACACTCCCAATCAAAAAAATTATCGACAGGAGAATTTATTATATACCCAACATGAAAATTGACCTGAAACCACTATTTGGGACCCCAATCTGAACACGCTATTAACTGAAAATAGAATATGTTTTCATTTCTGGAATTCACACACAAAAAAAAAATCCGTCCAGTAGAAGTATTTCCATTATTCCTTGAACCCTGAATTCCATGTAACATAACCAACTAACCCTGTGTATTTTCACAGTCAGTCAGTGTATATTTTCATGCAGTGAGTGATATGGCATCCTATCACCTAATCCTGTGCAATAGTACTCAAACGATTAGTCGATGTCGACTCTGGGCAAACCAGTAGTCGACTCTCAATTGTGCAGTCGACTAGTCGGAGGAGTTCAAGCTTTTAGGTAAATAGTATCCCTTCTGTGCCACTGTCAGACAGTTTGAACAGCAATATTGGGCAATCAATGTATACATCTATTGCCATCTAATAGTAGTGACAGTAGTTTGTTTTAACTGGTACTAGTAGAGTGCTGAATTATTTTGGGCTATCAGGATATGTTATTAATTTGCCTTGTTGCAATTTATGGGAGAGTGCCTATAGGCACTCTCCCATAAATCGCAACAAGGCAAATTAAATAAGACTATATAATTTCACTCTTAGCATAATTAGAAGCACATTAACAGAATAATGTTCCAGTAAGTTGCTGTATATGAATGCCCAAGTGAAGCCAAATTTGGACCTTCAGCACTCTACCGGAACACCAAAACTGTTATAAGGAGACAAGTTATCACCAATGACTAGTCGAAGTCGACTTGACTTTTGGGTATTGACTAGTTGACTTTGGAATTCACTAGTCGTTTGAGCACTACTGTGCAATGCCCATGGTTAGTAAGTGCATGTTAGCTTTCCAATTATCTATGTGCAATGCACATGGTTACTCACTCATTTCTTTCTGGAAATAAATAAGATCATATGTATTGTGCGACTAACCCTGTGCACTGCACAGCCTTAGTGAGTGATCATTTTCATGTAGTGTGCGATATGGCAGTTATCAATTAGTGTTCAACCGATGATCGGAACCGGCCACCACAATCGGCGGATTGTGGGCAATCGGATGACAACGGCAACGGCTCCTAGAATATCGGTTCAACCGATTGTTGTCAAGCATTTTGAGATGATTCATTAACCGCATTTTATTCTCTTCTGCAATTGTTGTTGTTAATGTAAAATGATACCATTCAATAAAGTTGAGAAACAACCACAATGTGTATTCTTAATCTCTCTAGACGCCCCGTTACGGGACATACAAGTTAAACAACATGCAAAGCTTACAACTGGGCAAAATCGCTAGTTCATACCGGAAAAGTGACGGTTACACTCCACTGACTCAGGCAGAAGTAAAATTACCAGTCGCACGAACTTGGGCGGTAAATGTGGCTCTGAGAGCACCCAAGTGTGCGCGACTGGTAATTTTATTTCGACCCCAGTCAACGAAGTTTAACAACGAACAATGTTAAGTTTAATGTAGTTCTTTCGAGCCTCGACTTGTCCTAGTGCACAGTAATACAATCGGAAACGGCATCGGAATTGACCGATTGTGAGCTCAAATAACCGGTACTCGGTCAATGACCATTTTTGGTAATCGGTTGAACACTATTATCAATTTCTTTTAAGCAGAAATAGTGACTAACCGTGTATATTGCACATGGTACTCACACTTTTTGGTAAAAAAAAAATTTAATGATTAACCAAATAACTAAATTCTGTGCATTGTACAGCCTTAGTTTAAATCCCATCTATATCAACTCTTTACGCAATGTAATATCCAAAAACAGCCAGTACTATTCCTAAATAAAAGTGTCAATGACACTGTAGCTCAACTTGACAAACTTGAACTTGGTAAGTTATAAGTGAAATGACAAAATTGAAGACCATTGGTTCCAATGTTATTTGGTGAAACTGCAACATAACAGCATTGTGTGGGCACAATGTCAGAGCAATCCATGCATTTTTAAATGTAAACTGTAAGGCTCGCTAAAGGAAGAATGTTGATACACATATGCAGTAAATGTTGAGGTTATTGTACGTGGTAACCTTTTTCACAGAAATGAATGCTAATAAATGTAAACTGTAAGGCTGGCTAAAGGAAGAATGTTGATACACAAATGCAGTAAGTTCAGAGGTTATTGTAAACGGTAACTTTTTTCACAGAAATGAATGCTAATCAATAGCTCTTATCTAGAGGTCTTGCCTAATGAGCACACCAAGTTAAAAAACAGTCCTATAATAAATGTGCCCTGTGGGCCATGTCAAAGAAGAATGTTGATGCACAAATGAAATAAATTCAAAGATTGTTGCTAACCGCAACAGTTTTTGATGGAAATGAAAAGAAAATCGATAGCTTCTATCTTTGTCACACTGAATAAGCGTACAATTTTCTTCTTTATAGAAATTACAAATATACCCTGCAGAAAGTGCAAAAGGGATAAGTTGCTGCACAAATACACTAAGTTTAAAGGCTGGTGCTAACAACAATCATGTTTTATGGAAATGAAAAGAAATCAACAGCTCACATCTAGAGGTCAATCCAAAGACACATACCAAGTTTGAAAGTGATCCAATCAAAAATGTGCCCTGTAGGGTGTGCCAAAGGGAAATATTGAGGCCTGACTAAACTAAGTTCAAAGGTTGTTGCAATATCGCCGAGTTGAAGTCAGGGAAGACTGAGGCTGATACACCACGTCCACACTACCAGACATCTCTGCAGACCCCTGCAGGGATAAAACTGATGTGCTCGACAGCTGAGCGGCCACAGCAGAGGGTTCGGTCGGCAGCCCCTTCCACCTTCGCCGAGTTGAAGTCAGGGAAGGCTGAGGCCGATACCCCATGTCCACACTACCAGAGATGCATCTCTGCAGACCCCCGCAGGGATAAGCCGAGGCTGGCTGAAATGGCGACTGATGACGTTACAGACTGAACTGCAGTAGCAGCAGATATGATGGGAGCTGTTGAAACTGGTGGAAAAGGGGAGAGAGCATCCCAGCTCGGCTCCAAATGAGAAGTCACAACCCTAGTGACAGCCTCTGATTTTGACTGGAGAGGGACCACAGTCCCGGAACCAGGCATCTCTTCACCACAAAACTCAACAGATCCCGCAGTATCCACCACAGAAAAAGACTGCACATCCCCGCGGGTGTGGGAGGAACGGCCACGAAAACGCACCACATGCTTGGGCAAAAGGCACTGCCCTCAAAGAACCGTCCTGGGCATAACAGAGGTGAGAGCAGTAGAAGAAAAAGGTGAACTCAACAGATGTAGAAAGTAGAAGAACACCCCCAAATACGAGAGAAAGAAGGCAGAAAAAAAGGGACAGCGGGAACACAACTGAACCCAGGAGGCCGACAGGGACCAAAAAACAGAAATTCTGCCCTCAACAGAGAGGAGAAATCCTGTCCATACAGCCCCCATTGACACCTAACTCCAATAATAATAATAATAATATCCAAAGGATAACATAAATTTATCAACCGAAAAAATTTATGTCTGAACCACACGATATACAAAAGTTGTGCGCGAACAGAGTGAATATATAAAATACAATGAAAATGTGGTTGAAAACAATACCGAGAATATACAAAACACAGTCCTGTTATTATATGATCCTCAGATCCATAATTCCAGTCAAAGGTGACCATTATCAAGAAGTTGAATTATCACCGTATCTGAACGCAAATGGACGTCTTGCTACATGGGCGGACGAAAAAAGAATGATTCATTAGTTACTGCCTGCGCACAGGATGCCGGAAGCCATGGATTTGTACTAAGAGAAGAGCGTCAGGCGCTAGACCCAGTTTTGGCTTATTTTTTCTTGGTGCTTTTGCACCACTTTTCTTTCCTAAATCGCTTGGGAAAGATCAAAATAGAGAGTATATTTTCCGAGTTAGGGTCTTCCACTGAAGTGCAAGCCTGAAGTAAATAATTGTAAGGTAGGTTGATAAGAAATACATATAGGTTATTACTATCATGTGAGATTCCGAGATGCTGTAGAGAGTAGAAACCTTGTCTCTGGGTATATATAACGGACTCACCGATATAAAATTCAAAGGTAAGGTCGAGACTTCAATACACCATAATAATGGTAATAACCAATTTTTCTTACCTTACAATATTCCTCTTTTTCTTGACTTGTTCATATAATGAAGGGACTGGGGACAGTTTTTAAGGGCGCCAGTTTTAACAATCATTCAGCATCTATGAATTGACTTTTTATGAATGAAGATCAGAACATGTGGTATTGCATTCTTGCACTGTTCATGGCATAATCCCCATTCATTGTTCTACTTGTACTATAACTGCTGAAGTTTATAGCTGTGTTTCAGCTGTGAGTTTCTTTGTTTGATTTTTTATGGTTAATGCATGGTAGGCCTATATAAAAAATATCAGGCATGATCTTGTCTAATTTATTTTGTTGAGCTGGCGATTTATTTTATTTATCATTTAATTACTGTTATCAAAAATGGTGGCCTTGACATGTGTCAGAACTCTATGCCAATTCAATGTACAGGTAAAAAATGTTCTCTTTCTAAATCAAATGATCGCATATGCAGTTGCTACCCTCAATACAGATTTGTATTTTGTCTACATGTTTTTACTTGTATTGGGAGAAATATATTCTTGTTGTAAAGTAAATAATTTTTCATGCCCACGTCACAAATGAAATATTCTTATGCAAAAACACTAAATTCTGTTTTTATTATGTATGCTTCAGAAAGTAAACATATTGAGAGTGGTGGTCGAGTGGATAGGAGAGTGGTGGTCGTACCTGCACATTGAGAGTGGTGGTCGAGTGGATAGGAGAGTGGTGGTCGAGTGGATAAGTGCGTTGGTCTCTCATGCCAGAGGTCCCAGGATCGATCCCCGGTCAGGCAAAGTTCTCGAGGTGTCCGAACACTCTCTGTCAGCATCAATTGTGGGGTTGATGCTGTCACAGCATACTGTCCTATCGGGTGGGGACGTAAAAAGGCTGTCCTCAGTGCGGAGAGAGACACACTCCATGCAGGCTAAAGATCCCTTCCTAGTTTTCGAGAAGAGCGAGGCCATGAAGCTGCCGCTACGAAGGTCATCCCACTCACCTGTGCCAATGGGCCAAGGAGAGGAATTAATATAAGTTGCATAACTTGTTCGCCAATCCTTGTAGAACAAATAAGATGAAATAAATGCTTCAGAAAGATTCCAAATATTTTCAATACAGCCACTGGTAAATTATTCCAAATCCTTCGAAAACAAATCACCAAATGCCACCAAACCATTTCCCTGCTGCATTCATTAAACTGAGGCATCAAAACATATTATCCAAGAACGTTCACAAATGAAATGGTTTAAAGATGAGAACTAAATCTGAAGGCTATACCAAACAATATTTTCGATCAAAGTTCAACAATTGTTTTAATTATCAAAGAAAGAAGTCTAGATAACTGGACACCATAATGATACATGGAAAGGCAAGAAGCAGCCACAATATCATGAAACCAATTCTTAATATCTCCTGCTCAGGAGATACTGAGTTTATTAACTTTAACAGTCTCTTGATTACAGTTGAGCGTATAATAACATTTGTATCCAGATGGACATGAAACACATTTTAAAAACACATTTTTAGAATGTGCTTCATGTCCAGGTAGAAATACATTTTATTGTAGATATTTATTATTGCACCCACACATTTGTCATAAAGACAAAATTACTGGCTTCCGACATTAAACCAGTTTAACCCTTTACCCAACGTAGACGATATCAAAAATTATTATTTTAAATATTATTTTTTTAAATTTTTCAAAAAAATTCAACAAAACCATATCATGTGACCCCTCGTTGGAACGAGCTCGATGAGCTCGTTCCAACGAGGGGTCACATGATATGGTTTTGTTGAAATATTTTGAAAAATAATATTTTTTAAACTGCTGAATTTGCATATTACGCGGGTGGATGTGGGCGATTCGTTGGGTAAAGGGTTAACAGACTTGTTTAACCCTTAACCCTTTACCCAACGCAGACGATATCGAAATTTATTATTTTAAATATCATTTTTTTTAATTTTTCAAAAAATTTCAAGAAAACCATATCATGTTACCCCTCGTTGGAACGAGCTCATCGAGCTTGTTCCAACGAGGGGTCACATGATATGGTTTAGTTGAAATTTTTTGAAAAATAATATTTTTTCAACAGCTGAATTTGCATATTACGCGGGCGGATGCAGGCGATTCGTTAGGTAAAGGGTTAAGTCCTCAGATTAATTTTACATTAACTGTTTGCGTGCTGCTTACGGATATTCCTGCCACGGAAGGATTTCTTTTGCCAACGAAACAAGTATCATTTGGCTACTTTTAACCAGACTTTTCCCTTGTAAACAGAATCGATACTTTCGCCAAATATTTCTAAAGTTACATTTCGATGAATTTTTCATCAAATCTAGTCATGGCTGTTTCACAGCAGCCATGACTAAATTTGATGAAAAATGTCTTGAAAATACTCAGCAGGTTAACCCTTTACCCAACGAATCGGCCGCATTCGCCCGCATAATATGCAAATTCAGCAGATGAAAAAATATTATTTTTCAAAAAATTTCAACAAAACCATATCATGTGGCCCCTTGTTGGAAAGGGCTTGTTCCAAAGAGGGGACACATGATATGGTTTTGTAAAAAAAAAATTTTTAAATTTAAAAAATGATATTTAAAATAAGAAATTTTGATATCGTATTGAATGTACATTGACACAGCTGCAGATGACTTAACAGTGTTTCTACATTATTGTTGGCTACCTGTACAGACAGCCAACAATAAAGTAAAACACTGTCAAGATACATGCAGCCCACCAGTCGAGTTCTTAATTCTTTCAACACGAGAGGATGCTTTTCCGGTCCAGGAACATGATATGTCATAATTTTATTAAGTAGGATGGCTACTAAGTGAATGTGTGTGGTAGAACAATTAATATTTTCAAAATGCAGCCTGAAGGCTGCATGTTGAAAATATTAATTGCTCTACCCCCAAATAATGGATCTTCCAATTTCTGCCATTTAACTGGCATGGAAGATACCACCAGTGTTAAAAGGGGATAAGGATGAATACATCTGAAACAACTTTTTCAGAACAATATAAAATGTGCAGTGTGTGGCCATATGGGGACTTAAGTGTTAACAGGGGCCAAATTTGAACTTTTGCCCACTGAACTAGTTAATATAGGGTCAAACTGTACTAAATTGCTGGTCACATTTGTAAGTATACTGGATCAACAGTTGAAAGTAAATAAATCGGTGTGTTTTATATTACTTAATGTTTCAAAGTATTTTTCCATATATCACAAATGTGCCAAAAGGTAGTGGGTAATATAATAATGGACTTTTAAAGCAATTATCTTCAATGTCAACTCAATTCTAACACCAATTTATAGCTTCAATACATCAAAAAACAGATATACATTTAATTTGTAGTTGGTCATAATACAAATTTAATGGACCCTCACTTGTATATAAATAATAAATCTCTCAGTCAAACTGTGTGATCACAATAAGATAACCTACTTTTGATGACATGTTTTGAAGAAATGTAGGCTCAGTTAATACAACTAGAAAAGGCCTCAAGAGGGCTGAGGCACTCACCCGAGTACCAAAATACCCACACCAACAGATGTCCCACAATAAATTTACTCTAACAATAGGAAAATGAAAGTGTCAATGGAAAGCTTCCTAGCAAACTCTGTTCTGTGAAGTATTAAAAAACAACAACCGAACAAAAATTTTTGTTTTGTTTTAAACTACTGTGGTTCTCTCTGCACCCCCACCCCCACACCCGAAGTTTAAATTTTAAATTTAAAAAAAAACAAGAGAATCGATTTGAACAAATTTAAATTTGACACTCCTAGAGATGTTAATACCAAATATGAAAGGACTCTCACTTGTGGATCTGAAGAAGAAGAATTTTCAAGAAATTTTCTCATATTGCTCTAAGTTAAACTTTGGGCTTCAATAAAAAGCCCAAATATGAACCCAGGGACCTGATTTGAATAACCTTCAATCTAACCCTCCCAGAGGTGTTGTACACCAAATATCAAAAGAATCTGACTGCTGGATCTGAAGGAGATGATTTTAAACAATAATTCCCCATATTGCACTAAGTAAATACTTGGGCTCCCTTGGGGAACCCAAATATGAACCCAGGAATTTGATTTGAACAAATTTGAACCTTACACCTCTAGAGATGTCACATACTAAATATGAAAGGATTCTCACTACTGGGTCTGAAAAAGAAGATTTTTTAAGAGATTTTCTCATATTGCACCAAGTTAAAATTTGGGCTCCAATAAAGAGCCCAAATATTCATCCAGGGATCCCATTTGAACAAACTTGAATCTAACCCTCCTAAAGATGCTGCATACCAAATATCAAAAGAATATGACTCATGGATCTGAAGAAGATTTTTAAAGATTATTCCCCATATTGCACAAAGTTAATATTCAGGCTCCCACCGGAAGCCCAAATATTAACCCAGGGACTCGATTTGAACAAATTCGAATTTTACATCTCTAGAGATGTCACATACCAAATATGAAAGGATTCTCAATAACAGGTCTGAAAAAGAAGATTTTTAAAGAAATTTTCTCATATTGCACTAAGTTAAAATTTGGGCTCCCATAAAGAGCCCAAATATTCATCCAGGGATCCCATTTTAACCAACTTGAATCTAACCCCCCTAAAGATGCTGCATACCAAATATCAAAAGAATCTGACTCGTGGATCTGAAGAAGAAGATTTTTAAAGAATATCCTCCTTATTCAACCGAGTTAATAATCAGGCTCCCATAGGAAGCCCAAATATTAACCCAGGGAGTCGATTTGAACAAATTCAAATCTTACACCTCTAGAAATGTCACATACCAAATATGAAAGGATTCTCAATAGTGGGTCTGAAAAAGAAGATTTTTAAGAAATTTTCTCATATTGCACCAAGTTAAAATTTGAGCACAAACTTGAATCTAACCCCCCTAGAGATGCTGCATACCAAATATCAAAAGAATATGACTGGAGGAACTGAAGAAGAAGATTTTTAAAGATTATTCCCCATATTGCACAAAGTTAATATTCGGGCTTCCATAGGAAGCCCAAATATTAACCCAGGGACTCAATTTGAACAAACTTCAATCTGACCCGTGTAGAGATGTTGTATACCAAGTATCAAAAGAATCTGACTTTTTGATCTGAAGAAGAAGATTTTTAAAGCTTATTCCCCATAGCGCCCTAAGTTAATTATTTGGGCTCCTCTCTTGAGCCCAAATATGAACTGAGGGGGTCGATTTGAACACAAATGGATTTGACTGTCCTATGGATGCTGTATACCAAATATCAAAAGATTCTGATCAGCGTTTTTTTTTTAATTTTTGCAAATTTGCTGACTCAGCATTTTTTCAAACGCCCTACAGAACACCCTGACACAACCGATGGCCATTTTTTTAAAATCCATTCTACCAGTCAAAAGGATGCTTCATACCAAATAACAGTTCTCTGTTCCGTGTAGTTTGGAAAATATGGGCATTTGAGTTTTTTCTATTTTTAGCCCCTGGGGTACCCACGGGGAATGGAAAAAAAAAATTTCAGGCATCAATCAAGTACTTTGGACCCACTTATGCTACATGCCAAATTTAGTTCAAATCGGCCCATCGGTTCTTGAAATAGAAATTTTGGGCAGAGTCCAAAATGGATATGTGCCCACAGAGAGCCCAAATATTGATCTACCAACTTCTCTTGAACAAACTTTAATCTCCAACACCAAAGAGTGTTACATACCATATATCAAGGCAATCTCTCTGGTGGATCATGAGAAGATTTTTAAAGATTTTTAGGCTTTGGCATCATTGCCCAGAGCCTAAAGAAGGCAGCCGCTCCATTTAAACAAAATAGAAAGGGTATACCCCGGGGATGGTTTGTGCAATATATGTTTGAATTTGGCTGAATGGCTGCGGAGAAGAAGCCAGGTTTGCAAAAGTTAACGGACGACGGATGCCAAGTCCGGTGAGCTAATAAGACAAGAATTGTAATAATTGGGAATACGTTAATTTCTGTTCCCAGTATCCTATGTTTTCATTAAAAATAATATGAGGTGTAGAATGTACTAAAGAATTGAGGGGTGGGTTAATGTGGCCCCCCACAGTTAATGTATGTGGCCCTCACAGTTAATGTATGTCAATGAAAGTTACCAAGTTACAGCGAAATTATTCCAAAACGAGTCATCCTTTAACCCTTTACCTAACGTAACGGCCAAAACCGGCCAGCGCTATTCTCAAAAATCGTCAGTGAATTTTCCTTATTTTTTCATTTTTTGTCTCAAAAACATAGGTTATGACCCCTCATTGGAACGAGCTCGTCGAGCTCGTTCCAATGAGGGGTCATAACCTATGTTTTTGAGACAAAAAATGAAAAAAATTAGTTATTCAAGATTTTTTTTGCAAGTGTCGTCTGCTTTTCACGTTAGGTAAAGGGTTAAAGTTACAATGAAATCCCTTCATAAATATGACATATAGACTGTGCTAAAGGTTTTTGGGCTTCAGGCCTGTGTAGCGATCACGGTTAACTGATCGCAACCAAAAGGGGAATCTCCTCATCAAGACATTATACTGAGTCATCCTACCAAGTTACAATGAAATCCCTTCATAAATATGAACCGTAGTCTGTACTAAAGTTTTTTGGGGGGTTTTGGGCTCAGGCAACCATCATGGTTGAATGATCGCAACCAAAAGGGGTAGTTGTCATCCAGGCATTATCTGGAGTCATCCTACCAAGTTACAATGAAATCCCTCCATAAATACGACCTGTAGACTGTGCTAAAGGTTTTCGGGCTCGGGCAGCAGTCACGGCTGAATGATCACGACCAAATAGTGCCGTTCTCATCTAGACATTATCTGGAGTCATCCTACCAAGTTACAATGAAATCCCTTCATAAATATGACCTGTAGATTGTGTTAAAGGTTTTCGTGTTTTGGGCCCCTGTAGCCATCACAGTTGACCTATCACGAACAAAAGGGGACGTTCTCATCTAGACATTATATGGAGTCAACCTACCAAGTTACAATGAAATCCCTCAATAAATACGGCCTGTAGACTGTGCTAAAGGTTTTTGGGTTTCGGGCTCGGGCAGTTGTCACAGCTGGCAGATCGCAACCAAATGTTCTCATCTAGACATACGGATTCATCCTAAAAAGTTACAATGAAATCCCTCCATATTAAATATGACCTGTAGACTATGCCTAAAAGTTTTTGGGTTTCGGCCTTGGGCAGCCATCACGGTTGACAAATCATGACAAAAAGGGGATGTTCTCATCTACATATTGTACAGAGGCATCCTACTAAGTAACAATGAAATCCCTTCATAAATATGACCTGTACACTGTGCTAATGGTTTTCGGGTTTTGGGCTTGGGAAGCCATCACGGTTGACCTATCGTGACCAAAAGGGGACGTTCTCATCTAGACATGACTTCAAACCTGCATATGAAATTTCATGATGATCGGACAAAAACTACGGGGTGTAGCCTGTGCTACAGGAAAATGTGAACCGACTAACAGACTAATGAGTTAAGCTAATGAGAAACTTGAGGACCAAGCAAAACTGATTTCTGGCTGAATAGAATCCCAAATTGAATTGGGCAGCAGATTTCAAATCAAATCTCAAACCAAATCTAATGGCACTTCAAACTGTAAATATCGCACTTTAGTACAACTGTAAAAATTGCCAGTCTCCACTAAAGTATTACAGTGAAGCCTGTCATGGGCGACCACTGTCCTCAGCGACCATCTACTATTTATGACAACACTTTCAATGCACTTATCATTTTAACTCTACAATGACACTGTCGTCAGCGACCACCACCCAGACATGACCAGTGACCACCGATTTCAGACCAAAGTTATGATTTTTACATGTTATGAGCGACCACTTTGTAAAGAGTGACTTGTGTCAACAATGTTTTCATGTCTGAACATCTCGGCATTTGACTTTGTTAAATGATAACATGGTTATACGTGTCTATTCAACAGCGACTGGTCTGTTTGTGCAAGTTCAGCAGAATATTCCAGTACAGAATCAAAGTAGGTTCAAAAGCGGAACCTCCTTGAACTCTTCTTCTATCATCAGGTCTCCTGTGCAGGAGGAGAGGGGGGGGGGGGGGGGGGGGGGGTCCTGTGCAGGAGACCTGATGATAGGAGAAAAGTTCAAGAGGTGACATTTGGTAGGATTTTGATAACATCTCAGTGATTCAAAAATTTCCTAACTGGTATGACTCAAATCCAAACAAATCAAATCATCAGGAGGATTCTAAATCAATTCAAATTTTGAAGCTTCGCAGGGCCCTATTAGAAGCACAAATATACATGGACACAGTGCAGCCTAAGCTGGAACAAAACAAAAACAACAAGAGCTGGACTTTCGTCCGGTACATACCCCCACGTGGTGTACCGCCTAGTGTGGGCATACCTATGACCAACAAATATCATTTATGAATGTTCTCATATGGACTGACAGACAGATGCACAGATGGACGGATGCAATCCAGTATATCCTCCCCAAGTCCATTTTCTTCGAAAGTTTTCAACAATTTCTAAGTCAAAAGGTATGGTAAATTGTTTGGTGTTTGGAAGTTTTATGCAATGAAGCAGAAGCCTTTGTCATAGGCAAACTGCATGCCATATTTCACCAAAATCCGATAACCCATACCTGAGATACAGGCTGAACAGACAAATAATGTCCATTTCCTACAATTTTTAAGTCAAAAAAGGGGGATAACTCTAAAAAGGAGAATGTGAGAAATACCGTTGAATCCTTGTTTTAAAGCCTATACCATAAGCAGTGTTCATGGAAAATTTCATTGCAATAGAACATTTGATACCCGAGATACAGGCTGAACAGACAAAATTTGGCTCGGACGGACACAATTTCAAAGTGAACAATTAATAATAAAAAAAAAAATAGTAAAAAAAAAATAACTAGTGAGGGCATACCTATGAAAAATAATAATTTACTTAAGTTATGAATACTTTTGGACGGACTCACACACGGACGCACAGATGGACGGACAGACAGACGGACGCTCCAACATTTCGGGTTTATGGGCTACCAAAAAAACATTTTGTATGTCCAAAACCTTTTTTTACCCAGAATCCCACCCCCTCCACCCTAGAACTTATATTTAACCCTAACCCCACCCCTCCACCCAAAAACCACACCCTAACCCTACCCACCCTGACCCTAAACCCTAAAAGCCCACCCCAGACCCTAACCCCCACCCACCCCTGGGACCTAACCCCCCAACCTTAAGCCCTACTCTGGGGCTACCCCTAACCCTAACCCCCACCCCACCCCTGACCCAACCCCACCCGAGCCAAACCAATAGGATTAGGAGCTATTTTTTGGTTTAGGCGTGGGACCTAACCCTCCCCAACCTTAAGCCCTACTCTGGGGCTACCCCTAACCCTAACCCCACCCCACTCCTAACCCTAACACTACCTTAATTTGGAGGTACCCCCTAATAATAATATCCCCTAAACCCCCAATGTTGGCCCGGACAGACGGACGGATGCACGGACGGACACACGTAATCCAGTATACCCCCATTTTCTTCGAAAGTGGGGGTATAATTAACTATAAAAATGAAATTTGGGAAATGAAATTCAAATGTTGTCCCATGAAAGCTTTCAAGGGACAAAATGAGCTCACATATAAAATCTGAAAGATACAAATGTACAAGACAGATGTTTGAAATTAACACAACTGACCTATCGCAAGGCCTTCAAAAATGAAAATTATTAAACATGAGAGTTTTGTGGCCAACCATTCATGTGAACATCACTTATGCTGTTTCCCCTAGTAAGCGAGAGGGCTGAAATGTTGGACTTCTCAG
Organism: Pictodentalium vernedei; assembly: GCA_031216915.1. Lineage (NCBI taxonomy): Eukaryota > Metazoa > Mollusca > Scaphopoda > Dentaliida > Dentaliidae > Pictodentalium > Pictodentalium vernedei. Next base: position 715,810,254 of record CM062295.1, on the reverse strand, counting down.
TACTGTTAAATGTGATTTCAAGAGCATTTTATGTCAAAGATCTTAGATTTTACATGTGATATCAACTGTTCCAGTGACTTACAAATAAGAACTTTAATGCACTTCCTCCAATAGCTATAGCGTTAAAGTTTGGGACTCCAACCAATTGCAAATATGACCACAGAGGCTTGATTTGAATGAACTTACAGTTCATTCCACGATACCATTGCATACGGTTGCAGAAAACTCATGTTACATGAAAGACACATAAAAACAATTCAGTCAACAAATTTAATAGGATGCTTGAATCAGCTCAAAGGGCCCTTTCCAACAGTGTCCTACAGGACAGCATTCCAGCATGCAAGTCCATGAACATTTTATGTTATCATGTCGTGTACGCTGCCCATATGAACACAGAAATTGAGACCCCACTAATTACACTACGAGGTGGGGTCTCAAAACCCCACCACGTGACTTCAATTTATCTATAATTAACTTGTGTTTTTGCAAGTGTGGTAATCAGGTTTATTCTTCCACCAAAAATAGTTTCAGTTCATTGTTGTTTAGTGATTGTTGGGTATTGCACTTAAGTATAAATTGAATACGTATGCTCCATACATGTTTTTTGATAATAAAAATCATTAAAATGGCAGAAAAAACGATCAAAATATGGAGTTTGAATTGTGTTTTTAATCTCGCATGAATATGTCAAACTGTGTGATGGGATGTTCGGCTGACGTCGGTTTATCTTTTGATCTCTCAGTCACCGGCTCTTAATTTGATCAAATTTTTTCACAGTCAGTGAAATATTACTTTTACTTTTACTTGAAATATTAAAAAGATAGTTCAATATTTGAAAAAGTTATTGAAAGCTATTGCGATTCGGAATGTTGTTCATCAAAATCGATTTAGAACTCGAGGAATTACGAAAAAATAAATATTATACCGTACTGAAAACATGGATGTGAGTTGAAAAAATTATAACTTGACCAGTACAATATCTGGCCATTTCCCCGACGGTCTTTTACCTAACTGTAGCTATTGACGGAGAAGAATCATGTTACCGGTATTGAATTTTGAATAAATTGTGGGTTGGGGAGGAAGGGAATCCGATTTACGATTTTAAAAGTTAAGTTCAGAGTGGAATGTTAAAATGTAAATGCTGAGAGTGGAATTAACTTAAATAAACTACATTAACGAAAAAGGAATGCTTGTGGTGGCCCTGGGACGTTTCAGCCCAAGACGCTTCGGAATCCATATACTGAAGCGCCTGCATGTACTAGCAAGGAAAACTGGCCAAGATGGGGGTGTGGGTTTATGGGAGTCTGGGGTCCAATTGCCTCGTTTCGGGGATAGGGAGGGAGGGGGGGTGCTATTTACTTCACCATTTAGGAGTGGTATGGATGACTGAATCTTACACTGCCAAGACTCTGAAATTTTTGATGTGTTGGCTGCACGCAAAAATCAGGGGTGGCGCCAGAAAATCTCCGATAGAGGAACTAAAATCTCCTCGAAATTTCGGGGCATGTTTGAGCTAGGGTTACGATGTATGGTGGTCTGGCTTGTCGGTCGCCATGTCATTATTGGAAATAAAAAAAATATTATTTTCTATTGATTTTATTTACATATGGTTATAATTATGCTTACTGAATTAATAAAAAGTAATTATTATATTGATTTGTCTCTTATTTTTTCTCAAGCTTGTCATGTGCAGAGGTGTTAAAACAGATGTTGGTTTGAAGGACAGCTCTGTGCTTTGTCGCACCACCCAAATGTCATTTCCCACCTTGTGCAAGTCGTAGTTTAATCTACTGTACCTAATTAATCACTTCAATCTCGACTTCTTTAATGTAGTAGCAGTAGAATATTTTATTTCAGTGTCACATTTCAACACACATGCATAATATACATAGAGTATGTTCAAAATATCTATATGAAATCCAGCCTATGAAGGCTTATGAGACACATTTTCATCAGATGGAGGTCTTTTTTTACAGTAGTTCATAAAAAAAAAAAAAACCCCGAAAAACCAAAACACATGCACGCACACCAAAATACACACCCTTACGGACCCCCCCCCCCCCCACACACACACACACACACAAACACACAGAGAGTAATATGCAGACATACGCCCACATGCACTTGCGTATACTTTCGTGTACTAATTTCCTTTCACTTTTTCTTATTTTCTCCCCCCCCCCCCCTCATCACGTATATCTGTCTCTCTCTACCTCTTTCCCACTGAAGCGTACTCTCTCTTAGAATGGCACATTCGCAGATATTTTAATTCAGCATCTCCCTTATATTCACCCACGTATTTTTACATACACACAGGCTTAGCTATTTCAATTGATAATACAAATGACAACAATGTATAGAGGAACGTTGAAAAATCTGCAAATGCAAAGAGTATAAAAGTATGTACAAACTCCTACAGAATTGGATGAACGATATTTATTTCTGTATGCAAATATCTCCCGTCCACCCCCCCCCCCCCCCCCACCCCCCCTCATCCCCCTGTGAAATAATCATTAGTTTCAGTCTCGAGTGAGATACTTTTTGGTATCCATTCAAAAACACTATATTTTCTTTTTACTATATCCTTTTTATAAGAATCTTTAATTGCGTTGCCCGACAAGAGAAAGACAGGAAAAAGGATGTGCTGGTCGAGTTGACTCAATGTCGTGAACTGGTATCACTTCGATCATTAGCCGTGCGCCATGGGTGCTTTCATGGCGCAGGAGGCATTTTCGCCCCCACTTCCCACCCAAGAAAAACACGGTTCATCACGTGTTGGCCTACAGCTGTAAACAAAATGTGAAATTGGGAACTTCGCAAATATTAGTTGTTTTTGTCAAGTCTGGTTTATTTATTTCCTCGATCAAATCGATCGCGCAAACACAACAGTTTAGTTTCGAAAGTGACAAGGACTTTATTGTACTTAACCAAATGGAACTGACTGTTCTATTCCCAATTTACAATTTCAAACCACAGCAATAGTCGCCGTCTGCCTCCTCCAAATTCCAATTTTAATTTAAAATAAATTATCTTCTACCAGTAATAAACGCAGTTGTCTTGCCAGTTGACGTCACAAGACAGTATTTATTATTTATTAATCAGCAGAGAAACGGACATGCGAAAGCAATTAAACTAATCTTTAACGCTCGTGACCACGGTGGGTCACAGTGTTTTGAAAACTGTCTTCCACTGATCAAACACTGCGGTCCACTGGAACTCCACGGAGGAGAACACACCACAGCGGCGTTTTTGTTTCAATCAACGTTGAACGTACTGCAATGTTAGTTATAAGAAACCAAATGAAGTTAAAAGATTAAAAAATGACAACTCATTTATGTAAATATCAATGTGCAAAAAAACAAACTTATTTATGTTAATATCTATGTGCAGTGTATTATGTTTCTATAGTTTATTGCTCGTTAAAAGTTAGAACACTTGAATGAAATAAAATATATCAAAGCCAATGTTCTTGTTATTGTTGCTCTGTTGTCAATGAAGATAAGTAATTAATTGTACACGCCCACTCATAAATAGTTCCTCTATAAATAAACAGCACTAATCTAAATTTAGCTTCAATAACTGGGGTATTTATTGACCAGTCTCATATGGGTACTGTACACGTAATGTTGTGATGAATTGATGGTACAGTAAAACCTGTCTTGAGAGACCACTGCCTTGAGAGACCACCTGTCTTGAGAGACCACATCTACCAGGCACCGATTGGTTTTACTCTATAATGGACCTGCTATGGGAGACCATCTGTCTTGAGAGACCACCTGTCTTGAGGGAGACCACTGTGACCTGGTACCAACTTGTATTTTTATGCCATAATAGACCTGTCTGGAGAGACCGCCCCTTTGAAGACTGAAACCATGACAAAAACTTTTTACCTGTTCTAGAATTGGAAAATCCATTGTGGTTATACTAACATAATTAAAAGTATTAAAAGCTCTTAATTGGGTTTCAATTGCTACATGCAACACATTAAAGATTGAGATGTTTTTATAAGATCCCTGTGAAAAGATTAGGATTATTGCTGAATAAACAATTTCATTCATACCTGAAATGTGACAGACAGGAATAAAAATAAATTTGTGCTGAAATTCTTTTTGTAACAAATTGAAATGGACTGTTATAAAAATTATAAAAATAAATTAGTGTTGAAAATCTTCAATGAAGAGTTTCAACACTAATTTATTTTTATAATTTTTATAACAGTCCATTTCAATTTGTTACAAAAACTTCTTAAAAAGAATTTTGTAGTTGGTTATTCACTGACTTGAGAAAACCTGAAACCTGTTATGAGAGACCACCTGTCTTGAGAGACCACTTTTGTGTGGCCCAAAGGGCGGTCTCTCAAGACAGGTTCTACTGTAACATAGTCTGAGGTTTGTGGCTCTGAGCTTATATTCAACCGAGATGCGAATCGTCGGGGTTGAACAAACATTCCAAGCCGCCAACCTCAGACCATGTTATCATCAATTCATCACAATAATGTATTTGTTCCTATAACTTAAGACCCTACACATGGCCCAAAACCTACATCACAAGTCAACTTTTATCAATAACAAGTTCAGCAAATAAACATCTTGTGTACCCCACCACATCGCTGGATAAATAATCAATCAATCAGATAAAGGTTGAGGTCACAAATCTTAGTTCGAATCAGAACCAATTTGTAATTTAAATGATACATCATTTGGAACTTCATTTGCTGCAAGAGTGAAAAATCTAAAATGAAAGTGTCAATGACACTGTAGCTCAACTTGTTTAAGACATGTATGTGTATAGTATGTGACGCAGCAATGACAAACATCTAGGTAATGACCTGATAACAAAGGTACATGTAAAGCATTGTAACAGTCTGTACATAAATGCTGATCGTAGCCTGTAACAAATATATAGGTAAAGTTTTTTAAAAGTGGGGTGCCAGTTAGATGTTCAACTAGAAAAGAAATCTTTGAGTCCCAGAGTGGGTCTGACTGAACCCAAAAACATTTGTTCTCATAGCACAGTGATAACAAAGGCACCCAAAAACACTCGTTCCTGTCACAAGGTGATAACAAAGGTACCCCAAGAAGTTTCCTGAAGATCAGTTCATAAATACAGAGTCTACCCTGAGCCGTATTGATATGTGCACTTACTGTGTAGAAGTGGCACTGAACAAATCAAAGTTCATCTAATTTGCATAATTTCTGCACGAGATGAAAACCCTGTATTATACGTGATGTATTCCATGTTACTAAACATTGCTACAAAAATTTATTCAAATCAAAACTTTCATACAGAAGTTCTGAACAAAAAACTGATTGCACTAATTTTTGTACAAAAAGGCTGCTGGCGGCCATCTTGAATTTTGAACCACACCCAAAAACACTCGTTCTCATCCCACGGTGATAATAAAGGTACTCAAGAAGTTTCGTAAAGATCGCTTCATAAATACGGCCTCCAGCCCGAGCCGTATTGGCATTTGCACTTACAGTGCTGAAAGTAACACTAAATAAATCAAAGTTAGTCTAATCTGCATAATTTACGCATGAGAAAAAAAACTGTATTATATGTGATGTATCCCATGGTACTAAACATTCATACAAAAATCAGAGCTTTCATATGGAAGTTCTGCGCAAAAAATCTGATTGCACCTAATTTTGGTACAAAATGGCTGCCAGCAGCCGTCTTAAATTTTAGACCAGACCCCAAAACACTCGTTGTCGTCTCACGGTGATAACAAAGGCACCCAAGAAGTTACGTAAAGATCGGTTCATAAATACGGCCTCTAGCCCGAGTCGAGTGTACGGACGGACGACGGGCCATGACAATACCTCAAATTTAGCTTTACCAAAGATGAGCTAAAAATGAAGCAGTTAACAAATCACACTGTTGATAAAAGCGAAACGGGCAATCTTAATGCAAAAATTTCATGTGGTGATGTCAGCTGGTAACATATGGTATTGGGGTAATAAACATAGAAAAAACTATGCAAGCGCTCATCCAAGAAGACGAGGATTTTAGTCTTATTAGAGCATAATGATTTTATTATCATTATAATACAGATAACAATATTATTTTTTTATTTATTGGCAAGCCTGGAAATAAGCAATCTGTCATTTGCAGAATGAGGTCCCCAGAGGGTGAATTTGCTGATGCTATCCCATATAGTTGGTCAATTTATCCTCTGGGTACCTCTTTCTGTTTAGGCTGGAGACTTTGATTCAGATTGAGGTTCACATAGGGTAAATTTAGTGATGCTTCCCTGCTGTGCAGGGTTGCATCACCAAATTCACCCTCTGTGAACCTCATTTTGCAGATGACAGTCCGCTTATTTCCAGGCCTGTAAATTATTGGTATTCAACCACTAATTATAGGAATTATCATCAGAAATTTAATTAACGGAGCACAGGGTACAACTCGGTGCTTCATTAATTAATATTTTGCTGCAGATGGGTTTTATTACCTGGTAAACGTTACCACTGCCCACGTGTGAAATTCGACCAATCCACAGTGACTGTACTGTACCTACGCTGCCCACTTTAGAGGACTTCCACCTCAAGTGTTGGTTCCGGGTGCTATGTTACCTGTATTTATTTATTGGTGTTTAAGGTCATTTTGGAGTCTTTGACTATTTCATGACTGCAAAGAGGGAGAAAGTAAAGCTTAGCCAATTGTTTATACCTATGCTGCCCACTTTAGATGACTTTCACCACTGGCATTAATTCAGGGTCGTTTTTTACAAAGCAGAACTTGTTTACCACTCAGTAAACAAGCACTGCTGCACTTTCCAAGGTTCCCACGAGTGCATGGAGTGAATATCTAGAGCAATTCAAGTAATCTTTCTTGCTAATTTGACTGAGACCTCCTGGTAATGTGCATGTAAATAAATGAAATGAAAAATTGGCAACTTTTTCCTTTTGGGGAAATCGATTGTTAGCCAACTTCTGCAATCTTGCAATAACAGAAGGATTGAAAAACAAAAATATGTAGTGTTGAGACTTTTTCAAAAAGACTTCTTTTTAACAGATCATATATTGATGAGGTTAAAAAATGTTGCTAATGTATGACACCGCACATAACTCATCTTTTGTTGTCAGCTGCAAATGTATTGAAGACACACACACGCATATGATATCCCACTTCACTGAATTTTTCTACACCACAAAGAGATTTAACATATACTGAGTGCATGTACACAATAAACCACTTGAGTGTGTTCACACAACGATGTAATGATATCATGTCAATGAAAATATGCAAAGACATATTCAAAACGAAATTTTATGGAAGATACAAATTGTCACAAAGAGCTTTTTTTCAATATCTATTTGCATGAAAAATAACATTTTAATAACGATATTGACACGATAATCCACTCCAAATCGAAGTTGATCAATGTGATTTGCAATTCTGATAACAACACTTCAGTAACAGTCTGCATAACAGTATTCAGAAAAGCAATCCGGTATTTTCATCTTAAAAAGGAATTAACAGGTTGAGTGCTGGAAGCCACTTTCATAGCTATATTTAAACCTCTGCACTTTGATGTCGAAATATAAAAATTTCAAGATGAAAATTTTCCCCAAAATGTAACTAGCAATTTAACCAATTCAATCTTGCTTGACAGAGCTCATTGATCTCTGTCAAGCAAGACTGAATTGGTTAAATTCTTCATTGCATCATGGGAAAATCTTGCTGCCTGAAATTTACATATTAGACTATATGCATTAGCTTGTTCTTTACTCAGTAGTAGGAAAAAATTGTTTACACAAACATTTTTATCACAATTTATTGCAGAGCACCAACAGGCACTCTCAAATAATATTGATAAAACAATTAATTATGAATAAAATCTTGCTAATATGAGGCTCCTCTTACTTGTAGCATGGTATCCTGAAATTAAAATACTTGTATTACACATCTCTTTCGAAAAATAATTTGGTACTCTACCAGTTAAACACTGCTCTATTAATCCTTTACCTATTTCTTTATTTCTTTATTTATTTATTTCTTTATTTCTTTATTTATTTATTTATTTAAGGTCACATATGGATATAAAGTCAAGCCCAACCAGTCGTTTCTTGCATGTTGCCCATTTTAGATGACTTCCACCCCAGGCAATGGTCACTGGGTCCTATTTTACCACTAAAACCGTGCTTGTTTACCCCAGTAAACAAGCACTGCTTCAATTCCAACATGGAAGAAAATAATAAACCTGAATGATTTTTGTGAATGGTGCCGTCCAGTTATGACCATTTTGTTATGCAAGGGGTTAATCATTCACTCTATGAATATGCATGATTGCTCGACCCTCTGCACACTGATAGCAGAATACCAAATGTTTCAACCTGCAAATTTATCCCATAATGCAACTGGGAATTTAACTAATTCAATCTTCCTTGACAGAGCTCAATGAACTTTGTCAAACAAGATTGAATTGGTTAAATTCCATGTTACATTTATGAGAAGAATGGGATGATTGAGGTTTTGGTATTTTGACATCAGTGTGGAAAGGAATGAAGAGCTAGTGCAGTAGCTCAGTGGTTATGGCACTGAACTTCAACCGAGAGGTTCATGGCCCGATCCCAGCCAGAGGTAACTGCACTGTGTCCTTGGGCCAGACACTTAATCCTGATTACCCATGTTGGGGCACGGTGTCGCTGCGTACTGAGGCGTACTACATGTTGATGGTGCACCTGTCTTCAACCAATGCTAACCTTGCTTGTGAGGAGTTAGTAAGTTGGGAAGTCTGACAGTGGCTTGTCATTGCTTCTCTATGGGTACTCCAGCTTTCTCCACCTGTAAAACTGTCCCGACATGAGGTGACTCTGGCTGTCGAAAGTGTGGTTAAATTCTAATAAATAAATAAAGGGATGCAGAAAGATTGTCATTCAAACTTTTTAATTTTTTCATTCTTGTTTCCAAAACATTGACAATATACTCACAGTGAAATAAGCTTGTCAATGAGAGGTTAACATTTCATGGAGATATGTTCATTGAACTTTTATCAAAGGATTCTTAATGCCAGACTCTAGGGCTGCACGGTATACCAGTAAACTGGTGATTACCGGTATTGAGAATGATACCCGATGAATACCGTTGCTGTTTTAAAAGTACCGGTATACTGTAACGCGGGAAAAAAACAGTCACTGTATTCTATCATGTCTGTCATTCTCCAGATTTCAATCATAGAAAACAGATGAACACCACTTGAAACTCCTCCCCGACTGACAACTCCTGTTATGAAATCCATGTCAATCAATCTTCATTCGATCAAAGAAAACACAGTTTGCAGTGTACTTCAGCTGCGTAAGTTACAAAAAGTATACCCATACTTGAAACTGAAAGTTGAATAATTCGGGAGTGCATCGAATGCAGGGAATGCATACTTTGACACACTGTATGTAATCTCATGTTTTCCCATGTGGATAATAAAATTACTCACAAAATCATTATAGGGAGTGTTTGTTTTATTTATTCTGTACCTCTCAAGAACAGATAAAACCTGAAGCCAAGCTGATCAACATTTCCATCAACACTGTCATTGTGAGCTTTGAACTTATGAATATTAATTAATAAGCTGTTCAATAGCAATGAAGGCATGGATAGGACGTCCCTGTCACTTTTCGTCTCAGTTTTAAAACAATGACAAAAACTTAACTATTTTTTGTAACTTCAAATATGTTTTTTTACAGATGTTAGAAATTAATAATGAATTCAAATAAACCCGGTATTTATATCTTCATCCTTCAAGAACTGTGCTACTACCCACGCATCACATCAGGTACAGTTTTGGGGTATGTACGTGTACACGGTGCAGAAACAGAATCAAAGGGAAAGGGAAGCCTGCACAATAATAATCCATTCAGACATTAATAATGGCCGCCAACGTGAACATTAATTATTAACATAAACACACCACTGACCATATCTATCAACACTTAAAATACAATAGGTCGTAAGAAGAACCTAACAATGGAAAGGAAAATGTAGTGTGCGAAGTGCACACATTCCATAAACAGCTGTGTTAATTAATATTCTTGAACAAAGGAAAAATAAACACTACACTGACGAATTGTGGGATATTTTTTTCAAACAAAAAAGTCAGGGTGCTCAATTGTTTTCCCTCATGTCAAGACATGACGTTAACTGCAAGAAAATAAGTGCCAAAACATCAGTCTTTTGGAAAACTTGCAAGTTATACAGTTAGCACTGATTGAAGGCAAGTGTAACAGAGATATGAGAATATCAAAATTTATTGTTTTAATTATTTTTTTTTTTAATTTTTCAAAAAAATTTAAACAAAACCATATAATGTGACCCCTCATTGGAACGAGCTTGATAAGCCCATTCCAATGAGGGGGTCACATGATATGGTTCAGTTGAAATATTTTGAAAAATTTATTTTTTCAACTCCTCAGTTTGCAAATTACGCGAGCGGATGCTGGCGATTCGTTAGGCAAAGGGTTATAGGGTTAATTCATAACACACTGTATATTTTCAAAATATTTTTCGTCAAAACTAGTCATGGATGCTGTGAAGCAGCCATGACTAGATTTGATGAAAAATCCAGCAAGAGGATCACAGATCCAGAAGTTGAGTTTTGACATTAAATTCTGAAGAAATAAGCTATTTGGAGCAACAGTGACCTTGACCTTGGGGCGTGAGACTCTGAAATCGATAGGTGTCTTCCTTTCCAATAGGGTAACCTCTGGTGTAAGTTTGGTAAAGGTGCGTCAAATAGAACTAAAGTTATTGCCAGGAAACCAATTTGTCACAAAATATTCTATTGATAGTAACAGTGACCTTGACCTTGGGGCCCCAGACTCCGAAAGCAATAGGTGTCTTCCCTTCCTATAGGGTAACCTGTGGTATAAGTTTGGTGAAGATACACAGAATAGAACTAAAGTTATTGCCCGGAAACCAATTTGTCACAAAATATTCTATTTATAGTAACAGTGACCTTGACCTTGGGGTCCCAGACTCTGAAATCAATAGGTGTCTTCCCTTCCCATAGGGTAACCTCTGGTATAAGTTTGGTAAAGGTGTGTCAAATAGAACTAAAGTTATTGCCCGGAAACCAATTTGTCATCAAATATTCTATTTATAGTAACAGTGACCTTGACCTTGGAGTCCCAGCCTCCAAAATCGATAGGTGTCTTCCATTCCTATAGGGTAACCTCTGGTGTAAGTTTGGTAAAGGTGCGTCAAATAGAACTAAAGTTATTGCCCGGAAACCAATTTGTCACAAAATATTCTATTTATAGTAACAGTGACCTTGTCCTTGGGGCACAAGACTCTGAAATCGATAGGTGTCTTCCATTCCTATAGGGTAACCTCTTGTGTAAGTTTGGTAAAGGTGCGTCAAATAGAACTAAAGTTATTGCCCGGAAACCAATTGTTTACGCCCGCCCGCCACTTCATCAAACTATTAGTCGAGTTTGACTTCGTCAAAACTCGACTAAAAATTCATCTAAATTTAAAATAAGGAATCATTGGTGAAAAAATCATTTTAATTTACAGGGAGATAATATGATTAAATGTGCCCATTTATACTTATGTCTGCACTGACAAGAAAAATCTTATCCTGGGCAGGAATATCCACCAGCAGCATGCAAGGAGTCAATTCAAAAAAAAATCTTATTTATCCAGAAATTGCCCTGATGACCACTAAATTCTCCTTTTTTCCTATTGGGCTATAAACTACACAATTTATTTACTTATTGGAGTTTAATGACACTTTTGACAGCCAGGGACACCTCGTGTCAGAAACTATACTATCCAGTTTTTGCATTTAATCTATATACTACTCACATTTTGCTAAGGCTCGCTCCAACCTATCTACATATTTGATACACAAAATGTCAAATGTGTACAGTTTTACGTTTGTTTATTTGTTCATTAGGGTTTAACGGCTCTTTCAATAGTTTGGATCATATCCTGTCAGACAATTTTACATGTGGAGGGAGTCGGAGTACCCTGAGAGAACCACCGAGAAATGGTGAGTAACTTTCTGGCTCCCTAATTTACAATCCTGACACAAGCCGTTAGTACTGGTTGTAAGTAAGTGTTACATTGACATGTTGTACATGTATGGTCGATGCACTGTATGCCCACAGTTCACTTGCCTTCAGCCAATGCTAACCCTGCTTGCGCGAGGATGATAAATTACAGGGTGCGATAGTTACTCAGCATGGCTGAGTGTTCCCCTGTGGGTACTCTGGCTTCCTCTACCCATAAATTTATTTCACTTGATATGACCCATACTGTTAAAGGTGCTTTTGCACCCCAATAATAAAAAAATCCCAAATAATGACATTTTCTTTTCATGTACAAATTATGTCATCAAATAGAGTGTGATCCTCAGCAAAATGAGAGTAGTATATTATATCGTATTTGAAGGAACCCTTTAATCTCAGCTTTCAAACAAGACATAACAAAATAAATGAACAGTTTATTCCAAGAATGCAGAAAAAAGGACCCAATTTCTAAATTGCATCCTCCTGTATAAATGTGAATATTTTTCACTAGCAACTTGCTTTTTTCAGATAACAGAGTTCCACTACATATCTTTTTGATATATAGCAACAAGGACACAGTTAAGAGAGTTAACCTAAATACAAAGTTAATAAATAATGAAACTATATCCTTGTAAAAAATCTCAATCTCTTTTCAATGAAGTTAAACTACTCACCATGATCAACTGCTTTCACCTGCACCTGTCATAGTAGTAAGTGGTTTGAGAGTGATGTCCCCAGTTTATAAGTTAAATTCACTAACCAGAATGATTTGTACTTATATTAGCTGTCACAAAACAGCCATTAGACCAGTGAATAATATTTACAATGGAGATCCATAATAAAAGCTTGCATGTCTCATCTTGTAAACAACCCCATTCACTCTACTAACAAGACATATCAAACAAGTGATTGATGAACAGCCTATCAGTAAAAATCTGTCTCAATTAGAACCCATAAGAACAAAGATTTAACCGATGGAGTGCTAAATTATTTTTCAAAATTTGATTTCTAACATCTTGTGTATTTTTTCAAAGATACCATGTTACCAGCAAATGGAGACTTTGTTTAGCAATATTTTATTCATTAATATTTGTTCTGTTACAGTTTATTGGAGAGTGCCTGTTGGCACTCTCCAATAACTTGTAACAAAATAAGTGAATATAAACATTTTTTTTCTACTGCTGAGCAAACAGAAAGCTGATGTTTGGATGCGTAGTGTAATGCCACTAAATTCACTTTCGGCACTATTCAATAAAGTTACTAGCATCTAGCACTTATTGACAACCGGTTAACCCTTTGCCTTGGAGCATGGTGGCTCTGTGGTTACAAAATTGGACTTCAAACTGAAAAGTCCATGGTTCGATCCCTGTCAGTGGTAACTGCACTGTGTCCTTGGGTAAGGCACTTCATCCCAACTGCCCACATAGGGGCATGTGATGCTGTGTACTACGACGTACTGCACGTCAATGGTGCACTTGTGTTCAACCAATGCTAACCCTGCTTGTGAGGAGTTAGAACATTGGAGAGTCTGTCAGTTGCTCACTGTTGCTTGGTGGTTTTCTCCTGGCTACTCGAGGTGATCTTGGCTGTGGAATCTGACATTAAATCCCACTAACTAACTAACTAACTAACTAACTAACTAACTAACTAACTAACTAACTAACTAACTAACTAACTAACTAACTAACTAACTAACTCTGCCTCTACATTATGAATTAGTACCATCTACCCTTGTAATTTACAAATTGAACAGTTGAAAAAACAAGAGGCCCCATGGGGCCTGAGGGCGCTCACCTGACATGGTAGTCTAAATATCAAATCAGGGACTTGACTTGAATAAGCTGCATATGTCCCTCCTAAGAAAAGCATATACCAACTAGATGAAGCGATTGTGCCCACACAATACACAGAATTTTCCTTCTATTTTCAGTTCCTGTGCTTTTACGTCCCAAAATTGAGATAAACACATTTTTGTTTGGAAATTTTCAAAGTCCCAAATAAAATATTTTCAGACTAAATTTTTTTTTTCTTCTTAAAATTGACCAAAATGCATTTTGGCCCAAATTTTTCAAGTCCCAACCGGACCCCAAATTTTCAGAGTTAAAAAAAATAAAAAATTTTGTCTTAAAATTGATCAAAACGCATAAAAAAGCAAAAAACTAATTTCCGGATTTTGGTCCAAAATTTCTAAGTCCACCTGGACCCCAAATTTTCTGTGTAAAAAAAAAATAAAATTGTCTTAAAATTGACCAAAACGCATAAAAAAACAAAAAACTAATTTCCGGATTTTGGTCCAAAATTTCCAAGTCCCACACCGGACCCCAAATTTTCAGTGTCAAAAGAAACAACTTTTTTTGTCTTAAAATTGACCGAAACGCGTAAAAAACCCCCAAAACTCGGATTTTGGTCAAAAATTTCTGAGTCTGGAACCCAAATTTTCAGCCTAAATATGAACCCAGGGACTTGGCTTGAACAAACTTGAATCTCACCCCCCTAAGGATGCTGCATACCAAATATCAAAAGATTCTTATTGGTAGATCTGAAGAAGAAGATTTTTAAAGAATATTTCTCATATTGCACTAATTTAAACATTTGGGCTCCCATAGAGAGCCCAAATATGGACCTAGGAAATTGATTTCAATAAACATGTGAAACAATCTTCCAAAGGTGTTATATGTGAAATTTGAAAGTTTTTGGAGCAGTGGTTTGGGAGAAAAGTCGTCTTAAATGTTTTTCCCATTATCCACAGTGTTAAAAAATGCTGACTCAGCACTTTTTCAAAGTCCCCAAAAAGTACCCCATGAAAAACCGATAGCATTTTTTTTTTACCACTCCATTCTGTTGGTCCTAAGGAAGCTTCACACCAAATAAGAATTCTCAGTGCCATGTAGTTTCGGATATATGGGCGTTTTAATTTTTTTCTATTTTTAGCTCCTGTGGTTTCCATGGGGTGACTGAAAAAAAAATTTGGGCATAAATTAAGTACTTATGACCCAATAAGCCCTCTCATCAAATTTGGTTCAAATCTGCCTCTTGGTTTGGAAAATAGAAACTTTGGGAGGGGCAAAAATTCTTGCCCCTCCCATAACGGCAGCAAATATAGCTTCACAAACTTCTCTTGAACAAATCTGAGTCTACACCTCAAAAGGAAGCTGCACACCTAATATCAAGTCTCTGCTACTGCTGGTTCATGAGAAGAAGATTTTTTAAGATTTAGGTACACCTTTTGGGCGTGGCCCTACCAAGGAGCGAGGCAACTTGATTTGAACAAAATCAAATTGCGATGTCATAACAAACTATTATCTCAAATATCAATTAAATTGGTTCAGTGGTTTGGGAGGAGAAGACGCAAACACCATGTTTACGGACGACGTATGGTGAGTGATCACTATAGCTCTCGTGACTGAAAGTCAGGTGAGCTAAAAATTCACAAAATTTCAATAAAACCACGCTTTATCAATTATCTAACAGATACTGACTAAAAAATTTCCATTTTTTGCATAAACATACCTTATGACCCCTTCACTGAAACAAGATCAACAAGCAATGTTTTGGTAACAAGTCGAAAAAAGAGCAGAAATTTGAATGGTGATGTTTGTGAATAGTCCTGGGCTGTTATGCCCAATATGTTAGGTGGAAGGTTCAATGTATTAGGTGAGGAGTAATGGTCAAGGACACAATATAAGAGATGCAATTAACCCTTTACCTAACCTGAAAAGCAGACGACACTTGCAAAAAAAATTCTTGATTAACTACTTTTTTTCATTTTTTGTCTCAAAAACATCGGTTATGACCCCTCGTTGGAACGAGCTCGATGAGCTCGTTCCAACGAGGGGTCATAACCTATGTTTTTGAGACAAAAAATGAAAAAATAATGAAAATTAATTGGCGATTTTTGAGAATAGCGCTGGCCGGCTTTGGACGTTACGTTGGGTAAAGGGTTAAGAGTCAGATACATGGCCTCTCAATCACAAGACAGACCCACAAATCAATGGGACTCTCCTCCCACTAACCCCACCCCATTCCTTGTACACAAACATTCTGCATGTCGATTCCTTTTTTCAAAAGATTCATTCCAAAGTCTTGTTATAGGACAGCCATTTTAGAATACTCAATTACTTGTTTACGCAGTGTGAATTGACTGGCTGAAGGCCAAAGAAAAAATTTGCATTTTCTAATTGCATTACTCTTGCCTAGGGGAGGAGAGTTAGATTTTCTTCCCCAATTGTTTTTTTTTACATATAAAAATGTAAATTAGCTGTTTATCCATTTTTGGTTACAATACAGTGTTTTCCTGCAAAAAGTGCATCTAGCAGTATGCTCACCCAACATCTCTGATTTATCAACATTACCTGATTTGGTGGGAAATCAACTGAGCTTGTAAAGTGTGAATAAAATGTGCATGTTAAATTTTTTTTTTTTATAAATTTCTGGTGATAACTGTCTTCTGAATAGTAAAAGAGAACATAAAAATTTAATACTCTTTTTAATAAAAAATGAAATACAGCAATTCTGTAGTATGCACAATACACTGTTCATTCTTTTTTTATGTCTGCTTCCAAATATCCTTTCTCAAAACATTTTTCATGCATGTGCCTTTAAATTTTTTCACTTAAAACAGTGAACATTTCTTTGCAATATAATTATGTAGGTTTGAGCGAAACACCATTAGTGTATTTCACAGTAATGCATATAGCAGGTTACCAGGTCCTATGTGACCAGTAGTTGAAAAACAGAAGTTGTTCTCAACAGTTAACAAGCACTGCTCCACTTCATCAAGGTTGTCATGTGGAACAGGTGCAGTTAATTATCACACAAGAAATACATGGACCCTGAGAAGAACTTTCCCTGGGAGAATAGAGGGATAGAGTATAGATGGCTACATTAACCCTTTACAAAGTGTAATGTCAATATCAAACCAGTGCTATTCACAATGAAAGTGTCAATGACACTGAAGCTCAACTTGACAAACTTGAACTTGGTAAGTTATAAGTGAAATGGCAAATTTGAAGAACATTGGTTCCAATGTTATTTGGTGAAACTTCAACATAACATCATTGTGTGTGCAAAACGTCAAAGCAATCCAGGCATTTTTAAATGTAAACTGTAGGGCTGGCTGAGACAAAATGTTGATACACAACAGGGACCAGCCTAGGGGGGAATTTTAGGGAGACTTCAAGTCTCCCTCCAGAAAAAATAGGGAGACTGCAGAGTCATGTAGGGAGACTTCATAGGCAAGTGGGGAAAATTAAGAATATTCATGTACCACCCCCGCCGCCCCTTCATATTTTCAATGTATGGTCCTCCATTAACGTACAAATAATCCAGGTCCAGTTGTCTATGATGCATCTGTGCCAGGTTAAAAAATCACAATGTAATTATTGACTGAAAATCCCCCACTGCTACCTTCTCCTTCATGACCCCTCACCTCTTCTTCGTGCCAATCCCCCATCACCCTCCTGTGGTTGCCTTTCAACAAAGTCTACTAAGCTAATAATTTCCCAAGTCTGAAAGTGTGAACAGGACCAGATGTAAGAAGGTTGCTTGGGAGGTACTTTGTTAGTTAATAAACAAAATACATTCTGGGGTCGAGTATTTTGTAAAGGAAATGTCATTCCGCATCATTTTTATGGCATTCCGGTGTCATTCCGCGTCATTTCATGTCATTCCGATGTTTAGGAGGACCCTTTTTCAAGATCGTCCACATGCACACTTGTGTCCTGTACAAAGCTTTTCTTGACATCACAAAAGCTTTTTTTCATGTGTTTCAATTCCATTCGTGTTTTTCTGGGAATAGACAGCCCAACAGTTAACAGTCGTCAGCAAATCGAAATGAAAATAATGTGTTATAAAATACGTCCGTTGTGTATACATTTTCGGCATCCTAAGCGACGTAACCTACTTTCAAACTGGGTTGTTTTGTGAGTCGCGTAAGTCACCAATTTTCGTTTCGACACATGAAGCTCCGACTGGAACGCAACAAAATAGAAATAAAAAAATCCGCCAAAAGCGACAATGGACAATTGCTTGTCGTGTGATTTCAAATAAATGGACGTTTATTTGACGAATTAAAATGCCCATTTATCACACTCGAGCACATTCGATTTTTGAAAATACTCATTTTCATGTAAACCTCGCATCACTCAGTTCAGCCTTTTCTCATTTTGGCCAATTTTTAGAGGGCGACTTGTAATCGCCCCGACTATTTTTCTAGGCGACTTTGGGCTTAGAAGGGTGACTTAATCGCCCTAGTCGCCCTCACGGCTGGTCCCTGATACACAAATGCAGTAAGTTTAAAGGTCATTGTGAATGGCAACTTTTTCACAGAAATGAATACTAATCAATAGCTCTTATCTAGAGGTCTTGCCTAATGAGCACACCAAGTTCTAAAACAAGCCTATGATAAATGTGCCCTGTAGGCCATGTCAAAGAAGAATGCTGATGCACAAATGCACGAAATTCAAAGGTCGTTGCTAATAGCAACAGTTTTTGATGGAAATTAAAGAAAATTGATAGCTCCTATCTGTGTCACCCTGAATAAACGTACCAAGTTTCAAAACAACCTGATAATGAATGCGCCCTCTAAGGCATGTCAAAGGACAAATTGATGCACAAAGATCATTACTAATGGCCATGTTCTTTGTTGGAAATGAAAGAAAATCAATAGCTCTCATCTGGAGGTCTCCCCGAACACACATACCAAGTTTCAAAGTGATCTGATGATAAATATGACTGAACCAAAGGAAACTGTTGACATACAAAATGGATGTTAGACATCATTGCTAATGGCAATGATTCCCAATGGAAATGAACGAAAATCAATAGCTCCCATCTAGAGATCACCCCAAACAAGCATACCAAGTTTCAAAGCAATCTATTCATGAATGCACCCTGCATGCATGAATGCTAATCAACAGCTTTTATCTACAGGTCTCGCCTAATGAACACACTGCTGGGAGGGGGATACCTCCTCTCAAACACCCCCATCTCTGGCCTTCGGACTTTGAGAATGCATGCTTCGGCATGTTATGGTGGGGCTGCAAGTGCGAGTAAATGTCCTTTTCCCATGGCCTGACCCCTGCCCTCAAGTGCTTCTGGCGCCCCTGCATATAGATTCTGCTTAAGATGATAATCAGGCCTGTAGTGTTGAGGATTATTGGAGGGCAACAAAAGCACTTCTGAATAAGGTTCATGAGGGTGATTGCACCCATAGTTATAGTTCAGCCGTCATTTCACGATAATGGAAAACCCTGTACCATGCGCCTTTCTTTAATGCCATTCTTGGGAGCTGTCAATCTTTTAACTTTTATCTGATTTTGTCAAGTTTTGTGATCAGAGAATGGGTACTTTAAAATTCAATCAAGAATTCCTGTAGACATTAGTCAAATTATGTGGACAGCTGTTTCTAGTGAAGACTTGTAACTGGCTGAAATCACTGTGAAGATGCTAAACACACAAGTTGGGGAGCAGAAGAAAGTCAGGAAAATTACTCACATACTCAAGGGTTAAAAGTGGCTTGATGTGTTTCCATAAAATTTATTATGGAACAAGATTTTATTTTAGAATCTATCAGTTCAGCAAAGATTTTCTGGGAGGAACATTCTCACTCTCCTTTGGTAACAAAAAATACCTAGATTATCTCCCCATATTTAGACCCCCAATAACAGATTTTTTTATCACATAATAAACCTCAGTAACTGAATAAGGAAAATAATACTATCATTAACTAATTATTACTACTATTTACCTCATTAATTGGTGGAGTGCTGAATTATTTTTCACAGGTGATTTGTACAGGGTTCCCCCAGGTTAAAATCTTTGAAATTCCAGGCCATTCCAGGCCATTTCTCGGCAATTTTCGTGGATTTTCAAGGCCCCCATTTATGAAATTCAAGGCTTTTCAAGGCCGAGGCTGGCAAAGTACCCTGAAGTATCAGATAATGACTAGAAACTTTCTCTTATATTTCCCTTTGTTGGTAATTCTAACACTTGACATCATTTCTTGGAAAACTCTTTCTGAAAGCTATCCAAGCAATGATATCACTGATTAGAATTAGTGAGCCTGAGAAAGACATTTTCTTGTGTTTATCCTACAACTGCAGTGTAATTACCAGGTGGCACAATAGCTATGTCTCTTGTACATGTACCGCTATTCTAACTGAATACTTATTGAATGCAAATGAATTGATGTTATCCTTTCTCCCAATGAGTAAACTACATGTTACATGTAAATGACACATTTCGTAACCCACAATGTCTCCGGAAATGTCAATCGAAAAGCAAAATGTAATTCCGTTTTGGGGAAGTGTACCTTCCAACAAGCTTGGATTAAATCAACTGCATACTATAACTGGTTACTGCCTGTTCCAGTTGAACGGTATTCCGCTAAATGCAGTAAGTGTCGAAAAGTTTTTAATGTTTCATACATGGGCGAATCATCCTTAAAATCGCACATGTTAACATTTGAGGTGAATAAGACAATAACACTTTCATTTGGAAATCCAAACTCGGAATTCACCGTGATGGCGACTGCCCGTGCCAGGACTTTAAGATGACTGTGTGGCAAATTCATCAGACATACATGCTTCGGAAATACTCAAATAGTTCAACTGAACAATCATCCATTTGTAATATTTTCAATATGAATAAATTATCCACGCACATGCGCTCAGCCTTCGAAGAGGCAGAATTTACAATAAATCTTCCCATTGGCTTAAATATACTCCATTGTGCTCGCCCACATCAATAGCAACCATTCTCAATGCTTGATTCAAAGGATTTCAGTGTCACATCACTGCAAAGTTCTATCAATAATGCACGCATTGGCACTGCCGTAATTAATCCAAAATATGACTGGATTAATAAACCTCACAGTTACATTTGCTGTAAATGCCGTAAAATATGTTCGGATGAAATTACGCATCACAAAATTCTCAGATTTTCCAGGCTTTTCAAGGCTCCCATTGGAAATTCAAGGCTTTCAAGGCCTCGAATGACCTTTTGACGAATTCCAGGCTTTTAAGGTCCCACGGGAACCCTGTTGTATCATGAGTATTTTTTTAACGACACTATGCTACCCACAAGGGGAGCCTTAGTTTAACAATATATTATTCATAAATTGTTTTATTACCATTTTTGAAGAATATCTTTTGACACTCTCCAACAAATTGCAACAAAATATAATTTGTGTCAAATAAAAATTTTCTAATGCTGGGCAAATGGCAAGTTAATAAATACAGTGTAAAACCACTAAAGGTGGCTTTCAGCACTTTTCAGTAGAGCCATAATAGTTGCTTCTAGCACTTTAACTGGTTCAATGTTAAAAGCCCATATTTGGGCTTCAAACTGGAATAGGGCTGCACGATATTCAAAACTGAATACCGGTATCGGTATTTAAAAAAATACCACGATATACCGGTATATCGAAAACTGTACAGATATGTGAACATAAGTACCACAATCGAGACTCGAGGCATCACAGTCGGAACGAATTAGCATGCCTTGATAATGCGGTTCGAAAAACCTTTACCCAACGCAGACGATTTCAAAATTTATTATTTTCAAAATTAGTTTATCAGATTTTCCCCAAAGATTTCAACAAAACTATATCATGTGACACCCTCATTGGAACGAGCTCATTTCAATGAGCTCGTTCCAATGAGGGATCACATGATATAGTTTTGTTGAAGTTTTTGAAATTTATTTTTTCAACTGCTGGTTTAGTATATTACGAGGGCGCAAGTAGACGATTTCTTTGATAAGGGGATTATTATTATTCGTTCGGGGCTACAGATAAAAAACTTAAGACATCTGCTGGTAAATAAATAATGACGATAAACTGATATTTTTGTAATTACACCGGTATTCAATCGATATTGGTTTGAATACCGGTATATATCGGTTTATCAAAATACCGCGCAGCCCTAAACTGGAGAGCAGGTAACATAACTTGAAGACTTCATATTCAATGAATGTGCTTCATATTATCTTTGATGATAAGTTATTTACTCTGCATTGATTTGCCTTGTTATGGTTTTCCTATATGGTTTTGTTTATATTTCTTGTTAAATAACTTTTTTTTATCAGTTTAATTTGTAAATTACACAAGCAATTCAAAAGGAAAAAGAGAGATTAGAGTAATTTTCATTCTCATCTTATGACAAATTCCAGTCAAACAGAAATGATTAGCTTTAGGCAGGAACAATGGTTTGTTAATTCTATTGCTGATGGAGCTATATTTCTAGAGTGCCCATATTTATTGATGATTGTGATGCTGAAATCTTTCCCTAGCTCAAAAGTGGAATGCCTTGATATAATGGGTTGCATCTCCTGTGAATCTTCCTTTGATGAAGTTGATGAAGTTGATGCTGCAGAAACAGGTAACTGAAGATATGGTTTGAAGCCACAAGGTATTCTTTGCCGGTACATTTTATTTATGGAACGTTTATGGCCATCCCAGGCCTGTAAAGCTTTTCTTTTAACAGGAGTCAACAATCCAATTAAAATGAGAGCAACTCTCCAATGCAGCATGACTGCTGGAGAATTACAAGGCCATAGAGAAAAAGTATGTGGCAGCATCCAATGCGGATCTCTACATAGGAGTATCATCGGTATTTCATCCATAGGAGAGATCTGAGATCTGGACTTCTCCAGGAAGATGATCTTGTACTGATAGCAGGTTCATCATATCTTGTAGCATAGCTTCCGGACCAACAAGCTGAGTACATAATCTATTGAGTACAGTTATTTGGTTTGAAGAAGAGTTATTGTCACAGCCCAAATCGCCATCCAAACGTGCTGTTGGTATATGACAAGGGAAGCAATGCTTCTTTAAATTTTTTACTACAACACCACATACACAGAACGACATGCGTGTGTGAATGGGTTAATCGATATGGCACGAGTGCCAGTGCGGAAAGATAGAACGAGAGGCCAAGTGCCTCGAGTTTTATCCTTCTGTGATGGCACAAGTGCCATATCGATTAACCCACTCACACCGTGTCATTCTGTGATTATTTCAGGACTTCACATCTATAAAAAACTAGATTCCCCCGAAAAAAGCCTTGATAGCCATTCCAATCTTATTCGCGACACACCCTCTGGTTGTGGGCAATAATAATACCAAGTATCATTAATATCCTTGATGGCTGTAAGAAGTTATGGAAAGGACACAAATTCCGTCTATGCCTGGACGGACAGACGGACAGATGGACAGACAGACAGACGGACGATGTCACGGCTAGATTCCCCCGAATTTTTTTCGGGGGAATAATTATTAGAAGGACACTCAGCAATTCATAAGACAACTCTCAACAAAAAGAACACATTTTATCACCAACCAAATTTGCGGGGAACACGTGTTACTATTTCGTCCTCTGAGTTTCAAAGTGTTCTATGTGCCTACTGGCACATAGAACACATTGGAACTTGGGTGATGATTTTTAGCTGTCACTAGTGATTGACAGTACTCTGTCAAACAAGATATAATAGAATAAATGCTAAGTTATCTCTAGAATACAGGAAAGTGACACAATCCCTGTTAATTGAATACTCATGTTAATTGAATAATTTTCATTGGCAATGTGGCTGTTCAATTAACAGGGTTCCACTGTATTATTATCCAAATTGTCCACTGACTTAATTTCGAACCACGTAGTACACTGTACAAACGGCGAATGTGGACAAAGCTGTTATTGTATGTTGCTGTGACAGTTCAGACTATTGTTCCATGTCCTATTCCAAAATATTGACATCTGATCCATGAACTGAATCCTGGGCCAGTACTAATTTTAGTTCCATCTGTGTGTTGATGGTGAGGAGATGGCAAGAATTGCATAATTTCATGTTCTTACTGTTGTCAGCGTCACGTCAGGATGTCGCAATTCAGAAATGGGGTGAAATGAAAAGTTCACACATGCAGTCAGTAGTGACAATGTCCACTGTTTGCCTCTTGGATGGCAAGACATCGATGGCGGATCGACCTGATAAGTCTTTGGATGTCACCCTGTGCTATTGCATTCCACTCAGGAGTTAGAACATTATGTAGATTGCCTAATTTCTGAAGGTCATGTAGTCATACCCGACGGTCCAATTGATCCCAAATCTTGCGAAAGTGGTGGCCAGGGAAGTTCGATGCTCTGCTCCACAAAATCACGACAGAAAAGCACCATGTGACATCGGGCATTGTCTTGCTGGGATAACTGCAATCTGACATTAGCGTTGAACAACGGGAAAACAACCGCATTAAGAATTTCATCCCTATATCACTGTCCATTCAGATTACCATCAATGAAGATCAACTGCGTTCGATGGTGCAAGGAAATTCCTGCCCAAACCATTACACTACCCCCGCCGAAACGATCACATTCCCGCACGCAAGCATCAGAAAACTGCTCTCCTCATCTGCAATACGCTCTTGCCCTACCACCAACGCACTGTAGACAAAATTGTGATTCAGCACTAAAAACAACTGTGCTCCAATGCTGCTGAGTCCAGTGAACACGCTGACATACCCATTCCAATCTGACGGTACGATGACGTTGGGTAAGGATTGGTCCGTGGTATGGATGCCTACTTCGGATGCCGTGTTCAACGAGTCTGTTGCAGACAGTTTGTGCACTGATTCTATTGTTAGTTCTACCAGGAGTAATTGCTGCTGTCCTCTTCGCCGGAAGGAAGGGATCCTGCAAGTGAGACACCCTGATGTGTCGATCTTGTGCAGGGGTCATAACTCTTGGTTGACCTGAACACAGTCAGTCAGCAGTAGATCCGGTGGTTCTATACCTTCCGATGAGATGGTAAATAGTGGCCACAGTGACTCCAAACTCAGCAGCGAGCTCATCTGGAGGTATCCCTGCCTCATGCATACCAATGGCACGCAACCTCTGATTTTCAGTTAACTTTGGCATTTTCTACAAAGGTACATGTAAAGTATTGTAAAGGTCTGTACATAAATACTGACCGTAGTCTGTAACAAATGTGCAGGTAAAGTATTGTAAAGGTGGGCGTCAGTTAGATGCCTCTAGCCAGAGCCGTATTGATATGTCCACTTACTGTGTATAACCAGGGTTTCCGGTAGGGGAAAATTTGTGGGTCCGGTAGTTTAAAGAAAGTGAAACTCTGATGCTGACGGCATCTGCCGCACATGCCGTATAGAGGGGGGTCTGAGAAAATTTTGATTTTTAGGTGATCTCTGGTGGCCTCCGGGGGCATTCTGGGCGCTAAAATGCTGAATAATTGAAGTGGAAAATATGTATTTTTTCCTCCTACAATTCTCTAAATTCCCATGGGACACACAATACTACATCTGGTCGGAGGTTTCATAAAAATACAAACCCAAAACAACACAAAATCCACGAATCCTGGCAGTGACTGCGATGCTTGATCTCAATTTTTTTATACAACCCGATACGTGCCAATGTAAATAATTGGAAATGCAGAGAGAACGAAATATTCTAAAAGAACCATGATGCGATGTCCTGCACGTGCAATTACATCACTTATCGCTCGAAATAAAAGGCAGTGATTTCGGACCAAACACGACAATTTGAGTCCGAAATTTTATAGGCGACGTTTAGGATTTGAACTTTGTTTCCCCCTCTCGTCTGGGGGTTATAAAGTATCAGGTTGTCGCCAGTAATAGTAGGCGTAGTATACAACATAATTATCCCTATATTACGTGGAAACAAAAGATCCTGAGTGTCGTTACGATACAGCATTGTACTTGACATTTTAACCACCAGCTTTTCTGACTGATCATAGTATGATCGGCAGGGGGAATGGGTCCGGTCGACGGACCCGCAGCCGGTCTAGTGGAAACCCCGATATAAGTTGCACTGAATAAATCAAAGTTTGTCTATTTGGCCACCAGAAGCTATCTTGAAATTTCAGACCGCACCCAAAAACACTTGTTCATGTCCCAAGGTGATAAGAAAAGTACCCAAGAAGTTTCGTGAAAATCGGTTCACAAATACAGCCTCTAGCCCGAGTTGTATTGACATGTGCTCTTACTGTGTATAAGTAGCACTGAATAAATCAAAGTTCACATAATTTGCATAATGTCTGCATGAGAAAAAAACCTTTATTATTTGTGATGTATTTCATGTTACTAAACATTCCTTCAAAAATTTATTCAAATCAGAACCTTCATATAAAATTTCTGTACAAATGAAAGTGTCAATGACACTGTAGCTCAACTTGTGTAAGACATGTACATGTATAGTATGTGACACAGCAATGACACACATCTAGGTAATGACCTGATAACAAAGGTACATATAAAGTATCGTAAAGGTCTGTACATAAATGCTGACCGTAGCCTGTAACAAATGTATATGTAAAGTATTGTAAAGGTGGGCGACAGTCAGATGCTAAACTAGAAAAGAAATCTTTGAGCCCCAGAGTGGGTCTGACTGAACCCAAAAATATTTGTTCTCATAGCACAGTGATAACAAAGGCATCCCAAAATATACTTTCCGGTCCCAAGGTGATAACAAAGGTATCCAAGAAGTTTCGTGAAGATCGGTTCATAAATACAGCCTCTAGCCTGAGTCGTATTGACATGTGCACTTACTGTGTATAAGAAGCACTGAATAAATCAAAGTTCATCTTTTCATTAATTTGCATAATTTCTGCACTAGAAAAAAACCTGTATTATATGTGATGTATTCCATGTTACTAAACATTCATACAGAAATTTATTCAAATCAGAACCTTCATATAGAAGTTCTGTACCAAAAACTGATTGTACCTAATTTTGGTACAAAATGGCCACTGGCAGCCATCTTGAATTTTGGACCACACCCCAAAACACTCATTCTCGTCCCAAGGTGATAACAAAGGTACCCAAGCAGTTTCGTGAAGATCGGTTCATAAATACAGCCTCCAGCCCTAGCCGTATTGACATGTGCACTTACTGTGTATAAGTAGCACTGAATAAATCAAAATTCATCTAATTTGCATAATTTCTGCACGAGAAAAAAACCTGTATTATATGTGATGTATTCCATGTTACTAAACATTCATACAAAAATTTATTCAAATCAGAACGTTCATACAGAAGTTCTGTACAAAAAACTGATTGCACTAATTTTGGTACAAAATGGCTGCTGGCGGCCATCTTGAATTTCGGACCGCACCCAAAAATTAAAATTTTTTAGTAAATTTTGTTTCTTAACATACCTACCACAATTGTTTACAATTGGCTTTAACGTAAGTGCAAGCCCTACTTCGGAACTAACTCAAGCTTTTAAGAAACTTTTCCAAACAAGCTGGAAAAGTAATAGAGTGCAAAAGCACGAAAAAGGGTAGAGCGAGACCAGTGCTCGAAATTACAGGTACTCTCTCTGCACACCTCTTGTGTTTACCGAGTGCATGTGCAACAACTGTGACATCAATTCCGTATTTCTGCCAACGAGAAGTTTGTGATTTAGCAGGGAGGCATCGATATCACAGATATCCCCAAGGAGGGTGGGCCTCCGGTAAACAATTGTGGTAGGTATGTTAAGAAACAAAATTTACTAAAAAATTTTAATTTCTTTTCAACCTACTCACAATTGTTTACAATTGGCTGAATAAACAATAGGAGGAGGTGAATCACATAACCAATACCAACAAGAGCAGCAGAAAGAAAAGCAAGGAGGGCAGAGAACAATAGCGAAACCTGTAATGAAGATAGAGAGAAGGCACCTGAAAAGAACAAGGCTGAGCGAAGCACAAACCCGATAAAAACAATTTTAACGAGGGTGCACAACAGCCTGAGCCGCAACGAGAGGGCCTAAAGAATAAAGGTCCTCAGATTGCTGCTGTAGGTGGCAGAGATAAAATGAGGAGAAGGTAAAAGCATTCCTCCAGTAAGCCGCATTCATAACATCCCAGAACAAAACAGAATTGGAGAATGCCCAGGATGTAGAAATGGCATGAACCTAATGAGCATTAAAACGGTTCGAAACAAGATCCGAAGTAGACAAGCAGGAACAAGCCAGCTTGATTGCAAGACAGATCCACCTGGAAATTGAATGGGAAGAGATAGACTGCCTCTTAGGAATGAGAGACAGAAAGAATCTCTTCTGACCCCTCCTAATGAACTGAGTGCGATTAATGTAAGTCTTGATCGCACGAACAGGACAAAGAAGAAGCCTCCGACCATTGACAGCAAGAAGAGCCCGAATGCAGATGGGAGGAGGTACCGAATCAGGAAGTTGATTCTTAGCCAGAAAAGAGCAATCAGTAGTGAAGGTGACTCTGTTAGCCTCATTTTGGAAGAAAGCAGAATCAACAGATAGCACATGAAGCTCACTGACTCGTCGAGCAGAAGCAAACGCTAGAAGGAAAGCCGTCTTATAGGTAAGAAAATGCATATCGGTTTCAGATAAAGGCTTGAATGGCGCCCCTCCAAACAGTGCAACACCCATGCCAAGTTGCACTTGAGTGTAAGACGCAAAACTCAAGGCCTCTTCAAAGAAAAGTGCCGAATGAGTTTGAAGAGAAAAAGATTATGACCGATGCACCGCTTTCCTACATAAGAGAAAGTATCAGACAGCATAGACCGATAGCCCTTAATCGTAATAGGATGGAGGCCCTTGGAGTCAAAGATATACCAGAAAATCTGCAATTTGAGCGAATGACGAATCACTGTAGTCGACATTGTGATCTGCACACCAGCGGCAGAAAACCTTCCACTTTGCATCATAAGTCATGCCAGTGGAATGTCGCCGCGATGCAGAAATGCACTCCACTGTTCGTCTCGAAAAACCTCTACGTCAGAGACAGGACCCGATAAAAGACAGGTGTGAAGGGACAGGCTCACAAGGATGTTGTGATACTTCCTGGGATTACCCTGGGAAAAAGCTCACAATGTGGAGGTAGACGAATCGGCCGATCTGCCAACAGAGGCCGCAGCAGATTGATCCACACCCTCTGTGGAGACAGAGGTACGATCAGAATGATCCTGCAACAGCAAGCACAAATATTCGCTAATACTTGAGGAAGAATCGGTGCAGGAGGGAAAGCATAGCCGATCCAACATGTCCAGTCCAAAGACAGAGGATATGGACAAGGAGAGACAAAAGGCTCTCCCTGATGATTCCAGTGAGTGGCGAAAAGGTCGATCTGAGGACGTCCCCACCACTCACAAGTCGCCTGAAACACCGACCAATGTAGCATCCATTCGGTTGGAAGGACACTGTCGCGTCGGGACAGGGAGTCTGCTAGGACGTTGAGACACCCGGGAATGTGACAAATGGACACCCGAATGTTTACATCCCGCGCCAACAGAAGAAGATCCCGAGACAGCCGATACATGGGAATCGAATGTGTGCCTCCTTGATTCCGTATGTAGGCCACTACTGTCGAATTGTCTGAAAGAAGTAGGACAATATGGTCCGACAGGTGAGGGATCCAAAGCCGAAAACTCAACAGAAGAGCAAGGAGCTCCTTCTGGTCGATATGAAGGCCCACCTGCTCACTTTCCCACTCTCTGTGAGTGGATAGGCCGAGAGGATCCAATGCCGCACCCCAGCCCCGATCGTTGGCATCCGCAGTAAGGATGCGATCAGTCAAAGGAAGATCCAACGGAACACCCTGTGTCAGTCAGGGAAAATCGGCCCAAGGGTGGAGCTGACAAAGCAGGGACCGAGAAATAGGAAGTTCCAGGTCAAGCGGATCTACATTCGGACGCCAATGATCCAACAGGAAGTGTTGGAGAGGTCGGACAAACAAGCGACTGAGCGGAATGAGATCTGTCACTGAACAGCAAAGGCCCAGCATCCGAAGGAATGTCCTGGCCGAGACCGAGGAAGATTGAAGCAGGTTCCGAGTCAAGGCGGAAAGAATCATTGCCCGAGCATTGGGGACCGACACCACATTGTGAAGAGTGTCGAAATCCATCCCCAAATGACGAAATTGCTGAGAAGGAAGGAGATCCGACTTCTTGCAATTGACTCTGAAACCCAGCGATGCTAGTAGGCAAAGAAACTGCCGGACATCTGACTCCAGAACAGCAGCATCGTGGTGCCGTTGGAGGATGTCGTCCAGGTAGGCTGACGAAGTCACAGCCGACTGAGTACGGTGGAAAGCAAGCACCTGTGACATCAGTCGGGTGAAGGCCCAAGGAGCCAGGTTCAAACAGAACAGGAGAGCTCTGAATTGATAGACTCAATCCCGAAACGAGAACCGAAGGTATTTCTGTGACACCAGATGAATGGGTACATGGAAGTAGGCATCCTTCAGGTCGATACTGGCAGCAAAGTCGCCCTGATGAACTTAACGTCGAACCGACCGGAAAGTCTCTATATTGAAACAGAGAGCTATTATGTACTCGTTCAGGATATTCAGACCGATGACTGGACGACATTGGCCATTTTTCTTCAGCACCAAGAAAAGTCTCGAGTAAAACCCTGGTGAAAGGGTGTTCCTGACCACCTAGATTGCCCCTTTGGAGAGGAGATTGTCGATCTCCTGCACCAGAAGGTCCCGACGTAGAGAATCGGAAGGGACCCGAGTCGGAAGGGGCACCCAAGATAAACTGGGTTGCCGATGGAAGGACAGCCGCAGACTGGATTGTATGACGTCGAGGACCCAAGTGTCCGACGTTATCTCTGTCCAACGGTCGTAAAACAGCGACAGCCTTCCCCGACTGGAGGCGAATCGAGGTGAGGACCTTCACTTGCGGCCATGGCAAGGCCGCCGAGAGGAGAAACCACCACCTCGGGAAGCGACAGAGTCCTGAGACTTTCCTGCCTGAGGCTGCCAGCGAGCCTGGCCTGGTCGGCGATTCTTCTGAGCAGAAGGAGCAGACGGAGCCGAAGGCGTAGCCGATGTCGCCGACAAGGCAGACGCAGCAGGACGCTTGGCTGGCCTGGAATGACCACCACCCGCAGCAGCAGGTTGGTCCAGCTGTCGCAGCAAAAGCTGGTCCTTCGAATGATGAAGAACCTCGCCACGGACAGCTTCCACGGAACCATGGAACAACTGAGGTCCAACCAAAGAGGCAGACCTCAGAACAGCACGCTGCTCAGAAGGAAGGGATGGAGAAGAATCCAACACCACCCGGCGTGCCGGCTCCAAATTAGCTGTGTTACAGGCGTGAGCGTGTGTCAAGTTCATGAGAGCCTGTGACAAAACGCGAAAAGGTGCCTGAGCATCATCAAACTCCCCTGGTGGAAAATATTCAGCCAGGGCAGCGACGACATGGTCCACGAGAGATAACATACCTAGCATCTCTCGGGACAGGCCCACCATAGATTCAACTACCGACATCGGGAGAACTGCCAACTTAGGCTTAGTTAACCCGAGGGAAGAAGAATCCTCATCCACAGTAGTCATCCCTTGGAAGACTGGTGGACAGAGGGAATTCGTAAACATGAAACCGCGATGGAGGCAGAAAAGCATCAGCTCTAGAAAAGAAAGAACCCTTGAGGGCCTTAGAACGCTTTTTGGCGTCCAAGCCCTGGAAGGACTCAACAACCTGAGCCGATTGCAGAGGACGCAAAGCCCCAGAGCTTGAAGGCTCGACAGGGTTACGGCGCTCCACAGAGGACCGCGGCCGGATGGTCACAGATGGCTGGTCTAAAGGTTGAATGTCCGGCAATAAGCCAAAGACAAATCCAAAGCCTGCCCCAAGACTGACGAGGGGGGCCCATCACCTTCAAGAAAATCGTCATCCTCTGTTGCAGAGGAGACGTAGCCCAACGTTAACTCGGGCTGACCAAAAGAAACCTCCTGTGAATACTGTGCAGTATCCAAGGGGCCAGGCCAGACATCTCGGCGACCGACCAAAGGAGGTTGTGCCTCAGGACCGGAGGCACAGGGAGGCCAACTTGAGGGTTGCAAGAAAGCAACCGGGTGAGCGCCAAAACAGCCTGACGCAGGTCACCCTGAGAATCCGTTGCAGCAGCATCGCCCGACGGAGTGTCCTCACAATGGACCCTTCTGGTAGAAGAACCCAAATCCTCAGAAGGGACCGACGATGAACATGGAGACAGTGAGAAGACACCAGAGGATAGTCCCGGTTGTGACGCCCAGGGGCAATCACTGACCTCTGCAGAACAGAAGGTCCTGCCTGCAAATCCTCTAAAGAGACCGACGGCACAGGTCGATCAGTAGCTAGACCTGGGACACGGTGAGAAGACACAGGAGGATTGTCCCAAGAATGACAGGATCCTGTCATTGGCCTCTGCACGGCAGAAGGCCCCAACTGCCCATCCTCTGAGACTGATGGCAAGCATCGATCGACATCCAGACTCGGAACACAGTGAGGGAATCACCGGAGGAAGGTTCCGAGAGTGACAGCTAACCAGGGCTGTCACTGACCTCTGCCGAACAGCAGGTCCTGGATGCCAATGTCCCAACCCCATCATGCTAGTCGGCACACTAGCGGGGGAAGGAGGAACAATAAACAATTTGCTCGAGGGGCGAGGAATCACTGCCGAAACGACCGAACGGCTCAACCGACTAGGAGCAAATCTAGCCAAATGAGACGGAGCAGACACCAAACCCGCACAGCTTCGCCGCGAAGCCAGGGGAGGCTGAGAGCTCACAGACACACCAGCAGATACAGTCTCGGTCCCCCGAGACTGTATACCATCCCCAGAGGAGATGGAAGAGCCACCATCATACAGAATAGGAACTGTAGTAACAATTTCCTCAGCAACTGTCGACGGTGTAGGAGGCAAATGGGAGAGGGTCACCGAGCTGACCTCGGAGACGCTCTCTACGAAAACAAATGCCTCAAGAGTGACATCAGAAGACAAAGAGACCACAGTCTCCAATTCAGGTATCACCGCACTAGCACTGTCAACAGTTACAGAGGAACTCGCCACAGAAAAAGACAGATCAGCATCCTGTGTGACAGAGTCACTACGTGCACTCACAGAAAAATCTGATAAGGCACGGTACCCTTACCCCGAGAACGAGGGGTTCTAGCTCTAGACAGAACCACCTTGTTAAGGGGTCGTCCAACCTAA
This sequence comes from Pictodentalium vernedei, assembly GCA_031216915.1. Taxonomy (NCBI): domain Eukaryota; kingdom Metazoa; phylum Mollusca; class Scaphopoda; order Dentaliida; family Dentaliidae; genus Pictodentalium; species Pictodentalium vernedei. Next base: position 715,777,280 of record CM062295.1, on the reverse strand, counting down.
CTTTGGTCAATTTTTTGATATTTTTCCCAATGCCTCAGAAACAGATAAGAGAAGTAAGGAAAGGCAAATTATATATCAAAATAATGAGTAAAGTGCATAGAAAAAGTACATATATTTTTTTTCAGGAAAAAAAGTGAATTTTATGATTTTGAAGAAGATTAATTTGCAAATGGCATAAGTAACGAACCGGTAAAACCACAAAATAATCGGTAATTCGAAAGCCTTGTCCTCAATATAATGATAACATACTACAGACTCGCAGAAAGCATTTTTTTGACACACACTCTGGTGGGTTTTGACGTTTGAATGTAATAACACCAACACAAATTTTTGATGTTCCGGATGTGGCCATGTTTCAACGATGTTTTTCCGGTCATGTGATTACGATGTGGTTCTTGCAGAAATACTCAATTTGGGCAATCGTAAGAATGCAAGGACGTGATCACGCCCTTTATTTGTTCGAGACAATGTATGAGCGTATTTGCAAACAGGTGACAGCAAGTACTTGAGCTGTTAATGTCATAACTGCAAAATATGGTTCGAAATTCCCTCTCGTGTTTACAGGCCGTCTGAACTTTTTTGTTGACAAAAAATCTGAATTATTGCGCACTAGAAAGACAACATGAACCACTTGTAAAAAAAATAACCGAGTGTATAAAATCGGGACGATACACATAAAATAAGGCAATATTCATAACAAAGTAAGCAGAATGCTTCAGAAATCACTTTTTCACGAAGTATATTCCAAGTGACCTGGAACTATATTGAGCGTGTTAATTTCCCACTGTCGCTGCGAAGTTATTTACGTCCTAGTAACCATGGAATTTGAAGGCGGGTATGTTTGATGTCTGCAAAGGACCGATTGAAGATGGGTTGAAAATGATGCATTCGTGCTTTTAAATAAGGTGCGCTTGGACGATGCTGAGAATTTAGTTTTTTCTTCCAACCAACCATAGTAATACAAGCGTCGATCAGTGTCTTTTATGATCGTTTTACACTGACAAATGTGACAAATCTCCTTCACGGGAAACCATCCCTCAATTTGCATATCACAATAAACATAACCGCGTGGCCGTGTGGTCAAAACCGAAACGAATTATCGAATGCACGGTCAATATTAGCTGCAATTGGCTTTTAAATAAATGAAATACACGAAATATTCGCAATTTCTTCATTATTCATGCCGAGTTACTTTTTAATCAAACCACATGCGTTCAGTTTCGTTTGTCGGCATCAAACTGATATTGTTTGTGGTAATTAAATAGTACGAGAAGGCGAAGGAAGCCAAATATTTTTACATCATCTATTATTTAATTCAAATTGATAATTTCTTTTATTTTACTGAAATTATGAACTGATAAGTTGGGTGTGTTGCGATTATTATGCCCCAGACCTGGAACTTAGTGAAAGTTGGAAAATCAAAGGTTCATCTAGGGCCGTGCTGTGGTGACCCCCTGTCCTCTTAATCTTAGTCTTACCCATTCATCATTGCATGTACCAACATTCCCCCTTGTATCTCAACCATTGCTACTCCAATTTGAAGGATATTTGGTTTTGTGATGGAGCATCAAAGAGAAACAATACCTGTGTAGCTGCTGTAGCATGTGTTTCTTCCCACATTTTTTCAGAGTTGTGGTACTTTTTCACTCTTTTGAGTTAGAAAATTTTGTTTATAACTAGTTGATTTGTTACAATTTGTTGCAGAGTGCCTGCTAGTACCCTCAATTGTATTGCTACAGAATTTTCTTGTGAAGATTTTGTTCCTATTGCTTATCAAGCAAAAACCTAATGAATATTCTGTATAAAGCCACCAATCTGATGTTTGACACTTTTATTGGAGCTGTTTTGAAGGCTTATGGAACTCAAAATGTTGATTATGGCAGGACTTTTCTATTCACCCATTAATCGATAAATTAAGTGTTATAGTTGGAAGTAAGAAGCATGAAAGGTCCAGAACTAAAACTCTAAAAAGAATGTTTTGCAATGTAACATGATTTTTGCAGATACACTTATTTGGAGGTTTACCTGTCTGATAGTGTTTGGAACATGTGTGGCCAGGATCTTCAAAAAGAAAAAAGAGTTAAACTTTGAGAAAAAAGGCATATGCCTTGAGTGCCGGAGGTAGAGTCATACAAGGAAGAGAGTCCCCCCCCCCCCCCCCCCCCCCCCCCCCCCAAATTTTCTGTGTCAAATGGAGCTCACTTGTCATCTTTTGGGGACTGCTTTGTGTACTGCGTTCTTGAAAAAAATATGTGAGACCCTCTGGATGTGCCCTTCTGATCTCAATATGTCAGTAAGCCTCCTTGGGGAAAGTACATGCAATAATGGTTATGTAAGGTTGATTTGATGTTTTTTGAATAACAATGTACTTTTAAGTACATTAGATGGTTTATTGCAGTGACAGGTTACAGTTACCCTTATTTCTTCTTCAACAGATATCATGAGTGTATTGGTGTCCAAGAGTTAAACAAAGCTAATATACTTATTGATAAACCAGACAAATTTAACAATTTAATCACCATCAAATTGATGCATGGGATAAAAGGGGTTACAGTGCAAGGGGTTTGTAAATATATTTATTCAACTACAATGTATGACTTTGCAGTGCATTCTACATAGGAGAATATCATATTTTCTTTCCAAACATTACAGTAACACATACATCTTGATATTGGGAGACACTCTTTTGTCCTTCCATACTTCTTCTGCTGGACTCCTTCAAGTTGACCTTTGTTGAACTCCCCAAATCAAAACATAAACAAAAGAAAATGTCTGCCTTCAATCAGTGAGCACTCCACTTATAACATTTGGTCTCAATCTTCATTACTTTCATGAATTAGGAAAAGATTTCTTCGAGTATGTACTTAAATGTTTATAGAATACAGCTGTTATTTTATTTTGAGGTATTTTATTGTAAAAATTTTGTTCTCTTACTTATGCCATAGCAGACTTTCAGGTGGTGCTATTTACACATTGCAGCAGTTCCATGGCAAATTTCAGTTTCCACATGTTCTATGTTTCATTCCAAGCATTTTGGTATATAATTTATTGGGGTTATTCATTTTGGGCCTTTTTTAGACTTGAAAGAAAATTACATGAAATTTGACCAAAGTTAGGTTGGACGTCCCCTTAACAGAAGCCCAGAATTTTGAGGACCAAACCCAACAAATACCACATGATTGGGCCTGAGTACAAATGTTGCAAGTGACACGGGTGGAATGAGAGTCGTCCACATGTTTCACCTGCAAGCAAGAGGAACAAGGAATAGTCTTAGGCATAATATGAAATATGAAATCAAGCTTCCCACCGACGGAAAACAGAACAATGGCTGTGTTCACACGTGGTGGAAAAACAAGACTATGTGTGAAAAACAAGTAATAAATTATCAAATATAGCATCAAATAGTAATAATTTTGAAAGCTTGAAAAGGATACAATCCACTTGCACACAATCAGATGAAGATAGCACATACAAATAAGTTGTTCACGAAGATAACAGCTAAGAAATAGCACAAGTCACAAAAATTTCCGACCATGTACAATGGCGGAAATAAAAGGAATTGATGTCACGGTTGTTGCGCATGTGCTCGGTAAACGCAAGAGGTGTGCAGAGAGAGTACCTGTAATTTCAAGCGCTGGTCTCGCTCGACCCTTTTTCCATCTTTTTCGTGCTTTTGCACTCTATTACTTTTCCAGCTTGTTTGGAAAAGTTTCTTAAAAGCTTGAGTTAGTTCCGAAGTAGGGCTTGCACTTACGTTACAGCCAATTGTAAACAATTGTGAATAGTTTGAAAAGAAACACTTGTTCTTGTCCCACGGTGATAACAAAGGTACCCAAGAAGTTTCGTAAAGATCGGTTCATAAATACGACCTCTAGCCTGAGCTAGAAGTTGTGTACAAAAAACTGATTGGACCTAATTTCGGTACAAAATGGACAATGGCGGCCATCTTGAATTTAGGATCGCACCCAGAAAAACTCGTTCTCGACCCAAGGTGATAGCAAAGGTACCCAAGACGTTTCTTGAAGATGGGTTCATAAATATAGTCCCAAGCCCGAGCCGTATTGACATGTGTACTTACTGTATGAAAGTAGCACTGAAAAAATCAAAGTTCATCTAATTTGCAGAATTTCTGAACGAGAAAAAACCCTGTATTATAAGGGGTGTATTCCATGTTACTAAACATTCAGACAAAAAATTATTCGAATCAGAACTTTCATACAGAAGTTCTGTACAAACAACTGATTGCACTAACTAAGGTACAAAATGGCTGCTGGTGGCCATCTTGAATTTGGGACCGCATCCAAAAACACTCATTCTCTTCCCACAGTGATAACAAAGGTACCCAAGAAGTTTCGTAAAGATTGGTTCATAAATACGGCCTGACGGATGACGGGAGGCCATGGCATAACCTCAAATTTGACTTAAGTCAAAGTTGACCTAAAAATCAATCAACCATTTAGGACAGGCAGCCCGTGGAAGATGATTGGCGAGCTTTACATGCTTCATATTTCACATTTTCGTTTTGAGTGTGCATGTGATAAATTTGGATGAAATTCAAGTCAAAAAAGTTAAGTTTATCATTAGTTTGAGAATACCAACATTTCTAATCAACAATACAGTGAAGGTCGGTATATCACTTGAGTTGAAATTAACTCTGCATGGTATCGTTATTGAAAAAAATACTAAGTTTCGGTGAAATACCGAAATACCATGAAGCCCTAGCCATATCTGTATGAATTTGGCCCAGTGGTTTTAAAGCAGACAAGTTTCAAATTAGTTGATGGAGTACAAGAAAGATGGGGGGCACAGTGGCATTGAGGTAACTGTTTCTCGTAAGATCACCAAAGTTAAGCAACATCAAGCCCGGTTAGTCCTTGGATGGGTGACCGCCTGAGCGATCGATTCGGACTCCTACATTGTGTCCTTGGGCAAGGCACTTAACCCTGATTGTCCACTAAGGTGTACTGCACGTCGATTGTGCGCATGTCTTCAACCAATCTAACCCTGCCTGTGCTGCAGTTTGGCATTATGATGTTGGGGACGGCAGCTGCTCGTCGTTGCTCGGTGGTTCTGTCCGGGTACTCCAGCTTCCTCCACCTGTAACTGTCACCGACGTGATATGATCTTGGCTGTTAAAGTGTTGTTAAACGTTAATAAATAATAACAAGAAAGATGAATACTCAGCATTTTCCATTTGCCAGCAGTGTTAAAATGGGCATCGCATATGGAACCCCACCACAAAACTGATAGCAATTTTTTAGGTCCATCTGATTCCACTGGTCCAAAGGAAACGGAATACCCAAACACAATATTCTGGTCCATGCAGTTTTTTGAAATATGAGTGTTTGAATTTTTTTCTATTTTTAGCCCCTGGAGTTCCCACGGGGCTGTGAAATGAAAGTGTCAATGACACTGTAGCTCAACTTGTCAAGACAAAGACATGTACATGTATAGTATGTGACACAGCAATGACAAACATCTAGGTAATGACCTGATAACAAAGGTACATATAAAGTATTGTAACAGTCTGTACATAAATACTGACCGTTGCCTGTAACAAATGTATAGGTAAAGTATTGTAAAGGTGGGTGACAGTCAGATGCTGAACTAGAAAAAATCTTTGAGTCCCAGAGTGGGTCTGACTGAACCCCAAAATATTTGTTCTCATAGCACAGTGATAACAAAGGCACCCCAAAACACACTCGTTCCTGTCCCAAGGTGAAAACAAAAGTACTCAAGAAGTTTTGTGAAGATCAGTTCATAAATACAAGCTGTATAGAACTTGTGACAAAAAACTGATTGGACCTAATTTCCGTACAAAATGGCCACTGGCAGCCATCTTGAATTTTGGACCGTACCCAGAAACACTCATTCTCATCCCAAGGAGATAACAAAGGTACCCAAGAAGTTTTGTGAAGATCGGTTCATAAATACAGCCTCTACCCTGAGCCGTATTGACATGTGTGCTTACATTGTGTAAGTAGCACTGAATAAATCAAAGTTCATCTAATTTGCATAATGTCTGCACGAAAAAAAAACCCTTACAATATGTGATGTATTCCATGTTACTAAACATTCATACAAAAATTTATTAAAATCAGAACTTTCATACAGAAGTTCTATACAAAAGACTGATTGCACTAATTTTGATACAAAATGGCTGCTGGTGGCCATCTTGAATTTCGGACCACACCCAAAAACACTCGCTCTCATCCCACGGTGATAACAAAGGTACCCAAGAAGTTTCGTAAAGATTGGTTCATAAATATGGCCTCTAGTCTGAGCTGTATAGAAGTTGTGTACAAAAAACTGATTAGACCTAATTTCGGTACAAAATGGCCACTAGCAGCCATCTTGAATTTTAGACCGCACCCAGAAACACTCGTTCTCGTCCCAAGGTGATAACAAAGGTACCCAAGACATTTCGTGAAGATCAGTTCATAAATACAGACTCTAGTCTGAGCCGTATTGACATGTGTACTTACTGTGTGTAAGTCGCACTGAAAAAATCAAAGTTCATCTAATTTGCATAATTTCTGCACGAGAAAAAAACCCGTATTATATGTGATGCATCCCATGGTACTAAACATTCACACAAAAAAATTATTCAAATCAGGGCTTTCATATGGAAGTTCTGTGCAAAAATCTGATTGCACCTAATTTTGTACAAAATGGCTGCCATCGGCCATCTTGAATTTCGGACCGGACCCCAAAACACTCGTTCTCGTCCCACGGTGATACCAAAGGTACCCAAGAAGTTTCGTAAAGATCGGTTCATAAATACGGCCTCTAGCCCGAGCTGTATTGGCATTTGCACTTACAGTGCTGAAAGTAACCCCAAAAAACATCAAAATTAGTCTAATTTGCACAATTTACGTACGAGAAAAAAACCCGTATTATATGTGATGTATCCCATGGTACTGAACATTCATACAAAAAATTATTCAAATCAGAGCTTTCATATGGAAGTTCTGTACAAAAAACAGATTTCTGCATCGTCGGTACAAAATGGCAGCTGGCAGCCATCTTGAATTTCGGACCGCACCCAAAAACACTCGTTCTCGTCCCACAGTCATAACAAAGGTACCCAAGAAGTTTCGTAAAGATCGGTTCATAAATACGGCCTCTAGCCCGAGCCATAGCAGCTTGGCACTTACAGCTCTGAAAGTAACACTAAATAAATCAAAGTCAGTCTAATTTGCATAATTTACGCACGAGAAAAAAACCCGTATTATATGTGATGTATCCCATGGTACTAAACATTTATACAAAACTTTATTCAAATCAGAACTTTCATACAGAAGTTCTGTACAAAAAACTGATTTTTGCATCATCGGTACAAAATGGCCACTGGCAGCCATCTTGAATTTCAGACCACACCTAAAAACACTCGTTCCCGTCCCAGGGTCATAACAAAGGTACACAAGAAGTTTCGTAAAGATCGGTTCATAAATACGACCTCTAGCCCGAGCCATAGCCAATTGTTGACGTACAGACAGACGGACAGACGGACAGACGGCCAGACGGACGACGGGCCATGACAATAGCTCAAATTTGACTTCGTCAAAGTTGAGCTAAAAAAGTTTTCAGGCCTTAATGTACTTATGACTCAATTATACTACATGCCAAATTTAGTTCAAATCAGCCCACTGGTTCTTGAAATAAGAATTTTGGGTGGAGTCCATTACTGAGAGCCCAAATACTGACCTACAAACCTTCCTTGAACAAACTTTAATCTTTACCACCAAAGGAAGTTCCATACCAAATATCAAGGGATTCTCTTTGGAGGTTCATAAGATTTTTAAAGATTTTTAGGCTTTTAGGACATTTACCACAGCCCAAAGATGGCAGCAGCTTCGTTTAAACAAAGCAGAAGGGGTATACTCCAAAGATGGTCTGTGCCATATATGTTTGAATTTGGCCCATTAGTTTTGAAGAAGACAAGTTTCAAAAGTTAACGGATGCCGGGTGTCAATTGATGGCAACAGCTTCCACTGACTTTCAGTCAAGTGAACTAACATTACCAGATAGATAGTTGGTACAGTCAAACTGCACATCACTTTTACCAAGGGAATATTTTAACCATTACTGCATTGCATTATGCGAGACATAATGTCATAAATGTGATGTAAAATCTTGATATGAATCATTAATGGCCATACAAGATTGTATTGCTGATTGCAGTTTTAAAAAAAAATGATGCTTGATGAGTTACATGTGGTACTATGTTTACTTTTGGTTTACAATATGACCTGACAGCACATTTTACAAACAGCATATTATGGAGCAGTCTCTGATTGGCCACCACTTCCACATGACAATACCTAGATCTTTGATTTTGGAAAACCAACCCAAGCCGTTTGTTTAAAGGTATTTAAATGTACTGGTAACGTGTATATTATTAAAAAAAAAGTAGGGAATATTTGAAAAAAGTGAGATATATGAAGAAATATATTTATATTTTCATCAAAAAGACAGTTGAGGCATTACACTGTGACATCTGGTGAATGATTTCAGTGATCGTTGGGTGTCTGACAAACACACATTCCATGCACTGAGCTGTAGAAGACATGGACGGTCAGTCAGAGAATTTACCACATTCAGTCCAAGACCTCAAAACATTGTAAATCCTCCTCAGTTTGCGAGACAAGCGCAGATCCGACATGATATACTCCTCACCAAACATCCAATATCAGCTTGACTGATTTTATTCCTTTCTTTCTGCACTGGAGCAGCAAATTCCTAAACATTGGTAGGGGGCTGTTGGCATTGTCGTAGGCGCCTGCCAAGTATATCCCAGGCGTGCTCGATGGGGGAAAGGTCTGGACTAAGTGCTGGCCAAGGCAGTGTAGTTAGTGACACATGCCCTGTGTGCTCTTGCATTATCATCTTGGAAAATGAATCGACAGCTGTGACATCGTGCAAATGGCACCACATGAGCTGCTAACACATTGTCATGGTAGTCCTGCCCTGTGACACACCCTTGGATGACATGTAATGCAGTTCTCTGCTTGTCATGGTTATGCCTCTCCACACCACAACCGATCTACCACCAAAATGATAGTGCTGCCTAATGGTTACATCATGGTATCATTCATTCTGCCACCACAACACTCTGTTTTGCCTGTCATGGAAGTCGAGAGTGAACCTTGATTCATCGGAAAACATGACATTGCTCTAACAATGACTGTCCCAGCGCTGTCATGCTCCACACCATTTACGCCTTGCTGCGATGTGACGTTCAATCAAATGTGGAATTATTCCAGGTTGTCGAGCGTACAAATTCCAACTGTGTTGGTGATTTCGGATAGTCTGACCACTGACTCGCACATTTGTCGCTCGGTGCAGCTGCTGTCCAATTTATGGGGCACTTTGATGGCAGTTACGTAATGCTGTGGTTTGGATGAAACTATCCTGGTTAGCAGTTGTCGCCCTTGGACGACCTGACCGACGCCTGTCATCAACATTGCCTGTCTGACGGTAGCATGACCACAGCCTGCTAATAACCGATTAAGTGACATTGAGAATTTGAGCCTGTCTGTCTGTTGCCAGCTTCCAACATGCCAACAGCACATTAACGTTCATCACGTGTCAGTCTTCGCATACCTCAAAAGTTACGTCTCGACCAGAAACTATTGATGATCGAGTTTATACCAAGAAAAGAATGATGAGACCTCAGAAGAAGTCCGTCCAGAACAAATGAAATTTCAAAACGTACCACACAGACATTAACGCGGTGCCTGTGCGAATAACCTGCACAAAGTTTTCATGGGCCGTTGACATTGATGATCCACACTAAACTTGGAAACAAATTGATGTGACAGTGAATCACGTGTATCCAATACCATTTTCCAAAAATATCAGCATCAGTTTGGATATCCCCTACTTTTTTTTGAGTAGTATATTTTAACCCTGTGTTTGCTTCTTTGGTGAACATTTTCTTGGGGTACTGTAGTTCAAAGTTTGCCATTTTAAATTGCAAACAGCAGAAGATGAAATCAGGGTTTCTGCAGGCAAGGATTGATAAAATTATTCAAGGCCGTTTCTCAATATATTTCAGCATTTTTCAAGGCTCTATAATAGCAAAATTCAAGGAGTTTTAAGTCCTGCCTTCACTAGCCTTAACTAGCACCTCAAGTCAACACCCCCTCTCCCACTTCCCTAAAATGACCAGCATTACCCCCAACTCCCACTTTCCTTTTAGGGGTTAATGACCTGAGGTTCCTTGTTAGGACTGTGTGCTTTCACTAACTCTGGCATATAAATCTATATAGTTATGATAACATGCTGCATAAGCCTTTTTATTTCATGAATATTCAAGGCTTTTCAAGGCCTCCTGAATATTTTCCAGGATTTCAAGGCCTTGAATGAACCGTAGTAAATTCAAGGTCATCCCTTGGCCCCTCAGAAACCCTGATAATACATACTGATTTGAGTTGTTATCTTTATCCATTCTCCAGGTTTTCATTTACAGTCTCGACTGACAAGGGGCAGAGTAATTGACATGTAAAAAGATTACATTGAATCTGAATGGTTGTCAAACAACTGCTTAAGAAATCACTGCAAGTCTACAATTTAATGTTATAACACTTCTTATCCATAAATTGCACATGCAGTACTTCACATTTGTAAACAAAATATAGGTTAGGCCACACAAAGTAGATCTTCTGTTTCTCAGGCCATTATTTGTGAAATTGCATGCGGGCGGGCGGTTTTTTATTTTATTTTTTATTTCAGTAATTACTTCTTTGCCATCAAAAGTTCATGTTCTTGGTTCGAGTTTTTGGCCTCATAATCTACAGAATGGCATGGGTGGTGGTGTATTTCATCCCTTGAGTGCAAGAAGGCTTTGCAATGCTAAAGCATTGCAAAGCCTTCTTTCACTCAAGGGACAAATTCATCAATTTTTTTAACTTGGGTAAAATATCAGACATAAACCATTTAATTTTAATTTTTTTTAAGTTTAACTTGGTTATAAAAAGAGAGCATGCGGCAGCCAAAAGGACCATGCGGGAGGGCCTGAGAAACAGATTTTTTATTTTTTTAGGCCTTACTGTCAATTCCAACAAGTTGTACACTGAAGGGTATTTGTTTAGGAAAATGTTATTGATAAGTCTAAATCAATGCATTTAGGTACTGAAAATTTGCACTCGAAAAGTGATGATAAAAAACATCTACATGTACAATGCAAATGAAATCTGAAAACACGGCTCAAATTCCATTGTTTTTAAAATGTGAGAAATCTCAACTGCTGGTTAAAACATCCCAAAATCCCCCTCCCTCCAAACAAAATTAGTTAAAATATCCCCCAACATTGGTCAAAATGCCCTTTCAAGTTACAACAGTAGTCCAAACATCTCCTAGCATGGTCCAAACATTCCCTGACAACAAAGCCTCTCACCATAAGCATACCTGACAAAAAATGTTCCATTGTATCACCACATGTACAGTAAAACCTGTCTTGAGAGACCACCTGTCTTGAGAGACCACATCTGCCAGGCACCGATTGGTTTTACTCTATAATGGACCTGCTATGGGAGACCACCTGTCTTGAGACACCAGCTGTCTTGAGAGACCACTGTGACCTGGTACCAACTTGTATTTTTATGCCATAATGGACCTGTCTTGAGAGACCGCCCCTTTGAAGATTGAGACCATGACAAAAACTTTTTACCTGTTCTGGAATTGGAAAATCCATTGTGGTTATACTAACATTATTAAAAGTATTAAAAGCTCTTAATTGGGTTTCAATTGCTATTCAGTTACATAACTCATTAAAGATTGAGATGTGTTTATAAGATCCCTGTGAAAAGATTAGGATTATTGTTGAATAAACAATTTCAGGCATACCTGAAATGTGACAGATAGGAATAAAAATGAATTTGTGTTGAAAATCTTTTTGTAACAAATTGAAATGGACTGTTATAAAAATTATAAAAATAAATTAGTGTTGAAAATCTTCAATGAAGATTTTCAACACTAATTTATTTTTATAATTTTTATAACAGTCCATTTCAATTTGTTACAAAAACTTTATAAAAAAGAACTACAAAGTAATTACAAAAATCTATTCTTCTCCATTTCTGAATTTTGTGGTTGCTTATTCGAATGTAGGAAAAAAAGTAACAGGAAAAAAAGTAACACGAAAAAAAGAAACGGAAAAAAAGAAACAGGAAAAAAAGTAACAATTATAATAATACAACAGGAAAAAAGTAACAGTGTTTTTTCATTATTTCATTTTTCATTATAATAATTATAATAATAATTTTATTTTTTATTTTTTTAATTATTTTGTAATTGGAGATCATGTGTGCTATGACAATGTTGTTACAAGGATATCCATCATGCTTTCTTTGATGTACAACAATGTTCTTGAAACAAATGAACACACATTGTAATAAACACACAGCAAGTGTGGTTACTTTCAAGTATTCTCTTCTTTGATGTACAACAATGTTCTTGAAAAAATAAACACAAGCAAGTGTGGCTACTTTCATGAATTCTCTTCTTTGATGTACAACAATGTTCTTGAAAAAATAAACACACAGCAAACTATATATTGGACAGCAGTTTGAATTAGTCATTAAATGTTCTTGAGTCATCATGGAAGTCATGGAGAGTAATAAGAGGGGCAAAAAACTTTGTCATGAAGGTTTCATGTACACTGTATCTGTAAGAAGGAAGAACAAGGTCTGGTGGAAATGCACTAAACGTGCTAAATCAGACTGCCGTGCAAGTCTCTGTACTACTACAGATTTCAACAACCCAGAAATAGTTAGACAACACAACCATCCTCCAGAAAATGTCAGTATCGCATATACCAAATTGAGAAATGAAATGCGAAAACAAGCAGCTTCTTCCTTAGATAAGCCATCACAGATCCTCGCAACAGCTGTTTCAAATGCTGAAAGTGAAGTCAAGTTGATGCTGCCAGACTTAGATAATGCCAAACGGAGTCTGAGATACCACAGAAGAAGTCCTCCTGTCCCCAAAAGTCTGTCTGAGCTGACCATTCCAGAAGAGTTTCAGAAAATATCAGACTCTGAACAATTCCTTTTCTTTGTTAATGGAACTGATGCAAGTGAGCGTGTGGTTGCATTTGCAACAAATAGTGGACTCAATTATCTTGGCAGTGCAAGTACTTTATTTATGGACGGTAATTTTGCAATGGCTCCTCCACTATTTCAGCAAATTTATGTTGTTAGGGTTAAGTTGCATGACAGTTTTTTATCTTGTGTATACGCTATATTACAGAGGAAGACACGTACTTCCTATGAGACTCTGTTTCAAGCTATTGTAGATAAACTGACTGAGCTAAATATTGACTTGAATGTAAATACTGTTGTGACTGATTTTGAAGATGGTGTGTTACGAGCTATGAATGCTGTGTTTGGTAGACATGTACAGAGTAGAGGTTGTTTCTACCATCTGACACAAAGCACTTGGCGTTTCAATAATATAACTAAATCATAATTAAGTAATCTATCACTTTTATGAATTAAAAATAAGAAAGTGTGACTCTTTTTCCTGTTTTTTTTTTTTTTCCTACCCAAATCTGTTACTTTTTTTCCTGTTACTTTTTTACCTTATAAAAATAAGAAAGTGTTACTTTTTTTCCTGTTTCTTTTTTTCCTACCCAAATCTGTTACTTTTTTTCCTGTTACTTTTTTTCCTGTTACTTTTTTTCCGATTACCGCTTATTCACTGACTTGAGAAAACTTGAAACCTGTTATGAGAGACCACCTGTCTTGAGAGACCACTTTTGTGTGTCCCAAAGGGCGGTATCTCAAGACAGGTTCTACTGTAATAGGTTTTGACCAGCACCAAACATACTTTATATGCCAATTTTTATTTCAATATTAATATTTAAAAACTGTTATATAATTTTCATTAAATGCCATACAATTTTCAAGATGTATAGCAATATACGTTTGAAAAATTAAAATTGTCCATGCTTTTACCCTATCAGATTTGTTTCAGAAGTAGAATCAAAAACACATGTGCATGCAATATTGTGGCAAACAAAAAATGGTGAGATTTCTCTCTACGCATTAACCGTAGTGGAAATAAAAAAAATAATGGTTTAGAATCTATCTTCTGCTATAATGCCAAACAAAATTTCATCTTCATTTGCTGATTGCATTAAAAACAAGAGGCCCCAGGGGACCTGAGAGCGCTCACCTGACATGGTAATTTTCAAAAAAATAAACAAAAAAACTCATTTCTGGATTTTGGTACAAAATTTTCTAAATCCCACCTGGATTCCAAATTTTCAGTGTAAACAAAATTTTTTTTTGTCTTAAAATTGACCGAAATGCATAAAAAAACAAAAAACTAATTTCTGGATTTTGGTCAAAAATTTCTAAGTCTGGACTGCAGCTGGGGACCCCAAATTTTCGGCCTAAAGATAAACCCAGGGATTTGGCTTGAACAAACGTGAATCTTACCTCCCTAAGGACACTGTATACCAAATATCAAAAGATTCTGAGTGGCGGATGTGAAGGAGACGAGTTTTAAAGAATATACCTCGAATTGAACTAAGTTATAATTCGGGCTCCCACAGGGAGCCCAAATATGAACTCAGGGACTTGGTTTCAACAAACTTGAATCTCGCCCCCCCTAAGGATGCTGCATACCAACTATCAAAAGATTCTGATTGGTGGATCTGAAGAAGAAGATTTTTAAAGAAAATGCCTCATATATTGCACTAATTTGAACATTTGGGCTCCCACAGGGAACCCAAATATGGACCGAGGAATTTGATTTCAACAAATATGTGAATCAATGTTCCAAAGATGTTATATGTAAAATATGAAAGCTTTTGGAGCAGTGGTTTGGAAGAAAATGATTCTTTAATTTTTTCCCATTGCCCACCGTGTTAAAAAATGCTGACTCAGCATTTTTTCAAAGTCCTGAAAAAGTACTTTATGAAAAAACCGTTGGCAATTTTTTTTCACCATTCTTTTCTGTTGGTCCCAAGGAAGCCTCACACCATATAAAAATTCTCAGTGCCATGCAGTTTTGGAGATATGGGCATTTTTGTTTTTTTCTATTTTTGGCTCCTGAGGTTCCCACGGGGGTCGCAGGAAATTTTTTTTTGCATAAGTCAAGTACTTATGACCCAATAATACCTCACATAAAATTTGGTTCAAATCAGCCCCTCAGTTCGGAAAATAGAAATTTTTAGCAGGGCAAAAATTCTTTCCCCTCCCCCAACGATGGCAAATATTACCCGTCAAACTTCTCTTGAACAAACTTGAGTCTACACCTCAAGTGGAAGCTGCATACCATATATCAAGTCTCTGCTATGGCTGGTTCATGAGAATAAGAGTTTAAAAAATTTGGGGCATTTTGGCCCCACCCCCCTTCTCAATATGAGCAGAAACCCAATTTGAAGAAAAACCCAAATGCCCCTACATAACCACTACTCGTGTCAAATTTCATTGAGCTGCAGCCAGTGGCTTGGGAGAAAATGACCCAAACACCACCTTCACGACATACAACAGACGACGGACAAAAAGTGATCAGAAAAGCTCACCCTGAATTTCAGTCAGGTGAGGTAATAAAACCAAAGGCAATTTTTTTTACCATTCCTTTCTGCCTGTCCTAAGAAAGCTTCACACCGTATAAAAATTCCCAGTGCCGTGTAGTTTTAGAGATATGGGCATTTTAAATTTTTTTAATTTTTAGCTCCTGCAGTTCCCGTGGGGCGACAGAAAAAAAAAATTAAGCATAAATTAGGTACTTATGACCCAATAAGCCCTCATATCAAATTTGGTTCAAATCGACCTCTTGGTTGGAAAATAGAAATTTGGGTATAATTTCGGCTCCCACAGCGAGCCCAAATATGAACCCAGGGACTTGGCTTTAACAAACTTAACTCTCAGCACCCTAAAAATGCTGTACACGAAATATCAAAAGATTCTGACTAGTGGATCTGAAAAAAAATTTTTTTAAAGAATATTCCTCATATTGAACAAAATTATAATTTGGGCTCCCACGGGGAGCCCAAATATGAACCGAAGGACTTGGCTTGAACAAACCTGAATCTCACCTCCCTAAGCATACTGCTTACCAAATATCAAAAGATTCTGACCGGTGGATGCAAAGAAGATTTTAAAAGAATATACCTCGTATTAAACTAAGTTATAATTCGGGCACCCATAGGGAGCCCAAATATGAACTCAGGGACTTGGCTTGAACAAACTTGAATCTCACCCCCCTAAGGATGCTGCGTACCAAATATCAAAAGATTCTGATTTGTGGATCCGAAGAAGAAGATTTTTAAAGAATATTCCTCATATTGCACTAATTTGAACATTTGGGCTCCCACAGGGAACCCAAATACGGACCGAGGAATTTGATTTCAACAAATATGTGAATCAATGTTCCAAAGATGTTATATGTAAAATATGAAAGCTTTTGGAGCAGTGGTTTGGAAAAAATGATTCTTTAATTTTTTCCCATTGCCGACAGTGTTAAAAAATGCTGACTCAGCATTTTTTCAAAGTCCCGAAAAAGTACCTCATGAAAAAAGCGATGGCAGTTTTTTTTTACCATTCCTTTCTGTTGGCCCCAAGGAAGCCTCACACCATATAAAAATTCTCATTGCCGTGTAGTTTTGTACATATGGGCATTTTTAATTTTTTCTATTTTTGGCTCCTGCGGTTCCCACGGCTCCACAGGAATTTTTTTTTTCATAAATCAGGTACTTATGACCCAATAATACCCCACATTAAATTTGGTTCAAATTGGCCTCTCGGTTCAGAAAATAGAAATTCTGGGCGGGGCAAAAATTCTTGCCCCTCCCAGAACAAAGGCAAATATTGCCTGTCAAACTTCTCTTGAACAAACTTGAGTCTACACCTCAAATGGAAGCTACATACCAAATATCAAGTCTCTGCTACTGCTGGTTCATGAGAAGAAGATTTTTTAATATTTTGGGCGTTTTGGCCCCGCCCCTGTCCTCAATATGAGCCGCCACTTAATTTGAAGAAAAGTATAAATTCTTGCCCCTCCCAGAACAAAGGCAAATATTGCCCGTCAAACTTCTCTTGAACAAACTTGAGTCTACACCTCAAATGGAAGCTACATACCAAATATCAAGTCTCTGCTACTGCTGGTTCATGAGAAGAAGATTTTTTAACATTTTGGGCGTTTTGGCCCCGCCCCTGTCCTCAATATGAGCCGCCACTTAATTTGAAGAAAAGTATAAATTTTATAGTAAATTTCCTTTCTTATTATACCTACCGAAATTGTTTACTACAGGCTTGCACTACAGTGGAAGAACCTAACTCGGATAAAATACTCTCTATTTTAATCTTTCCCAAGAGTTGTGAAAGAAAAGTGGTGTAAAAACACCATGAAAAAATAAGTCAAAACTGGGTCGAGCGCCATCGGCGCACACCCAGTATGGGACGCTCTTCCATAGTACAAATTCACGACTTCCGTAACACAGTGTGCAATGCGTCAATTCGTCATTCCTTCGATTCCGAACAACACAGGAGTTATGTGATCAGCGGGGAGGAAGGATTCTTATCCAAATAAGAAGACGGGAAGGCCTCCATGTAAACAATTTCGGTAGGTATAATAAGAAAGGAAATTTACTATAAAATTTATACTTCTTATCAACCTACCTCAATTGTTTACTACAGGCTGAATAGACAAAAGGCTGGAGAGAATCACATAACCAACCCACACGTAACTCAATAGCACTGGGACCGTGGACAGAGGAAGAGATCCATAGGCCTATCAAACCATAGCATCACAAACATTAGAAAAGACAATGAAAGATGAGGCGTATGGTGAAGTGTGACGCACAGACAGAAAGGGCAGTAACAGCACAAAGCTGGAACTGACCCTGAAAAAAGCTGAAAGGCTGGAATAGACAACAGCCTGAGCCGAAGAATGAGGGCCCCAAGGTTCTCGGTCGGCTCCTGCAACTGTCGCAGATAAAAGGAGAAAGTAGCATTTCTCCAGAAGGCTGCCAGTATAACATCAGTCATCCGACAACATGACAGAGTTATTAAAAGAGGAAGACAATGCACGCACCTCGTGGCAGAAAAAACAATTGGTAATACAATCACCAGTAGCTAGACGAGCGAAAGCTGCACGAATAGCAAGACAAGTCCATCAAGAAATGGATGCAGGAGAGATCTGGCATGTGGGAAAACGCATATTCATCCAGGAGAAAGGCGTGAACACCCCCCACCCCCAAGCAGAGCAGCGCCCAAGAAAGTGACCATCTTGGAGTAAACTGCAAAGTCCTAGGCCTTTTCAAGGAAAAGAGCTGAACAAGCTTGGAGAGGCAAGGATGAGTGTCGAAACAATGTGGTATCACATAGGAAAAAAGTCTCCGAAGCATGGACATGTACCCATTGCTGGAGAACCCCAGAAACAAACATATACCAGAAACTCCGCAAGCAGTGTGATCGAAGGAGTGACAGAAGCAACAGAGTGATCGCACACCATTGACAGAAGAACCTTCCACTTAGCCACAGAGGCTAAACCAGTGGAGTGAGTGCCTCCTTGAAGAAGAAAAGCAACTCCACTGCGTGTCTCGAAAAACCACTACGGAGGAGACAGGACCCGATAAAAGACATGTGCGAAGGCGTAATGAAGTCGGGTCAACTTGAAAACCTCCTCGGGCGATTTTGGCAAAGAAAGTCGCGACGTAGAGGGAGACATGCCGGAACCGCCAGAGAGTGGAGCAGATTGATCCACACCCACCGAGGCGACGGGTGTGATCAAAAGGATTTGACGACTGCAGGTTCATATCTGGGTGAGAACCTGAGGCGGAATTGGAACCGGTAGGAAGGCGTAGCCAACAAGACCATCCCAAAGGAGGGCTAGAGCGTCCACGGCGAAAGCCAGAGCATCTGGACACGGGGACATGAAAGTGTCCACCGGATGGTTCCAACGAGTCACAAGAGATCGATGGAACCTGCCATGTGGAGCATCCACCTGGTGGAAATGACCCTGCCCCGACAGGACAGGGAGTCGGCTAGGACGTTCAGGTGACCAGGAATGTGACGAACAGGCACCCAGGCGTGGACATCCTGGGCAAGCAGTATAAGATCCCAAGCCAATTCGTACAATGGAACAGAGTGCGTGCCGCACTGGTTCCGAATGCAAGCAACCACCGTCGAATGGTCGGACAACAGAAGGACCTGGCGATTCGACAGGTGAGGGATCCACTGCCTGAAACGCAGAAGAAGAGGAAGAAGCTCCTTCTGGTTGATGTGTAGAGCTGCATGAACCTGGTCCCACATCCTGTGAATGGAAAGACCAAGAGGATCCAACGTCGCACCCCATCCGAGATCGCTGGCATCTGTCGTCAGAACGCGATCGGACGTGGGTAAGTCCAACAGAACACCCTGCGAAAGCCACTGGACATCCGCCCAGAGGAGAAGGTAAGGATAAAGATATTCTGGAAACTGAAGCACCAGATCCAGAAAATCTACATTCGGCCTCCAACGACTGAGCAGAAAGTGGTGGAGAGGTCTGACACGCAGCCGACCTAGAGGAATGTGATCCGTCACCGAACAGCACAGACCGATTAGCCGGAGAATACTCCGAGCCGTCACGGATGTGGACTGGGACAGAGTCGGAGCAAAAGCTGAGAGAATCACAGCCTTGGCCTGGGGAACCGCCGCCAAATTGAATTGTGTGCGGAAAGCCATCCCCAGATGATAAAACGACTGAGAAGGGACCCGGTCCGACTTCTCCTCGTTGACTCTTGAAACCTAGCGACGTGAGCAAGCTCAACAGGGTGGCGACATCCGACTCCAGTAAGACAGCATTGGAATGCCCCTGGAGGATATCGTCCAGATATGCCAAAGTAGTCACCCTGGACTGTGTGCGATGGAAAGCTATCACATGCGACATCAGTCTGGTGAAGGCCCAAGGAACCAGGTTGAGGCCGAAAGGCATGGCCTTGAACTGGTAAACTCGTCCCAGAAAAACGAACCTGAGATACTTCCGTAACGCCCAATGAATCGGAACGTGAAAGGAAGCATCTCGCAGGTCGAAGCTGGAAGCGAAATCTCCCTGGTGAATTGAAACGGAGGACAGACCTGAAAGTCTCCATGCTGAACTTGGGAGCAATGATAGACTGGTTCAGGAACCTCAGATCGATAACCGGTCGGAGTCGGCCGTCCTTCTTCGGCACCAAGAACAGGCGGGAATAGAAACCCACTGACCTAATGTTCTTGATGACCTGAATTGCCCCCGTTGTCAGGAGATTGTCTATCTCCGTGGACAAAAGTTCCCGACATAAAATGTCTGAAGGAACTGTGGTTGGAAGAGGCACCCTGGACAGAGTGGGGTGCTGTCGGAAGGATATTCGCAGCCCGGACCAAACAACATCTAACATCCAAGGATCGGATGTGATGATGGCCCAACGGTCTGCGAACTCTGCTATCCTTCCTCCAACCTGGGACGAGTCGAGGTGAGGACCTTCATTTCGAACCCCAACGAGGCTCGCGAGAGGAGAAAACACCTCCTCTACTGAATGAAGAATCCTGGGACTTCCCTCAAGACTGTCGACGCTTACCCTTACCCCTTGAGTAAGAAGTAGAAGTGGTGGCAGAAGGATCAGCCCCTTTGCTTCGCAGAGGAAGCAGAGGGTACTTGTTAGGCTTGGAACGGCCCGTGCCTACCCTAGAAGGCTGATCAAGCTGAAGAAACAGCAGCTGATCGTTGGAATGACGTAGGACGTCATCCCGGACCGTCAACACAGAACCATGGAAAAGTTGAGGACCTGCCAAAAAAGCAGATCGAAGAGTAGCGCACTGCTCCTCAGGAAGGGATCGGCCAGTGTCCAGCACAGAGTCCCTTCGAACTAATTCCAGATTAGCCGTGTTACAGGCATGCGTGTGGGTAAGATGCATGAGCGCCTTGGACAGCACACGCAAAGGAGCCTGTACCTCATCAAACTTATCTGGAGGCAGATAAGCAGCTAAAGCTGAG
The DNA here is from genome assembly GCA_031216915.1 of Pictodentalium vernedei. Lineage (NCBI taxonomy): Eukaryota > Metazoa > Mollusca > Scaphopoda > Dentaliida > Dentaliidae > Pictodentalium > Pictodentalium vernedei. The sequence continues at coordinate 715,756,310 of CM062295.1, read as the reverse complement.
ACGACGTGATCGGAGAGAGAAAGCATACCAAGCATATCTCTCGATAAGCCCAATGTGAACTCCAGAGTCGTCATCGGAATGATGGCAGACTTGGACTTGGAAAGCCTGAGGGAATTGGAGTCCTGATCCAAAACCGTCAAAGTCTGGTAGACCAACGGATTGGCGGAATCGTAGGAACGATAACGCACCGGAGGCAAAAAGGTGTCAACCCTGGTGAAGAACGGAGCCTTCATAGCCTTGGAACTTAGCTTAGAGTCCAAGGCTGAAAATGCTTCAACCAACTGTACCGACGGGCACAGTCGAAGACGCCCAGAAGCGGGTTGCTCCATAGGCTGTTGGCACGCGACCGATGATCGCGGCCTGGCTGACACTGTCGACTGGTTAGATGGTTTGAGATCCGGAAGGAACCCAAACACAAAATCAAGAGCTGCCCCCAAGTCCGAAGACTGCTGGCTCTCGACATCAAGCATGTCTGACTCTTCCCTTGAGTCGGAAGACACATAGCCCATCGTGAGCAAACCAGCCGACGCCTCCCATGGTGTCGGAACACCAGGGGGATCAGAAAGCGGCCTGTTTCCAATCACGGGAGGCGGCGCCATAGGGGGCGCCTGGAAACCACTCGCTGCCTCACTGGAAGCAACGGGAAGGCTCTTTGACAGAACCTGAGTGAGTAAGGAGAGGGCCTCCCTAAGCTCACTGACCGTACTGGCCGGTTCGACAGGGGAATGAACCGGCAAAGTGGCTTCACCTCTGACCCTCTTAACCAGCAAAGGGTCACGATCCTCCAAAACACCCGACGTGGGACGACGGGCGGCAGCCGAAACGTCTGAAGGCAGACGTGTATAGGGGTGTGACACACCCCGAGGATCAACATAGCGGGAACTCATGAGAGTCACCGCGGACCTCTGCAGGGCAGAAGGTCCAGGCTGCACAAAAGACGTTGGTCCCCCAAAACTGGTCGTGTGGCCAGAATGAGTGGACGGAAACGCCACGGAGTTCATAGTGTCCCACTAAGAACAACCGAATCCAATGACAACTGTGGTGCTCGACGGTGCAGAGACCACAGGAGAGGGTCCAGTCACTTCCAACTTTGCCGAGTTGAAGTCAGGGAAGGCTGAGGCCGATACCCCCCACGTCTACACAACCAGACACCGCAGCAGACCACTGCAGGTATAAAACTACTGTGCTCAATGGCTGAGAGGACACATTAGGGGGTTCAGTCGGCAGCCCCATCTGACTTCGCCGAGTGGAAGTCTGAGAAGGCTGAGGCCGAAACCCCACAACCACACTACAGACATACCTGCAGACCCTGGCAGGGAGAAGCCGAGGCCGGCTAAAAACGGTGCCCAATGACGTTGTAGACGGAACAGCAGTAGCAGCAGATACGACGAGAGCTGTTGGAACTGGCGGAAAAGCGGAGAGAGCCACCAGGCTCGGCCTCCAAAGGAGGAGTCACAACCCTAGTGACAGCCTCAGATGTCGACTGGAGAGGGCGCATAGTCCTGGAACCAGGCATCTCTACACCAGAAATCCAACAGCTCCCGCACGGAAGGGGAATAACTCTCACCAGACATGGTCGAATCGGGAAGCCCCGAAACGACAGCGGTCCCCACCCCCCGCTGGTGCAGGAGGAGCTGCACATCCCCCATGGAGGGGGAGGAATTCTCACCAGACGTGGTCGAATCGGGCGACCCCGAAACGATAGCGTTCCCCACCCCCCGTGGGAACGGGAGGAGCTGCACATCCCCCACGGAGGGGGTCAAACTCACACCAGACGTGGTCGAGTCGGGGGGCCCCGAATCGACAGTTGCACATCCCCCACGGAGGGGGTAAACTCACATCAGATATGGTCGAGTCGGGAGGCTCCCGAAACGACAGCGTTCCACACCACCCGCGGGTGCAGACGAAACGGACACGAGAACGCACCAATGGCGAGGGCAAAAGGAATTGCCCTAAAGGAACCGAACTGGAAAGAACAGAGGTGAGAGCAGTAGAAGAAAAAGGTGAACTCAACAGAAAGTAGAAGAACACCCTCAACTACGAGAGAAGGTGGCAGAACCCAGACGGCCGACACCTAACTCCAATAACAATTAAATTTTTTATCAACCGAAAAATTCATTGTCGAATCGCGATGACACGATGTCGCAAACAAAACATTCGCGAAAACGGAATAGTAAATAACATACAATGAGAATGTGGTTGAAAATATAAACGAGAATATATAAAACACAGTCCTGTTATTATACGATCTTCAGATCCATAAATCCAGTCACAGGAAAACCATTAACCAGTTAAAATATCACTGATACTTTAGCAAAGATGGCACACACACATCCACCACGTGTGCGGATAATCAAAAGAATGGCGAATTGACGCATTGCGCACTGTGTTACGGAAGTCGTGGATTTGTACTATGGAAGAGCGTCCCATACTGGGTGTGCGCCGATTGTGCTCGACCCAGTTTTGGCTTATTTTTTCGTGGTGTTTTTACACCACTTTTCTTTCCCAAATCTTGGGAAAGATTAAAATAGAGAGTATTTTATCCGAGTTAGGTTCTTCCACTGTAGTGCAAGCCTGTAGTAAACAATTGAGGTAGGTTGATAAGAAATCAAAATCCCCCATATAACTAACTCTCACATGAAATTTCATTAAAAGGTGGACAGTGGTTTGGGAGAAAAAGACCCAAACACCACCTTCACGACGTGTGACGGACAGCGGACGGCGGACAAAAAGTGATCAGAATAGCTCATCCTGTCTTTCAGTCAGGTGAGCTAATTATATATTTCATTCAAACAGGATGCTCCTGTTTTCAGTTTCCCCAAAGTAGAAGGAACTTAAACATTCTGTCAACAAGAGTGACAGTGAAGTGTGAAAATACAATATCAAAGTTTTGCTGTTTTTGACCCTGACCTTTATATGGCCATGATCAAAGTCATGACACACCATTGAGTCATGAGCAATAACTGGGACAAGAATGGTATTCAAGAATCCAAGTGTTACTGCCTGTGACCTTGACCTTGATGATATGACAATGGGTGAAGGTGAAGGTCATGACACAAAATTAGGATATGGGTAACAATTGCGTAAAGGATGAACAGGACCTGTCAGATAGGTTCATTTATACAGACCAGACAAGGGCTGTATAACGATATCTAGTTTTGCCATCTGTGACCTTGACATTGATGATATGTCCTTGGATCAAAGTCGTGACACACCTTTGAGTCATGAGCAATAATCGTTCCAAGTATGAATAAGATCAGCAAACATACAGTTATATGGACCAGACAAAAGTGACAGCGTAATGTCAAAGTATTTCTAACTGTCACCTTAACATAAGGCTCATGACCTTGAGGGGCATATACCATATTATAATTCGCAGCATACTATCTTTTGATAATACATATTATTATAAAGTTTCAACAAAAATATTCAGTGGTTAAAAAGTTATGGCCCAGACAAACAAAATGTTGATGGCAGATGGACGACGTATTGGAGAAATGACAGAAAAATCATTACCAGAAAAGCTCTGGACACTTGTCAGACAGAGATAAATATGTTGTGTGTATTTAATTTGTATTGCCATGAAAAAATGTGCACACCATTCACATATAAAGTTTTGTAAAAAACTTAAAATTTTTTAGTAAATTTTGTTTCTTAACATACCTACCACAATTGTTTACAATTGGCTGTAACATAAGTGCAAGCCCTACTTCGGAACTAACTCAAGCTTTTAGAATCTTTTCCAAACGAGTTGGAAAAGTACTAGAGTGCAAAAGCACGAAAAAGATCGAAAAAAGGGTCGAGCGAGCCCAGCTCTCGAAATTACAGGTACTCTCTCTGCACACCTCTTGCGTTTACCGAGCGCATGCGCAACAACCGTGACGTCAATTCCGTATTTCCGCCAACGAGAAGTTTGTGATTTAGCGGGAAGGCATCGATATCAAAGATATCCCCAAGGAGGGTGGGCCTCCGGTAAACAATTGTGGTAGGTATGTTAAGAAACAAAATTTACTAAAAAATTTTAATTTCTTTTCAACCTACTCACAATTGTTTACAATTGGCTGAATAAACAGTAGGAGGAGGTGAATCACATAACCAATACCAACAAGAGTAGCAGAACGAAGCAAGGATGGCAGAGAACAAAAATGAAAACCTGTAATGAAGATAGAGAGAAGGCACCTGAAAAGAACAAGGCTGAGCGAAGCGCAACCTCAACAAAAACAATTTTAACGAGGGTGCACAACAGCCTGAGCAGCAACGAGAGGGCCTAAACAATAAAGGTCCTCAGATTGCTGCTGAAGGTGGCAGAGATAAAAGGAGGAGAAGGTAGAAGCATTCCTCTAGTAAGCCGCATTCATAACATCACGGAGCGAAACAGAATTGGAGAACGCCCAGGATGTAGAAATGGCACGAACCTCATGAGCATTAAGCCGGTTCGAAACGAGATCCGACGCAGACAAGCGAGAATAAGCCAGCTTGATTGCAAGACAGATCCACCTGGAAATAGAATGGGAAGAGATAGACTGCCTCTTAGGAATGAGAGACAGAAAGAATCTCTTCCGACCCCTCCTAATGAACTGAGTGGGAGTAATGTAAGTCTAGATCGCACGAACAGGACAAAGAAGAGGCCTCCGGCCATCTACAGCGGGGAGAGCCCGAATGCAGATGGGAGGAGGTACCAAATCAGGAAGTTGATTCTTAGCCAGAAAAGAGCAATCAGTAGTGAAGGTGACACTGTTAGCCTCATTTCGGAAGAAGGCAGAATCAACAGATAGCGCATGAAGCTCACTGACTCGACGAGCAGAAGCAAACGCTAGAAGAAAAGCCATCTTATAGGTGAGAAAACGCATGTCGGTCTCAGATAAAGGCTCGAATGGCGCCCCCTCCAAACAGTGTACACCCATGCCAAGTTCCACTTGGGTGTAAGATGCAAAACTCGAGGCCTCTTCAAAGAAAAGTGCCGAATAAGTTTGGAGAGAAAAAGATTACGACCGATGCACCGCTTTCCCACATAAGAGAAAGTATCAGACAGCATAGACCGATAGCCCTTAATCGTAATAGGCTGGAGGCCCTTGGAGTCAAAAAGAAAAACCAGAAAATCCGCAATTTGAGCGATTGACGGATCACGGTAATTCACATTGTGATCTGCACACCAGCGGCAAAAAACCTTCCACTTGGCGGCATAAGTCATGCCAGTGGAATGTCGCCGCGATGCAGAAATGCACTCCACTGATCGTCTCGAAAAACCTCTACGTCGGAGACTGGACCTGATAAAAGACAGACGTGAAGGGACAGGCTCGCCAGGTTGTTGTGATACTTCCTGGGACGACCATGTGAAAGAAGATCGCGACGTAGAGGTAGACGAATTGGTCGATCGGCCAATAGAGGCCGCAGCAGATTGATCCACACCCTCTGTGGAGACAGGGGTGTGATCAGAATGATCCTGCAACTGCAAGCACGAATCTTCACTAATACTTGAGGAAGAATCGGTGCAGGAGGAAAGGCATAGCCGATCCAACCTGTCCAGTCCAGAGACAGAGCATCTACTGCAAAAGCCAGAGGATCTGGACAAGGGGAGACAAAGGTCTCTACCTGATGATTCCAGCGAGTAGAGAAAAGGTCGACCTGAGGACGGCCCCACTGCTTGCAAATCGCCTGAAACACCGACCGATGTAGCATCCATTCGGTTGGAAGGACACTGTCGCGTCGGGATAGGGAGTCGGCTAGGACGTTGAGACGCCCGGGAATGTGTCGAATGGACACCCGAGCGTTCGCATCCTGCGCCAACAGAAGAAGATCCCGAGACAGCCGATACATGGGAATCGAATGTGTGCCTCCTTGATTCCGTATGTAGGCCACTACTGTCGAATTGTCCGAAAGAAGTAGGACAACATGGTCCGACAGATGAGGGATCCAAAGCCGAAAACTCAACAGAAGAGCAAGGAGCTCCTTCTGGTTGATATGAAGGCCTACCTGCTCGCTGTCCCACTCTCCGTGAGTAGACAGGCCGAGAGGATCCAACGTCGCACCCCAGCCCCGATCGCTGGCATCCGCAGTAAGGATGCGATCGGCCAAAGGAAGATCCAACGGAACACCCTGTGTAAGCCAGGGAATATCTGCCCAAGTGCGGAGGTGACAAAGCTGAGACCGAGGAATAGTGAGTTCCAAGTCCAGCGGATCTACATTCGGACGCCAATGATCCAACAGAAAGTGTTGGAGAGGTCGGACAAACAAGCGACCGAGCGGAATGAGATCTGTCACCGAACCGCAAAGGCCCAGCAACCGAAGGAAAGTCCTGGCCGAGACCAAGGAAGATTGAAGCAGGTCCCGAGTCAAGGCGGAAAGAATCGTCGCTCGAGCTTGGGGGACCGACACTACATTGTGAAGAGTGTCGAAATCCATTCCCAAATGACGGAATCGCTGAGAAGGAAGAAGATCCGACTTCTCGCGATTGACTCTGAAACCCAGCGACGCTAACAGGCAAAGAAACTGCCGGACATCGAACTCCAGAACAGCAGCATCATGGTGCCATTGGAGGATGTCGTCTAGGTAGGCTGACGAAGTCACTGCCGACTGAGTGCGGTGGAAAGCAAGCACCTGTAACATCAGTCGGGTGAAGGCCCAAGGAGCCAGGTTCAAACCGAACGGGAGAGCTCTGAATTGAAAAACTCGATCCCGAAACGAGAACCGAAGGTATTTTCGTGACGCCAGATGAATGGGTGCATGGAAGTAGGCATCCTTCAGGTCGATACTGGCCGCAAAATCGCCCTGATGAACCGAACGTCGAACCGACCGGAAAGTCTCCATACTGAAAAGAGGAGCTATTATGTACTCGTTCAGGGTACTCAGATCGATGACAGGATGATATTGGCCATTTTTCTTCGGCACCAAGAAAAGTCTCGAGTAAAACCCCGGTGAAAGGGTGTTCCTGACCACCTCGATCGCCCCTTTGGTGAGGAGATTGTCGATCTCCTGCACCAGAAGGTCCCGACGCAGAGGAAGGAGCACCCAAGATAAACTGGGGTGCCGATGGAAGGACTGTCGCAGACCGGATTGAATGACGTCGAGGACCCAAGAGTCCGACGTTATCTCTGTCCAACGGTCGTAAAACAGCGACAGCCTTCCCCCGACTGGAGGCGAATCGAGGTGAGAACCTTCACTTGCGGCCTCGACGAGGCCCCCGAGAGGAGAAACCACCTCGGGAAGTGACAGAGTCCTGAGACTTTCCAGCCTGAGGCTGCCAGCGAGCCTGGCCACGTTGGCGCTTCTTATGAGCAGAAGGAGCAGACGCAGCCGAAGGCGTAGCCGACGTCGCCGACGAGGCAGACGCAGCAGCACGCTTGGCGGGCCTGGAACGACCCCCACCCGCAGCAGCAGGTTGGTCAAGCTGTCTCAGCAAAAGCTGGTCCTTCGAATGACGAAGAACTTCGCCACGGAACCATGGAACAACTGAGGTCCAACCAAAGAGGCAGACCTCAGAACAGCACGTTGCTCAGAAGGAAGGGATGGTAAAGAATCCAACACCGCATCCCGGCGTGCCAGCTCCAAATTAGCTGTGTTACAGGCGTGAGCATGTGTCAAGTTCATAAGAGCCTGTGACAAAACGCGAAAAGGCGCCTGAGCGTCATCAAACTCCCCTGGTGGAAAATATTCAGCCAGAGCAGCGACGACATGGTCCGCGAGAGATAACATACCCAGCATCTCTCAGGACAGGCCCACCATAGACTCAACTACCGACATCGGGAGAACTGCCGACTTAGGCTTAGTCAACCCGAGGGAAGAAGAATCCTCATCCACAGTAGTCATCCCTTGGAAGACTGGTGGAGAGACGGAATCGTACACACGAAACCGCGATGGAGGCAGAAAGGCATCAGCTCTAGAAAAGAAGGAACCCTTGAGGGCCTTAGAACGCATTTTGGCGTCTAAGCCCTGGAAGGACTCAACAACCTGAGCCGATTGCAGAGGACGCAAAGCCCCCGGAGCTAGAAGGCTCAACAGGGTTACGGCGCTCCACAGTGGACCGCGGCCGAACGGTCACAGAGGGCTGGTCGGAAGGTTGAACGTCCGGCAATAAGCCAAAGACGAAATCCAAAGCCTGCCCCAAGACTGACGAGGAGGGCCCATCACCTTCAAGATACTCGTCATCCTCCGTAGCAGAGGAGACGTAGCCCAACTCGGGCTGACCAGCAGAAACCTCCTGTGAATACTGTGCAGTATCCACGGGGCCAGGCGAGACATCTCGGCGACCGACCAAAGGAGGTTGTGCCTCAGGAGGCACAGGGAGGCCAACTTGAGGGTTGCCAGAAAGCAACCGGGTGAGCGCCAAAACGGCCTGGTGCAGGTCACCCTGAGAATCCGTCGCAGCAGAATCGCCCGAAGGAGTGTCCTCCCAATGGACCCTTCTGGTAGAAGAACCCAAATCCTCAGAAGAGACCGACGGCGAACGTCGATCGGCAGACAGAATAGGAGCACGGTGAGAAGACACCGGAGGATAGTCCCCGATTGTGACGCCCAGGGGCCATCACTGACCTCTGCGAAACAGAAGGTCCTGCCTGCAAATCCTCTAAAGTGACCGACGGCGCACGTCGATCGGTAGCTGGACCTAGGACACGGTGAGAAGACACCGGAGGATTTTCCCAAGAATGACAGGAACCTGTCATTGGCCTCTGCGCAGCAGACGGCCCCAACTGCCTATCCTCTGAGACCGACGGCAAGCATCGATCGACACCCAGACCCGGAACACAGTGAGGAATCACCGGAGGAAGGTTCCGAGAGTGACAGCTAACAGGGGCTGTCACTGACCGCTGCCGAACAGCAGGCCCTGGGTGCCAACGTCCCAACACCATCCCGCTAGGCGGAACACTAGCAGGGGAAGGTGGTACGATAAACGATTCACTCAAGGGGCGAGGAATCGCTGCCGAAGCGACCGGCCGGCTCAACAGACTAGGAGCAAACCTAGCCAGATGAGACGGAGCAGACAGCAAACCCGCACAGCCCCGCCGCGAGACTGGGGGAGGCTGAGAACACACAGACACACCAGCAGATACAGCCTCGGTCCCCCGAGACTGTAGACCATCCCCCGAGGAGATGGAAGAGCCACCATCAGACAGAATAGGATCTGGAGTAGCAACCTCCTCAACAACGGTCGACGGTGTAGGAGGCAGATCGGAGAGGGTTACCGAGCTGACCTCGGAAAAGCTCTCAACGAAAACAGATGCCTCAATAGTGACATCAGAAGACAAAGAGACCACGGTCTCCTCGTCAGGTATCACTGAACTAACACTGCCAACAGTTGCAGAGGAACTCGCCACAGAAGGCAGATCCGAATCCTGTGTGACAGAGTCACCACGTGCACCAGCAGAAATGTCTGCTACGGCACGGCTACCCTTACCCCGAGAACGAGGGGTTCTAGCTCTGGAAAGAACCACCTTGTTCACAGAAGCCCAGAATTTAGAGGACCAAACCCCACAAATACCACAAGATTGGGCCTGAGTGCAATTGTTGCAAGTGACACATGTGGCATGAGAGTCGTCCACATGTTTCACTTGCAAACAAGAGGTACAAGGAATAGTCTTAGGCATTATATCAAAATAATAATCAAGCTTCCCGCCGACGGAAAACAGCACGAAGGTCGTGTTCACACGTGGGGGAAAGACAAGACAAAGTGTGAAGAGACAAGCAATAAAAATACAAATTAACATTAAATAATAATAATTTGGTAGCTTGATAAAAGGATACAATCCAGTAGCACACTAAATATGGAGAATAAGTTGTTCACGAAGAATAAACAGCATAATTTAGCACGAGTTCCAAAAATTTCCGACCATGTACAATGGCGGAAAATAAAGGAATTGACATCACGGTTGTTGCGCATGCACTCGGTAAACGCAAGAGGTGTGCAGAGAGAGTACCTGTAATTTCAAGCGCTGGTCTCGCTCGACCCTTTTTTCGATCTTTTTCGTGCTTTTGCACTCTAGTACTTTTCCAACTCGTTTGGAAAAGATTCTAAAAGCTTGAGTTAGTTCCGAAGTAGGGCTTGCACTTATGTTACAGCCAATTGTAAACAATTGTGAGTAGGTTGAAAAGAAATATTCAGTGGTTAAGAAGTTATGGCCTGGACAAACAAAATCTTGATGACAGACGATGGATGGACGGCGACGGACAAATCATTACCAGTAAAGCCCTGCTGACACTTGTCAGGCAGAGCTAAAGACACATTTATGTAATTTTTAAAATTCTGAAAAACAATTCCATGAGGTACATGTATATAATTTTTACAAAGTACAGATCATCATAAATAATTCCAGGTAATTACTGCGACAAGGCGGACCCTTTTCTGGAGTAAGTACTCTTGGAAACTAATAGAGTGCACCCCGATAACGTCATCAAAACTGATGTTTATTTTTACACTTCAGATGGGAATTAAAGTGAAGTTTTCACCACAATGTGCCGTTGAGAAAAATGTCCTCTACAGGGGTTTTTAGTTCCAAAAGTTATGTGGAAAAAATATTCAAGCACAAAGTCCCACACCTTTTGCCAGTTGTCACCTTTTCTTAGTCCCCTACCGGCAACGCCGAGGGGACTATAGGTCTGCACTCTGTCTATCTGTCAGTCTGTCAGTCACACTTTAGTTTTCCGGACTTTTTTTGGAAATGCTTCAACCTAATGATTTCATTTTTGGTAACATACTATAGAACGATGACTTACAGATCAAGTTTGAGTTTCATACTGATTGCATTATTCTTGTGCGAGTTATGGCCCTTGGAAATATGGAAAAGCACCAAAATATCAGTTTTCCGGACTTTTTTTGGAAACGCTTCAACGGAATGATTTCATTTTTGGTAACCTACTATAGAACGATGACTGGTGAGCTAACAATCAATAGTGACACTTTTCATCCTGATTGTTCAAAGACCATGTATATTTCACCGAGCATCCTCTGATGCCCTTTCAAAATATGACCTCAAAAGCAATACACAGTACTACAGTGTGAAGTAATCTTTTTTGCCATTGATGGTTTATATTCATTCCAATCAACTCCTGTGGGTATCGATCCCCAGTTTTGTGGTTGAAGAATATCTATCAAAGTCGTTGACGGTCTCTTCAACAAGATTGCTACTAAGACCTTGGCAATGCCTTGAATGTAACAGGCAGTCTCATCGATAGTCCCGTGAGTCACAAGGCTAATCTGTTACTGTTCAGTATCATCGCTGTGTCGTCATTCATCATTTGGCAGGCGAGAGCGGGTATTATGCAATACTTTATAATAGATTGATGAGACTTCCTCTATTCATATTAATTTGCAATTATTTACTTCAAAGCCACAACTGGTGCTTGACACAAAACAACTGTAAAATAATTATTTTAGGCTCCACAAAATAGATCTTCTGTTTCTCAGGCCATTTTTTGTCAAATTGCATGCAGGCGAGCATTTTTTTTTTTTTTTTATTTCTCTAATTATTTCTTTGTCATCAAAAGTTCATGTTATTGTTTTATATTTTAGGCCTCATAATCTACGGAAGAGCATGGGTGGTGGTGTATTTCGTCCCTTGAGAGCAAGAAGGCTTTGCAATGCTAAGGCATTGCAAAGCCTTCTTGCACTCAAGGGACAAATTTATCAATTTTTTAAATTGGGTAAATATCAGACATAAACCATTTAATTTTTATTTTATTTAAGTTTACATTGACTATAAAAAGAGAGCATGCGGCAGCCAAGAGGACCATGCGGAAGGGTCTGAGAAACAGATTTTTTATTTTTTTAGGCCTTAAAGCTATATTGTAGCATAGATATTCCAATTTATTTGTAGTTATTGTGGGGGTGGGGAGGAGGGAATAAAATATTGATAATTTCCATCAGTTATCACAGTATGGCCCCATGTGACATAATAATGAATATGAAATAACTAATTGTTAAAAAACAAGAAAGGGTTGGAATTTCAATGGATTCAGGTATGATGTATCTGTATTCATTGAATTCCAATCCTTTTTTGTTTGTGGCCCATGACATTGGAAACCACAGACTGTGTTCTTTCAGATTGTTTCCAGACATTAAATGTCTTGAAAACAGCTTGAATGAACACATTCTAAATACCTCGAGACCAACTAGGCTTTTAGGCCCTTCACATTTTGGCCCATCGTTTTACAGCCTTATGTATTGATGCTTTTGAAAACTTGATGGCAACAACACATGAGGTTGAAAAGAAACAGGCCGAAAAGCAAAGCACCGAAAAGTGCGTGGCGGGAAAATCATCAATGTCAAGTTTGTTCTGTGTGAAAAATGATAACATTGTTAGCATGTAAGGCCTGCAGATCTAATTATTACTCAGTTTAATAGTCAAAACCCTGATCAACTGTAGCAAGTTGGCAACATGGACAGGAATTAGTGTCCGATGCTAGGACGTGATGTGATGTTACATTCTTCAGGGTATATTTTTCGGACACCCTTGTACACCTAATCGTTGTTGGAACTGGATCATCCATGCCATCATGGACCGGTCTTGTGACTACTGTCGGTAAGAACTGTAATATGTATGAATGATTTTTCATCTGGATTTCTCCTGATTCTTCTGCAATTACCGGCTCTCTGAATGTGAAAACCAACATAAATATCACCATGAAGAACCTCAAAATATCCCTCAGATGCAAGGAAATGCGGTTTTTGGGACCCTTGAATTTAAAATTTTCCTAACATGGGCTGATCCATGGTCGCCCTGTTGTACAAATGACTCTTCGTTGCCCCATTACAGCCTCATTTATCTTCCCCTAGCAGAAACACTGCTCCCAATTCATTAAAGCAAGTATCTTGGAGAGCTGTGTATTTACAACTATCATTATTGAGAAACAATTCATGATTCTCATTATAATTTTATTCACCGATAGAAAAGTCCCAACTAGTCGACTTTGAGTCGATTACTGCCAGCGACTAGTCAATTTCCAAAAATAACTAACCGTTTCAACACTACTATGTAGAACCCTTCCTTTCTCCCATGCTGATCTATCAGTATTGCAAAGAATAACCAAATTCATTTATACGTACCCAAGCTAAGAGTTGAACAGTTTGCATAGACAGAGAGAATACCTATTTTGTAAGCCCAACAAGGGTCTCAACTTTTGCAAGGAAGTGTATAGACAGAACCCTTCCTTTGTGGAGATCCCTTCTCCCATGCTGGTCTATCAGCATACCAAAGAAGAACCAAAACCATTAATCCACACCCAAGCCACGAGGTGAAATGTTTGCACAGACGGAGAGAATACCTATATATTTTCTGAGTATAAGTACCTAGGCGCCTGGCAAATGTTCGAGATTCAATTTGGTTTAGAATCTTTTACTGGCTGATTCAATTTGATTCAAAACCAATTCTGTTATTCACAAAAATTTGAATTCCAGAAACTTTGGATTTCATACATTTCTTTATCATCGACTGTCTGAAGATTACCGTAGTTTTCTGAGGAATGAGAATGATCACATCCAATCTAACTAGATAACACAAATTTAGTCAGAATATTCCTAAAATATGATTTGAAGCAACCCCATAAGTGACATCTGTCAATTTTGTTTTGAATATAGTTACATTGCTAAAATAACTGTGGGATGAGTTGCCACCTCTAGAAAACAAAGAAAAGAAAATGTCAAAACTCATTGTGGTAGTGTTATTATTTATTGGTGTTTAACTGGTAGAGCTAGTGCTGGAAGCCCATATTTGGGCTTTACTCTGAAGTGTCAGTACCAGCACTTAAAGCCTTCATATTTTGTGGATGTTGTTCATACCACCTTTGAAGTGAAATTGTTTAGTCTGTTAGTATTTGCCTTGTTACAATTTATGGGAGAGTGCCTATTGGCACTCTCCCATAAATTGTAACAAGGCAAACATATGTGAACAAATTTTGATGACCAAACATAATTCAGCACTCTACCAGTTAAGGTCACATATTTTTGCACAATGGCTAATCATGACCACAACATGAGTATCAACTCAAGACCAGGGGTAAGTGTTAATAAGCCATGTCACCCATTTTAGAGAGGGTTTGCACCTCTCAAGCATTGGTGACTGGGTCCTATTTTACCATTAAAACAGAGCCTGTTTACCACAGTGGAAAGACACTGCCTCATTTCCTGGGGTTCCAGTGGTGGTGGTGATCCATTCAACATACCATAGAGGTCTCTACAAGTAGTCTGAATATCAATTGATCAGAATCCCGTTCTATACAGTTCTATTATTAATGACAGTACACTTAACAATGGGTTCCTGCACTAGTCTGTGGCAAAATTCATACATGCAATACAACTGGCTGCAATATAAATAAACTACTCAACCTTTCACAAACAAGTGAAAGGTAAATCTACTTGTATTCACAGTTCGTTGGTACAAGGAATAGTGATACTGGGTTCACATGGGAATTGAACAGCACAAGTACAACAGCTGTAATATAGTAACAATTGGGAAGGGGACTTGATTTGAGATTCAACTTAGTTTCAAATCCTTTTCCTCATTCGATTTGAGATTCAATTTCAGTGAAAAGTAGAGATTAGCTGGACCCTTGGCCAACAAAATCTGATTATTCACACCCAAGCCACAAGGTGAAATGTTTGTAAGGATAGATGGATGCACACATGCACACACAGAAGTCTGCATTGAATAAATAACCTGACACCTACTTCGGAGGTCGTGGCATAATAAAATGAAAGTGTCAATGACACTGTAGCTCAACTTGTCAAGACAAACACATGCACATGTATAGTATGTGACACAGCAATGACAAACATCTAGGTAATGACCTGATAACAAAGGTATATATAAAGTATTTTAACGGTCTGTACATAAATACTGACCGTTACCTGTAACAAATGTATAGGTAAAGTATTGTAAAGGTGGGTGACAGTCAGATGCTAAACTAGAAAAGAAAACTTTGAGTCCCAGAGTGGGTCTGACTGAACCCCAAAATATTTGTTCTCATAGCACAGTGATAACAAAGGCACCCCAAAACACACTCGTTCCTGTCCCAAGGTGAAAACAAAGGTACCCAAGAAGTTTTGTGAAGATCAGTTCATAAATACGAGCTGTATAGAACTTGTGACAAAAAACTGATTGGACCTAATTTTGGTACAAAATGGCCACTGGCAGCCATCTTGAATTTTGGACCGTACCCAGAAACACTCATTCTCGTCGCAAGGTGATAACAAAGGTACCCAAGAAGTTTTGTGAAGATCGGTTCATAAATACAGCCTCTACCCTGAGCCGTATTGACATGTGTGCTCACATTGTGTAAGTAGCACTGAATAAATCAAAGTTCATCTAAATTGCATAATTTCAGCACGAAAAAAAAACCCTTACAATATGTGATGTATTCCATGTTACTAAACATACATACAAAAATTTATTCAAATCAGAACTTTCATACAGAAGTTCTGTACAAAAGACTGATTGCACTAATTTTGGTACAAAATGGCTGCTGGTGGCCATCTTGAATTTCGGACCGCGCCCAAAAACACTCGTTCTCGTCCCACGGTCATAACAAAGGTACTCAAGAAGTTTCGTAAAGATCGGTTCATAAATACGGCCTCTAGCCCGAGCCATAACAGCTTGGCACTTACATCTCTGAAAGTAACACTAAATAAATCAAAGTCAGTCTAATTTGCATAATTTACGCACGAGAAAAAAACCCGTATTATATGTGATGTATCCCATGGTACTAAACATTTATACAAAACTTTATTCAAATCAGAACTTTCATACAGAAGTTCTGTACAAAAAACTGATTTTTGCATCATTGGTACAAAATGGCCGCTGGCAGCCATCTTGAATTTTGGACCACACCTAAAAACACTCGTTCCCGTCCCAGGGTCATAACAAAGGTACACAAGAAGTTTCGTAAAGATCGGTTCATAAATACGACCTCTAGCCCGAGCCATAGCCAATTGTTGACGTATGGACAGATGGACAGATGGACAGACGGACGACGGGCCATGACAATAGCTCAAATTTGACTTCGTCAAAGTTGAGCTAAAAATGTGTAGATTAACTCTTAACCTGCTGAGTACTATAAAGATATTTTTCATCAAATCTAGTCACAACTGCTCTGAAGCAGCCATGACTAGATTTCATGAAAAATTTATCTAAATTTAACCCAAGAAATCACTGGTGCAAAAATCCATGCAATTTACAGGGGGGAAATTTGATTAAATGCACCCAAATTCTTATTTCAGTGGCAAGAAAAATCTTGTCCTGGCAGGAATATCCGCCAGCAGCAACAAAGGAATTAGGCTGCCAAATTTTTTTGTAATGGCAATTTAGCCATTCCAGAAGTAGTTCTAGGTAAACACTATTGTATTCTTACACAAACTTGAACCCTCAGCTTTGATCATCTGTTTTCAATACATATTTTGTGTACATGCTTTATACGTTTTAAAAAATCCGACTTCATTGCTGATTGCTTCAATAAAATTTTGTAATATTATGGGATATACAAGTTAAATGACATGTAAAGCTTACAACTGAGCACACTTACTGCAATCTTCAATTCATACCGGAAAACTGAAGGTTGCAGTCCATTGACTCAGGTCGCAGTAAAGATTATCAGTTGCATGCACTTGGGTGGTAAACGTGGCTCTGAGAGCCACGTTTACTGCCCAAGTGTGCATGACTGGTAATTTTACTGGACCTGAGTCAACGGAGTTTAACACAGTGAAATAAGTTCAATTTAATGTAGTTCTTTCGAGACTCGACTTATTTAGTAGTGAATGGACATTAAATACTGTTCAATTTCATGCAGTTCTTTCCTCGACTTGTCTAGTAGTGCACGGTATTAGAATCAGAATCGACATCGGAATCTGCTGATTGTGAGCTCAAATAACTAGTAATCGGTCATGATCGGCCATTTTTGATAATCGGTTGAACACTAGGTATGGTAAATGGCTTTGTGTTTGAAAGTCTTATCCAATTAACAAGTTTATTCAATTAAGTGATATTCAGTTAAGCACCACTGTATTTTCATAGCCTATGACCCCTCACTTGTGCAAACTCATTTCCATGAGTCACAAGCTATATTTTTTCGGCGAAAATATTTAGATATTGAAGAACTGTTTTCATATATGAGTCATCTGCTATTTGTGTTGGATGTACAGTTTAAGAGAAACAATTACAAGGACATAAGTGTCTGCTCACTTAAATGAAGAGATAAAAGTAATGGAAAGTAAACAAAGATTTCACCTGACCAGACGATGACCCGACATTTTGCCGCAGGACGTTATACAGTGCGACATTTTGCCGTGATGACAAAATGCCACGGTGACAAAAGCCATGGCAACAAAATGCCGCAGTGACAAAATGTTGCAGTGACAAAATGCCATGACGACAAATTGCCGCACGACAAAATGCTGCGAGGAATAATTTTAGCGACAAAATGCCGCAGAGCAGAATTTTGGGAGGTGGGGGCCACATCTGGAAATGAGGTTGATGAGTAAATGGTTTTATTTATTTGGAAAAAGTTTGGCATGTTTTTTTTCATAATAACTAATACCAGGAAGAATCAACAGCTTTAGCAATGATGCACGGTGTATTTACTGAGCAGATTGTTATACAAACACAAGCACTTCCAGGGAAAATTATTTTTTAAAAACATACCCGGTGTATTTAGTGAGTTGATTGTTAAACAAACACAAGCATCTCCAAGGCTAAGGGAAAATTACAAAAAAAAACTTACCGATTGCATAACAACGATTAGAGGTGTGAGAAAGACATTTTTGATGCTACCGATGATAAGCACACATACTATTTTCGTACATCTGCTGCTTGACGTGGCTTTTCGGGCTTTTTTCTTATCTTATATTACCTTTGAAGTTCAAGTTAGAGTATTTAGTATAAATTGGTGCTATCGGTGACAGCCAGCAGTATTTCCATTGTTAACATGTCTGTCAAATACATTCCTTCGCAGAGGAAGAGAAAAGATGGTAGCATTTCATACAAGTTAGCACATTCAGTCTACATTTACGTGAAAGATAGGTCATATCCAGAAAATGATAAGGTAACTTGGAGATGTGAAGTGAGAAATGTCTGTCGTGGTAGGTTAGATATGTTGCGTGGGGAACCTCAGCCAAAAGCAGACCACAGTCATGCACCTGATGAGTCAAGAACAGAAGTCCTGACAGTAAAAGCTTCCATTATAAGCAAGTCACAAAACTCAGTGGAGCCACCCAGATGTATCATTCAAAGTTCAGTTCATGATATTGTTGTGCAAGTTGTTTTCATTTGAGATACAGAATAAAATATAATTTAAAAAGTGTTGTTATTGTTGATTTGGAATTGGTCTACATGGAAGACACCATCACGTCCACTGTTGAATTTGGTCTATAAGGGCTTTGGTCTGAAATTACTTTTTCGCGAGTGCCCTCTTCCAAAAATCAGCTATAATCCCCCCCACCTCCCAAAAAAGTGTCACGAAAATTGTTCCTTGTGGCATTTTGTCGTCGCAGCATTTTGTCATTGCAGCATTTTGTCGCTGCGAAATGTTGTCGGTGCGGCAATTTGTCACTGTGGCAATTTGTTGCTGCAGCAAAATGACCTGCGGCAAAGTGTCATGCTGCATAATGTCATGCGGCAAAATGTCGAGGAACCGACCAGACTTATATGGTATGGATAAGGCTATAACTAAATTTTTGGTCAGGTGGGTTGCACCCTCTGAGATGTTCAAGTCTACACCAAATTTAATTTTTGATATTACAGCCATGTTTGAAGTTGTAAGGAATGCATCAGTTTGTTTGATATACACTTCTATCAAAACAGAACAGATAGTGATAGGATTTCACCTAAATACATACTTAATCCCTTAACTAACATAATGGTCAGTGCTAAATTGCAATCCAAATTTAATTTTTGTTCCATTTATTTATTTATTTATTGGTGTTTAAGGTCACATACTTCTACACAGTGGCTAAACATAACCATAACATGGAGGTAAAGTCAAGTTCAGTCAATCATTTATATCCATATTGCCCATTTTAGAGGACTTCCAAACCATACATTGGTGACTAGGTCCTATTTTAAAAGTAAAACAGACTTTAACAGAGCTTGTTTACCACAGTAAACAAGCACTGGTTCATTTCCCACGGTTACCACGGGGGAATTATTGTTTAATTTTTTCATCAAGAAACATTTGTACAGACCACTCATTATACCCTCGTTAGTACAGCCGGTAAAAATTCCATAGTAAAAAACAAATCTCATATTTATATATTTACTAGTGTTTAACTCCTAAGTGCCTACTTCCAATTTTGGTGAGCGCCTTGTTTTCATTGAACAGATGTTCCAACATAAAGGCTTTCTGTGGTCTTGTTGATGGAAGTTACAGTACCTTAATTAGGGGTGGTTTATGGAGGAGTCTTGGCTGCCTGGTTAAGCAGCCAAGACATCACCAGACACCATTTCTAAGTAAACATGTTAACTTATCAGGGAGCAAAAAGTAAGTTTTAGAATTTTCCAGGCCGTTAACTGGTAGTGAGCTAAATTGTTTTTGAATGTTAGAATTTGTTTACACATCTTTGCCTGGTTACAATTTCTGGGAGCATGCCTTTAGGCATGCTCCCATAAATTGTATCATGGCAAAGACACACACAATGAATAATTTCACTTCAAAGACAATATGAAGTACATCCATAGAATTGCAGATTTTTAATTTGCAGTACCTGCACTTCAGAATAAAGAATAAATGGGGGCTTCTAGCACTCTACCAGTTATTTATTTATTGACTGGAGTTTAAGGTCACGTACTGGTACTTATGCACAATGGCTAATCGTGACTGTGACAGTTTTACGGGTGGAGGAAGCCGGAGTACCCTGAGAGAACCACCGAGCATCAACGGGCAACTGTCAGCTCCTCAACATTCTAACTCTGTTCAAGCTCCACTCAAGCAGGGTTACAGCAGTTGAAGACATGTGCACCATCGACATGCAGTACGCCTTAGTACACAGCGTCATCGTGCCCCCATGTAGGCAGCCAGGATAAGGCGCCTTGCCCAAGAACACAATGCGGGTCATCCCGGACAGGGATCGGACTCAGGACCTCTAGCATAGAAGTCCAACAGTCTACCACTGAGCCACCGCGCTCCCACTCTACCAGTTAAGAATACGTTCAGAATGACAAAAATCTACGACCTGAATCAAATGAACGTTTGGCAAGAATCAAAGTGGATTCTCATTGTCTATCTTGTGAGAATCATTTGTGAAAATCATTTTTGATTCTCAAATAAATTTTGAGTTCTAACTTCTTCAGCTCGACATTGCTGATTTCTTTATTGGTACACACTACACAGATTTAATTACTTTTTGTAATATTATAAATGTTAATGACACTGTAGCTCAACTTGTCAAGACAAAGACATGTACATGTATAGTATGTGACACAGCAATGACAAATATCTAGGTAATGACCTGATAACAAAGGTACATATAAAGTATTGTAACGGTCTGTACATAAATACGGACTGTTGCCTGTAACAAATGTATAGGTAAAGTATTGTAAAGGTGGGTGACAGTCAGATGCTAAACTAGAAAAAATCTTTGAGTCCCAGAGTGGGTCTGACTGAACCCCCAAAATATTTGTTCTCATAGCACAGTGATAACAAAAGCACCCCAAAACACACTTGTTCCTGTCCCAAGGTGAAAACAAAGGTACCCAAGAAGTTTTGTGAAGATCAGTCCATAAATACGAGCTGCATAGAACTTGTGACAAAAAACTGATTGGACCTAATTTCGGTACAAAATGGCCACTGGCAGCCATCTTGAATTTTGGACCGTACCCAGAAACACTCATTCTCATTCCAAGGTGATAACAAAGGTACCCAAGAAGTTTTGTGAAGATCGGTTCATAAATACAGCCTCTACCCTGAGCCGTATTGACTTGTGTGCTTACATTTGTAAGTAGCACTGAATGAATTAAAGTTCATCTAATTTGCATAATTTCTGCACGAAAAAAAACCCCTTACAATATGTGATGTATTCCATGTTACTAAACATACATACAAAAATTTATTCAAATCAGAACTTTCATACAGAAGTTCTGTACAAAAGACTGATTGCACTAATTTTGGTACAAAATGGCTGCTGGTGGCCATCTTGAATTTTGGACCACACCCAAAAACACTCGCTCTCATCCCACGGTGATAACAAAGGTACCGTACCCAAGAAGTTTCGTAAAGACTGGTTCATAAATATGGCCTCTAGTCTGAGCCGTATAGAAGTTGTGCACAAAAAACTGATTAGACCTAATTTCAGTACAAAATGGCCACTGGCAGCCATCTTGAATTTTAGACCGCATCCAGAAACACTCGTTCTCGTCCCAAGGTGATAACAAAGGTACCCAAGACATTTCGTGAAGATCAGTTCATAAATACAGACTCAAGTCTGAGCTGTATTGACATGTGTACTTACTGTGTGTAAGTCGCACTGAAAAAACCAAAGTTCATCTAATTTGCATAATTTCTGCACGAGAAAAAAACCTGTATTATATGTGATGTATCCCATGGTACTAAACATTCACATAAACTAGAGGGAGTATCAGTATCCCGTGGCTCACCAACAGGTGGCCAATGTAAACGGGTGGCTGGAGTAAAAAAAAAAGTTCAAAACCTGCACACAAAAGTCCAAAATTAAAGAAAATAAGCAGCTAAAGGGTTAAATAATATAATAATAACCCCTAAGAAGCATGGAGATATGCTGCAAGGTAAATCTCCACTTGGGAGAAAGGAAAAAAAAACCATCAAAACCTGCACGCAAACATCAAAATAAGTCTAAAATTTGATTCAAAGGGTTAAAATTAAGACAAAATACCCTGGAAAAGAGTTAAATGTTATAGTGAACCACCATAGCAATATGCAGAAACTCTACACTTGGAAGAAAGGAAAAAAAAAAAACCCATGAAAACCTGCACACAAACGTCAAAATAAGTCTAAAAATCTATTGAAAGGGTTAACATTTTTTTAAAAATGCACTGGAAAGATATCAATGTTATAATAACCACCACTGCAATATGCAGTGAGGTCAACCTCACTTGAAATTGTTTTTTTTTATCACAACCTGTACATAAAAGTAAGAAACTGTAAGCCTAAGTCCAAAAGCTGTACATAAAAGTCCAAAATTGAAGTAATTCAGCAGGAAAAGGGTTAAATAATACAAACATAGCCCTAAGATGCATGTTTACATACAATAGAAAGCATGGACATATGCTGCAAGGTAAATCTCCACTTGGAAGAAAGGAAAAAAAAACATCAAAACCTGCACGCAAACATCAAAATAAGTCTAAAATTTGATTCAAAGGGTTAAAATTAAGACAAAATACCCTGGAAAAGAGTTAAATGTTATAGTGAACCACCATAGCAATATGCAGAAACTCTACACTTGGAAGAAAGGAAAAAAAAAAAACCCATGAAAACCTGCACACAAACGTCAAAATAAGTCTAAAAATCTATTGAAAGGGTTAACATTTTTTTAAAAATGCACTGGAAAGATATCAATGTTATAATAACCACCACTGCAATATGCAGTGAGGTCAACCTCACTTGAAATTGTTTTTTTTTATCACAACCTGTACATAAAAGTAAGAAACTGTAAGCCTAAGTCCAAAAGCTGTACATAAAAGTCCAAAATTGAAGTAATTCAGCAGGAAAAGGGTTAAATAATACAAACATAGCCCTAAGATGCATGTTTACATACAATAGAAAGCATGGACATATGCTGCAAGGTAAATCTCCACTTGGAAGAAAGGAAAAAAAAACATCAAAACCTGCACGCAAACATCAAAATAAGTCTAAAATTTGATTCAAAGGGTTAAAATTAAGACAAAATACCCTGGAAAAGAGTTAAATGTTATAGTGAACCACCATAGCAATATGCAGAAACTCTACACTTGGAAGAAAGGAAAAAAAAAAAACCCATGAAAACCTGCACACAAACGTCAAAATAAGTCTAAAAATCTATTCATAGGGTTACAAAAATTTTAAAAATGCACTGGAAAGATATCAATGTTATAATAACCACCACTGCAATATGCATGCAGTGAGGTCAACATCGCTTGAAATTGTTTTTTTTTTATCACAACCTGTACATAAAAGTAAGAAACTGTAAGCCTAAGTCCAAAAGCTGTACATAAAAGTCCAAAATTGAAGTAATTCAGCAGGAAAAGGGTTAAATAATACAAACATAGCCCTAAGATGCATGTATACATACAATAGAAAGCATGGACATATGCTGCAAGGTAAATCTCCACTTGGAAGAAAGGAAAAAAAAAACATCAAAACCTGCACGCAAACATCAAAATAAGTCTAAAATTTGATTCAAAGGGTTAAAATTAAGACAAAATACCCTGGAAAAGAGTTAAATGTTATAGTGAACCACCATAGCAATATGCAGAAACTCTACACTTGGAAGGAAGGAAAAAAAAAAAAACCCATGAAAACCTGCACGCAAACGTCAAAATAAGTCTAAAAATCTATTCAAGGGGTTAAAAAATTTTTAAAAATGCACTGGAAAGATATCAATGTTATAATAACCACCACTGCAATATGCAGTGAGGTCAACCTCACTTGAAATTGTTTTTTTTTATCACAACCTGTACATAAAAGTAAGAAGCTGTAAGCCTAAGTCCGAAAGCTGTACATAAAAGTCCAAAATTGAAGTAATTCAGCAGGAAAAGGGTTAAATAATACAAACATAGCCCTAAGATGCATGTTTACATATAATAGAAAGCATGGACATATGCTGCAAGGTAAATCTCCACTTGAAAGAAAGGAAAAAAAAAACATCAAAACCTGCACGCAAACATCAAAATAAGTCTAAAATTTGATTCAAAGGGTTAAAATTACGACAAAATACCCTGGAAAAGAGTTAAATGTTATAGTGAACCACTACAGCAATATGCTGAAACTAAAAAAAAATTTGAAAAGCCAAAAAATCAAAACCTGTACACAAAAGTTCAAAATATTTGAGAGCCGACGCCGACATGAGGGCTATGCCATAGGCTCACACAACTAACGTTGGTGAGCCAAAAATGAAGTAATTCAGCAGGAAAAGGGTTAAATAATACAAACATAGCCCTAAGATGCATGTTTACATACAATAGAAAGCATGGACATATGCTGCAAGGTAAATTTCCACTTGGAAGAAAGGAAAAAAAAAACATCAAAACCTGCACGCAAACATCAAAATAAGTCTAAAATTTGATTCAAAAGGTTAAAATTAAGACAAAATACCCTGGAAAAGAGTTAAATGTTATAGTGAACCACCATAGCAATATGCAGAAACTCTACACTTGGAAGAAAGGAAAAAAAAAAAAAAACATGAAAACCTGCACGCAAACGTCAAAATAAGTCTAAAAATCTATTGAAGGGGTTAAAAACTTTTTAAAAATGTACTGGAAAGATATCAATGTTATAATAACCACCACTGCAATATGCAGTGAGGTCAACCTCACTTGAAATTGTTTTTTTTTATCACAACCTGCACATAAAAGTAAGAAGCTGTAAACCTAAGTCCAAAAGCTGTACATAAAAGTCCAAAATTGAAGTAATTCAGCAGGAAAAGGGTTAAATAATACAAACATAGCCCTAAGATGCATGTTTACATACAATAGAAAGCATGGACATATGCTGCAAGGTAAATCTCCACTTGAAAGAAAGGAAAAAAAAAACATCAAAACCTGCACGCAAACATCAAAATAAGTCTAAAATTTGATTCAAAGGGTTAAAATTACGACAAAATACCCTGGAAAAGAGTTAAATGTTATAGTGAACCACTACAGCAATATGCTGAAACTAAAAAAAAATTTGAAAAGCCAAAAAATCAAAACCTGTACACAAAAGTTCAAAATATTTGAGAGCGGACGCCGACACCGACGCTGACGCCGACGCCGACATGAGGGCTATGCCATAGGCTCACACAACTAACGTTGGTGAGCCAAAAATGAAGTAATTCAGCAGGAAAAGGGTTAAATAATACAAACATAGCCCTAAGATGCATGTTTACATACAATAGAAAGCATGGACATATGCTGCAAGGTAAATTTCAACTTGGAAGAAAGGAAAAAAAAAACATCAAAACCTGCACGCAAACATCAAAATAAGTCTAAAATTTGATTCAAAAGGTTAAAATTAAGACAAAATACCCTGGGAAAGAGTTAAATGTTATAGTGAACCACCATAGCAATATGCAGAAACTCTACACTTGGAAGAAAGGAAAAAAAAAAAAAACCATGAAAACCTGCACGCAAACGTCAAAATAAGTCTAAAAATCTATTCAAGGGGTTAAAAACTTTTTAAAAATGTACTGGAAAGATATCAATGTTATAATAACCACCACTGCAATATGCAGTGAGGTCAACCTCACTTGAAATTGTTTTTTTTTATCACAACCTGCACATAAAAGTAAGAAGCTGTAAACCTAAGTCCAAAAGCTGTACATAAAAGTCCAAAATTGAAGTAATTCAGCAGGAAAAGGGTTAAATAATACAAACATAGCCCTAAGATGCATGTTTACATACAATAGAAAGCATGGACATATGCTGCAAGGTAAATCTCCACTTGAAAAAAAGGAAAAAAAAAACATCAAAACCTGCACGCAAACATCAAAATAAGTCTAAAATTTGATTCAAAGGGTTAAAATTACGATAAAATACCCTGGAAAAGAGTTAAATGTTATAGTGAACCACTATAGCAATATGCTGAAACTAAAAAAAAATGTGAAAAGCCAAAAACTCAAAACCTGTACACAAAAGTTCAAAATATTTGAGAGCGGACGCCGACGCTGACGCCGACGCCGACATGAGGGCTATGCCATAGGCTCACACAACTAACGTTGGTGAGCCAAAAATTATTCAAATCAGTGCTTTCATATGGAAGTTCTGTGCAAAAATCTGATTGCACCTAATTTTGTACAAAATGGCTGCCATCGGCCATCTTGAATTTTGGACCGGACCCAAAAATACTTGTTCTCGTCCCACGGTGATACCAAAGGTACCCAAGAAGTTTCGTAAAGATCGGTTCATAAATACGGCCTCTAGCCCGAGCCGTATTGGCATTTGCACTTACAGTGCTGAAAGTAACACCAAAAAACATCAAAATTAGTCTAATTTGCACAATTTACACATGAGAAAAAAACCTGTATTATATGTGATGTATCCCATGCTACTAAACATTCATACAAAAAATTATTCAAATCAGAGCTTTCATATGGAAGTTCTGTACAAAAAACAGATTTCTGCATCGTCGGTACAAAATGGCGGCTGGCAGCCATCTTGAATTTCAGACCGCACCCAAAAACACTCATTCTCGTCCCACGGTCATAACAAAGGTACCCAAGAAGTTTCGTAAAGATCGGTTCATAAATACGGCCTCTAGCCCAAGCCGTATCCAATTGTTGACGTACGGACAGACGGACGACGGGCCATGACAAAAGCTCAAATTTGGCTTCGCCAAAGTTGAGCTAAAAAGGAAAAAAACAGAAAATAAGTTTAAAATTTACTGTCCAAGAAATCTACTTACCAGTGGATGATCATTTGAAGTTAACAAATCTGATTTTCACCTGTCAAAGATGACTGGATGTGTTGTTCTCCTGAGCCCTGGAAAGCTGTATTTTCTTACCAAACTAAAACCAAAAATATAGAAACCAAAAGAAAATATTAAAACCACTCAGCTCTAGTCAGCTGTAATAAACCATTCACCATTTCAAAACTCAATAATTTAATTTTTTTCTAAGATATCCAAATTATCTGCAGATGATTGGTCAGGATAAGTTTTTCATAACTCAATGTTTGCTTTTTCTATTGTATAAATTTTTTTGCTTTTCCCAGCCCATCTGTTAAAAAAACTGCTGTCATGTCTAATGGTAAAATTAAACTGCAATTGTGCCAGAAGTGAGAAATCATTGCATTTCACCCACTTGTTTTCCCAAAACAATCATTTGTAATTGTCCACGAAAAGTGGACTGATTAGGGCTGAAACGGCTGGCTCATTTTCGTAACCAACTAACTGAGAGCTATAACAATATCTGGTTATCCGTGGCCATTATTTCACCAAATATGGGATCAAAACTATAGGAATTGGAAAGCAGTATTCTCAAACTATTCCGTAGTGTGTATACAAACGAACGTTGTTGAGTACTTGACAACGTCCGTTTGTATACACACTATGGAATAATTTCTGCGATTACTCATTACTCATGGAAACTGCCGATCATTAACAAAGTCTTGAATGTCAAAGTCGATTATTTCTCAATATACACAACGCGGCTTTGATGTGTAATTTTTCACAAAGGAGAAGCAGCAGATTTACTACATTTTAAACATGGAATGACGATCACTATCGATAATTAGGATAACCAGTTGATGGTTTTCTAATCGGTTAGGTAGTTAACTGGTTTCAAACTGATTATCCGGTTAACCATTTCAGTACTAGGATTGATGCCAAACTTTGCAAGGCTACATTCATAATAAACAGCTGCGCCATGAGCACATGATACGCCTGTTATTAATTACAAGAGGGAACCACAAAATATGAGTATGGATGTGTACTTGTCACGTTACATATACTTGCCACCAAAAAATCATGAAAATTGCCCAAAGTCCAACATGCGGAAAATTGCCTATATTTTGATGAATAAAGTCCCATAACTCTGGAATGACAAATCGGACAGCGACACAAATTGAAAGGGAGATTCCTTCTATCAACATATACTTACAACCAAAAAATCATGAAAATTGCTCTAAGCATTTTCAAGTTATTGTTCGACATGGGAAAAATAAAGTCCCATAACTCTGGAATGACTAATTGAACAGAGACACCAACCGAAAGGGAGCTTCCTTCCATCAACATAAACCACCTACCAAAAAATCGTGAAACTCTCTCGAAGCGTTCTCGAGTTATCATACGTGTAAAAAATCAACAATTTTCTAAGTAATAAAGTCCCATAACTCTGGAATGACTAATCGAACGGCAACACTAAACGAAAGGGAGCTTCCCTCCATCGATATACACCACCTACCCAAAAATCATGAAAATCTCTCAAAGCGTTCTCGAGTTATCGTACGTCTAAAAAATCAACAAATTTCTAAGTAATCAAGTCCCATAACTCTGGAATGACTAATCGAACGGTGACAATAAACGAAAGGGAGCTTCCCTCCATCGATATACACCACCTACCCCAAAATCATGAAAATCTCTCAAACCGTTCTTGTGTTATCGTACGACATGTGACCGGACGGACAGACGGATGGACAGACGGACAGCGGTATACCATAATACGACCCGTTTTTTTCAAAACGGGCGTATAATAATAGTAAAACTGATAACTAAGGTAGTCACATGGATTATTCACACTAGTTGTCCCCTGATGTAATTGAGATTTCATGAATTAGCCGATGTTGAAAACAACAAGAGGCCCCAAGGGGCCTGAGGGCGCTCACCTGACATGGTAGCCTAAATATCAACCCAGAGAATTGATTTCAACAAGTTGCATCTGCTCCTCTTAAGAAAAAACCAAATATCCAAAGATTCTGACCAGTGGATCTAAAAAAAAAAGAAGATTTTTAAAGAATATTCCACATATTGAACTAAGTTATAATTTGGGCTCCCACAGGGAGCCCATATATGAACCAAGGGACTTGGCTTTAACAAACTTGAATCTCACCTAAGGATGCTGCACACCAAATATCAAAACATTCCAACTGCTGGATCTGAAGAAGAAGATTTTTAAAGAAAATTCCTCATTTTGAACTAAGTTATAATTCAGGCTACCACAGTGAGCCCAAATATGAACCCAGGGACTTGGCTTGAACAAACTTGAATCTCACCCCCCTAAGCATGGTGCATACCCAATATCAAAAGATTCTGCCTGCTGGATCTTCAGAAGAAGATTTTCAAAGAAATTTGCCTGAAATACACTAAGTTCGAATTCAAGCTTCTATAGTGAAGAAGAAGATTTTTTAAGAAATTTGCCTGAAATGCACTAAGTTCGGATTCGGGCTTCTATAGTGAGCCCAAATATGAATCCAGGAGGCCAATTTGAACAAACTTGAATCAGATCCACCCCACAATGTTGCATACCAAATATCAAAAGATTCTGCCTGCTCGATCTGGAGAAGAAGATTTTTTAAGAAATTTGCCTGAAATGCACTAAGTTCGAAGTCAAGCTTCTATACTGAGCCCAAATATAAACCCAGGGGGCCAATTTGAACAAACCTGAATCAGATCCACCCCACAATGTTGCATACCAAATATCAAAAGATTCTGCCTGCTCGATCTGGAGAAGAAGATTTTTTAAGAAATTTGCCTGAAATGCACTAAGTTCGAATTCGGGCTTCTATAGTGAGCCCAAATATGAATCCAGGGGGCCAATTTGAACAAACTTGAATCAGATCCACCCCACAATGTTGCATACCAAATATCAAAAGATTCTGCCTGCTGAATCTGGAGAAGAAGATTTTTTAAGGAATTTGCCTGAAATGCACTAAGTCCGAATTCGAGCCTCTACACTGAGCCCAAATATAAACCCAGGGGGCCGATTTGAACAAACTTGAATCAGATCCACCCCACAATGTTGCATACCAAATATCAAAAGATTCTGCCTGCTCGATCTGGAGAAGAAGATTTTTTAAGAAATTTGCCTGAAATGCACTAAGTTCGAATTCGGGCTTCTATAGTGAGCCCAAATGTGAATCCAGGGGGCCAATTTGAACAAACTGGAATCAGATCCAGCCCACAATGTTGCATACCAAATATCAAAAGATTCTGCCTGCTCAATCTGGAGAAGAAGATTTTTTAAGAAATTTGCCTGAAATGCACTAAGTTCGAATTCGAGCTTCTATACTGAGCCCAAATATGAATCCAGGGGGCCGATTTGAACAAACTTGAATCAGATCCACGCCACAATGTTGCATACCAAATATCAAAAGATTCTGCCTGCTGGATCTGGAGAAGAAGATTTTTTAAGAAATTTGCCTGAAATGCACTAAGTTCGAATTCGAGCTTCTATACTGAGCCCAAATATAAACCCAGGGGGACGATTTAAACAAACTTGAATTAGATCCACCCCACAATGTTGCATGCCAAATATCAAAAGATTCTGCCTGCTTGATCTGGAGAAGAAGATTTTTTAATCTTTTTCCCATTGCCTACAGTGTTAAAGAGTGCTGACTCAGCACCTTTTCAAAGTCTTGAAAAAAGTACCTTGTGATCAAACCAATAGGGATTTTTTTTAACCATTCTATTCTACTGGATAAAAGTAAGCCTTATACAAAATAAGAATTCTCTGTGCCGTGTAGTTTTGGAGATGTGGCAGTTTTAAGGTTTTTCCTATTTTTAGCTCCCAAGGGGCAATGAGAACAATTTTTTTTTGCATCAATCAACTACTTATGACCCATTATCATCTCATATCAGATTTGGTTCAAATCGACCTGACGGTTCTGAAAATAGAAATTTTTGGCATGGCCAAAATTTTTGCCCCTCCCATAACGAAGGCAAATAATGCCCGACAAACTTCTCTTGAACAAATTTGATTCTAAACCTCAAAAGGACTCTGTATACCACATACCAAGCCTCTGCTACTGGTGGTTCATCAGAAGATTTTCAAAAAATTTGGCCATTTTTCCTCCCACACCTCTGCTCAATATGAGCCGAAACCATTTTGGATAAAAATCAAAATGCCCCTATATAACCACTACTTACATGAAATTTAATTAAAATGTGGCCAGTGGTTTAGGAGAAAGAGGCTCAAACACCACCTTCGTGCAGGACGATGGACGCCGGATGGACGACGGACGAAGAGTGATAAGAAAAGCTCACCCTGACTTTCAGTCAGGTGAGCTAATAAAACTTGTTCGACCAAAAGCTTATCCAACTGATAATTCAAAGTCCTTAATATACATCATCATTTGACATTTCCATGGTATAAATGACAGAAACTTTGGCTGCCTTGCAGCACATTACAGAAAAAGCAACTACTCTTTAATTTAATTAAAAAAATTTAAATGAATTATCTGTAGCTTTATCTGAGAATGAATGTGGGATGGGAGTGTGAAGTTCTGTATGAACTTCACACTCCCAATTAACAAGAATTTATTGGAAACTGCTGAAATTTTGAGTGAACATTTCATTATAGCTTATTGAATATTGTTTCTGCAGACACAAACTTGGACACATTAATGCCAGCTGGAAAGTTTCTTCATCACTGGATTACTAGATTCTAATTAACTTTATTTCGGACTAATTAATAGGCATTTCGGTTTTTATTTTTCTGTAAACCAAATACATGTAGTGTAAAAGATATTGTATCATTTTCTTCTCATATTATTTTTTTTATATCAAATTTCAGAACAGTTATGTTCAAGTTATTGTTGCTGATTCTGAAATTTCTTTCTATTACCATTATTTGTAGTGTATAATTGTGGCATCTAGCCCAGAAAAACTGTTAGAAACTTAGGTAATTTCTCACTATTTTCGAGCTTATTTTCGTGACAAAACAACTAAGTCCAAAATCTCTGAATACTAGCCCACCTTAGATTTCCCACCAAAGTGGGCTGGTATGCCACAAGATGCCACGTGAGTTTTTTAAGTCAGAAATCAGATGAAATATTGAATTGCTGATAGAGACTACAAGGATCTCTCCCATCACTGCGATAGAATCTCTGCGATAGGGCGATATAAAAAGCTTAGAAAATCTCCAGGATCATCTCGTTCTGGCCCAGTTGAGAACTCATCAAATTCCCCACAGGATAGCAGTGGAGATACATGAAAGTTTGCGAAGCCTTTTTAGCGAAACGATGGATTTGCAAAAAATCCCTTGAAACCGTTTCACCTAACATAAATCTCAATGTGAAAATGTATCAAGTGCATTAATAATTTACCTTGATTATCTGTCAGATGTAATTTTCTGATCTTCCCATTTATGTTCAGGTGTTAAATTAATGGGAGGATTTTGAAACAAGCCAGAAAATAAGCGGACTGTCATCTGCAGAATGAGGTTCCCAGAGGATGAATTTGGTGATGGTACCCTGCATAGCAGGGTAGCATCAGGGTTCGACACTAACCCACGTCCGACCGACATTGTCTAGTAGATTTTGGTCCTGTCGTGCTGTTTCTCTGTCAAACTTGCCCGACTGGTCATCCTCATTTTTCTAGGGCAATAACTGATTAATTGAAAATGATTTTGTTATTGCAACAAGACCGAATGAGATAGAGTCGGATTGGCACACAAATATAATATATTTGTGTGCCGATCTGACTCTATCTCCTTCTATTATCATGTCGAAACATACTGTGATGATAATATCATCGAGTTATCTCCTGTCGCAACTGTGAAGAAGGGATCTACTCGAGTCGACTCGTATCTGCATCGTGCTGAATGAAACACGGAAACTTGTGACGTCATGACTCATAGCTTATAATTACCTGTTGCAAATAGAAAATTTGTTATGCAGAGAATGAAAGACAGCGTCGTAGGTGTGTCCAATATGTCAATCAGAGTGACGTCATCAAGTTTCAACTGTGTCAGTGTGACTGTCAGAGTGTGTGGGAAATTCCATTTTGAATCTGGAATATACTGTGAATTATCGTGATTTCTTGTGTGCAAATGGATTACAATATATTACAACTTACGAGACGCGCTTTTGGGGGGGGGAGGGCACTATACATCAGGAAATGGACGTGAAATGATAGTAACTACATGTATCGTTTCACGCTCATTTTCTGATGTTATATGTCGCACGCCCCACAAAATGTGTGCGCCTAAGTCCCAAAAGCAGCGAGCAACTAAATGCGCACCTGGGTTTTTCAAAATCGAAGGACTGTACCAGTAAGCAAAGTTGAGTTTACCGATAGTTTATAATAAAAATAAATTGTGGTTCGATTGCAAAAGTTAAACGAATGTACGATATAATTTTTTTACTGTCGCCGGTCGTGTCCCCATTTTTCTCTAATTCCGTGGACTGGGTCACGGCAAGTACAAATCAGGTCCGGGCTAGTCATTTTTGAAGCGACTAGACCGACGTGTCGGGGGCATAAAAACGTTAATGTCGAACCCTGAGCATCACTAAATTTACCCTCTGTGAGCCTCAATCTGAATCAAGGTCTCAAGCCTAAACAAAAAGAGTTATCCAGAGGATAAATTGGCCCACTGTTAGGGATAGCATCAGCAAATTCACCCTCAAGGGACCTCATTCTGCAGATGACAGATTGCTTATTTTCAGGCTTGTTTTGAAAAATTGTAAGAAACCAACATCTTATTTTCCCTGCTTGGTAATGTAGAGATATTCACGTCACTAGATTTAAACACAGAGGAATAAAACATCGCTATAAAAAGACATACGAGATGAGAGAACCTATCCCAAAACAGGATGTTTCAAGCTTTTAATTATAAAAGGTAAGAATAATATGAGATCCTTTCATTCATATAATAAATGAAAGAAATTTATTTAATGAGCTGTAAAGTACGTTCATGTGAAACTTTCTTAATTCACAAACCTAGAAAATTTAATGAAGTGAAAATTGAATTGCACATCTTTCTCATGGCAAGCATTTAATATTTAGTGTTATATAGAATAAAACATGTTAGTTATCTCTGCCAAAAAACGAAATTGCATTATTAACCCTCTTCAGATGTGAAATGTTAAATCTAATAGGTGTTTCAGATATATTATTTTTTAAGGGTCTTTTCTTTTAATAATTCTTGGGTTGCTCTCACATACATTAAATTAGGAAAAAAAAAAAATCAAAATAATATTTAATTATTTATCAAAAAAAAACAAAAACCCCAAACTACTAATTGAAAAAAACACCATAAAATATTAAGCATGTCATTTTTATAGACCAGCGATTCTAAGGAGAAAGTGTAGAATATGAAAGGAGATCTTCTGCATGAGAAGTTTCTCAGAGATATCCTCTACAATCTCGCAGATTTAAATATTCCTACAGCGATAAGCAAAAGATGCCTGGATTGCATGTCCGATGGATGGATCAAAAAATGAAAAAAAAACAAAAAGGAGAGGAGCATCACAAATTTCTCATGTAAGAAAGTGTTGAAGGAAAGATGCTCCTGTTGCAAGTTCGGATGGGACTGTGGTCACATCTGAAAGAGTCCACACTATGAACATGCAATTGTCAATTTGTTTTATGCCGGGATTAAATATAGTCAGCAAGCGCAATGTGATGAGAATTTGGATGGACGTGGACATGGTCATGCATATTGGAGAACCGAGACACACTGAATTTGAATGTCAGACTTTTCGAATGTGATTGAGTTATCTCACAACAAAAAGTTGAGGGCATATTTTGGAATTGTTATTTTGGCGAATTTGCGACAACATCCAAATTCATCAGAAAGAAAAAAAATTGATATCATAATCATTTATTTATGAAATAAGAGAAATTGAACATTTTATATATTTATTTATTTTTTCACAAAGTCATATCTTTTATTAGTATGCAAGCTGTCACTCTCCCCTCTTCATTTTTATATAAATGCCCATGCCTACTTTTATTAATTTTTTCACTTTTTTTTTCAGACTCATGAACAATTCTGTGTAAGAAAAATCGATAGAAAAATTCAGGAAAAGGACCAATATTCGTCTCATCACATTGGAGAGACAGGCTAGAAAATACGTTTACTAAAATATTTTAACTACAAACACTGAACCACCTTCCAGGCTTGGCAATTTCAGGAGAGCGATTTTTTAGCTCTCCTTACTGCCCTCCTGAAAGAATTAAGGAGAGCAAAAAATTGCCCTCCTAAATATTTTGGTCTGGGATGATTGAGATTACATGTATTATGCTCACATTAAATTTTTGTTGTAAAGCAAAAATGTAATGTAACTTCAAAGTCACATAACATCACGTAATTTCGTTTTGAAAGTGGTTTTGTGGTAAAAGGTAATGGCTGCAACCATACCCAAACACAGTTGCAATCATTTGAAGCAAAATGGGTCACAGCAATATTTTTTTTTTCTGTCAGTTTCAAGTTCAACAACTGACATCACAGTCTGAGGGGTAATTATTCAAGGAATACTGACACTATAATATACTACCATTACTACTATCCTGTCACTTGAAGCACTTGCACCAGGATGTGACTGTAGATTCAAGCAGACCTGTTGTCCAAGAAAGTCATATGCCTACTACTACCACCTTCAACCCCCCTTGGGGGGGGGGGGGGGGGGTTGAAGGTGGTAGTGGTAGGTGTATGATTTTCTTGGACAACAGGTCTGGGTACACACACAGGTCTTGTCAAGTGTGTGTTCGGTTGTTGAGTGAGACATCTAGATGTCTAAGAGATTTCGCTTTACCTTAGTAAAGTTAATAAAATCACTGATGTAGTCTGTTGGTTTCAGTTTCAATGAGTTCGTTCAACTGGATACTTAAAATGCTGTGTAAAGCTAATTGCTCTCCTAAGCTGATTGAGGAGAGCGATTTTTTGCCCTCCTGCATTTTTCAGAATGCCAGGCCTGACCTTCGACAACAATCTGGTGGCCATGCACATGAAAAAGACACGCCTGACATTCGAAAAACTGTCTTATTTGGGAACATGCATCTTAGAAATCAGCAAGTAGTTAATGCATCGATTTCATTAGATATAAAATCAAGACGTAATACAATTCCAAAGTCAAACTGTTGTTCACCAATATGGATATTCTAACTTACGAGATAGGGACCGAAGATTTTTACCAGGACATATCTACAGATGTTGGTACGTGCTTCGGCACGAACAACTATCCCAACATTCTGTTGGGTGCGAATAAGAAAGTGGTGGGGAAATTCAAAGACAAGGTGGGAGGAAGACAGATCACAGAATTTGTGGGTTTGAAGTCGAAACTGTATGCTTACCTCTAACAAGTAGATGGAAAGACAATCAAGAAATGCAAAGGTGTCAAAAGAAACATTGTGGATAACAACATCACTTTCGAATTTTATAAAGAGTGTCTGTTTGCAAATCAATCATTTCACAAATTGATGAACATGTTTCAAAGAGACAAGCACTCTACGTGGAAATAATCAATAAAATTGCCTTATCGGCCAGTGGTGACAAAAGAATTATACATTCGGATGGAATAAACACATAAGCTCATGGTCATTTTGTACGAAGTCAATGATTCCTCAAAATCAAGATGGATAAGGTCAAAGAAAAAACTGTTCTGATTTGGGTTACCCAACCGACCCTATTTCAAGCATGCGACTCCAAAAATTTTATTGGCCTTTCAAAAATCGCGATATTTATCTGGCACCAAAAACCTGAAAACGTCACTAAATCGGTACAGATTTTACCGAGTATGTTTCTCGGTTGAAATGGAACCAGGTCATTTTAGCAATTTTAATTTGTCGTATTGCCGATTTTCATCTGAATGATTCAACAATCTTGGCTTTAATAAAAAGGAAATCAAAATTTTATAGTAAATTTCCTTTCTTATTATACCTACCACAATTGTTTACTTCAGGCTTGCACTACAGTGGAAGTCCCTAACTTGGATAAAATACTCTCTATTTTTGTCTTTCCCAAGCAATTTGGGAAAGAAAAGTGGTGCAAAAGCACCAATAAAAAATAAGCCAAAACTGGGTCGAGTGCAACCAGCGCAGACCCAGTACGGGACACTCTCTCCCAAGTACAACTCCACGACTTCCGTTGCCAGTGTGCATATACCGTCTCTAAAGACTCATTCTTCTTGAATCCGTCAATGTTAGAGTTATGTGATCAGCGGGGAGGAAAGATTCTTTACCCATAAAGAAGATGGGAGGGCCTCCATGTAAACAATTGTGGTAGGTATCATAAGGAAGGAAATTTACTATAAAATTTAGATTTCTTATCAACCTACTCACAATGGTTTACTTCAGGCTGAATAGACAAAAGGCCGGAGGGAATCACATAACCAACCCACACATAACCCCAGTGCACTGGAACCGTGAAGCAGAAGGAAGAGGTCCCGAGGCTTATCAACCATAACGTCGCAATCATTGGTAAAGGACAATGAAAGGAGACATATGGGCCTGTGTGACACACAGACTGAAAAAGGGCAGTAACAGCACAAGGCTGAAACTGACCTTCAAGAAGCCTAATGGCTATGGCAGGCAACAGTCTGAGCAGAAGAAAGAGGACCCAGGGCAAAAAGGTCCTCCGACTGCTCCTGCAACTGGCGCAAATAAAAGGTGGAGAAAGTAGGAGCATTTCTCCAGTAGGCTGCCTGCATAACATCCGACAACTTGACGGAGTTAGAATAAGCCCAAGAGGTGGACAGTGCCCGCACCTCGTGGGCAGAAATACGATTGGTAATACAATCGCCAGCTGCTAAATGACCGTAAGCCGTACGAATAGCAAGACAAATCCATCGAGAAATGGATTGAGGAGAGATCTTCTGTCGACCCGGAATAAGAAACAGAAAAAAACATTTCCTGCTTTTCAGTATGAAGCGTGTCCGATCGAGATAAATGCGAATAGCACAGACCGGACAGAGCAAAGGGCGATTACCCTCAACAGAAGGAAGAGACCTGATACAGATAGGAGGAGGAGTAGTATCTGGTAACTGATTCTTGGCCAAAAAGGAGAAATCAGTGGTAAAAGTAACACTGCTGGGAGAGCTCCTAAAAAAGGCCGGGTCAACCGAAAGGGCGTGAAGCTCACTAACCCGTCTGGCCGAAGCAAATGCCATCAGAAAAGCCGTCTTATATGTGAGAAAATGCATATCCACCTGGGATAAAGGTTCGAACCCCCCCCCCCCCCCCCCCCGCCCCCACAGGCAAAGCAGCACCCACGAAAGTTTCCATCATGGAGTAAGCTGCAAAGTCCGAGGCCTTTTCAAAGAAAAGTGCCGAACAAGCTTGGAGGGGTAAGGATTAGTGCCGATACGACGCTTCCCCACATGAGAAAAAGTCTCTGAAAGCATGGACCTGTAACCCTTGATGGTAACAGGCTGGAGACCCCGAGAATCAAACAGATATACCAGAAACTCCGCAATCTGTGAAATCGAAGGATTGGCATAATCAACAGAGTGATCAGCACACCATCGACAGAAGACCTTCCATTTAGCTGCAGAAGCTAAACCAGTGGAGTGCCTCCTTGAAGAAGAAATGAACTCCACTGCTCGTCTCGAAAAACCTCTACGGAGGAGACAGGACCTGACAAAAGATATGCGTGAAGGCACAACGAAGTCGGGTCGACGTGAAACCTCCTTGGGCGACCTTGACAAAGAAGGTCGCGACGCAGCGGGAGACGTGCCGGAACCGCCGCCATCAGCGAGCGGAGCTGATTGATCCACACCCGCTGAGGCGACAGGGGAGCGATCAGAATGATTCGACAACTGCAGGTTCGAATTTTGGCGAGAATCTGAGGAAGAATCGGAACCGGCGGGAAGGCGTAGCCGACTAGACCGTTCCAATCGAGTGACAGAGTGTCCACGGCAAAAGCCAGAGGATCTGGACACGGGGACACGAAAGTGTCCACCTGATGGTTCCAACGAGTCGCAAAGAGGTCGATGTGGGGACGTCCCCAGAGATCGCAAAGCGACTGGAACACTGCCCTGTGAAGCATCCACTCGGTGGAAATAACCCTGCCCTGTCGGGACAGGGAGTCGGCTAGAACGTTCAGACGACCGGGAATGTGACGAACAACCACTCCGGCGTGAACATCCTGAGCGAGCAGTAGAAGATCCCGAGCTAATTCGTACATCGGAACCGAGTGCGTGCCACCCTGGTTCCAAATGTAAGCAACCACTGTCGAATTGTCAGATAGCAGAAGGACCTGACGATTCGACAGGTGAGGGATCCACTGCCTGAAACTCAGAAGAAGAGCAAGAAGCTCCTTCTGGTTGATGTGTAGAGCTGCTTGATCCTGGTCCCACATCCCGTGTAGGGAAAGACCGAGAGGATCCAACGTCGCACCCCATCCGAGATCGCTGGCATCTGCCGTCAGAACGCGATCGGACGTGAGTAAGTCCAATGGAACACCCTGCGTAATCCACTGAACATCTGTCCGGGGAAGAAGGTGAGGATACAGAGATTCCGGAAACGGAAGCACCTGATCCAGAGAATCTACATTCGGCCTCCAACGACTGAGCAGAAAGTGTTGGAGAGGTCTGACACACAGCCGACCTAGAGGAATGAGATCCGTCACTGAACCGCAGAGACCGATCAGCTGGAGAAAACTCCCGAGCGGTCGCGGACGTGGACTGGGACAGAGTCAGAGCAAAGGCTGAGAGAATCACAGCCTTGGCCTGGGGAACCGCTACCAAATTGAATTTGGTTTGGAAAGACATCCCCAGATGACAAAACGACTGAGAAGGGACCAGGTCCGACTTCTCCTCGTTGACTCTGAATCCTAGCGACACGAGCAAGCTCAACAGAGTGGCGACAACCGACTCCAGTAAGGCAGCATTGGAATGCCTCTGGAGGATATCGTCCAGATATGCCGAAGTAGTCACCCTGGACTGTGTGCGATGGAACGCTATCACATGCGACATCAGTCTGGTGAAGGCCCAAGGAGCCAGGTTGAGGCCGAAAGGCATGGCCTTGAACTGGTAAACTCGCCCCAGAAAAGCGAACCTGAGATACTTCTGGGACGCCGATGCATCGGAACGTGGAAGTAAGCGTCTCGCAGGTCGATGCTGGCTGCGAAATCTCCCTGGTGAATTGATTGGTGGACCGACCTGAAAGTCTCCATGCTGAACTTGGGAGCAATGATAGACTGGTTCAGGATACTCAGATCGATAACTGGTCGGAGTCGGCCGTCCTTCTTCGGCACCAAGAACAGGCGGGAATACAAACCCACTGACTGAATGTCCTTGACGACCTCGATCGCCCCCTTTGCCAGCAGATTGCCAATCTCCGTGGACAAAAGTTCCCGACGTAAAACGTCTGAAGGAACTGTGGTTGGAAGAGGCACCCTTGACAGAGTGGGGTGCCGTCGGAAGGATATTCGCAGCCCGGACCGAACAACATCTAACACCCACGGATCGGATGTGATGGTGGCCCAATGGTCTGCGAACTCTGCTATCCTTCCTCCAACCTGGGACGAGTCGAGGTGAGGACCTTCATTTCGAGCCCCGACGAGGCCCGCGAGAGGAGAAACCACCTCCTCTACTAAATGAAGAATCCTGAGACTTCCCTCGATTCTGCCGACCCTTACCTTTACCCCTTGAGTAAGAAGTAGAGGCAGCGGCAGAAGGACCAGCCTTTTGCTTCACAGAGGAAGCAGAAGGGTACTTGTTAGGCTTGGAACGGCCCTTGCCTCCCCTAGAAGGCTGATCAAGCTGACGAAACAGCAGCTGATCTTTAGAATGACGTAGGACGTCATCCCGGACCGTCGACACAGAACCATGGAAAAGTTGCGGACCTGCCAAAGAAGCAGATCGAAGAGCAGCACGCTGCTCCTCAGGAAGGGATTGGCCTGTGTCCAGCACAGCGTTCCTTCGAACTAATTCCAGATTAGCCGTGTTACAGGCATGCGTGTGAGTAAGGTGCATAAGCGCCTTGGACAGCACACGCAAAGGAGCCTGTACCTCGTCAAACTTATCTGGAGGCAGATAAGCAGCCAAAGCTGAGACGACGTGATCTGAGAGAGAAAGCATGCCAAGCATCTCTCTAGATAAGCCCAACGTGGACTCCAGTCGTCATTGGAATGACAGCAGACTTGGGCTTGGAAAGCCCGAGGGAAGTGGAGTCCTGATCCAGAACCGTCAAAGTCTGGCAGACCGATGGATTGGCGGAATCGAAAGAACGATAATGCACAGGAGGCAAAAAGGTGTCAACCCTGGTGAAGAACGAAGTCTTCAGAGCCTTGGATTTCAGCCTGGAGTCCAATGCTGAAAAAGCTTCAACCACCTGTACCGACTGGCACGGTCGAAGGCGCCCAGAAGCAGGTTGCTCCATAGGCTGTTGGCACGCGATCGATGATCGCGGCCAGCTGACACTGTCGGCTGGTTAGCAGGTTTGAGATCAGGCAGAAACCCAAACACAAAGTCAAGAGCTGCCCCCAAGTCCGAAGACTGCTGGACCTCGACCTCAAGCATGTCGGACTCCTCCCCAGAGTCGGAAGACACATAGCCCATCGTGGGCAAACCAGTCGATGCCTCCCATGGTGTCGGGACACCAGGGGAATCAGAAACCGGCCTGTTTCCAATCCCGGGAGGCGGCGCCATAGGAGGCGCCTGGAAACCACTCATAGCCTCGCTGGAAGCAACAGGAAGGCTCTTAGAAAGAACCTGAGTGAGTAAGGAGAGGGCCTCCCTAAGCTCACTGACCGTACCGACCGGTTCGACAGGGGAGCGAACCGGCAAAGTGGCTTCACCTCTGACCCTCTTAACCAGCGAAGGGTCACGATCCTCCAAAACACCCGACGCGGGACGACGGGCGGCAGCCGAAACATCTGAAGGCAGACGTGTATAGGGGTACAAGGCACCCTGAGGATCAATATGGCGAGAACTCATGAGAGTCACCGCGGACCTCTGTGGGGCAGAAGGTCCAGGCTGCACAAAAGGCGTTGGTCCCCCAAAACTGGTCGTGAGGCCAGAATGAGTAGACGGAAACGCCACGGAGTTCATAGTGTTTCCACTAAGAACATCCGAATCCAAAGACACAACTGTGATGCTCGACGGTGAAGAGACCACAGAGATGGGTTCGGCCGGCAGCCCCTTCCGACTTCGCCGAGTTGAAGTCAGGGAAGGCTGAGGCCGATATCCCACGTCTACAGTACCGGACATTCCTGCAGTCCCCTGCAGCGAAAAGCCGAGGCCGACTGAAACTGAAGACGAAGCAGACGGACCAGCAGTAGTAGTAGATACGTCGGGAGTCGTTGAGGCTGGTGAAATAAAGGAGAGAGCACACCGGCTCGGCTCCGAAGGAGGAGTCACAACCCTAGTGACAGCCTCAGATGTCGACTGGAGGGGAACCGTAGTCCCGGAACCAGGCACCTCTTCACCAGAACACTCAACGGCTCCCGCAGTATCCA
Source organism: Pictodentalium vernedei (assembly GCA_031216915.1). Lineage (NCBI taxonomy): Eukaryota > Metazoa > Mollusca > Scaphopoda > Dentaliida > Dentaliidae > Pictodentalium > Pictodentalium vernedei. The sequence continues at coordinate 715,714,354 of CM062295.1, read as the reverse complement.
CTACAGGAAAAGACTGCACATCCCCCACGGAGGAGGAATAACTCTCACCAGACAAGGTCGGCTCGGGAGGCCCCGAACGACCACGTTCTCCTTTCCAGCGGGAGCGGGAGGCACGGCCATGAGAACGAACGACACGGTTAACTGACGCTCAGAAAGTGGATGACCATGATCCACAGACACCACATGGCCACTCGGCCGAACACCCATTACAGGAGGAACAAGACGAAAGTAAATCGTCCACATGCTTTGGCAGCAGACATTGCCCAAAAGGAATTGTCCTGGGCATGATAGAGGTGAGAGGAGCAGAGAAGGTGAAATCAGAAAACAGAAGAACACCCCCAAAGAAGAGAGAAAGGTGACAGAAACAAAGACCCCCGACGGTCGACCGGGAACCACACAACAGGATGACTACTCTCAAAAGAAAGAAGAAAAACTGTAGGAGTGGTACCCCGCTGACACCTAACTCTAACACAATTAGAAAATTTAGCAAATAAAGCATTAACAATAATTGTGAAATAATATAAGTCCGAACCGCATGGCACACGAAATTCGCACGCGACTCGAGAGAGAACAATTAAATATACATTATGGATATATTATATAAAAGAGAATATAAAAAACACTGTTCCTGAGAATACAAAGGATACACTGATGCACAATGAATCAGGAATCATTAAACATCGAGTTGGAGAAACACTGATAAGCGTGCAAAAACATCTCGACACGAAGCGGATTATAAAAAGAATGAGTCTTTAGAGACGGTATATGCGCACTGGAAACGGAAGTCGTGGAGTTGTACTTGGGAGAGAGCATCCCGTACTGGGTCTGCGCCGGTTGCACTCGACCCAGTTTTGGCTTATTTTTTATTGGTGCTTTTGCACCACTTTTCTTTCCCAAATTGCTTGGGAAAGACAAAAATAGAGAGTATTTTATCCGAGTTAGGGACTTCCACTGTAGTGCAAGCCTGAAGTAAACAATTGTGAGTAGGTTGATAAGAAATGCCCTCATTCGGGTGAAATAAAGAAATTTCAATCTGTTCTCCACGGCCGTCAAATCGGGCCTATGGAACAGGGTGCTTAACTTTGATAACATTTATCATCAAACAATAAATGTTATCAAAGTTAGGCACTCTATTCCATGGGCCCGATTTGGCAGCCATGAATGTCGCCCAAAATAAAATGAAAGTGTCAATGACACTGTAGCTTAACTTGTATGTTTTGTTTGATGAAAAGGATAATGTTTAATGTTTATGAAAGGATTATGAAATAAGACAAAAATTGTGATAATTGGGAATATGTTCATTTTTGTTCCCTGTATGCTATGTTTTTCACAAAAATAATATGAGGTGTACACTGAACTAAAGGGCGGAGTGATGGTTAATATGACCTCACAGTTAATGTATGTGGCCCTCACAGTTAATGTATGTCAACAAAAGTTACCAAGTTACAGTGAAATTATTCCAAAACAAGTCATCCTATCAAGTTACCTTGAAATCATTTCATATATATAGCCTGTAGACTGTGCTAAATGTTTTCAGGCTTCAGGCCTGTGTAGCCATGAGGGTTGACTGATTGCTACTAAAAGGGGACGTCCTCATCTTGACATTAAATCGAGTCATTCTCCTAAGCTACAATGAAATCCCTTCACAAATATGACTTGTAATGTGTACTAAAGTTTTTCGGGTTTTCGGCTGGGGAATGATCACGACCAAAAGGGGACATTATCATCTGGACGTCATCTGGAGTGATCCTACGAAGCTACAATAAAATCCCTTCATAAATATGACCTGTAGACTGTGCTCAAGGTTATCAGGCTTCAGGCACCTGTAGCCATCACAGCTGACCAATCACGACGAAAAGGGAATGTCATCATCTGTGCATTATATGGTGTCAACCTAACAGGTCACAATGGAATCCTTACATAAATACGACCTACAGACTGTGCTAAAGGTTTTTGGGTTTTGGGCTCTGGCAGCCATCATGGCTGAATGATCGCGACCAAAAGAGGACGTTCTCATCTAGACATTATATGAAGTCAACCTACCAAGTAACAATGAAATCCCTTCATAAATATGACCTGTACACTGTGCCAAAGGTTTTTGTGCTTTGGGCTTGGGCAGCCATCATGGTTGAATGATCACTACCAAAAGGGAACATTCTAATCTGGGCATCATTTTGAGGGATCCTAATAAGTTACAATGAAATCCCTTCATAAATATGACCTGTTGACTGTGCTCAATGTTTTTGCACTTTGGACCCCTGAAGCCATCACAGTTGACCAATCACAACCGAAAGGGGATGTCATCACCTAGGTATTATATGGAGTCAACTTCACAAGTTACAATGAAATCCTTCCATATATACGACCTAAAGACTATGCTAAAGGTCTTTGGGCTCGGGCACCCATCAAGGCTGATTGATCGTAACCAAAAGGGGATGTTCTCATCTAGACATTATTTGGAGTCATCCTACCAAGCTACAATGAAATCCCTTCATAATTATGACCTGTTGACTGTTCTAAAGGTTTTCGTGCTTCGGGCCCCTGTAGCCATCACAGTTGCCCAATCGTGTACAGAAGGGGACGTTCTCATCTAGACATTATATGAAGTCAACCTACCAAGTTACAATGAAATCCCTTCATAAATATGACCTGTAGACTGTGCTAAAGGTTTTCAGGCTTCCGGCTCGGGCAGCCATAATGGTTGAATGATCACAAACAAAAGGGGACATTCTCATCTGGGCATCATCTGGAGTGATCCTACGAAGTTACAATGAAATCCCTACATAAATATGATCTATAGACTGTGCACAAGGTTTTCGGGCTTCGGCACATGTAGCTGTCACAGCTGACCAATCATGACCAAAAGGGATGTCATCATCTAGGCATTATATGGAGTCAACCTAACAGGTTACAATGAAATCCTTCCATAAATATGACCTTTTGCCTATGCTAAAGGTTTTTGCTCTGGCAGCCATCAAGGCTGAATGATCGCGATCAAAATGTGATGTTCTTATCTAGACATTATTAGTCATCCTACCAAGTTACAATGAAATCCCTTAATAAATATGACCTCTAGACTGTGCTAAAGGTTTTCGGGCTTCAGGCCCCTGTAGCCATCACAGTTGCCCAATCATGTCCAAAAGGGGACTTTCTCATCTAGACATTGTATGAAGTCAACCCACCAAGTTACAATGAAATTCCTCAATAAATATGACCTGTAGACTGTGCTAAAGGTTTTTCTGGTTTTGGGCTTGGGCAGTCATTACGGTTGGCAGATCATGCCCAAATGGGGAATTTTTTCATCTAGACATCATAAGGAGTCATCCTACTAAGTTACAATGTAATCCCTCCACATTAAACATGACCTGCAGACTGTGCTAAAAGTTTTTGGGTTTCGAGCTTTGGCAGCCATCACGGTTGATTGATCATGCCCAAAAGGGGACGTTCTCATCTAGGCATTATACAGAGGCATCCTACCAAGTTACAATGAAATCCCTTCATAAATACGACCTGTAGACTGTGCTAATGGTTTTCAGGTTTTGGGCTCGGGCAGCCATACCGGTTGCCCGATCGCGACCAAAAGAGGACATTCTCATCTAGACATGACCCCAAACCCGCATATGAAATTTTGTGACGATCAGACAAGAACAGCGGGGTGTAGCCCGTGCTAAAGGAAAATGTGAACAGATGTCACAGACTCACAGACTAACAGACTTCCGCACGCATGATGGCAATAGCTTATCTTGACTATGTCAAGTTAAGCAAAAAATCAAACTCATGTGGAATTTGCCAGAGAGAAGCAAAATTTATTTGACAGGTGTTGACATTCAAAAGAAATTGGGAAAGATTTCTCTAAATTAAAAGAAATGATGTGAAATAGAAGAGTTTAAAGGAAAGATACATTCAGATACAAAGGCCCATCTGGATGAACAAAAAGTTGACATATTAAACAGAGCAGCAGTACTAGCATATGACTATGCCTTAACTCATAAAATGAGTTGTAACGCCACAAATTTTTTGCCCCACAAGAATTCTTTCCAAAGTGGACCTAGACCAACTTCAGAAAAAAACTCATCCTTCCAATCATCCTTCCAATCCTCCAAACTTTTCACCACCCAAATTTAATAAGAAATTTGGTGAAAACAAAGCCTCTAATGCTAGCCCTACACGATTACGACCCAACAGTTCGACTAAAACTTCTAATTATTGTAAGAAACCACGGCATTTACTATCTGATTGCTGGCTGTTAAAAGGAAAAACAACCACCAGAAGTACCCTCCAATAGTGATTGGGAGCTTATTTATCAAATAGTTGTCCCCACTAAATACTGGAATGAAATAATAAGCCTGGCTCATGAAAATCCAATGGCTGGACATTTGGGAGTTAGGAAAACCTACTCTCGTATTCAGCAGTGTTTTTACTGGCCCAAGCTTCGACAGGATGTTGTCGAATTTTGTAAAACCTGCCACACCTGTCAAATTGTAGGAAAACCCAACCAGAAGATTCCTCCTGCTCCCCGTCAACCAATCCCTGCTTTTGAGGAGCCATTTAGTAGAATTATTATTGATTGTGTTGGCTCACTGCCTAGAACAAGATCTGGAAATGAATATCTTCTTACCATCATGTGTGCTTCTACACGATTTCCTGAGGCTATACCTCTAAGAAATATTAAAACTAAGACTATAGTTAAGGCCTTGATAAAATTTTTCACGACTTTCGGTCTACCCAGGTCAGTGCAATCAGACCAACGCTCAATTTTTATGTCAAACATTTTTCAGCAGGTGATGTATGAGCTCAAAATTAAGCAGTACACATCAAGTACCTACCATCCTGAAAGTCAAGGTGCTCTTGAACGCTTTCATCAAACACTGAAGACCATGATAAAGGCCTATAATGAGAAGGATTGGGATGAAGGAATACATCTCCTCTTATTTGAAGTCCGTGAGACTGTACAGGAAACTCTGGGCTTCAGCCCTTTTGAATTAGTGCTTGGACACTCAGTGAGGGGGTCCACTCACTGCTTTGAAGCAGAAATGGCTCGAGGAAGGGCCACCTGAAATTTCTCTTCTGGACTCTGTGTCCACTTTTAAGAAAAAATTGCACCAGGCCAGAGAAATAGCAAATAAACATTTACAGAAAGCCCAGAGTCATTTGAAGACCTGGTATGATAAAAAGGCAAAATTTCGCACCTTTTAACCTGGGGACAAGGTGCTAGTATTATTCCCTTTAAAGGGCAATGCTTACAAGCAAGATATTCAGGCCCTTATATTGTTAAGCACAAGATCAATGATACTGATTATGTTGTTGAGACTCCTGATAGACTCAAAAATACTCAGCTGTGCCATATAAATATGTTGAAAACATATTATGAGAGAGAACCAAGCTCTCTAACAGTCTCAACAGTCACCCACATGGATGAGGTGGAAATTCCTGTGGAGGGTTTTCGGGATATTCATGTAGGTGGTGAAAATGTACCTCTGAAGTTACAGAACTCAGATGTCCTGAGAGATCTACAAAATAAAATGGATTATTTACTGCCTGGCCAAAGAAAAGATTTAGTTGATTTAATTTTCAAGCATCAACACTTATTTTCCGATGTGCCTAGTAGGACATCTGTTATTTTTCATGATGCTGATGTTGGGAGGCAAATCCCATCAGACAGCATACATATAGATTGAACCCTTTCAAAGCTGAGATCATGCGAAAGGAAATACAGTATATGCTGGACAATGATATCATTGAACCTAGCCATAGGAACTGGAGTTCGTCCTGTATACTCGTCCCAAAACCAGACGGGAGTTACCAATTTTGTACGGATTACCAAAAAGTGAACCAAAACAGACAATTATCCAATTCCAAGAATTGATGACTGCATTGACAAACTTAGCCATGCTAAATTTGTGACAAACTTTGACTTGTTAAAGGGTTATTGGCAAGTCCCTTTAACAGAAAGAGCTAAAGAAATATCTGCTTTTGTTACCCCATTTGGGTTGTATCAATATAAAGTTACCCCTTTTGGCATGAAAAAATTCTCCGGCAACATTCCAGCGCATGGTTAACCACTTAATTGCAGACTTAGATCACAGTGAAGTTTGTATTGATGATGTTATTATACACACAGGTACAAATTGGGCTGATCATCTGAAGCATATTCAAGAATTTTTTGACAAAGTAACTCAAGCCAACCAAACTATTAATTGGTAAAATCAGAATTTGGCAAAGCAACTGTAAATTATTTAGGTCATGTTCTGGGTCAGGGGCAGGTGAGGCTGATTGCAGCAAAAGTTGATGCCATTGTAAATTTTCCAGTTCCAAGCTCTAAAAAAGAGCTCATGAGATTCTTAGGCATAGCTGGATATTACAGAAAATTTTGTTTAAATTTCTCAGATGTTGTCTCTCCTTTGACCAGATTATTGAGCAAAAGGGTTAAGTTTGTTTGGACTGAGGAATGCCAGAAATCCTTTAACAGAATAAAAACTTTATTAAATAATTCCCCTATCCTGGCCGGTCCCAATTATGAAAAGCCCTTCAAATTGTTTATAGATGCAAGTGACAATGGAGCAGGTGGGTATATTGCCCAGGAAGATTCCCAAGGTATTGATCACCCTGTATGTTATTTCTCTAGAAAATTTCTCAAACATCAAAAGAATTACTCTACAGTAGAAAAAGAAACTTTGGCTCTAATTTTGGCATTAACCCATTTTGATGTGTTTCTAGGAACCACCCAATGCCCAATTACAGTTTATACCGATCATAACCCCTTAACTTTTATCAATAAAATGAAAAACAAGAATCAAAGATTATTGCAGTGGAGTTTAGCCCTTCAAGAATATAATTTATAGATTAGGCATATTTTGGGAAGAGATAATGTTGTAGCTGATGCTCTTTCCAGAATATTCTAATTTAAAACGATATGATCGGTCCCTATTCACTTCAAGTGTATATATGTTCATTAAAAAAAAAAAATTAGTGAAGATTATCGTGTGTGTATTGTAAACCAGTCAGAGTCTGCTAAAGTTAAATAAAAAGTTTTCAGTACCTTCAAACTTTTTCTTTTAAGGCGTGGTGTGTTATAGTCCCCCCCCCCCCCCCCCCCCCCCATATTATGTTGAGATTGATGTATCCTTGGTTGTTAATTTTATGAGATAGATATTTTTATTTCTGCATTTTCTGACTGGTCTGACTCATTTGCACTGAGTGACCTTGTTTACATCTTTGTTACACTGATATATTGTACATATAGCTGTTGATTGTTGAATTGTTTAAGTAGGTCAATGACCTTGTTTACTTGAACTTTAACAGAATCCCCTAGAAACTAATAGAACATTGCAGAAACTTCCTCTTCTGGGACATTCTATCTGGTTACTATATAAAGGTTTGTCAACAGAATACTCATTTTTTTAGAAAGCCATTTTAGAAAGACTCACTTCAGTTGTTTCCATTGGAGATTATTATTGTTTCAGAACAGTGCATTTATTATAGAAGCAGTGCTTCTTTGTGAATTTGGAAGATTGATTCCAAAAGAGAATTTTGAAGAGAATCTATTTGTCTTGGAAAAGAGAATTTATACTTTCTGTGAAACAGAATAATATTATTTTGTGAAAAGCCAGGATTCTACTGGATTATTTGGAAATTACCTGTGGCGCCAGTACTTCTTGGATTTTTACTCCATTTGAATTTTGCAGAGCATTTTATTATATTTTAATGGAGACTGCTGAAATTTCTAAGTGAAAATTTTATTACAAATCTACGAGATACTGTTTCGGAAGAGACATTCTTGGATTTAATACTACATGTACCAGCTGGTAACTTTCTTCACAAGATTCCTCACCACTGGATTGCTGGATTATGTCAAACTGTACTCTGGACTAATTCAATAATTGATAAGTACCACTGTTTTATTTTCTGTAAACCAATTAGTATAAAATATCATTGTATCATTTTTTTTTTATATTAATTTGTTTTAATTAAATTTCAGAATAGTTAAATTCATAGTCATTGTTGCCGATTCTCAGATTTCTTTCTGTCACCAATATCAATAATATTTCCACACCGTAACAGTTAATATGACCTCACAGTTAACTGGTAGAATGCTGGAAGCCCATATTTGGGCTTAATTCTGAAGTGTTAGTACCACAACTTAAAGGCTTCATATTCAGTGGATGTTCTACATATCACCTTTGAAGTGAAATTATTTAGTCTGTTGGGATTTGTCTTGTTAAAATTTATGGGAGAGTGCCTTTTGGCACTCTCCCATAAATTGTAGCAAGGCAAAGATATGTGAACAAATTTTAATGACCAAAAATAATTCAGCACTCTACCAGTTAATGTATGTGGCCCTCACAGTTAACGTATATCAAGGGAAGTTACCAAGTTGCAGTGAAATTATTCCAAAACGAGTCATCCTATCAAGTTACATTGAAATCCCTTCATAAATATGGCCTGTAGACTGTGCTAAAGGTTTTCAGGCTTCAGTCCCCTGTACCTGTCAGTTTCCCAATTGCGTCCAAAGGGGACGTTCTCATCTAGACATTATATGAAGTCAACCTACCAAGTTACAATGAAATCCCTTCATAAATATGACCTGCAGACTGTGCTAAAAGTGTTTGGGCTTTGGGCCCCTGAAGCCGTCACGGTTGACCAATCACGACCAAAAGTGGATGTCATCATCTAGGCATTATATGGAGTCAAACTAACAGGTTACAATAAAATCCTTCCATAAATATGATCTACAGACTATGCTAAAGGTTTTGGGCTCAAGCAGCCATCAAGGCTGAATGATCGCGATCAAAAGTGGACGTTCTCATCTAGACATTATTTGGAGTCATCCTACAAGGTACAATGAAATCCCTTCATAAATATCACCTGTAGATTGTGCTAAAGGTCTTCGGGCTTCAGGCCCCTGTGGCCATCCCAGTTGCCTAATGGTGTCCAAAAGGGGCTGTTCTCAAATAGACATTATATGAAATCAACATACCAAGTTACAATGAAATCCATTCATAAATATGAACTGAAGACTATGCTAAAGGTTTTCAGGCTTCGGGCTCGGGCAGCCATCATGGTTGAATGATCGCAACCAAAAGGTGACATTCTCATCTGGGCATCATTTGGAGTGATGTGATCCTACGAAGTTACAATGAAATCCCTTCATAAATATGACCTGCAGACTGTGCTCAAGATTTTCAGGCTTCGGGCACCTGTAGCCATCACAGATGACCAATCACGACCAAAAAGGGATGTCATCATCTAGGTATTATATGAAGTCAACCTAACAAGTTACAATGAAATCCTTCCATAAATACGACCTATAGACTATGCTAAAGATTTTTGGGCTCGGGCAGCCATCAAAGCTGAATGATCGCGACCAAAAGGGGACGTTCTCATCTAGACATTATTTGGAGTCATCCTACCAAGCTACAATGAAATCCCTTCATAATTATGACCTGTAGACTGTTCTAAATGTTTTCAGGCTTCAGGCCCCTGTAGCTGTCACAGTTGCCCAATCGTGTCCAAACGGGGACATTCTCATCTAGACAATATATGAAGTCAAACCTACCAAGTTACAATGAAATCTCTTCATAAATATGACCTGTGGACTGTGCTAAAGGTATTCGGGCTTCAGGCTCGGGCAGCCATAATGGTTGAATGATTGCAACCAAAAGGGGACATTCTCATCTGGGCATCATCTGGAGTGATCCTACGAAGGTGCAATGAAATCCCTTCATAAATATGACATGTAGACTGTGCTCAAGATTTTTGGGCTTTGGGCACCTGCAGCCATCAGAGTTGACCAATCACGACCAAAAGCGGATGTCATCATCTAGGCATTATATGGAGTCAACCTAACAGGTTACAATGAAATCCTTCCATAAATATGACCTTTTGCCTATGCTAAAGGTTTTCGGGCTCGGGCCCCCATGAAGGCTAAATGATCGCGATCAAAATGGGATGTTCTCATATAGACATTATTTGGAGTCATCCTACCAAGGTACAATGAAATCCCTTCATAAATATGACCTGTAGACTGTGCTGAAGGTTTTCGGGCCTCGGGCCTCTGTAGCCGTCACAGTTGCCCAATCACGTCCAAAAGGGGACTTTCTCATCTAGACATTATATGAAGTAAACCCACCAAGTTACAATGAAAGTCCTCAATAAATATGACCTGTAGACTGTGCTAAAGGTTTTCAGGTTTTGGGCTCGGGCAGTCGTCACGGTTGACAGATCATGCCCAAATGGGGAAATTCTCATCTAGACATCATAAGGAGTCATCCTACCAAGTTACAATGAAATCCCTCCATATTAAACATGACCTACAGACTGTGCTAAAAGTTTTTTGGGTTCAGGCTTGGGCAGCCATCACGGTTGACAGATCATGCCCAAAAGGGGACGTTCTCATCTAGGCATTACACAGAGGCATCCTACCAAGTTACAATGAAATCCCTTCATAAATACAACCTGTAGACTGTGCTAATGGTTTTCGGCTTTTGGGCTCAGGCAGCCATACCGGTTGACCGATCAGGACCAAATGGGGACGTTCTCACCTGGACATGACTCCAATCCTGTATATGAAATTTCGTGACGATCAGACAAGAACTGCTGGGTGTAGCCCGTGCTAAAGGAAAATGTGAACAGACTCACAGACTTACGCATGCGTGATTGCAATAGCTTATCTTGACTTTGTCAAGTTAAGCTAAAAACTAATTTCCGGATTTTGGTCCAAAAGTCCCACGCAGCCTCCAAATTTTCAGTGTAAAAAAAAAATTGTTTTGTCTTAAAATTGACCGAAACGCATAAAAAACCCCAAAAATTCCCGGATTTTAGTACAGGAGTCTAGAATGGGACCCTAAATTTTTAATTTTCAGCCTAAATATGAAAAAGAAGAAGAAGAAGAATTTAAACATTTGAGCTCCCAAAGAGAACCCAAATATGGACCCAGGGAATTGATTTCAATACACATGTGAAACAATCATCCAAAGATGTTATATGTGAAATTTGAAAGCTTTTGGGGCAGTGGTTTGGGAGAAAAGTAGTCTTAAATGTTTTTCCCATTACCCACAGTGTTAAAAAATGTGGAGTCAGCAGTTTTTCAAAGTCCCAAAAATGTACCGCATGATAAAACCGACAGCAATTTTTTTTTTACCATTCCATTCTGTTGGTCCTAAGGAAGCTTCACACCAAATAAGAATTCTCAGTACTATGTAGTTTTGGAGATATGGGCGTTTTAATTTTTTTCTATTTTTAGCTTCTGCGGTTCCCATGGGGCGACGGGGAAAACAAATTGGGCACAAATTAAGTACTTATGACCCAATAAGCCCTCATATCAAATTTGGTTCACATCTGTCTCTCGGTTTGGAAAATAGAAATTTTGGAAGGAGCAAAAATTCTTGCCCCTCCTATAATGACAGCAAATATAGCCCCACCAATTTCTCTTGAACAAATCTGAGTCTACACCTCAAAAGGAAGCTGCACACCAAATATCAAGCCTCTGCTTCTGCTGGTTCATGAGAAGAAGATTTTTTAAGATTTAAGCACACATTTTGGGTGTGGCCCTCCCAAGAGGCGAGGCAACTTGATTTGAACAAAATCAAATTGCGATGTCATAACAAACTATTATCTCAAATATCAATTAAATTGGTTCAGCGGTTTGGGAGGAGAAGATGCAAACACCATGTTCACAGACGATGGCAGATGGTGAGTGATCACTATAGCTCTCCTGATTGAAAGTCAGGTGAGCTAAAAAAGCCTACCTGCCGACCCTATTTTTTCTGGCATGTAACCCAAACTACAACAATAATTTTTTGGGGCCTAAGACAAGTACACAACACTACAAATTGATAAGGACATAGAAAATCTATAAGATAAATAGTAACAAAGAAAAAAATTTATTTAAATTAAAAAAAAAATGCTCAAGTGAACCTGAAACCCGCATCTGGCTCAAGTTGTCAAAAGAGATGAGTATGTCAGTAAGTGATGAACGGCAAGAGCAAAAAACAAAAAAAATTGGGGCATAAATCAAGTATTTATGACCCAGTTATTCCACATGACAAATTTTATTCAAATCAGCCCACTGGTTCTGGAAATAGAAATTCTGATTGGAGCCCAAATTTTGATCTACAAGTACTGAGTTCTTTTAAAAAAAAATGTGAATCTGCATCACTAAAGTAGTTCCATACCAGAAATCTAAGCATTATGGCAAGTGGCTTATGAGATGATTTTTACAGCACTTTAGGCTTATGTAGAATTAAACCTCACCCCAACGGGCATAGTAACTTTAGGGGGAAAAAAATCAGAAAAGTAAACTCCACCTAGATGCTTTGTACCAACTTAGTGTAGATTTGGCCCAAAGGTTCTAAAGAAGAATACTTTTAGTTGATGGAGCACAAGAAAGATAATGACTTGGCATTTTCCCATTGACAACAGTGTTAAAATGGGCTTCCCCATACGGCATCCCATGAAAAATCGATAGCAATTTTTTTTGTCCTTCTGATTCCCTGGTCTTAAGGAAGCATCATACTAAAAAACAATATTCTGGCTTATGCAGTTTTTTTTAAATATGGGCATTTGATTTTTTTCTATTTAGCACCTGGGTTTCCCATGGGGCAGCAAAAAAAAAATATAAATTTTATAGTAAATTTCCTTTCTTATTATACCTACCGAAATTGTTTACTACAGGCTTGCACTACAGTGGAAGAACCTAACTCGGATAAAATACTCTCTATTTTAATCTTTCCCAAGATTTGGGAAAGAAAAGTGGTGTAAAAACACCACGAAAAAATAAGCCAAAACTGGGTCGAGCGCCATCGGCGCACACCCAGTATGGGACGCTCTTCCATAGTACAAATCCACGACTACTGTAAAACAGTGCGCAATGCGTCAATTCGTCATTCTTTTGATTCCGAACAACACAGGAGTTATATGATCAGCGGGGAGGAAGGATTCTTATCCGAATAAAAAGACGGGAGGGCCTCCATGTAAACAATTTTGGTAGGTATAATAAGAAAGGAAATTTACTATAAAATTTATATTTCTTATCAATCTATCTCAATTGTTTACTACAGGCTGAATAGACAAAAAGATGGAGGGAATCACATAACCAACCCACACATAACTCAACTGCACTGGAACCGTGGACAGAGGAAGAGGTCCCTAGTCCTATCAAACCATAGCATCACAAACATTAGAAAAGACAATGAAAGATGAGGCGTATGGTGAAGTGTGACACACAGACAGAAAAGGGCAGAAACAGCACAGAGCTGGAACTGACCCTGAAAAAAGCTGAAAGGCTGGGATAGACAACAGCCTGAGCTGAAAAAAGAAGGCCCCAAGGACCAAGGTCCTCTATCGGGTCCTGCAACTGTCGCAGATAAAAGGAGAATGTAGCATTTCTCCAGTAGGCTGCCAGAATAACATCCATCATCCGACAACATGACAGAGTTATTAACAGAGGAAGACAATGCACGCACCTCATGGCAGAAAAAACAATTGGTAATACAATCACCAGTAGCTAGACGAGCGGAAGCTGCACGAATAGCAAGACAAATCCATTGAGAAATGGATGCAGGAGAGATCTGGCATGTGACAAAACGCATTGTCATCCAGGATAAAGGTGCGAATGCCCCCCACCCCCAAGCAGAGCAGCACCCAAGAAAGCGACCATCTTGGAGAAAACTGCAAAGTCCTAGGCCTTTTCAAGAAAAAGAGCTGAACAAGCTTGGAGAGGCAAGGATGAGTATCGAAACAATGCGGTACCTCATATGAAAAAGGTCTCCGAAGCATGGACTTGTACCCATTGCTGGAGACCCCCACAAACATAAACCAGAAACTCCGCAAGTGATCGAAGGAGTGACAGAAGCAACAGAGTGATCGCACACCATCGACAGAAGAACCTTCCACTTAGCCACAGAGGCTAAACCAGTGGAGTGAGTGCCTCCTTGAAGAAGAAAAGCAACTCCACTGCGTGTCTTGAAAAACCACTACGGAGAAGACAGAACCTGATAAAAGACATGTGCCAAGGCACAATGAAGTCGGGTCAACTTGAAACCTCCTTGGGCGACTTTGGCAAAGAAAGTTGCGATGTAGAGAGAGACATGCTGGAACTGCCGCTAACAGAGAGCAGAGCAGATTGACCCACACCCACTGAGGAGACGGGTGTCATCGAAAGGATTCGACCACTGCAGGTTCATATCTGGGAGAGAACCTGAGGCGGAATCGGAACTGGCAGGAAGGCGTAGCCGACAAGACCGTCCCAAAGGAGGGCCAGAGCGTCCACGGCGAAAGCCAGAGCATCTGGACACGGGGACACGAAAGTGTCCACCTGATAGTTCCAACGAGCTGCAAAGAGATCGATGGAACCCGCCATGTGGAGCATCCACTCGGTGGAAAAGAACCTGCCCCGTCGGGATAGGGAGTCGGCTAGTACGTACAGACAACCGGAAATGTGACGAACAACCACACCGGCATTGACATCCTGAGCGAGCAGTAGAAGATCTCGAGCCAATTCGTACATTGGAACCGAGTGCGTGCCGCCCTGGTCCCAAATGAAAGCAACCACTGTCGAATAGTCGAACAACAGAAGGACCTGACGATTCGACAGGTGAGGGATCCACTGCCTGAAACTCAGAAGAAGAGCAAGAAGCTCTGCTAGCTGATGTGTAGAGATGCCCGATCCTGGTCCCACATCCTGTGAAGGGAAAGACCTAGAGGATCCAATGTCGCACCCCATCCGAGATCGTTGACATCTGCCGTCAGAACGCGATCGGACGTGGGTAAGTCCAACAAGACACCCTGCGTGATCCACTGAACATTCGTCCAGTGGAGAAGGTGAGGATAAGAGAATCTGGTAACTGAAGCACCAGATCCAGAGAATCGACATTCGGCCTCCAACGACTGAGCACAAAGTGTTGGAGAGGTCTGATGACACACAGCCGACCTAGAGGAATGAGATCCGTCACCGAACCGCAGAGACCGATCAGCCGGAGAATACTCTGTGCCGTCGCGGATGTGGACTGGGACAGAGTCAGAGCAAAAGCTGAGAGAACCACAGCCTTGGCCTGGGGAACTGCCACCAAATTGAATTGAGTGCGGAAAGCCATCCCCAGATGACAAAACAACTGAGAAGGGACCAGTTCCGACCTCTCCTCGTTGACTCTGAATCCAAGCGATGTGGGCAAGCTCAACAGAGTGGCGACATCCGACTCCAGTAAGGCAGCATTGGAATGCCTCTGGAGGATATCGACCAGAAATGCCTAAGTAGTCACCCTGGACTGTGTGCGATGGAAAGCTATCACATGCGACATCAGTCAGGTGAAGGCCCAAGGAGCCAGGTTGAGGCCGAAAGGCATGGCCTTGAACTGGTAAACTCGCCCCAGAAAAGCGAACCTGAGATACTTCCGTGACGCCCGATGAATCGGAACGTGAAAGTAAGTGTCTTGCAGGTCGAAGCTGGAAGCAAAATCTCCCTGGTGAATTGAACGGTGGACCGACCTGAAAGTCTCCATGCTGAACTTGGGAGTAATGATAGACTGGTTCAGGATACTCAGATCTATAACCGGTCGGAGTCGGCCGTCCTTCTTCGGCACCAAGAACAGGCGGGAATAGAACCCCACTGACTGAATGTTCTTGACGACCTCTATCGCCCCCTTTGTCAGGAGATTGTCTATCTCCGTGGACAAAAGTTCCCGATGTAAAACGTCTGAAGGAACTGTGGTGGGAAGAGGCACCCTGGTCAGAGTGGGGTGCTGTCGGAAGGATATTCGCAGCCCAGACCGAACAACATCTAATACCCAAGGATCGGATGTGATGGTGGCTCAATGGGCTGCGAACTCTGCTATTCTTCCTCCAACCTGGGACGAGTCGAGGTGAGGACCTTCATTTCGAGCCCCGACTAGGCCCACGAGAGGAGAAACCACCTCCTCAACTGAATGAAGAATCCTGATACTTCCCTCTAGTCTGCCGACGCTTACCCTTACCCCTGGAGTAAGAAGTAGAAGCGGTGGCAGAAGGATCAGCCTTTTGCTTCGCAGAGGAAGCAGAAGGGTACTTGTTAGGCTTGGAACGGTCCCTGCCTCCCCTAGAAGGCTGATCAAGCTGAAGAAACAGCATCTGATCTTTGGAATGAAATAGGACGTCATCCCGGACCGTCGACACGGAACCATGGAAAAGTTGTGGACCTGCCAAAGAAGCAGATCGAAGAGTAGCGCGCTGCTCCTCAGGAAGGGAACGGCCTGTGTCCAGCACAGAGTCCCTCCGAACTAATTCCAGATTAGCCGTGTTACAGGCATGCATGTGAGTAAGATGCATGAGCACCTTGGACAGCACACACAAAGGAGCCTGTACCTCGTCAAACTTATCTGGAGGCAGATAAGCAGCTAAAGCTGAGACGACGTGATCTGAGAGAGAAAGCATACCAAGCATCTCTCTCGATAAGCCCAACATAGACTCCAGAGTCGTCATCAGAATGACTGCAGACTTGGGCTTGGAAAGCCCGAGGGAATTGGAGTCCTGATCTAAAACCGTCAAAGTCAGGCAGACTGATGGGTTGGCGAAATCGCAGTAACGATAATGCACCGGAGGCAAAAAGGTGTCAACCCTGGTGAAGAACGGAACCTTCATAGCCTTAGAACTCAGCTAGAGTCAAAGGCTGAAAATGCTTCAACCAACTGTACCGACTGGCACGGTCGAAGACGTCCAGAAGCAGGTTGCTCCATAGGCTGATGGCGCGCAACCGATGATCGCAGCCTGGCTGACACTGTCGGCTGGTTTGATGGTTTGAGATCCGGAAGGAACCCAAACACAAAATCAAGAGCTGCCCCCAAGTCCGAAGACTGCTGGCCCTCGACATCAAGCATGTCTGACTCTGAGTCGGAAGACACACAGCACACAGCAAACCAGCCGACTCCTCCCATGGTGTCGGAACACCAGGGGGATCAGAAAGCAGCCTGTTTCCAATCCCGGGAGGCGGTGCCATAGGGGGCGCCTGGAAACCACTCGCTGCCTCGCTGGAAGCAACAGGAAGGCTCTTTGACAGAACCTGAGTAAGGAGAGGGCCTCCCTAAGCTCAATGCCCGTACTGGCCGTTTCGACAGGGGAACGAACCGGAAAAGTGGCTTCACTTCTGACCCTCTTAACCAGCGAAGGATCACGATCTTCCAAAACACCCGACGCGGGACGACCAGCAGCAGCCGAAAACGTCTGAAGGCAGACGTGTATAGGGGTACGACACACCCCGAGGATCAACATAGCGGGAACTCATGAGAGTCACCGCGGACCTCTGCATGGCAGAAGGTCCAGGCTGCACAAAAGACGTTGGTCCCCCAAAACTGGTCGTGTGGCCAGAATGAGTGGACGGAAACGCCACGGAGTTCACAGTGTCCCCACTAAGAACATCCGAATCCAATAACACAACTGTGGTGCTCGACGGCACAGAGACCACATTAAAGGGTCCAGCCGGCAGCCACTTCCAACTTCGTTGAGTTGAAGTCCGGGAAGGCTGAGGCTGATACCCCCACGTCTACACTACCAGACACCGCAGCAGACCACTGCAGGTATAAAACTACTGCGCTCAACGGCTGAGAGGACACAGTAGGGGGTTCAGTCGGCAGCCCCTTCCGACTTCGCCGAGTTGAAGTCGGGGAAGGCTGAGGCCGATACCCCACAACCACACTACAGACATCCCTGCAGGGATAAGACGAGGCCGGCTAAAAACGGTGCCCAATGACTTTGTAGACGGAACAGCAGTAGCAGCAGATACGACAGGAGATGTTGGGACTGGCGGAAAAGTGGAGAGAGCCACCAAGCTCGGCCTCCAAAGGAGGAGTCACAACCCTAGTGACAGCCTCAGATGTCGACTGGAGAGGGCGCATAGTCCCGGAACCAGGCATCTCTTCACCAGAAATCCAACAGCTCCCGCAGTATCCACCACAGTAAAAAAACTGCACATTCCACATGGAAGGGGAATAACTCTCACCAGACATGGTCGAGATGGGAACCCCCCGAAACGAAAGTGTTCCCCACTCCCCGCTGGTGTGGGAGGAGCTGCACATCCCCCACGGAGGGGGAGCAATTCTCACCAGACGTGGTTGAATCGGGCGACCCCGAAACGACAGCATTCCCCACCTCGCCGTGGGAGCCGGAGGAGCTGCACATCCCCCACGGAGGGGGTCAAACTCACACCAGACGTGTTCGAGTCGGGGGGCCCCGAAATGACAGTGTTCTCCCCCCATGGGGGTGGGAGGAGCTGCACATCCCCCAAGGAGGGGGTAAACTCACACCAGGCGTGGTCAAGTCGGGAAGATCCCGAAACGTCAGCGTTCCACACCACCCCCGGGTGCGGAAGGAACGGCCACGAGAACGCACCAAGGCGAGGGCAAAAGGAATTGCCCTAAAGGAACTGAACTGGGAATAACAGAGGTCAGAGCAGTAGAAGAAAAAAGGTGAACTCAACAGAAACAGAAAGTAGAAGAACACCCTCAACTACGAGAGAAGGTGGCAGAAAAAAAACAGTGGGTACACGACAGAACCCAGACGGTCGACAGGGACCAAAAAAACAGAAATTCAGTCCTCAACAGAGTGAAGAAATCCTGTCCAGACAGTCCCTGATTCATCAACCGAAAAATTCATTGTCGAATCTCGTGATGTCGAAAACAAAACATTTGCGAAAATGGAATAGTAAATAATATACAATGAGAATGTGGTTGAAAATATAAACGAGAATATATAAAACACAGTCCTGTTATTATACGATCTTCAGATCCATAATTCCAGTCACAGGAAAACCATTATCGACGAGTTAAAATATCACTGTTACTGAGCAAAGATGGCACACATCCACCACGTGTGCGGATAATCAAAAGAATGACGAATTGACGCATTGCGCACTGTTTTGCGGTAGTCGTGGATTTGTACTATGGAAGAGCGTCCCATACTGGGTGTGCGCCGATGGCACTTGACCCAGTTTTGGCTTATTTTTTCGTGGTGTTTTTATTCCACTTTTCTTTCCCAAATCTTGGGAAAGATTAAAATAGAGAGTATTTTATCCGAGTTAGGTTCTTCCACTGTAGTGCAAGCCTGTAGTAAACAATTGAGGTAGGTTGATAAGAAATTGGGGCACAAATCAAGTAGTTATGACCCTCTTAAACTACATGCCAAATTCAGCCCATCAGTTCTTGGAATAGAATTTTTGGGTGGAGTCCAGGATGGGCATGCTACCACAGAGAGCCAAATATTGACCTTCTAACTTGCCTTGAACAAATTTTAATCTCCATCACCAAAGGAAGTTTCATACCAAATATCAAAGCATTCTCTGTGGTAGTTCATGAAAAGAACAATTTCAACAATTTTTAGGCTTTTGGGGCATTAACTCCAGCCACAAGGGGAGTAGCAAAATTTGGGGGAAAAAACTCAAAAAAGAGTAGTATACTCCACCAGTTGAAGATGTTTTGTACCAAATTAGTTTAGATTTGGCCTAAAGGTTCTGAAGTTTAGGCAGATAATGACCCAGCATTTTCCCATTGCCAACAGTGTTAAAATGGACCTCCACATACAGGACTCTATGACAAAACCGATAGCAATTTTTTTTTTTTGTCCGATTCCATTGATCCTTAGGAAGAAGCATACCAAAAAACAATATTCTGGTCTGTTTAGTTTTTAAAATAAGGCCAAAAAAAATTAATAGTGTGGTTGGGGTTACATACCTGCTCAAAAAAATTACGGTCGGTAGGTAGGTTTTTTTTTTTTTATATACAACATATTAAAATGAAGGAGACGTGTTGGTAACATCAAGGATAATAAGCTGAAAAAAAAAGGATTTCAAATATTGTAGATAGCAATTTATTGATATTATATTAAACTTAAAAGACAACCTTTTCTGTGTCTGTGTAAATGATTTGCATATTATTTTAAGTTTTTGATTGAGTTTTTGAAGCGTGTGAAATTCAAAGTGAAACTATTCCATGCTCTGTCCGCGCTTCCCTGACATATTTGCAAGCTTCAAACACCCATTGATATTTAGTGGACACTCTGTGGTTCAGAAGCATATCCTTAAGTGTGATTCAGTAGTTCTTGGAGATGATTCCGTTCTGACACCTTCCCGTAATATCAAGTGCACGTACAGAAGTTCGAATCATGTTTGTGAGTGTTTGCACTAGTTACTCAGCCCACAATGCTACAGTGGATTTACCGTAGGTGTCTATACCTACGCATGGTGCAACTGGATTATTGGTTAATATATATGATTGCATTCACTTTGTCAAACAAATCGAGTACCCCCCTCCCCCTCCCCCACCCCGACTGTTGTTCAAAATGTTTTGTTTGACAGCAAAAAGCTAAAAAAATCCTTTAAACTGCATTTTGCATGTATTACCACATCATTTGAAGACAAGCAATGAGGAGCTTGTCATTAAAAAATGTCCTAGGTGAGAACGTGGTGCATACAAACAGTTTATTGCTCACCTCTCACGGTAAGGGCTTTCAAAACTTACTTTCATTTTCATACTAATGTATGAATGATGAAGACATGTGTACCGATTGAAATGGAAATACGTACAGTGATTAAGTTTTTTGAGGTTTTGGGTTCAAAAAATGTTTAGGGTTGCAAGGTAAAATTAGGGTCGGTCGGGAAACCCCAACCACAACACTTTTTTTTCTTGGCCTAAGCATATTTGATTATTATTTTTGATTTTTAGCTCCCAGGGTTCTCACAGACTGCGAAAACATTTTTTTCAAGCATCAATCAACTACTTGTCACCCAATTATACTACATGCCAAATTTGGTTCAAATCAGCCCATTGGTTCTTGAAATACAAATTTTGGGTGGTGCCCAAAATGATCATACTCCCATAGAGAGCCCAAATATTGACCTACATACTTCCCTTTAACAAACTTTAATCTTCACTACAAAAGAAACCAAACCAAATATCAAAGCATTCTCTGTGGTGGTTCATGAGAAGAAGATTTTTAAAGATTTTTAGTCTTTTTGGGCATTAACCCCAGCCCAAAGATGGCAGCAACCTCATTTGAACAAGTAGAAAGAGTATACTCCAAAGATGAACTGTGCCATACAAGAATGAATTTGGCCCAGTGGTTTTAAAGAAGAAGACAAGTTTCAAATTAGTTGATGGAGTTCAAGAAAGATAATGACTCGACATTTTCCAATTAACCCTTTACCCAACGTAACGGCCAAAACCAACCAGTGCTATTCTCAAAAATCGCCAATTAATTTTCAAAATATTTTCATTTTTTGTCTCAAAAACATAGGTTTTGACCCCTCGTTGGAACGAGCTCGTCGAGCTCGTTCCAACGAGGGGTCATAACCTATGTTTTTGAGACAAAAAATGAAAAAATTTAGTTATTCAAGAATTTTGTTTGCAAGTGTCGTCTGCTTTTCATGTTAGGTAAAGGGTTAACAGGAGTATACAAATAACAGGGATTTAGTCAGTTTCCTGTGTTCTGGAGGTAAACTGAGCATCATTCTATTATATCTTGTTTGACAGAGCTCATAGGGCTCTGTCAAACAAGATATAATAGAATAAATGCCTGTATTGGATGTAGTGAGGTCAAAAAGGTTGATAAATAAGGTGCACTTGGTGCATGTCATAGTAATTTTTCGACATATTACAAAAATTTATATACAATTAACAGGAGTTTACTCTACAACCCATATGCAATTAACAGATCAAATTTGTACTGAAGGTGTGGTAAATGGTAAGTGTTAAAATGGGCATCCCCATACAGCATCCCATGACAAAACTTGTTAGCAATTTTTGAAGTCCATCTGATTCCACTGGACCTAAGGAAGCTGCATACCAAAAAAAACAATATACTGGTCCGTGCAGTTTTTGAAATATGGGCGTTTGAACTTTTTCTATTTTTAGCTCCTGGGGTAAATCTCACAGGGCTGTGAAAAAATTTCTTCGGGCATCAGTCAAATACTTATGACCAAATTATCTACATGCTGAATTTGGTTCAAAGCAGCCTATCGATTCCGGAAATAAAACTTTGGGGAGGAGCCCAAAATGGGCATACTCCCACAGAGGACGCAAATATTGACCAACAACAAACTTTCCTTAAACAAACTTTAATCTTCAACGCCAAAGGGTGCTCTATACCACATATCAAGACATTCTCTTTGGAGGTTCATGAGAACATTTTTAAAGATTTTTAGGCTTTTTGAGCATTAACCACAGTCCGAAGATGGCAGCTACTTCATTTGAACAAAATAGAAAGGATAAACTCCAAAGATTGGTCTGTACAATATATGCTTGAATTTTCAAAAGTTAACAGACAACATATGCCAAGTGATTGCAATAGTTCCCACTAACTTTCAGTCAGGTGAGCTAAAAAATGGAAGAAAAAAATAATTAAGAAAAAGAAAAATGTACAGTTCGCTTTGACAAAATAAAAATTAAAATATTTTCAATGTTCACTTGTGATTTTGTGTACAGAGAAGTGCAAAGAGGAACTTGGCGCCCAAATTATTTGGATTGAATGAGATTTAAGAGATGATGTGAAGAGATGAACAAAATGTTGAAGGAAATAATGAATGGAATGAAAGTGTCAATGACACTGTAGCTCAACTTGTCAAGACAAAGACATGTACATGTATAGTATGTGACACAGCAATGACAAACATCTAGGTAATGACCTGATAACAAAGGTTCATATATAGTATTGTAACGGTCTGTACATAAATACTGACCGCAGCCTGTAACAAATGTATAGGTAAAGTATTGTAAAGGTGGGTGACATTCAGATGCTAAACTAGAAAAAAATCTTTCGAGTTCCAGAGTGGGTCTGACAGAAACCCCAAAATATTTGTTCTCATAGCACAGTGATAACAAAGGCACCCCAAAACACACTCGTTCATGTCCCAAGGTGAAAACAAAGGTACCCAAGAAGTTTTGTGAAGATCAGTTGATAAATACAAGCTGTACAGAACTTGTGACAAAAAACTGATTGGACCTAATTTCGGTACAAAATGGCCACTGGCAGCCATCTTGAATTTTGGACCGCACCCAGAAACACTCATTCTCATCCCAAGGTGATAACAAAGGTACCCAAGAAGTTTTGTGAAGATCGGTTCATAAATACAGCCTCTACCCTGAGCCGTATTGACATGTGTGCTTACATTGTGTAAGTGGCACTGAATACAACAAAGTTCATCAAATTTGCATAATTTCTGCATGGAAAAAAACCCCATACAATATGTGATGTATTCCATGTTACTAAACATTCATACAAAAATTTATTCAAATCAGAACTTTCAGACAGAAGTTCTGCACAAAAGACTGATTGAACTAATTTTGGTACAAAATGGCTGCTGGTGGCCATCTTGAATTTCTGACCACACCCAAAAACACTCGCTGTCATCCCACGGGGATAACAAAGGTACCCAAGAAGTTTCGTAAAGATTGGTTCATAAATATGGCCTCTAGTCTGAGCCGTATAGAAGTTGTGTACAAAAAACTGATTAGACCTAATTTCAGTACAAAATGGCCACTGGCAGCCATCTTGAATTTTAGACCGCACCCAGAAACACTCGTTCTCATCCCAAGGGAATAACAAAGGTACCCACGACATTTCGTGAAGATCAGTTCATACATGTAAATACAGACTCTAGCCCGAGCCGTATTGACATGTGTACTTACTGTGTGTAAGTCGCCTTGAAAAAATCAAAGTTCATCTAATTTGCATAATTTCTGCACGAAAAAAAACCCCCGTATTATATGTGATGTATCCCATGGGACTAAACATTCACACAAAAAATTATTCAAATCAGAGCTTTCATATGGAAGTTCTGTGCAAAAATCTGATTGCCCCTAATTTTGTACAAAAATGGCTACCCTCGGCTATCTTGAATTTCAGAACGGACCCCAAAACACTCGTTCTTATCCCACGGTGATACCAAAGGTACCCAAGAAGTTTCGTAAAGATCGGTTCATAAATACGGCCTCTAGCCCGAGCCGTATTGGCATTTGCACTTACAGTGCTGAAAGTAACACCAAAAAACATCAAAATTAGTCTAATTTGCACAATTTACGCACGAGAAAAAAACCTGTGTTATAAGTGATGTATCCCATGGTACTAAACATTCATACAAAAAATTATTCAAATCAGAGCTTTCATATGGAAGTTCTGTACAAAAAACAGATTTCTCCATCGTCGGTACAAAATGGCAGCTGCCAGCCATCTTGAATTTCAGACCGCACCCAAAAACACTCGTTCCACGGTCATAACAAAGGTACCCAAGAAGTTTCGTAAAGATCGGTTCATAAATACGGCCTTTAGCCCGAGCCCTATCCAATTGTTGACGTACGGACAGACGGGCGACAGGCCATGACAAAAGCTCAAATTTGGCTTCGCAGGGAAGCATCACTAAATTTACCCTATGTCAACCTCAATCTGAATCAAGGTCTCCAGCCTACACAGAAAGAGGTACCCAGAGGATAAATTGACAAACTATATGGGATAGCATCAGCAAATTCACCCTCTGGGGTCCGCATTCTGCAAACGACAGATTGCTTATTTCCAGGCTTGCACAAAGGAGTGAGGTAGCAGCAGAAAGTTCCCTTGTAAAGTACTCTGTCTTGAAGATGTCTGGAGATGTGTTGTGTCTCAAAGACTAGAAGGGTGGACACTCAACTTTGCAAATTATTGTGCCAGAGAGCCATCACAAAGAGATCATTACGCAATCTCATGATTCACCGATGGCAGGTCATCTTGGTATTATCAAGACGATGAACAGAATACAGTTGACATACTATTGGCCATGAATAAAGCAAGAAGTAGCAGATTATATAAGAACCTGTAACCAGTGCATGCCAGTGAAGCTCCATTCCATGGAAACATATGCAGCTGGTGCACTGATGCAAATGCCTGGAATTGACATAGTTGGGCAAATTAAGCCAGCCACTATAAGTGGAAACCAATATATTCTTATGGTGATAGACAATTTTACCAAATATGCAGCGGCATACACAATGCTGAATATAGAAGCGAAGACTGTGGCCAACGATCTCAAACTGCACCTCAGATTTGGACCACCAAGACAGATCCATTCTGAACAAGGTTCTCAGTTTGAGAGCAGAGTTTTTAAAGAAATATGTTCTCTCCTTGGAGTGTACAAAACCAGAATTACATCTTATAGACCGCAATCCAACGGTCAGGTCGAGAGAATGAACAGAACAGTCGAATGCATGCTTACTGCATACATTCAAAATGAAAGTACTTGCTCCTCCCCTCTGTAATGATTGCATACAGGTCCTCGGTACAGGAGACAACTGGTGAAACACCAAATTATTTAATGTTTGGGCAAGAACTGAAAATGCCCCTCGACTTACAATTTGGCACCCGATGCCAGGGGGGATGTTTAGAGACTAATGCATGGGTGCAAACGTTGTGCCAAAGGATCTCAGAGTCTCATAAATTTGTCAGAGATCACTTGAAGTCTGCCATGAAGTGACAAAGGAAGAACTATAAATGTGGCAAGGGAGCAACTACACAGGAAACTGGGTTTGGCGAAATACACCAAGGAAAACCAGAGATGTCCCTGAAACATACTGGGATGGCCCATTTGACGTTGTACAAGAACTGGCAGACATAACAGTAGAAATTGAACACTCTGGCACCAACAGAAAACAAGTGGTCCACACAGATAGGCTTAGGCTTTATTACCGTAGACCATGTAGCGACTCTTGAGTCCGAAGATTTAGACACTGACAGTGAGATGTCCTCCACTGATGACCAACTGACAAAACAAGGTTTCAATCTGAGGACAACACGCTGTGAGCACACAACGAGATGTCTTAAATATTTGAGTGACTTCACTGTATAATGTTTCCACCAGATATTTGAGAGGGCATGGACCTTCCATGTACTTTCAACTCACTCACTCACTCACATTTAGAAGTTTGTTTAGTAGATGGAAGCTGTTATCAAATACTGATAGGGGTTCAAGAGAGATAGAGCACAGCAGAGTAGGTGGTTAGAAGATGGGTTTCTGGTTGTATTTGGTATCTGTACAGGGATTTAGGGAATCATTTACCATTTGCCAAATGACGGAAGCTGTTGTAAACAGTTGCTGTGGGACATGTCCTCATGGATGGGGAGAATTTCAATTATGTATAATTTGATGCTGATTGTTGTGGGAACCATTGTGGAGATGAGTAAATTCTGGTTTCATTTTGTATTACAGATGGAAAAGTCAAGCAAGAACAAAGACAGAAAATATTGGAAAGATTATAGGATACCCTGTAGAGAGAATGAAGGCTGTCGCCATGATGTCTGCCGAGTTTGCAATTATCGCACAAACGAACGATCGGATTTCCTGAGACACCTAGACTCCAGACATCACCGGGATATTTCCAGAAGCATAGAGTGTACCAGAAGTAGTAGAGCTGGTCTGTTTAACTGGAAACCGAACCGAAAAATAGATTAACGAAAGTGTCAATGACACTGTAGCTCAACTTGTTAAGACATGTACATGTATAGTACGTGACAAAGCAATGACAAACATCTAGGTAATGACCTGATAACAAAGGTACATATAAAGTATTGTAACAGTTTGTACATAAATACTGACCGTAGCCTGTAACAAATGTACAGGTAAAGTATTGTAAAGGTGGGTGACAAAGCCCATTTTTCAATATGTGAAACTGTAAAAATGAAAATATCTGAAAACAATGGTATACATCTTCACTGTATGTAAAAAAATGTTTGAAGGTTTCATTGAAATCCATTCACTAGTTTAAAAGAGGTCGCGGATAGCAAATGTCAACAACACCCCCACGCAAGCTTGAATTGACAAAGCCCATTTTTAAATATGTGAAACCCTAAAAATGAAAATATCTGAAAACAAAACAAAAGGTGCCCATCTTCAATATATGTAAACGAATGTCTGAAAGTTTCAATGAAATCCGTTAACTGGTTTAAGAGGAGTTGTTGACAGTAGATCTGTACAGAATGTCAACTGAATTTGACAAAGTTCATTTTCAATATGGGAAACTGTAGAAATGAAAATATCTGAAAACAAAATAGGAGGTGCACATCTTCAATGTAGGTAAAACAATGTCTGAGAGTTTCAATGGAATCCATTCACTGATTTAAGAGGAGTTGCAGACAGCAGATGTGTACATCCCTAAAGCATAACGGATGGATGTATGGACGGACAGACGGACGAACATTGAAATATGAAAATATCTGAAAGAAAAATAGGAAGTGCACATCTTCAATGTATGTAAAAGAAGGTCTGAGAGTTCCAATGGAGTTTGTTCAATGGTTTAAAAGGAGTAGCGGATAGCAGATCTATACTCCTCCCTACTAAAACCTGAATTGACAAAGATCATTTTTGAATATGAGGAACTGTAAACATGAAAATATCTGAAAAGAAAATAGAAGGTGCACATCTGCAATGCACGTAAAAAAATGTCTGAAAGTTTCAATGAAATCTGTTCAATGATTTAAGAGGAGTTGTGGATAGCAGATCTGTACAGAATGTCAATTGAATTTGACAAAGTTCATTTTTCAATATGGGAAATTGTAAGAACGAAAATATCTAAAAAGAAAATAGGAGGTGCACATCTTCAATGTATGTAAAAGAATGTCTGAGAGTTTCAATGAAATCTGTTCACTGGTTTAGGAGGAGTTGCAGATAGCAGATGTGTACCCCCCCCCCCCCCCCAAAGCGTAATGGACGGACAGACAGACATACAGATGGACATAGCGAACATTATATACCACCTACTTTTCAAGTGGGTGGTATAATAAAACATTAGCTGCACACACCTATCATACAAAGTGTCAATCAGAAATTTGAATAGAATGAAAGTAAAAATCAAAATACACTTATACGTGCAAAATGCACGTGGCTGGGTTGTTTTTCAAAGTAATGGGAATTCTCAGAATTCAGTGACTCTCTGACAATGATAATTCAGTGCAAACTGAAAGGAAGAATGGACATGGAAATCAGGTCAGGTGACGATCTTGTCAGTAATTTTCATAACCTCTTCAGTGCTTTGTAAATGAATGATTCTGGGATTTAGAGTTTGCTCCTTTCGGGTACAAATTTCAACTTGTCAAGTTAGTTAGATTTTGAAATGGGTATCTGTTTTACTGAAAGTAAAAGAGTAAAAGGCATATTCTAAATTTCACAACTTCTCCTTGAAATTGGGCTGTTGCTTTCTCAAATTCTGACCCGTTTCACTTATTTTCATGTCAGGAAACGTGTCAATGCTGTGAATGGAAATGAAAAACGAATCTGACAGGATGGTGGAATTATGAATTGCCCATTTCAAATGGCATCTTTGTGACTAACTGTTTGAGCCCCCCCCCCCCCCCCTGCCCACTCCTCTACCCCTCGACACACACTCCCAATTCCTGTATCTACACCCTTGGGCTTGAATGACATCTTATGAAGATTGCAGATATAATTTTTCGTTCATTAAATTTACAGTAAACAATCGCAATACAGTTTTACTTCATTTCAAGTTCACTTGTTTGTTATTTAACATGTTTTAGTACTATCCTGTCCCAGTCTAATACAAAAGATATGGAAAATGTGTATTGTGTTACAAAAACTGAAACCAAAAACTGATGATTTTTTTGTCCAAAACCAAACCGAAACCGAACCAAGGGAAAATTTCAAAACTGACCAGCTCTAAGAAATAGAGTTCGCAACCGTAGCTGCTCACGTAGCCACTCATTTACTCACCATCAGTCAAGAGGTGCCTCCCAAGAGAAAGAGTGCAATCTATTGTTGTTCGGAAGACTCCCAATGGGTCACACACAGTCATGAGGCCCTCAGAGGATGCTATAGAGCAAAGTCTTGGTCCCAATCCCCCTGTACATATTTCTGAACCCTTTTCTATACAATCTGCCTCTACTCAATGTGACCTCAACATTTTAAAGATTACCACTTCTTTTGAAAACAAAGACAAGGATGGACGAAAAGTATATACTAGTTTTACTGAATGCCGTGTGACAGATGTGATGAACTTCCATGATCTACTCTGTAAATCATCTGAGTCAACTAATGCAGGATGCATTTTCTTAAGGAGGGAGCGATGTGGCATCCAGACTGGGACCCCCTTACTGCATCCTAGCAGTAACCATATTTCCAATGTAGTTACATAGTCTACAATTCCATTTTTTGAGAAGCCCAAGCACGAGTGTGATGTTGCACTTCAGTCAGTTGATGTTTTGATAAGCAAGTGGAAGACCATGATTAATGTTAAGAGAGAGAGAGAGAGATTGCTCAACTTAAAAGGTATCTGTTCATATTGTACTTGAATATGGAAAACCATGTACAATGGACTGACTGAATATTTGTCACAGGAGTGCTTTGGACTTCATGCAATTATTGTTAGTTAATTTGCCTTGTTTTATAAGTAAATAGTTGTACAGTTGCCCTACTTTGAGTTGTTTTTTAGGGACATGACCCAGGAATCTTAGCGACTTCCCCAGCTTGTCTGTACTTCAATAATCTTTCTAAACAGGTCCCAGTCAATTTTTGATAGGTTAGGCTGATGAATCAGTGAAAAGTTTCAGAGTGCTGAAGGCGCACAGGGGCGATGTGGGATTTGAAATCCCTTGAGACCTGAATAACTTTATTTGCTTATGAATCCACGAAAAGCGAGGGCCAATAATCTTATTGGTTTGATTGTGTGCACTGGCAATAGGGTACTGTTCAGATTCCCGAGAATTTCAAAATGGAAGGTGACTAGGAATTGTGCACAACTACAAGAATTCTGACTGACAAATCGAAAATGCATCCCAAATATATACCAAACAACAGAACAGAAACACAAAAGATCAAAAACCTTTACAATCTGTCCTTATAAAAACAATCTCAGTAAGTCAAACTTAGCTTGTGATTGTGATTCTTGATCATTGGCTCATTGATCTATTGGGCTGTTAACACTGATTACAGATTTCCCACCGTTGAAACGATACCAACACAAAAGAAAAACTGAGCTCTATTAATCATTTTTTAATAACATTCGCCCGGGACATATCATCCCAAAATTACAACCAGGATGGTTCGTCCCAAATATCGGGACGATTTGTCCCAACAATTTTCATTCAGAGTATAGCAACAATTCGTTCCAAATAAAAAAAATTCCGAATATCAGGACCATTCATCCTAAAATTTATTTTCATGCTATCTGAGCAAAAATATGTACTTTGGTTTATAGTTACAGATTTTTTATTCATTCACTTATAATTTTTTTAATCAATTATTTTTTACTTTCTTAACAACTCATCAATAATGAACATATACAAGTTATTTTGTGCAACCTTTTCTGCTTGTGTTGGTATCCAGTCACTTTGGCACCAAGTAATTTCAGCCTCTGGTCACTTTGGCCTCACAGTCACTTCGGCCCCCTTTGTCATTTCGGCCCCATTTCAACGGTAGAGATCTATAAATCACAACGCATAGTTTATGTTCAGAAATAATGGTTAATGTCCTTTATTAATTAAAGTTGAGTCAGTTATATTTAAACAGTGTTCAATTTTACATACATTTTGAAACGATTGTACAAAAACGTTCAAGTCTGACATAAACAAAGTGTGAGGGGCGCGGTGGCTCAGTTGGTAGAGGTGCACGCTGCAAGCTGAGAGGTCCTCGGTTCAAATCCCACCTGCGGCAACCGCGTTGTGTCCTTGGGCATGACACTTCACCCCCATTGCCCACGTGGGGGCACGGTGCCGTTGTGTACTAAGGCGTAGTGCATGTCGATGGTGCACGGTCTTCAACCAATGCTAACCCTGCTTGTGTGGAGTTAGTATGTTCGGAAGCTGACAGCTGCTCGCTGTTGATCGGTGGTTCTCTCCGGGTACTCCAGCTTCCTCCACCCGTAAAACTGTTGAGGTCATGATTAGCCATTGTGCAGAAATATGTGACCTTAAACACCAATAAATAAATAAATAATAAACAAAGTGTGAATAATATAACTATTAGTCAGTTGATTCATCTGTAGGTATTGGAGTGGTGTATATATTGCTGACTTCTTTTGAGGGCCTTAGATTGGGAGGATGTATTATTGGAATCATGAGAGGGGCACTGTGATCAGTTATATTTAAACAGTGTTCAATTTTACATACATTTTGAAACGATTGTACAAAAAAGTTCAAGTCTGACATAAACAAAGTGTGAGGGGCGCGGTGGCTCAGTAGGTAGAGATGTAGGCTGCAAGCCGAGAGGTCCTTGGTTCGAATCCCACCTGCGGCAACCGCATTGTGTCCTTGGGCAAGACACTTCACCCCCATTGCCCACGTGGGGGCATGGTGGCGTAGTGTACTAAGGCACTGTACAAAATATGGAGGCAGTTGGAAGCACAGGGGTAAGCAAGGCCTTCTCACCTGAGAAGCGTTCCAAATCAGCGACCGGCCAAAGTGTTAATATTATTGGAAGTGCAGAGGGGGTAAATGGATTGTAATATAAACTGGCAAGCTGGAATTAGCCGAAGGTGCACAGGGACAATGTGGGATTTGAAATCCCTTGCGAACCAAAGATCTTTATTTGCTTAGGGATCATATTCATATTTGCTTATGAATCCACGAGAGTCGGAAGCGAAGGCCAATAATCTTAGCCAGTTTGAATGTGTGCACTGGCAGTAGAGTACTGAGGTCAGACCTCTCCCCTCCCACCCCCCCCCCCCCCCCCCCCCCCCCCCCCGAGAACCTCAAACTGGAAGATGACTAGGAATTGTAGACAACTACAAGAATTCTGCTTGTTAATGTTAAAATTAAGATGTAGACACACTTAGGGATGAAATATAAATTTTCAAGCCATCTTTTTATATTGTCGTCTGAGTGGTGAATTGTTCCAGTTCCAAGTTGGATCTGGAACATTACCGCATCCATTATGAAAATGTCTGCCATAATATAGTTCCGATAAAGTATAGAGTGGAGGCTCGATAACTCAAAGTTGGATAACTCGAATATGAGGGATAAGTCGAAGTCGGAAGTTGGTCCGGGCAACCAGGTGCTAGAATCTGGAAATCTTGGAAGGTGTGGAGATGGTTTCGTGGGTCCTGATCTCAGGCTTCATTGCTATTATGTTCAAGATTTCCACATTCCCCAAATAGATCCGAAGTGCATAACTCGAACATCAGGATAAGTCGAAGAAATTGGTCGTTCCCGCGGATTTTGGGTTGTCGACCTTAATGAATTCTACTTATTCTTCTGTACTACTGTATTATGATTGCGTTAAAAGTGTAGACGCACCTATCATATCTATTTCGATCAACTGAAGCAAGTACTCTAACCACATAAATTCCCACATTGCTGCCAAGCATGAAGTTTGTATTACAGGCTGCCAAACCCAAGTTAATGTTGTCCTTGGGGGCTGTCAGGAAGACAGCGAATCAGGCTATGACAACCCCTGCAGTATACAATAACCTGTATAAAACTTTAACACAAAAATTCTGTAAAGTATGTATACTGTGAATAAAGAATTGAATGTTTGCTCAATTTCTCCAATTTTAATAAAAATATTATTAGGGGGTGAAATGACTTGGAATATTGGGGCCAAAGTGACGTGAGGCTGAAATGACTGAGGCAGAAGTGACTGGAATTCCTTGTGTTAGGTGTTGCTTTTTAATCATTAGTTTTAATCATTAGTTGAATTACCTGTCTGAAGAGTGATCGATTAGAAAGGTAGTTGATGTTTTTGACAACAGTGTTGCCAGACAAGACCCGAGAATATTTGTTTACTTTCTTTTTGTTTGGACTGTTGCTTTGGGAGGCCAAAGACTTTGCTGGGGGGGGGGGGGGGGGGGGGGGGGGTTATTATGCCTCCACCCCCTCCCCACCACAAGACTAAATCCTAGCTACGACCTTGATTCAAACTAACTTTACATTTGAAAATTAATTTATTCATTCGCACTAAATGCCTGATGATTCGGCTGACAATAAAATGTAAATCACAGGAAATTACTGTGACTTACACTTTATTAATGGCCGAAATATCAGACCTTCTATATAAACGCCAAGATAATTTGGTGTTTCTTAGTTGTCAAGATGTGCTGGATCTGAATTATTTTTTCACACAGTGTTATTTTTCCACTTGACTGACCCTCCCAAATTGTCGATTTTCGCGCTAATTCATTTTTTTTTAATAATCATACTTGTATGATCATTTATCCGCCCAAAGTACATGTACTTTGGGGGACGTGTTATAGCCCCCATATTATATTGAGATTGATATATCCTTAGTAGATAATTATATATGAGAAAGATATTTTTTTTTTATTGCTGCATTTTCTGACTGGTCTAACTCTTTTGCACTCAGTGACCTTGTTTACATCTTTGTTACACTGATATATTGTACATATAGCTGTTGATTGTTTAATTGTTTAAATAGGTCAATGACCTTGTTTACTTGAACTTTAACAGAATTCCCCAGAAACTAATAGAACATTGCAGAAACTTCCTCTTCTGGGACATTCTATCTGGTTACTATATAATAATAACTCTTTGGCCAGCCGCTGATTTGTCGCGGTCCTCATAAGAGAAGGCCATCATTCCCCCTGCACCCCACCCCCTCTTCCCCTCCTCTCCTCCCAGCATTCAGATATAAACTGCTTAATAGTGTCCCTCACTTCCTCTTTTTCAATTTCTTCAATAAGCATTCCTACCCTCTCCCTCGTGTCCCCCTTCAGCCATCTATCCTTTGTTTCTTCACCCCACTTCTGCATTATTCTTCCAGTAAATTTTATTCTATGAGGTATATACTGTGGGCATTCCAAGAGAAAATGTTCCAGGGTCTCCACTACTCCAGAGTGGCACATTTGGCATCCCTTTTCCCCGTCTCTCCCAATTTTTCCCCGAAGCTCCAGTGATCTTGATCTCAGTTTGAACAGCAGTGACCCTCCAAAGGTGCCATCTAGGTACTTCTCAAAAGCTGGCTTTTCTTTATATTGTAACCCCTGCAGTGATCTTTTCACGCTAACCCCTGCTCGCCAGTTTCGATTGCAATCTTCCATGACTCTCTCTTTGACAAACCTTTTGCCTTCTTTCATTCCTACTTCTATGTTTGTGACCTCTATAGAGTAATTGTCCATTAGTTCCCTCACATGTTTTGACCACCCCGTTTCTATATTAGAATTCCAAATGGTATCGAGCATCAATTTGCACCACCGGTTGTCAGGCAGGTTTCTCAAGTAGTTAAAGTAACACAGTTTTCCCAAATCTACCCTGTCCTTGATTTTCATCCACCCAAGCTCCCCCCTTACTGCTTCCAAAGCTGCAGCATTACTCGACCCTGTTATCCATCTGCCGGCATCATTTTGAGTATTTTCCAACTTCTTAATAACGGTTTGGTTTAATGGAATCACGTCCGTGCCATACGTTATACTTGGTAAACCCACCCTCTCCCACAGTGTTTTCCCCACAAAGACCTTGTTGAAACTATTTTTCCCTAAAAGTTTTAGTTGGTTCAGAATTCTTTTCCCCTTCAGAATCAGTTTGGCTGAGTAATTTCTGTACACCCCTCTTCCCGTTATATTTATGCTTACCCCTAGATACTCATACTCTCCCGTTTCTCCTACAGTGATTTGTTTGCTTTCCCCTTCGGGGATTGAGAACTCCCCCACTCTCCATCTCTTCGTCATATCTACCTTGCGTCCAACGGGTATTACCTTGCTTTTATTTTCATTTAGTTCTAGCCGCCAAGTGTTCCCATATCTACCAACAATTTCCAGCAGTTTCTCTAGCCCCTGTTCAGTTCTAGACATTAACACCATGTCGTCCGCAAAGAATAAGCCTGGTATCTTTATGTCTCCAACATTTACCCCCTCTGCACTCTGAATTAGTTCATCCCCTAAATCTTTAACATACAATGCAAACAAAATCGGTGAAAAGATACACCCCTGCTTGAGGCCTATATCCATAGGGACTCGTTTTGTAGTGATACTCCCTAGACTGAGTTGGCTTTGCACATCTGTATACAGTGCTTTCATGATTCCCACAAAGTCACCCCCCAGTCCGATGCCCTCGAGCTTTCGCCACATACCTTCCCTCCACACTCGGTCGTACGCTTTTTTCACATCTAGAAATGCCAGAAACATCTTTTTCTTTTCAGCCTTTGTTGATTCTATCAGTTGGGTGAGTGTAAATAGGTGATCAGTGACTCTTCGTCCTTTCCTGAAACCATTTTGAATTTCTCCTAAAAAACCTTTCTCTTCAATAACTTCCTCTAGTCTACCGTATATGACCTTACAGAATACTTTTCCGATGTTACTACTAACTGATATCCCCCTATAGTTATCTAGAACTTCCTTATCCCCCTTTTTGTGTATGAACGACACCTTACTTTCCCTCCACTCTCTGGGGACCTCTTGCTTTCGCAGAGCCAGGTTGAAAAGGTTTGTCAGGACTTCAATAAGTGCCTCCCCTCCATTTTTGAGGAATTCGTTCGGAATTTCATCAGTCCCTCCCGCTTTACCATTTTTTAATTTCGAGACCACGTTCCGCACTTCTTCTGCCGTTATTTCGCTACATACACGATTGGATAGGTTCTCCTCCACCAGTGTATTTCTTTTTGGTGGGGACCCACTGCCCCATCGCCTATCGTTTATCTTTTCCCAGTGCTTGACTAACTCTGAAGCGATACGGCCTTTATCTTCTGTACTTTCCCCATCCACTTTGATACTCTGCACACTACTTTTCCCCCGTTTATTTACCCAGTTCCAAAATACGTTTGAGCTCGAACCCCCCGTTTTCTTTATTGTTCTGGCAAGACTGCAATTGCGCTCCTTCCTATTATTATTCTTTATCTCATTCACCTTTTTCCGTGCCAGTTCATATTCTCCTTTCATTAGTCTCGTGTCATTGTTATCCACCCCTTTAAGCTTCCTACTTCTTCTGTAAGCAGCGCATTTTACCTTCCTTTCTTTTATAGCCTTTTTCAGTCCCTCGTTAACCCTGTATCCAAGCTCTCTCGTTGGGACCCTCACCCTTCCTATACACTCCTTCCCTGCCTCTGTTAGGCTATTTACTATGCCATCTGAAATACTCTGGACATTTGCATCCCTAGGTATACATTCAAGATTTGGTTTTAGTTTTTCCCGAAACTGCTTCCAGTCGGCTCCTTGTTTTAGTCCCCAAACTTCCTT
This sequence comes from Pictodentalium vernedei, assembly GCA_031216915.1. NCBI lineage: Eukaryota > Metazoa > Mollusca > Scaphopoda > Dentaliida > Dentaliidae > Pictodentalium > Pictodentalium vernedei. The sequence continues at coordinate 715,678,244 of CM062295.1, read as the reverse complement.
GAAGGTATTTCTGTCTCTATTCGTCTTTTTGCCCATAATCTTAACTGTTATCAGGTTGTGATCACTACCTAAGTCATTTTTTCCCTCGTCATCTATTTCTACATCTATAACCTCCCTCCATACGCTAATGTCAGTGAGTATATAATCAATTATTGTTTTCTTATCGTTCCTCTCCCAGGTCCATTTACCTTTACATTTCGCATCCCTGTTCAGGATCTTTAAACCAAGCTCTTTTGATAGGTCCAACATCTTCCTCCCATTCGTGTTAATTTTCCTATCACCTCCCTGTATGCCCTCCTCCTTATCCCCGATGTGCCCATTGAAGTCCCCCATTATGAGAATACTGAACCCTCTGCTCCCAAGCTCTGTGATATTCGATCTAAGAGTTGTATATATTGAATCATTCCACTCGGGCTTACTTCCCTCCACTGCTAAGTATACAACACCAACGGCAACACTCCTGTTTCCTAACTTGATTTTTGCCCAGACTATTTCGTTGGATACTGGAATCTGAGTCCTTGCTTCTGTGAGATCTGTAATCAATGAGGGCTGTAATTCCTCTTTAGCGTAGATGCCAACACCCCCACCCCGTTTCTGACCCTCAGTTCGCCCAGCTCCTATCCACACGCAACCCTTCATCTGATCAACCCGCTCATCCCGTCGTATCCACGTCTCACTTAGACCCATTATATCGAAGTCTCCTTCGTCCATCATTGTTGATATTTCGCTTACTTTCTTGTGCAGACCCTGGATGTTGCAGTACCCAAACTTAATGAATCTTTGTTTTTTTGTCATCACTGGCACATTATTATAACCCTGGTATGTCCCTGTATTGTGCATGTTTGTTGTTCTTCCCATGTTCCCAGCATTTGTGCCACTCTGGGTTACCGGCTGTGGTCCCCTACCCCCCTTTTCTCCAAAAAAGGCCCAGCCACCTGTAAGATTTTTTGGCCCAACAGGTCTGTACCCATCCTACTTAAATGCAATCCGTCTCGCCCATACAACTCTCCTTGTCCCCAGAATGAATCCCAGTGGTCAATGAAATGTACTCCCAAGTCTTTGCAGTGCTCTTCCAGCTCCTCGTTTAGTGCCATAATCCGCGAGTTCCTCTCATTTCCACCACCCATAACGGGGAGCACCCCTGAAACGATGATCCGAGCATTCCTGCTAAGTAGCTTACTAATTAGGTCCTTGTATGTGTCCACCAAACGAACTGATTTCCTCTCCCTGATGTTATTGGACCCCACATGTAATACCACTACCGGATCAGGCCCCGACCCAGCTACAATACCGTCCACTCTATCCCTCAGGTCCTCCACTTTAGCCCCCGGAAAGCACAGAACTGTTCTATTTTTACTGTCCGGACCACAGACAACCTTGTCGATCCCCCGAACGATGCTACTTCCCGCAACCACCAACTTACTTTTGGACCTCGCCCTATTTATCTCCTCTAGTCTCCTATTGTTTACAGCGTCCTCTTCCTCTCCAACAGCCCCCCTCGGACTCAATATCGGTATCGGTATCTTTGACCTAGGATTACTCCTATCCTTGTCCCTCCGTCTCTTTCCAGGCCCTGAGCTACCTGGACTACTCCCCTGGTCTTCCCCCGGATCCCTCCTCCTTTTTCCTGGCCTAGACCCCAAGCTACTATCTGTTGCAACTACCTCCATCTCCTCCTCTGTCTCTTCCGAATCGAGCACATCAAATCTGTTTCTGGTGCTGCACTCCCCACTGCCTTTGGACTTTACACCCCTATCTACCTGCTTCTCTGGCCCCCCTTTCCTACCACTTTTGGTAGTCCACGCCAAACGCTTTACAGCACTGCTCCGGCCTGGGCCCCCCTCATCTGTCCTACGTACTTTTCTAGCAGCCCCCACCTCATCACCTACCTCATTCACATCAAAGGTTCTACCCCCATGTTTCCTCTTGGAACCACCGACAACCTTCCATCCTTCTCGGAAAGCCACTTTCACAGGCGTAACTCCAGACAGCCCCGCCCTACCAAGTCTTTCCTTCAGCTCAGCAATCTCCCCCTCAAACTTAACAATTGTCTCAAGTAGGCGGAGGATTTCCTGACAGTTTACACATACCTCTCCATATCCCATCGAGCGACAGTCCCCATACATCATAGAACACTGTTTACAAACTTCAAGCCCAATATCGCCATCGGTGGCCCCACCAACCCGGCTCTGACCGACACCCCCAGTGACCTCTGTCTGCACTCCAATACTTACTCCGTTGGCACCGTTGACCTGGACCGCGATATTACACGTATTTACCTCCATACTTACCTCCGTCTGAACAGACCTGCTCGCCATCATCAAGACAAAATTACGCGATCGGACAGGGAAAATTGTAAACACGCGACACGCGACAAAAGGCAACACGACGAACCGTTCGACAACTTAGCGCTCACAGTTTTATTTAAGGCCTCCTAACTTTGTCCCAGTTACTATACTAAACTACCTCCCCACAAAGTTGAATAAAATAACCTGAAAATGAAATATATATGATTAGTAAACAATAAAAATACTTAATTTCGATTCGTAACCAAGGAGACTTCTTCTGTATACTTGCGGATCGAGACCAATCATATATAAAGGTTTGTCAACAGAATTCAAAAACTCATTCTTAGAAAGCCTTTCAAAAAGACTCACTTCAGTTATTTCCATTGGAGAATATTATTGTTTCAGAACAGTGCATTTATTATAGAAGCAGTGCTTCTTTGTGAATTTGGAGATTGATTCCAAAAGAGAATTTTGAAGAGAATCTATTCGTCTTGGAAAAGAGAATTTATACTTTCTGTGAAACAGAATAATATTATTTTGTGAAAAGCCAGGATTCTACTGGATTATTTGGAAATTACCTGTGGCGCCAATACTTCTTGGATTTTTACTCCATTTGAATTTTGCGGAGCATTTTATTATATTTTATTGGAGATTGCTGAAATTTCAAAATGAAAATTTTATTACAAATCTACGGGATACTGTTTCTGAAGAGACATTCTTGGATTTAATACTATATCTACCAGCTGGTAACTTTCTTCAGAAGATACTTCACCACTGGATTACTGGATTCTGTCAAACTGTACTTTGGACTAATTCAATAATTGATAAGTACCACTGTTTTTATTTTCTGTAAACCAATTAGTGTAAAAGATCTTTGTAGCATTTTTTTTTATAAATTAATTCTTTTTAATTAAATTTCATAATAGTTAAATTCATAGTTTTGTTGCTGATTCTCAGATTTCTTTCTGTTACCAATATCATTAATAATTCCACACCGTAACAGAAATTGGGGGCTCGTTGCCGAGATTGAGTATAAGATAACGAGAAAACTTTATTTGCATATTGCAATTATCATTTGGCTCACTTTTAAAACATTTAAATTTTCTTAGAAAATTTCAGTATTATTATTTATATTCTGAGAACCAGCAAACCTTTTCATCATGGTATTTATTGTGACAGAATTTATTTCTGAATTTGAAGGCTCTCCTAGTTTGGCCCTTTTAGAATCTCTTAAGAAGGAGGATTTATTCCAACTTGCTCATTATCTAAAATTACCTGCCACCCCTGGTTTGAACAAACATAAGCTTAAACAGCTCATTGTTAATCATTATATGGAAGAAGGTCTTTTGCCTCATTCTGAAACTCCCCCCTCTGAACCACAACATACTGAAGCCCTTGAACTCAAAAAGTTAGAATTGGAATTAAAAAAGTTAGAAATGCAACAAAAAATGAGGGAAATTGAAATTCAGGCTCAAAAAGAAAGGGAACAAATTCAGGCTCAAAAAGAAAGGGAACAAATTCAGGCTCAAAAAGAAAAAGAAGAAAGAGAAAATTAAATTAAATTAAAAGAATTAGAAGCTCAAAAAGAAAGGGAACAAATTCAGGCTCAAAAAGAGGAAAGGGAATTAAAATTAAGGGAAATAGAAGCTCAAAAAGAAATGCACTTAAAAGAATTAGAAATTCAGGCCCAAAAGGAAATAAAAATAAAAGAATTAGAATCTCAACATCAAGGCTCAAATGTAATTTCTCCAAGTAGATTTGATGCAACTAAACATGTTAGGCTAGTTCCCCCCTTTCAAGAAAAAGAAGTTGATAAATATTTTTCACATTTTGAAAAAGTGGCAACAAGTTTAGAATGGCCAAGGGATGTCTGGACTTTGCTACTGCAAAGTGTTTTGAAAGGGAAGGCCCAAGAAATCTATTCCGCTCTATCTTCTGAGCAAAGCAACAATTATGACGCTGTTAAAGAGGTAATACTTAAGGCATATGAACTTGTTCCAGAGGCCTATAGGCAGAAATTCAGAAATTATTATAAAAATGAAAATCAAACTCATGTGGAATTTGCCAGAGAAAAGCAAAATCTATTTGACAGGTGGTGCCACTCAAAAGAAATAGGGAAAGATTTTACAAAATTAAAGGAAATGATGCTGATTGAGGAGTTTAAAGGAAAGATACATTCAGATATAAAGGCCCACCTGGATGAACAAAAAGTTGACATGTTAAATAGAGCAGCAGTACTGGCAGATGACTATGCCTTAACTCATAAAATGAGTCGTAACGCCACAAATTTTTGGCCCCACAAGAATTCTTTCCAAAGTGGACCTAGACCAGCTTCAGATAAAACTCATCCTTCCAATCATCCTTCCCATCCTACAAACTTTTCACCACCTAAATTTAATCAGAAGCCTAATGAGAATAAGTCATCCAATGCCAGCCCTACACCATTACGACCCAACAGTTCAACTAAAACTTGTAATTATTGTAAGAAAGCAGGTCATTTATTATCTGATTGCTGGCTGTTAAAAAGGAAAAATGAGTCCTCTACTTCACAGAATGCACTAGCATGTGCTCCATGCCCTGAAAATTATGTTATAAAGCAAGACGCTTTAGAAAATTATAAGCCATTTATTTCTGAAGGCTTTGTTTCCCTTGATGGGGATAAGCACTGTTCCTTACCAATAAAAATACTGAGAGACACAGGGGCTACTCAGTCTTTAATGTTAGAAGGCATTTTGCCATTTTCTGAAGAAAGTGCTACAGGGGCACAAGTTCTAATATCAGGTATTGAGTCAAACTCTTTAAAGGTCCCACTTCATAAAATAAATTTAAGAAGTAGCCTAGTAAATGGGACTGTGACAGTAGGAATCAGACCTACTCTACCTGTAAAAGGTATTTCTTTATTATTGGGAAATGACTTAGCTGGTGACAAAGTCACTGTAGAACCTCAAGTGGTGGATAAGCCGAGCACAGATGAAAGTATTATTAATTTGAAGGAATGTTTTCCTTTTGCTTTCCAGCATGTGCTGTGACTCGGTCCATGGCAAAGAAAGCTGAGGTTGATAACAACCTCAATTGTGTTGATTTAAACAGCAAAACTGAGGATAAGAACAGTCATAGAATTACGGATTCTGAAGACATTGATTTGTCTCAGACATTTCTGAGTCAGTGTGATGACTCCTCCAGAAATTGTAGAGGCCACTACACCTGAGAGTGATAGGGGGACCTCCTTGAATGTCATTTCCCGGACTTCTTTCATTCAGGAACAGGAAAGTGATCCTGACCTTGCGGAGCCACGTGAAAAGGCTCTAACACAGGCTGAAGCCCAAAACTCCCCTGTCTGTTATTTCAGAAAATCTGGTGTACTTATGAGGAAATGGCGACCACCAGAAGTACCCTCCAATAGTGATTGGGAGGTTATTTATCAAATAGTTGTCCCCACTAAATACCGGAATGAAATAATAAGCCTGGCTCATGAAAATCCAATGGCTGGACATTTGGGAATTAGAAAGACCTACTCTCGTATTCAGCAATGTTTTTACTGGCCCAAGCTTCGACAGGATGTTGTCGAATTTTGTAAAACCTGCCACATCTGTCAAATTGTAGGAAAACCCAACCAGAAGATTCCTCCTGCTCCCCTTCAACCAATCCCTGCTTTTGAGGAGCCATTTAGTAGAATTATTATTGATTGTGTTGGCCCATTGCCTAGAACAAGATCTGGAAATGAATATCTTCTTACCATCATGTGTGCTTCTACACGATTTCCTGAAGCTATACCTCTAAGAAATATTAAAACTAAGACAATAGTTAAGGCCTTGATAAAGTTTTTTGCAACTTTCGGTCTACCCAGGTCAGTGCAATCGGACAAAGGCTCAAATTTTATGTCAAACCTTTTTCAGCAGGTGATGTATGAGCTCAAAATTAAGCAGTACACATCAAGTGCCTACCATCCCGAAAGTCAAGGAGCTCTAGAACGCTTTCATCAAACACTGAAGACCATGATAAAGGCCTATGGGGAGGATAATGAGAAGGATTGGGATGAAGGAGTACATTTGCAGTCCGTGAGACTGTACAGGAATCTCTGGGGTTCAGCCCTTTTGAATTAGTGTTTGGACACATAGTGAGGGGTCCACTCACTGCTTTGAAGGAGAAATGGCTCGAAGAAGAGCCACGTGAAATTTCTCTTCTGGACTATGTGTCCACTTTTAAGGAAAAATTGCACCAGGCCAGAGAAATGGCAAATAAACATTTACAGAAAGCCCAGAGCCATATGAAGACCTGGTATGATAAAAAGGCGAAGTTTCGCTCCTTTAAACCTGGGGACAAGGTGCTAGTATTATTCCCTGTAAAGGGCAATGCTTTACAAGCAAGATATTCAGGCCCTTATATTGTTAAGCACAAGATCAGTGATACTGATTATGTTGTTGAGACTCCTGATAGACTAAAAAATACTCAGCTGTGCCATATAAATATGTTGAAAACTTATTATGAGAGAGAACCAAACTCTCTACCAGTCTCAACAGTCACCCACATGGATGAGCTGGAAAATCCTGTAGAGGATATTCATGAAGGCGGTGAAAATGTACCTCTGAAGTTACAGAACTCAGATGTCCTGAGAGATCTACAAAATAAAACAGATTATTTACTGCCTGACCAAAGAAAAGATTTAGTTGATTTAATTTTCAAATATCAACACTTATTTCCCGATGTGCCTAGTAGGACATCTGTTATTTTTCATGATGTTGATGTAGGAGAGGCAAATCCCATCAAACAGCATCCATATAGATTAAACCCTTTCAAAGCTGAGATCATGCGAAAGGAAATACAGTATATGCTGGACAATGATATCATAGAACCTAGCCATAGCAACTGGAGTTCGCCCTGTATACTCGTCCCAAAACCTGATGGCAGTTACAGATTTTGTACGGATTACCGAAAGGTGAACAGCCTCACCAAAACAGACAATTATCCAATTCCAAGAATTGATGACTGCATTGACAAACTTGGCCATGCTAAATTTGTGACAAAATTTGACTTGTTAAAGGGTTATTGGCAAGTCCCTTTAACAGAAAAAGCAAAAGAAATATCTGCTTTTGTTACCCCATTTGGGTTGTATCAATATAAAGTAACCCCTTTTGGCATGAAAAATTCTCCGGCAATGTTCCAGCGCATGGTTAACCACTTAATTGCAGACCTAGATCACAGTGAAGCTTATATTGATGATGTTATTATACACACAGATACAAATTGGGCTGATCATCTAAAGCATATTCAAGAATTTTTTGACAAAGTGACCCAAGCCAACCTAACTATTAACTTGGTAAAATCAGAATTTGGCAAATCCACTGTAAATTATTTAGGTCATGTTGTGGGGCAGGGGCGGGTGAGGCCGATTGCGGCTAAAGTTGATGCCATTGTAAATTTTCCAGTACCAAACTCTAAAAAAGAGCTCATGAGATTCTTAGGCATGGCTGGATATTATAGAAAATTTTGTTTAAATTTTTCAGATGTTGTCTCCCCTTTGACAAGTTTATTGAGAAAAAGGGTTAAGTTTGTTTGGACTGAGGAATGTCAGAAATCCTTTAACAGAATAAAAACTTTATTAAATAATTCCCGTCCTGGCCAGTCCCAATTATGAAAAGCCCTTCAAATTATTCATAGATGCAAGTGACAATGGAGCAGGTGGGTATATTGCCCAGGAAGATTCCCAAGGTATTGATCACCCTGTATGTTATTTTTCCAGAAAATTTCTCAAACATCAAAAGAATTACTCTACAGTAGAAAAAGAAACTTTGGCTCTAATTTTGGCATTAACCCATTTTGATGTGTATCTAGGAACCGCCCAATGTCCAATTACAGTTTACACCGATCATAACCCCTTAACATTTATCAATAAAATGAAAAACAAGAATCAAAGATTATTGCGGTTGAGTTTAGCCCTTCAAGAATATAATTTAGAGATTAGGCATATTTCGGGAAGAGATAATGTTGTAGCTGATGCTCTTTCCAGAATATCCTAATTTAAAATGATATGATCGGTCCCTATTCACTTCAAGTGTATATATGTTTATTAAAAAAAAAAAAAAAAATTGTGAAGATTATGGTGTGTGTGTATTGTAAACCAGTCAGAGTCTGCTAAAATTATGTAAAATGTTTTCAATACCTTCAAACTTTTTCTTTTAAAGTGGGGTGTGTTATAGCCCCCATATTATATTGAAATTGATATATCCTTAGTAGATAATTATATATGAGAAAGATATTTTTTTTTTTATTGCTGCATTTTCTGACTGGTCTAACTCTTTTGCACTCAGTGACCTTGTTTACATCTTTGTTACACTGATATATTGTACATATAGCTGTTGATTGTTTAATTGTTTAAATAGGTCAATGACCTTGTTTACTTGAACTTTAACAGAATTCCCCAGAAACTAATAGAACATTGCAGAAACTTCCTCTTCTGGGACATTCTATCTGGTTACTATATAAAGGTTTGTCAACAGAATTCAAAAACTCATTATTACCACTAAATCTATAAGTTACTAGTAGATTAACATGATTTTGGAGGGCTGTTAAAACTCCATAATTTCGGTGACGTCATTCGACGAAGCCGGGCCGCGGGCGGATAATGGTATAAATAGCCATTAGCGGCCCGCGGCCCGGCTATTTTTAGATTCCATGGTCTAATGAATTACTCCCATTCGGGTGAAGTCCTTTGTATTTCCGAACGGAAGTCGAACGCGCGATCGAAACAGAAATATCGAACCGACTTACTGATTATTTCTTCCAGCAATTCCCTCGTGCGGTTAGCTATAACAGGGTGTGGTAATAATAGTAATAACATAATTGTTGTCAGGCATCATGATTCATTAGCGGCCCTGCAGCAATGATGAACAGCCCTTGGGCTTATTAACGGCCCTCGACTTCGTCTCGGGCCTTTAATAAACCCTCGGGCTGTTCATCATTGCTGCAGGGCCGCAAATGAACCATAATGCCCTCCAAAATCATGTTATTGTTATATTCTTAGAAAGCCTTTCAAAAAGACTCACTTCAGTCATTTCCATTGGAGAATATTATTGTTTCAGAACAGTGCATTTATTATAGAAGCAGTGCTTCTTTGTGAATTTGGAGATTGATTCCAAAAGAGAATTTTGAAGAGAATCTATTCGTCTTGGAAAAGAGAATTTATACTTTCTGTGAAACAGAATAATATTATTTTGTGAAAAGCCAGGATTCTACTGGATTATTTGGAAATTACCTGTGGCGCCAATACTTCTTGGATTTTTACTCCATTTGAATTTTGCGGAGCATTTTATTATATTTTATTGGAGACTGCTGAAATTTCAAAGTGAAAATTTTATTACAAATCTACGGGATACTGTTTCTGAAGAGGCATTCTTGGATTTAATACTACATCTACCAACTGGTAACTTTCTTCAGAAGATACTTCACCACTGGATTACTGGATTCTGTCAAACTGTACTTTGGACTTATTCAATAATTGATAAGTACCACTGTTTTTATTTTCTGTAAACCAATTAGTGTAAAAGATCTTTGTATCATTTTTTTTATAAATTAATTCTTTTTAATTAAATTTCATAATAGTTAAATTCATAGTTTTGTTGCTGATTCTCAGATTTCTTTCTGTTACCAATATCATTAATAATTCCACACCGTAACAGACGAATCTTCCCAGTCCGACAATGTATTTTGGATGAATCGTACCGGAACGAACTGGTTTTGAGACCAAATGTCCCGGAGCCGAGATGACCAGTTCTCAACAAAAATGAGAGACTGCAGATACATGGGGTGCTGGTCAAAACGTCACACGACCAAAACGTCACATTCAAAAATGGTCAAAACGTCACATTTTTGGTCAAAATATCACATAGTGTTGGTCCAAAAAGATAACATACTTTTAATCAAAACGCCATACACTAGGAGGGTAAGCTTTCTTTCTTTATTAAGGTTTAACGACACATTTACAGACAAGGTCATATCGTGTCGGTGACAGTTTTACGGGTGGAGGAAACTGCAGTACCCAAAGAGAACCACTGAGCAATGACGAGCAGCTGCCAGCTTCCCAACTTCGTAACTCCACACTGTAGCACAGACAGGGTTAGATTGGTTGAAGAGCAAGATAACAAGTCATTTACCATTGCGAACTATTCCCTGTACAGTGTCCAAGTAACAAATGGAATGAATGATGAGCAACAAATGAATTCATCCTACCCATTTCTGTTTTCTAATCACCTCACAACATCCAAATTGTCCCTGACCTGGTGAATAGATATATTTACACCATACCGCTCATTTCACCCCCCCCCCCCCTCCCTCCCACCCACACACACACACACACACACACTCTGGATCAATGAAACACTGTAACATTTTTCAAACATTTTCTACAAGATGTTTCCGTGAAAATCTTAGCAAGATAGGCCTACATGTATAAATACCACTGTAGTGCTTGCCTTTTAAAATATTATAAAGCAAAGTGAATGGCTTGAGTCCCTTATAATTTATATTCGGTATGTTGTCTACTATGAAATAATTAATATGTGATGTTTTGACCAAAAGTATGTGACGTTTTGACCAAAAAGTGTGTGATGTTTTGACCAAAAGTATGAGACGTTCAGGCTTGGCAATTTCAGGGGAGTGATTTTTTAGCTCTCCTTACTGCCCTTCTGAAAGAATTAAGGAGAGCGAAAAATTGCCCTCCTACATATTTTGGTCTGGGATGATTGAGATTACATGTATTATGGTCACATTAAATTTTTGTTGTAAAGCAAAAATGTAATTTAACTTCGAAGTCACATAACATCACGTAATTTCATTTCGAAAGTGGTTTAGTGGTAAAAGGTAATGGCTGCAACCATACCCAAACACAGTTGCAATCATTTGAAGCAAAATGGGTCACAGCAATATTTTTGTTTCTGTCAGTTTCAAGTTCAACAACTGACATCACAGTTTGAGGGGTAATTATTCAATGAATATTGACACTATAATATACTACCATTACTACTATCCTGTCACTTGAAGCACTTGAGCCAGGATGTGGCTGTAGATTCAAGCAGACCCGTTGTCCAAGAACGTCATACGCCTACCACTATCACCTTCAACCCCCCTTGGGGGGTTGAAGGTGGTAGTGGTAGGCGTATGACTTTCTAGGACAACAGGTCTGGGTACACACACAGGTCTTGTCAAGTGTGTGTTCGGTTGTTGAGTGAGACATCTAGATGTCTAAGAGATTTTGCTTTACCTTAGTAAAGTTAATAAAATCACTGATGTAGTCTGTTGGTTTCAGTTTCAATGAGTTTGTTCAACTGGATACTTAAAGCTAATTGCTCTCCTAAGCTGATTGAGGAGAGCGATTTTTTGCCCTCCTGCATTTTTCAGAATGCCAGGCCTGGACGTTTTGACTATAAAATGAGATGTCCTGACCATTTTCAAATGTGACGTTTTGGTTATGTGATGTTTGGACCTGTTCCCGATACATGGAATTATATCATATCGTCGGCTACCCTGAAGTATTTGCTGCAATTCTACCCAAGTCATCCGCTGCAATTTTACCCAAATAGTCCGAAACTCGTCCGCTGGGAGAAAATTTTATATACTTGTATTTTGAATCATTTTTTATTTATTTTTGTTTTGTTTTTTAATTTTATAGTATATTATTTATTATAATATATCTTAATGTACCTCCATATACCTTTCATATACTTACACGAGATTGTTAAAACAGACATGCCAGAACAAAATAAACTAATGAGCCATCTAATTAATTTCGACATTGTTGACACGGCTCTGGTTATAACGTTTATTCAATGTTTTCCTTATGATGATGATGACAGCAGTACTTCCTAAAGTACAATAAGTTCCATAAAAAAAATCTTATAAATTTTGCAGTTATTCATTAAAAGGCGCCACCGGCACTTAACAATGAATAATCGCAAAATTATTATCAAATATATTATAAGAATTATAAGAATTAATTATATTAAGAAATGCATCAAAACTTATGGTATATTAAGTCCCATAAAAAATCTTATAATTTTGCAATTATTCATTGAAAGACGCCACTGGCGCTTAACAATCGATAATCGCAAAACTATGGGAAGCAAATTAGCTAATATATTATAAGAATTAATTATATTAAGAGACACATCAAAACTTCTTAAAGTATATTAAGTTCAGTGAAAAAATCTTATAATTTTGCAGTTATTCATTGAAAGGATCCACCATGCTTCACCATGAATAATCGCAAAATTATAAAAAAGAAGGAAATTGACCAATGAATAATCATAAAATTCGTGCAGAAAAACACGATAAGAATTTATGTCAAGACACGGATTTGAAAGATTTGCTATGTTGCATGTTTAAAAAATGAAAGTGTCAATGACACTGTAGCTCAACTTGTTAAAGACATGTACATGTATAGTGTGTGACACAGCAATGACAAACATCTAGGTAATGACCTGATAACAAAGGTACATGTAAAGTATTGTAACAGTCTGTACATAAATGCTGACCGCAGCCTGTAACAAATATGTAGGTAAAGTATTGTAAAAGTGGGGTGACAGTTACAGTACGTGGAGAGTGTATTATCACTAAATCACCCGCAGAGTGGAGATCCCACCCGAGGTATAATTGTAAATTTGTTGCAAAGCATAACCCGCACCAGCAAAGTTTCAGCCAATGGACCTCCAGGTTAAACCCGGAGGTCCATTGGCTGAACCATTGCTTGTGTTTCTTGTCGATATGTACAAAATTTGAAAGTTATAGCTTGGGTGATAACTCCACTCTACAGGTGATTTAGTTACAATCCACTCTCCATGTACTGTAGATGCTAAACTAGAAAAGAAATCTTTGAGCCCCAGAGTGGAACTAACTGAACCCAAGAATATTTGTTCTCATAGCACAGTGATAACAAAGGCACCCAAGTTTCGTGAAGATCAGTTCATAAATACAGACTCTAGCCTGAGCCGTATTGACATGTGTACTTACTGTATATAAGTAGCACTGAACAAATCAAAGTTTATCTAATTTGCAGAATTTCTGCACAAGAAAAAAACCTGTATATTATATGTGATGTATTCCATGTTACTAAACATTCATACAAAAATTGATTCAAATCAGAACTTTCATACAGAAGTTCTGTACAAAAAACTGATTGCACTAATTTTGGTACAAAAAGGCTGCTGGCAGCCATCTTGAATTTTGGATCACACCCAAAAACACTTGTTCTCGTCTCACAGTGATAGCAAAGGCACCCAAGAAGTTTCGTAAAGATCGGGTCATAAATACAGCCTCTAGTCTGAGCCATTTAGAAGTTGTGTACAAAAACTGATTAGACCTAATTTCGGAACAAAATTGCCACTGGCAGCCATCTTGAATTTTAGTCCACACCCAGATACACCTGTTCTCATCCCAAGTTGATAACAAATGTACCCAAGACGTTTTGTGAAGATCGGTTCATAAATACAGCCTCTAGGTCAAGCCGTATTGACACATGCACTTACTGTGTATAAGTAGCACTGAATAAATCAAAGTTCATCTAATTTGCATAATTTCTGCTCGAGAAAGAAACCTGTATTATATGTGATGTATTCCATGTTACTAAACATTCATACAGAAATTTATTCAAATCAAAACTTTCAGACAGAAGTTCTGTACAAAAAACTGATTACACTAATTTTGGTACAAAAAGGCTGCTGGTGGCCATCTTGAATTTTGGACTGCACCCAAAAACACTCGCTCTCATCCCACAGTGATAACAAAGGTACCCAAGAAGTTTTGTAAAGATCGGTTCATAAATACGGCCTCTAGCCTGAGCCGTATAGAAGTTGTGTACAACAAGGAGCCTTAATCACTCACCGACCAAAGTGGTTCAAAGAAGTATTTGGGGGGCACATTCAGTTAGACATGATTCATCAACACTACAAAGGAATGAAATCATGAGAGACAAATTTTATGGAACTAGGGCCAAGGCTTGAACAAACTTGAATCTTACTCTCCTAAGGATGTCGCATGCCAAATATCAAAAGCATTCATCTGCTGGATCTGAAGAAGACTTTTAAAGAAAATTCCTCATTTTGAACTACTAAGTTATCATTCGGGCTCCCACACTGAGCCCAAATATGAACCAAGGGATTTAGCTTGAACAAACTTGAATCTCACACCCTAAGCATGCTGCATGCCAAATATCAAAACATTCCGACTGCTGAATCTGAAGAAGATTTTTAAAGAAAAATTCCTCAAATTGACTAAGTTATAAGTCGGGCTCCCACACTGAGCCTAAATATGGACCTAGGGACATGGCTTGAACAAACTTGAATCTCGCCCCCCTAAGGATGCTGCATACCAAATATCAAAACATTCCGACTGCTGGATCTGAAGAAGAAGATTTTTAAAGAAAATTCCACATTTTGAACTAAGTTACCATTCTGGCTCCCACAGTGAGCCCAAATATAGACCTAGGGACATGGCTTGAACGTACTTGAATATCACCCCCCTAAGGATGCTGCATACCAAATATCAAAACATTCTGACTGCTGGATCTGAAGAAGAAGATTTTTAAAGAAAATTCCTCATTTTGAACCGAGTTACAATTTGGGCTACCACAGTGAGCCCAAATATGAACCCAGGGACTTGGCTTGAACAAACTTGAATCTCACCCCCTAAGCATGTTGCATACCCAATATCAAAAGATTCTGCCTGCTGGATCTTGAGAAGAAGATTTTTTTTAAAATTTGCCTGAAATGCACTAAGTTCGAATTGGGCTCCTATACTGAGCCCATATATGAACCCAGGGGGACAGTTTGAACAAACTTGAATCAGATCCACCCCACAATGTTGCATACCAAATATCAAAAGATTCTGCCTGCTAGATCTTGAGAAAAAGATTTTTTAAGAAATTTGCCTGAAATGCACTAAGTTCGAATTCGGGCTTCTATAGTGAGCCCAAATATGAATCCAGTAGGCTGATTTGAACAAACTTGAATCAGATCCAACCCACAATGTTGCATACCAAATATAAAAAGATTCTGCCTGCTGGATCTGGAGAAGAAAATTTTTTAAGAAATTTGCCTGAAATGCACTAAGTTCGAATTCGGGCTTCTATACTGAGCACAAATGTGAATCCAGGGGGCCGATTTGAACAAACTTGAATCAGATCCACCCCACAATGTGGCATACCAAATATCAAAAGATTCTGCCTGCTGGATCTGGAGAAGAAGATTTTTGAAGAAATTTGCCTGAAATGCACTAAGTTCGAATTTGGGCTTCTATAGTATAGGGAGCCCAAATATGAATCCAGGGGGCTGATTTGAACAAACTTGATTCAGACCCATACCAAGATGCTGCATACCAAGTATCAAAAGATTCTGCCCACTGGTTCTGGAGGAGAAGATTTTTTAATAATTTTTCTATAATTCATACGGTGCCATCACATTTATGCCCATACAGAGCCCCCCAAGGGATGTGGCCATTTCGTTTGAACAAACATGAATGGCCATATAGTAATGAACATCCACATGAAGTTTCGTGGAAATCGGACCAGTGGTTTCAGAGGAGAAGTCGTTTGAAAAATGTTCATGACGATGGACGAAGACAGACGATGACGGACGATGACAGACGGCAAGTGATAAGTTGAGCTCCCTTCGGTGAGCTAAAAATTGATTGGACCTAATTTCGGTACAAAATGGCCACTGGCAGCCATCTTGAATTTTGGACCACACCCAGAAACTCCCGTTCTCATCCCAAGGTGATAACAAATGTACCCAAGAAGTTTTGTGAAGATCGGTTCATAAATACAGCCTCTAGCCCAAGCCGTATTGACACATGCACTTACTGAATTCGAGCTTTTATAGTGAGCCCAAATATGAATCCAGGGGGCCGATTTGAACAAACTTGAATCAGATCCACCCCAGAATGTTGCATACCAAATATCAAAAGATTCTGCCTGCTGGATCTTGAGAAAAAGATTTTTTAAGAAATTTGCATGAAATGCACTAAGTTCGAATTCGGGCTTCTATAGTGAGCCCAAATATGAATCCAGTAGGCCGATTTGAACAAACTTGAATCAGATCCACCCCACAATGTTGCATACCAAATATAAAAAGATTCTGCCTGCTGGAAATCGGACCAGTGGTTTCAGACGAGAAGTCGTTTGAAAAATGTTCACGACGATGGACGAAGACGGACAACGACGACAGACGGCAAGTGATAAGTTGAGCTCCCTTCGATGAGCTAAAAATTGATTGGACCTAATTTTGGTACAAAATGGCCACTGGCAGCCATCTTGAATTTTGGACCACACCCAGAAACTCTCGTTCTCATCCCAAGGTGAAAACAAATGTACCCAAGAAGTTTTGTGAAGATCGGTTCATAAATACAGCCTCTAGCCCAAGCCGTATTGACACATGCACTCACTGTGGAAAAGTAGCACTGAATAAATCAAAGTTCATCTAATTTGCATAATTTCTGCTCAAGAAAAAAACCTGTATTATATGTGATGTATTCCATGTTACTAAACATTCATACAGAAATTTATTCAAATCAGAACTTTCATACAGAAGTTCTGTACAAAAAACTGATTACATGAATTTTGGTACAAAAAGGCTGCTGGTGGCCATCTTGAATTATGGACCGCACCCAAAAACACTCATTCTCATCCCACAGTGATAACAAAGGTACCCAAGAAGTTTCGTAAAGATCGGTTCATAAATAATTTCTGCTCGAGAAAAAAACCCGTATTATATGTGATGTATTCCATGTTACTAAACATTCATACAGAAATTTATTCAAATCAGAACTTTCGTACAGAAGTTCTGTACAAAAAACTGATTGCACTAACTTTGGTACAAAATGGCCACCGGAAGCCATCTTGAATTTTGGACTGCACCCAAAAACACTTGTTCTTGTCCCATGGTGATAACAAGGGTACCCAAGAAATTTCGTAAAGATCGGTTCATAAATACGGCCTCTAGCCCGAGCCGTATTGGCATTTGCAGTTACAGTGCTGAAAGTAACATTAAAGAGATCAAAGTTAGTCTAATTGGCATAATTTATGCATGAGAAATAAAACACGTGTTATATGTGATGTAACCCTTGGTACTAAACATTCACACAAAAAATTATTCAAATCACAACTGTCATACAGAAGTTCTGTACAAAAAAACTGACTGCACTAATTTTGGTATAATAAGGCTGCTGGCGTCCATCTTGAATTTTGGACCGCACCCAAAAGCACTCATTCTCGTACCACAGTGACAACAAAGGTATCGAAGAAGTTTCGTAAAGATTGGTTTATAAATATGGCCTCTAGCCTGAGCCGTATAGAAATTGTGTACAAAAACTGATTGGACCTAATTTTGGTACAAAATGGCCACTGGCAGCCATCTTGAATTTTGGGCCGTACCCAGAAACACTCATTCTCATCCCAAGGTGATAACAAATGTACCCAAGAAGTTTTGTGAAGATCGGTTCATAAATACAGCCTCTAGGTCAAGCCGTATTGACACATGCACTTACTGTGTATAAGTAGCACTGAATAAATCAAAGTTCATCTAATTTGCATAATTTCTGCTCGAGAAAGAAACCTGTATTATATGTGATGTATTCCATGTTACTAAACATTCATACAGAAATTTATTCAAATCAAAACTTTCAGACAGAAGTTCTGTACAAAAAACTGATTACACTAATTTTGGTACAAAAAGGCTGCTGGTGGCCATCTTGAATTTTGGACTGCACCCAAAAACACTCGCTCTCATCCCACAGTGATAACAAAGGTACCCAAGAAGTTTTGTAAAGATCGGTTCATAAATACGGCCTCTAGCCTGAGCCGTATAGAAGTTGTGTACAACAAGGAGCCTTAATCACTCACCGACCAAAGTGGTTCAAAGAAGTATTTGGGGGGCACATTCAGTTAGACATGATTCATCAACACTACAAAGGAATGAAATCATGAGAGACAAATTTTATGGAACTAGGGCCAAGGCTTGAACAAACTTGAATCTTACTCTCCTAAGGATGTCGCATGCCAAATATCAAAAGCATTCATCTGCTGGATCTGAAGAAGACTTTTAAAGAAAATTCCTCATTTTGAACTACTAAGTTATCATTCGGGCTCCCACACTGAGCCCAAATATGAACCAAGGGATTTAGCTTGAACAAACTTGAATCTCACCCCCTAAGCATGCTGCATGCCAAATATCAAAACATTCCGACTGCTGAATCTGAAGAAGATTTTTAAAGAAAAATTCCTCAAATTGACTAAGTTATAAGTCGGGCTCCCACACTGAGCCTAAATATGGACCTAGGGACATGGCTTGAACAAACTTGAATCTCGCCCCCCTAAGGATGCTGCATACCAAATATCAAAACATTCCGACTGCTGGATCTGAAGAAGAAGATTTTTAAAGAAAATTCCACATTTTGAACTAAGTTACCATTCTGGCTCCCACAGTGAGCCCAAATATAGACCTAGGGACATGGCTTGAACGTACTTGAATATCACCCCCCTAAGGATGCTGCATACCAAATATCAAAACATTCTGACTGTTGGATCTGAAGAAGAAGATTTTTAAAGAAAATTCCTCATTTTGAACCGAGTTACAATTTGGGCTACCACAGTGAGCCCAAATATGAACCCAGGGACTTGGCTTGAACAAACTTGAATCTCACCCCCTAAACATGTTGCATACCCAATATCAAAAGATTCTGCCTGCTGGATCTTGAGAAGAAGATTTTTTTAAAAATTTGCCTGAAATGCACTAAGTTCGAATTGGGCTCCTATACTGAGCCCATATATGAACCCAGGGGGACAGTTTGAACAAACTTGAATCAGATCCACCCCACAATGTTGCATACCAAATATCAAAAGATTCTGCCTGCTAGATCTTGAGAAAAAGATTTTTTAAGAAATTTGCCTGAAATGCACTAAGTTCGAATTCGGGCTTCTATAGTGAGCCCAAATATGAATCCAGTAGGCTGATTTGAACAAACTTGAATCAGATCCAACCCACAATGTTGCATACCAAATATAAAAAGATTCTGCCTGCTGGATCTGGAGAAGAAAATTTTTTAAGAAATTTGCCTGAAATGCACTAAGTTCGAATTCGGGCTTCTATACTGAGCACAAATGTGAATCCAGGGGGCCGATTTGAACAAACTTGAATCAGATCCACCCCACAATGTGGCATACCAAATATCAAAAGATTCTGCCTGCTGGATCTGGAGAAGAAGATTTTTGAAGAAATTTGCCTGAAATGCACTAAGTTCGAATTTGGGCTTCTATAGTATAGGGAGCCCAAATATGAATCCAGGGGGCTGATTTGAACAAACTTGATTCAGACCCATACCAAGATGCTGCATACCAAGTATCAAAAGATTCTGCCCACTGGTTCTGGAGGAGAAGATTTTTTAATAATTTTTCTATAATTCATACGGTGCCATCACATTTATGCCCATACAGAGCCCCCCAAGGGATGTGGCCATTTCGTTTGAACAAACATGAATGGCCATATAGTAATGAACATCCACATGAAGTTTCGTGGAAATCGGACCAGTGGTTTCAGAGGAGAAGTCGTTTGAAAAATGTTCATGACGATGGACGAAGACAGACGATGACGGACGATGACAGACGGCAAGTGATAAGTTGAGCTCCCTTCGATGAGCTAAAAATTGATTGGACCTAATTTCGATACAAAATGGCCACTGGCAGCCATCTTGAATTTTGGACCACACCCAGAAACTCCCGTTCTCATCCCAAGGTGATAACAAATGTACCCAAGAAGTTTTGTGAAGATCGGTTCATAAATACAGCCTCTAGCCCAAGCCGTATTGACACATGCACTTACTGAATTCGAGCTTTTATAGTGAGCCCAAATATGAATCCAGGGGGCCGATTTGAACAAACTTGAATCAGATCCACCCCAGAATGTTGCATACCAAATATCAAAAGATTCTGCCTGCTGGATCTTGAGAAAAAGATTTTTTAAGAAATTTGCATGAAATGCACTAAGTTCGAATTCGGGCTTCTATAGTGAGCCCAAATATGAATCCAGTAGGCCGATTTGAACAAACTTGAATCAGATCCACCCCACAATGTTGCATACCAAATATAAAAAGATTCTGCCTGCTGGAAATCGGACCAGTGGTTTCAGACGAGAAGTCGTTTGAAAAATGTTCACGACGATGGACGAAGACGAACAACGACGACAGACGGCAAGTGATAAGTTGAGCTCCCTTCGATGAGCTAAAAATTGATTGGACCTAATTTTGGTACAAAATGGCCACTGGCAGCCATCTTGAATTTTGGACCACACCCAGAAACTCTCGTTCTCATCCCAAGGTGAAAACAAATGTACCCAAGAAGTTTTGTGAAGATCGGTTCATAAATACAGCCTCTAGCCCAAGCCGTATTGACACATGCACTTACTGTGGAAAAGTAGCACTGAATAAATCAAAGTTCATCTAATTTGCATAATTTCTGCTCAAGAAAAAAACCTGTATTATATGTGATGTATTCCATGTTACTAAACATTCATACAGAAATTTATTCAAATCAGAACTTTCATACAGAAGTTCTGTACAAAAAACTGATTACATGAATTTTGGTACAAAAAGGCTGCTGGTGGCCATCTTGAATTATGGACCGCACCCAAAAACACTCATTCTCATCCCACAGTGATAACAAAGGTACCCAAGAAGTTTCGTAAAGATCGGTTCATAAATAATTTCTGCTCGAGAAAAAAACCCGTATTATATGTGATGTATTCCATGTTACTAAACATTCATACAGAAATTTATTCAAATCAGAACTTTCGTACAGAAGTTCTGTACAAAAAACTGATTGCACTAACTTTGGTACAAAATGGCCACCGGAAGCCATCTTGAATTTTGGACTGCACCCAAAAACACTTGTTCTTGTCCCATGGTGATAACAAGGGTACCCAAGAAATTTCGTAAAGATCGGTTCATAAATACGGCCTCTAGCCCGAGCCGTATTGGCATTTGCAGTTACAGTGCTGAAAGTAACATTAAAGAGATCAAAGTTAGTCTAATTGGCATAATTTATGCATGAGAAATAAAACACGTGTTATATGTGATGTAACCCTTGGTACTAAACATTCACACAAAAAATTATTCAAATCACAACTGTCATACAGAAGTTCTGTACAAAAAAACTGACTGCACTAATTTTGGTATAATAAGGCTGCTGGCGTCCATCTTGAATTTTGGACCGCACCCAAAAGCACTCATTCTCGTACCACAGTGACAACAAAGGTATCGAAGAAGTTTCGTAAAGATTGGTTTATAAATATGGCCTCTAGCCTGAGCCGTATAGAAATTGTGTACAAAAACTGATTGGACCTAATTTTGGTACAAAATGGCCACTGGCAGCCATCTTGAATTTTGGGCCGTACCCAGAAACACTCATTCTCATCCCAAGGTGATAACAAATCTACCCAAGAAGTTTTGTGAAGATCGGTTCATAAATACAGCCTCTAGCCCAAGCCATATTGACACATGCACTTACTGTGTATAAGTAGCACTGAAAAAATCAAAGTTCATTTAATTTGCATAATTTCTGCGCAAGAAAAAACCCTGTATTATATGTAATGTATTATTCCATGTTACTAAACATTCATACAGGAAATTTATTCAAATCAGAACTTTCATACAGAAGTTCTGTACAAAAAACTGATTGCACTAATTTTGGTACAAAATGGCCGCCGGCAGCCATCTTGAATTTTGGACAGTACCCAAAAACACTTGTTCTCGTCCCAAGGTGATCACAAAGGTGCCCAAGAAGTTTCGTAAAGATCAGTTCATAAATACGGCCTCTAGCCTGAGCCGTATTGGTATTTGCAGTTACAGTGCTGAAGGTAACATTAAATAGATCAAAGTTAGTCTAATTGGCATAATTTATGCACGAGAAAAAAACCTGTATTATATGTGATGTATCCCATGGTACTAAACCTTCACATAGAAAATTATTAAAATCAGTGCTTTCATATGGAAGTTCTGTGCAAAAATCTGATTGCACCTAATTTTGTACAAAATGGCCGCCAGCAGCCATCCTGAATTTCAGACCGGATCCAAAAACACTTGTTCTCATCCCACGGTGATAACAAAGGTACCCAAGAAGTTACGTAAAGATCGGGTGTTATATAGCCTCAAATTATATCGAGATGATATAATCCTTAGTTGATAATTATATGAGATAGATATTTTTTATTTCTGCATTTTCTGACTGGTCTGACTCATTTGCACTCAGTGACCTTGTTTACATCTTTGTTACACTGATCTATTGTACTAATAGCTGATGATTGTTTAAGTAGGTCAAGGACCTCATTTACTTGGATTGTGATAGAATCACCTGGAAACTGATACAACTTTGGAGATTCTTCTAGGGCATTCTATCTGGTTACTATACAAAGGTTTGTCAACAGAATTGAAAAACTCATTTTTAGAAAGCCATTTCAGAAAGACTCACTTCAGTTGTTTCCATTGGAGATTATTATTGTTTCAGAACAGTGCATTTATTATAGAAGCAGTGCTTCTTTGTGAATTTGGAAGATTTATTCCAAAAGAGAATTTTGAAGAGAATCAATTTGTCTTGGAAAAGAGAATTTATACTTTCTGTGAAACAGAATATTATTTTGTGAAAAGCCAGGATTCTACTGGATTATTTTGAAATTACCTGTGGCACCAATACTTCTTGGATTTTTACTCCATTTGAATTTTGTGGAGCTTTTTACCAATTTTATTGGAGACTGCTGAAACTTCTAAGAGAAAATTTTATTACAAATCTATGGGATACTGTTTCTGAAGAGACATTCTTGGATTTAATACTACCAGCTACTAGTAGTAACTTTCTTCACAAAATTCTTCACCACTGGATTACTGGATTCTGTCAAACTGTATTTTGGACTAATTCAATAATTGATAAGTACCACTGTTTTTATTTTCTGTAAACCAATTAGTGTAAAAGATCTTTGTATCATTTTTTTTTCATATTAATTTTTTTTAATTAAATTTCAGAATAGTTAAATTCATAGTTATTGTTGCTGATTCTCAGATTTCTTTCTGTTACCAATATCAATAATATTTCCATACCATAACAAGGGGCATAAATATGGCCTCTAGTCTGAGCCATATTGGCATTTGCACTTACAGTGCTGAAAGTAACACTAAATAAATCCAAGTTAGTCTGATTTGTACGGTGGCTGATTTAGGACACTCAAATATTTATTTTTATCTCGTTATAACGAGATACGATCTCGTTATAACGAGATGCTATCTCGTTATAACGAGAAAACATCTCGTTATAACGAGAAAGTATCTCATTATAACGAGAAAGTATCTCGTTATAACAAGAAAAGATCTCGTTATAACGAGAAAGTATCTCGTTATAACGAGAAAAGATATCGTTATAACGAGATAGTATCTCGTTATAACGAGAAAAGATCTCGTTATAACGAGATAGTATCTCGTTATAACGAGAAAAGATCTCGTTATAACGAGAAAACATCTCGTTATAACGAGATAGTATCTCGTTATAACGAGAAAAGATCTCGTTATAACGAGAAAACATCTCGTTATCTCGAGATAAAATCACGTGACTCTCATGACATGAAACATATAGCCCCCACCACCAAAACAGTTTATATATGTCGCGGGTGTTTTCAATATTCTGGATGTAATACATTGGAAAACACCTACCCACCCCCCACCCCCAAGCATCCCAACCATGCCCGTGAAATACCGCTCCTCTCCCTCGCACATGTTGTCAACGATAATTACGATAAGCGCATATAACTCTCATACCAATAAACACAGAAATGAGATGGAATTCACACAAACAAATGAAACTATAGCGTAATAAACTCGCTGCCCCCCCCCCCCCCACCCGCCCCTCCCCCACACCGTATGTGGAACACTTTTTCGACACACGGCACTCAAAACACGACTATAGCCTCAGCCCCAAAACAGTGTACATATCTTACGCGTGTGTTTAATACTGTGGATGTAATGCACGGGAAACACTCCTACCCCTCTCCTTCCCAAAGCATCCCACCAATGCCCGCGAAATACAATCCCCTCCCCTCGCACATGTTGTAAAAGATAATTACGACAAGTGCATTTAACGCTTATACTAATAGAACAAGGACAGGGACGTGAGAAGGTAAAAATATTGGGAGAGGGGTATCAAGGCGGAGATCCATGCAAAAGGGGCGCCCATTGTGCTGGCAGTAGCATGATTCGAGTCGCGCAGTGGCAGTGGGGGAGAGCACCAGATGTGGTATCCCCTTCTCGTTGGCGGGGTCCGCGGGCCCTTCCCTGGGAAAATTTTGAAAACTATGAGGGACAAAACTTGCTTTCTCAGTGATTCTGAGGCCGCTGTGACACTACCAATTCGAATTCTCTGCTCGTTTCGTAATTAGGCGCGCTTCTGAATTTATCCGCTTGGTTAACTTTCTTCGTTTGTGTTTTGTTTTGGACTGACTTCAAACATCTCCACGAGTTTAATCGGGACCATCGGTTAATAATTTTTTTTATTGAAGAGGTGGGGTGGAGGTGGTAAATACCCCCTACCGCCCCCCTCCCTTACCCGGTTTTAACGCCACTGAGAAAGGATGAAAAACCGAAAATAAGATGGAATTTTCATAGACAAATTAAACAACTATAGCCTTATAAACTTACTGCCCCCCCCCCCCCCCCTACCAACACACACAAGGAGAGATTTATTTATTATCGACGCTTTCAGCAGCCAGGGGCATGTCATGTAGGGTTGTTCCCTTGGTGGAGGAAGAACCGGAGACAACCACTGAGCAGCGGCGAGCAACCGTCAAGTTCTCCAACATACTAACCCGACAGAGTTAGAGCGGTTGAAGGCACGTGCACCATCGACGTGCAGTACGCCCTAGCACATAATGCCACCGTGACCCCACGTCAGGCCATGTGGACAATTGGGATCAAGTGTCTTGTCCTAAAGACACAACGCGGGTTAGAATCGAACCTGTCGATTTCTATGTTTCAAGCTCGATACTCTAACAAATGAGCTACCGTGCTCTCATAATTATATAGTAGGTAGCTGTACATGTTTGTCGCGGGAACACATTATGGCGTCATTAACCTTTTACCAAACGCAAGTTGAAGACAACAGTAGGCCCACAATTATTTTTACACAAAAAAAAAAAAAATAAATGAAATTCATTTTTTTCTTCCAAACTGACCGGCTTATGACACTCATTTGAACGAGCTCGTCGAGCTCTTTTCGATGCGATATCATAAACTATTGTTTGGGAGAAAAAATTATGAACATAAATTTTGAGTGGCGAATTTTGTATATTACACGGATGGTTTGTGTCGCTGCGGTGGGTAAAAGGGTTATCATGATTAGGCCAATATATACGGTATACCGATAACTTGTGCACTTCTTAGAAATAGAATTAAATGGTGTCAATAATATAACAATAATGCAATGTATGAATCCTGAAGCTCTAGAAAATTGTTTTTTACTGTGTAGAGCTAGGATCCCAAATTGTGTGTGTGTTGGGGGGGGGGGGGGGGGGGGAGTAATATCGAGAGGGTCGAGAACGACATACCACGGGCATGTCTCAAGGTTTGAGGCAGGGGACGGAGAGTTTGGGAGGTACGCCCTCCCATTGGTGGAGTCCGGGGGTGATTTTTTTTCAAATTATAAAGCTCTTGGGCCCATTCTGGGCATCTTGAGAGAAGGTAGGTTTGGGAATTATAAGTGGCAGTTTAATTTTTGTAGGTGTGGGGTGGAGGTCAATGTTATTGGATGGGGTGTCAACCCTCCCCTAAATGGTGTCAATAATATAACAATAATGCAATGTATGAATCATGAAGCTCTAGAAAATTGTTTTTTACTGTGTAGAGCTAGGATCCCAAATTGTGTGTGTGTTGGGGGGGGGGGGGGCAGTAATATCGAGAGGGTCGAGAACGACATACCACGGGCATGTCTCGAGGTTTGAGGCAGGGGACGGAGAGTTTGGGAGGTACGCCCTCCCATTGGTGGAGTCCGGGGGTGATTTTTTTTCAAATTATAAAGCTCTGGGGCCCATTCTGGGCATCTTGAGAGAAGGTAGGTTTGGGAATTATAAGTGGCAGTTTAATTTTTGTAGGTGTGGGGTGGAGGTCAATGTTATTGGATGGGGTGTCAACCCTCCCACCCCCCCCCCCACCCCTGCCACTTCAGCACTAAGTTTTTCAATAAACTTCTGATTTTGTTCACTGACAGATTGAGCTGAACATGGAATATGAAGCATGACGACTATACATGTAGTCATCACTGGTATATGGAATTTATTTAATTATTTATTGGTGTTTAAAGTCACTTTTGTGAAGCTATATACTGTCATCTTCAACTTGCGTTAGAACTCTGTATGTAACTCAAATTCTGCCGGGTTAGTACGTTGGAGAGTTCGACGGTTGCTCGCCGGTGCTCAGTGGTTCTCTCCGATTCTTTGGTTCTTCCTCCACCTGTAGAACTACATTACACGACATGACCCTGCTGAAAGAGTCGTCAAATTCCAATAAATAAATAGATAAATAAATAAATCTCTCCTTGTGTGTGGAGGGAAGGATGTGGGGAGGGGTGGCAATAAGTTTATTACGCTTTTGTTGTTTAATTTGTCTGTGTGAATTCCATCTCATTTTTCTGTTTTCCATCCTTTCTCAGTGGCGTTAAACTGGGGGTGGGGTGGGGTGGGGTGGGGGGGGGGTGGGGGGGGTGGGGGGGGTGTAATGGGGATATTTACCTCCCACTCCCCCCCCCCCCCCCAAAAAAAAAAAAAAAAAAAAAAAATAAAAAAATTATTAACCCATGGTCCCGATTAAACTCGTGGAGATGTTTGAAGTCAGTCCAAAACAAAACACAAACGAAGAGGTTGACCAAACGGATAAATTCAGAAGCGCGCCTAAGTACGAAACGAGCAAAGAATTCGAATTGGTAGAGTCACAGCGGCCTCAGAATCACTGAGAACGCGAGTTTTGGCCCTCATATTTTTCAAAATTTTTCCAGGGAAGGGCCCCCCCCGGACCCCGCCAACGAGAAGGGGATACCACATCTGGTGCTCTCCCCCACCTCGCCACTGCGCGACTCGAATCATGCTACTGTCGGCACAATGGGTGCCCCTTTTGCATGGATCTCCGCCTTGATACCCCTCTCCCAATATTTTTACCTTCTCACGTCCCTGTCCTTGTTCTATTAGTATAAGCGTTAAAAACACTTGTCGTAATTATCTCTTACAACATGTGCAAGGGGGAGGGGATTGTATTTCGCGGGCATTGGTGGGATGCTTTGGGAAGGAGAGGGGTAGGAGTGTTTCCCGTGTATTACATCCACAGTATTAAACACACGCGTAAGATATGTACACTGTTTTGGGGCTGAGGCTATAGTCGTGTTTTGAGTGCCGTGTGTCGAAAAAGTGTTCCACGTACGGTGTGGGGGAGGGGCGGGGCGGGGGGGGGGGGGCAGCGAGTTTATCACGCTATAGTTTCATTTGTTTGTGTGAATTCCATCTCATTTTCTGTGTTTATTGGTATGAGAGTTATATGCGCTTATCATAATTATCGTTGACAACCTGTGCGAGGGAGAGGAGAGGTATTTCACGGCATGATTGGGATGCTTGGGGTGGGGGTGGGTAGGTGTTTACCCCATGTATTACATCCAGAATATTGAAAACACCCGCGAGATATATAAACTGTTTTGGTGGTGGGGGCTATATGTTTCATGTCATCAGAGTCACGTGATTTTATCTCGAGATAACGAGATTTCTCGTTATAACGAGATGTTTTCTCGTTATAACGAGATACTATCTCGTTATAACGAGATCTTTTCTCGTTATAACTAGATCTTTTCTCGTTATAACGAGATCTTTTCTCGTTATAACGAGATACTTTCTCGTTATAACGAGATGTTTTTTCGTTATAACGAGATGTTTTCTCGTTATAACGAGATCGTATCTCGTTATAACGAGATAAAAATAAATATTTGAGTGTCCTAAATCAGCCACCGTAGATTTGCATAATTTACGCACGAGAAAAAACCTGTATTA
Source organism: Pictodentalium vernedei (assembly GCA_031216915.1). NCBI lineage: Eukaryota > Metazoa > Mollusca > Scaphopoda > Dentaliida > Dentaliidae > Pictodentalium > Pictodentalium vernedei. The sequence continues at coordinate 715,649,863 of CM062295.1, read as the reverse complement.
TATGTGATGTATACCATGGTACTAAACATTTATACAAAAAAGTATTCAAATCGGAGCTTTCATATGGAAGTTCTGCGCAAAAATACAAAATGGCTGCCACCAAAAAACACTCGTTCTTGTCTCACAATGATAACAAAGGTACCCAAGAAGTTTCGTGAAGATCAGTTCATAAATACGTCCTCTAGCCTGAGCCGTGTGTACGGCGTGACGGACGGACAGGTGGCCAGACGGCTAGACGGACGATGGACGACGGGCTATGACAATACCTCAAATTTGGCTTTGTCAAAGTTAAGCTAAAAATGCTACGCTAAATGTTTATTATCTTGTGCTATTTGATACTGAATAAATATCACTAAAGTTATTTCCCATCCCATGTTTTAAGGATTTTCCAACCCTTGGGGGGGGGGGGGGGGGCGATTTGGGTTAAACTGCAGGCGGATGATTCGGCGTGCTGGCGGACGACTTGGGATCAGGACATTTTGGCCTTGAGTGGCATCGACCCTGGGGCGTTTCCGTCCATGAGACGTTTCGGCCTGGGGCGTTTCAGTCTAGTAGAAAGAGGATGGAGAGACAACGTGAATAAAATAGATTCAGCCGAAGAATGCTCTGACACAGTGTGTACACCAATTTTCGGCCTGACAATACTTGTGCAACGAAATCGAGCATTCTTCGAAAGGAGTGGATTAATAAATAAAACATTAAATTCTGTCTCTATAAATTGCATAGATTTATGTGGATTAGTGAAAAATAATCTGCGCCTCAAACAACAAAGTGATGCCAGAAGAGTAATTTTTATTATTAGATATACCATCTATTGCCAAAAATAACCTATTGTTCCCATGTTTCCCCTGGGCTTATGGCATTAGTTGCTAATTCTTGGCCCCACTGATTATAGTGAAAACAAACTGTGGCTCTCGCTTTATACTCAGTTCATCAATTATTCCATTGGTTGATTATCTGCATTATCAACACGGGAAGTGGTTTGCCAATGTTTGGGAACATGTGATAGCACCAGTTTGTTAAATAATATTAAATCTGAAAAAAGTTTAATAATTTTGCCTTTACTCATTGAAAGCTCTGCAGTGGAGCTTTTTCAATGAATAAACACAAAATTATTGGAGACAGATATATATATAAAAATTAGGGTTTGTCTTATCTAGCAATGCATTAAATTATATTAAATCTCATAGAATTATAATAATTTGTGTTTATTTGTTGAAAAAACTGAAGTGAAGCCTTTTAAATGAATATTTACGTGAAATTATTGAGACAAATTTAGATAATAAATAATGTTACAGACTTATCTTGCAATTTATTAAATTAAACAAAATCTTGTAAAAAATGAAATAATTTAATAACAATTAATGTTACAGACTTATGTGGCAATTTATTAAATTCAATGCAATCTGGTAAAAACTGTAATCATTTTGCATTTATTCCTGGAAAAAGCTGAAGTGGAGCCATTTGAATGAATAATTACGCAGAATTACTGGAGACAAATATGTATAACATTAACACGGTTACAGACTTTTCTGGCAATTTATTAAATTGAATGAAATCTGGTAAAAAATCTATTAATTGTGGTTTATTTTTGTCACTGCCATACAACAAGAAGTTCATTTAAGAGAGTGGCGGGGTGGGGGATATGCTCCTATTTACTCCAAGCTGTGAAAAAAACCTCTAGAGTAGAGGTGTAAATGTTAAATAATATTTAAATATTCATGTATTTACTGACTCATGAGCAAATCTGTATTTATTGGGGCCGAATCGACTTGATAAAAGTTTAAAAAATGAGACGTTTCGGCCTCCTAAAGTGGGGCATTTCGGCCTATTATGGGGCCGAAACGTCCCGGTTGAAACGTCCCAGGACGAAACGTCTCAAGGCCGAAACGTCACGAAAATGACGATTTGGGTAAAATTGCAAGCGGACGATCCGGCTGGCGGACGAAACGTCCGTATCCCGATACATGTACAGATAGGTTGGGTTTTAGGCCTAATATGCGAATTAAAAAAAAATTGACATAATATTCAAACATTGACGACGAAGTACCTCTAAAAAATTATAAGGCCTATGACTGTCAATTATAACATTTGATGCCAAATGTTTTCCAAAATTCTGGGAAAAGAAATCGTGAGCATGGGGTACGTTTCCGTGGGTCATTGAGAATAATAGTGTTATTGTGGACATGCGCATTTAAGGCAGAATGCGATTTGTTTCGTTCTGTTCAAATGAACTTATTCTGGAATACTATTCGGAATGCATTCTGCAAATCCACCTCACGGAGAGGAATAAACCACAGACTATAGATTAACCAGACCAGCGACGCGTACGTTATTTTTTGAGGTCAAATATGGCGGCCCTGGAGCGCTGGCCCCCTGGCGGCCACGGGTACTCGATCGAATGAGAACGCTGTTGCAAAGTGAGGCGAGGGGCGAAATCAAACCAAAGAAATGAGTTGAAAATCTACGAGTAAACTGTGTGATCGTTGCAAAGAATGGAACGGTTCGGTTCAAGATGTAAGAAGAAAGGCAATTTAGATTATTTCGCATCATGCCTTCTTCCCAAATAAAGGTTTAATATCAATTCTGTCGGAGCAAATTTGCTTACCAAATACACAAAACATCACAACGCTGTCAGAGCACTTGTCAACATTTTTGCTGAATGTAGGTAAGAAATGATGAAGACGACCACAACAATATTATTCGGCGTTTGTTTTGAGCATACTTTGGTGCCTTTCTTTTAAAATTTTCATCCCACTCAAATTCTCAATATTTTTTTTTAGTTTTGCAGGGATGAGATAGTTGAGCTAATAAATTATGCCTAACTGATTTCAGCTTGACTAAATTCGGTAATTTGTGACTGGAATACAGAAATTTTATTTTCTGTAAATTTACATAATCCAATTGTCATGTAAATTTCTCGAAATAAAATTAGATTTTTAATAAATTCTCTATATAACGTATGTCATTTCATATTTGGGGGGAAAACACATTTTTTACCAATTTTTCAATTAAAATTTAAGAATTTTGGCTGTTTTCGGCTAATGTTCATGCACTGCAGGCTCACACCTGATTTTAGTAAATTGTGACACTCTGTTGATTCAGATTCTCTCAATATTCAATTACTTTTAAAAATTATATGGTGAAATTTAACAAATCGATACCAACATTACCCCAACATTTGCAATCCTTACTGGTAACTGCCCAATTTAGCGGCCATGTGGCATGAAATACATTATTTTTTATTTTAACTTATTTGTGTGGTGGGCAAGAAATCTAAACACCAGCATAATGGTACAAGATTTCAGTCATCATTTTTGGTTTGGAAAGGGGGGGTGGAGGGAATTGGGCTGTTTTGGGAAGGAGATGAAAAGAGCAGCTTACATGATACATATGATTACTTTAGGGAAGAACAGGTGACTTTTTAAACAATGAGATAATACTGATGAGTAAGGTTACAAAACATGTAAGTCTATTCAGTATTCAATATGTTTAGTGAATTTTTTTTTATCAATTTAAGAAAATCTCATTAAAAATTAAAATAAACTTTCATGGTCACTGTAGGCTTCTGTCTTGTCTACTTTGTTTTAATGAGAAAATTAAAAGTTTGAAATTTTAGTTTTTAACTTTCCAGTTCAGTTCTGTTGAGATCATATCTTTTATGGTGCATTATAAATGTGTTTGATCGTGAAAATGTGAAGTTTTTCAACATGGTCTCTTTGCCATAATTATAATTTATTTCACCCGCCAAAGAATTATATCATTGAAATAAAAAAAAGTAAAAAATAATCTCCTTAATATTACTGGAAATATTTCGAAATCGTTATTCGTTAGAATACTTAGCCAAATCTCTGGGTACTAGGTATTCACTGTGCTGTAAGTTGTTGATATACTGTAATAATGTTCAGACTAATAATAGGTTGACTTATGAAAGTCCAATATGGGTATTTGGGAATATAACAAATATGATTATACCACAACTAAGATCAAGTTGAATTAATTTTTCTTTCAGTTTGTAAGATATGTTAATAACACAAGATAACAGAAAAAAGTTCAAATAAGTTAAAACAACATCACGTTAGAGCAGAGTGGTATTCAAATTTCCAGTTTGGGTCTCTCCAAGAAACCTGGATTCATCTGCAGTACCGGTAAGTCTATATTTCAATTTTACCACAATGTTGGTACATTAATCTGTGTCGACATCATATACCAACGCTTCACTTCATAGCTGAAGATCAGAAGGAATTGGATCATTGGGTGATATGCTTGGGTAACTATTTGATATGTATCTCGATACACCATGAACGGTAGAATTCCATGTTGCAATACATACAATTATCTAGTATCATTGTTTCCCTGTTCCGCTACTCTAACTGCATGTATATGAACTACTTTGTTAACTGTTATTGTTACAGGTTAGAAATTAAATCTGTAACAACAGTAGTTCACAAGAGAGTTCATATTGAATTATACATGGAGGTACAGTAATATCAACAGGGAAACAGTGACATAGATATGCAGATATAAGGTAAATTGTTTATTCATTTTTTTTTAAATTGTTAAAAATTTATAATGTTGGAAATGATACAGGCACACACCACCGGTCATTTGATTAAAAAAAGTTTCCAGAGAGAAAAAACTCTGCTTTTTCTTTACATCAAATATCTAGTAGCGAGTGCTTGTGAGAAAAATCAATCCATGGACTCTTCTTCTCATCATGTTTGGTTAACCCTTTACCTAACATGAAAAGCAGACTACACTTGCAAACAAAATTCTTGAATAACTAATTTTTTGTCTCAAAAACATAGGTTATGACCCCTCGTTGGAACGAGCTCGTCCCAACGAGGGGTCATAACCTATGTTTGTGAGGCAAAAAATGAATATATTTTGAAAATTAATTGGCGATTTTTGAGAATAGCGCTGACCGGTTTTGTCCGTTACGTTGGGTAAAGGGTTAAATGTCCTGTTCCCAGATCATTTTTTACAATGAATGGGACATTTTATGATAATGAAGCCTCAGTATTTTACATTTAGCTGGGTGCATTAAATCAATATTAGCATGAAATTAATATTGCACCAGACATTTGGTATACCATCCAGCTCTCCATCAAACACTTGTAATACAAATACAATTGGGTGCCGCTCGTATGCCTCACCAAGATTATTTAGTAAAATAGCAAGAAATTATGTAAAGTATGTAAAATGCCCCCACAAAATATTTTTTGAAGCTTCTCATCACTTTGAACAGTACTGTCTGTCAAAGAAGCTTGATCCTACCTAAACTGGCATGGGATCAACAAAGGTGTAGTTAGGGGCCAATATTGGACCACATTCCCAAATAACTGGGTTTGTAAATTTCAAACTGAAAATTCCCAAATTAAGGAAGTCAATAAAAGTGCATAGTTTCCACTTAACAAACCTATGAAAAATGGGGCTGAAAATACTTAACCGATTAATAAGTCTTGGTCTCAACCGGTCACAAATTCCGTAACTGGTTATAAACGTCTGCAGAGGGGTACTTTTTTATCAGGAATCCAGTGATGATGTTTAAAAAATTGCCGGTGTGGTGGGGGGGGGGGGGTGTAGAGGGGCACCAATAGTTATAACGACCATCTCTTGCCACAAATTTAGGTCTTCAAAGGGGTCTACTAGGGGTAATTTTTTTTTATAAGAATGTAGTGGTGAGGTTTAAAAACCAGAGGCTCAAGTGAGCCTAAACGCTCACCTGGATCAAGTTGTACAAAAGGAATGCTGGTATTTAGGCTTCAGGGATCAGAACCACAGAGACAATAAAAATGTTACCATGAAGATGAGTTAAATGCCAATAAACTTATAAAACAATGCCTCCATGATATAGCCAATGAGGCTATTAAATACAGTTAAATCAGAACTATTTGCTCTGAAAATACAGCTTTCTTTTTCTATTTTTAGCTCCTGAGGTTCCCACAGGGCAGCAGGAATCTAACCCCCCTATAGATGTCGTATACAGTAATACCAAATATGAAATGATTCTGACTGGTGGTTCTGAAGAAATTTTTTAAAGCATATTCCACATATTGCACCAAGTTAAAATTCGGGCTCCCATAGAGAGCCCAAAATATTGACCCAAGGACTCCATTTAAACAAACTTTAATCTGACCCCCCTAGAGATGTTATATATCAAATATGAAAAGATTCTGACTGGTAGATCTGAAGAAGATTTTTAAAAAAAATTCCACATATTGCACTAAGTTTAAATTCTGGCTCCCATAGGGAACCCAAATATGAACCCAAGGACCCGATTAGAACGAACCTAAATCTGACCTTCCCAGAGATGTTGTACACCAAATATGAAAGAATTCCGACTGGTGGATCTGAAGAAGATGATTTTTAAAAATAGTCCTCATATTGCACTAAGTAACAATTCAGGCTCCCATAGAGAACCCAAATATGAACTCAGGGACTCGATTTGAACAAACTCAAATTTGACTTCCCTAGAGATGTTGTATATCAAATATGAAGGAATTCTGACTGGTGGATCTGAAGAAGATTTTTAAAGAATAGTCCTTATCTTGCACGAAGTTAAAATTCTGGGTCCCACAGGGAGCCCAAATATGAACCAAATATGAACCCAGGGACTTGGCTTAAACAAACCTGAATCTCCCTTCCCTAAGAATGTTGTATACCAAATATCAAAATACCAAATATCAAAAGATTCTGACTGTTGGATCTGGAGAAGAAAATTTTTAAAGAATATCCCTCATACTGCACTAATTTGAGCATTCGGTCACCTGTTATGTAGAGTGCCCAAATATGCACCCAGGAGTTAAATTTCAACAACCATGTGAATCAATCTTCCATAGATGTTATATGTGAAATATGAAAGCTTTTGGAGCAGTGGTTGGGGAGAAAAAGATTATTTTATATTTTTCCCATTACCTTCAGTGTTAAATAATGCTGACTCAGCACTTTTTCAAAGTCCCAGATCTGTACCTTTTGTAAAAACCGATAGCGAATTTTTTCACCATTCTTTTCTATTGGTCCTAAGAAAGCTTCACACCAAATACAAATTTTCAGTGCCGTGCAGTTTTGGAGATTTTTTTTATTTTTAACTCCTGAGGTTCCCACGGGGGCAGCGTGAAAAGTTTTTTCGGCATGAATCAAGTACTTAGGATCCAATAATACCTCATAGCAAATTTGGTTCAAATCCGCCTCTCGGTTCAGAAAATAAAAATTTTGGGTGGGGCACAAAATGGGGATCGTCCCGTAATGAGCCCAAATATTGACCGAGAAAATTTCTCTGAACAAACTCGAATCCTGAGTACCAAAGGAGCTCACATACCAAATATCAAAGCATTTTGAATGGTGGTTCATAAGAAGAAGATTTCAGAAGAAATTGATGCTTTTGGGGCATCACCCCCACCCCATTGGGGGCACCGAGTTCATTTTAACAAACTGGAAAGAGGATACCCCCAAAACTATGTATGTCAAATTTGTTTAAGTTTGGGCTAGTGGTTTTGAAGGAGAAGACCGAGTTGCAAAAGTTAACGGACGACGGACGCCATGTGATGGCAAAAGCTCACACTGACTTCCAGTCAGGTGAGCTAAAAATGCTGTTGGGTGAGGGAGGGGTGGGGGTGTGGAGGGGCACCAAATATTCTGACAAAAATTTCTCTCACTGACATAGGTCTTCAAAGGGGTCTACTAGGGTAACTTTTTACTAGTAATCTAATGGTGTTTTTTTTAACTCATGGGGTTGGGGAGGGGCACAACGCACAGGATGGTGGGGGGGTGTATGTCTGTATGTTTGCTATAGAAATGAACATGAGCCATCCAAAGTGCCCAGTTTTTTATCGGGATTCTAATAATGAGGTTTTTTAAAAAGTGCCAGGGGGAAGGGATGGGGGTGTAGAGGGCACCAAAAGTTATGACCAACATTTGTTTTTTTTCATATTCAGTCATAAGCAAATACAATTGTGTTCATATAGATTTGCGCATTATTAAAAATTATTGGAGATATTGGAGATATATGAACATATAGATTTGCATTATTAAAAATTATTGGAGAGTGCCTAAATTTTTAATAATGCAAATGTATATGAACAAATTCCAACTTCCAAAAATAATGTAGCACTCAACCAATTAACAGGAATCTAATGGTGGGGTTTAAAAGGTGATGCCCATTCTATTCCACTGTTCAGAGAATGATTACGAGAATCAGATTCTCTGATTCTTGCAAAATTCTAACCCTGCTTCAAACCCTGTTGTTTAGTATTTCAAGTTTCATACCCTGGTAGCGTTTTCAGTCCTACATAATAGGATTTGTGTGTGCATTTTCACTATTCTTTTGTGTGTGAGGTTTTTTAACTCTGCCCCAAAGAGCTATAGTGGTCACATTTTTCAGTCACAAAATACTCATAACACCTGTGTACACTGGTGGTAAATTATGGTAAATTGTTTAATACTTTACCCAAATAGCAGACAACAGTTGTCAAATCAATTCTTGAATAATGGTAACTTTTCTTTTTTTGTCTCAAAAAATCAGCTTATACCCCTCATTGGGACAAGCTCAACAAGCTTCTTCCAATGAGTGGTTATAAGCTGTTTTTTAGACAAAAAATGAAAATAGTCCGAAAAATTAATTTTCCCTCACTCCTGGAGGCTGTAGTACCCACACCACAATGCAGGATTTTTTGACTGGCCAAGAAAAGTTTTGGGGTTGCATGTCTAAAGTAGGGTTAACCCCAGCCACACATCTTGTTTACAATGGCCTAACTGCTGTTTTATGAGCAAAAATATATTTTTAAGCTCCTTCTCACACTGACCATTGAGGATTTGAAGTTGTGCCTATAGCTTTTTTTTGTTCCCGGCCCTTTGTGGGACTATTGTAATCAGCAGTGTCTGTCCGTCCATCCGTCCGTCACACTCTTGTCTGGATGATAACTTTAGTTTGGATGATTTTACTGAACATAAATTTGGTAGGTGCCTTACTTGGGTGGAAATGCGGGTCAAGTTCAACAATGGGATTGCTCCGTCAATTTTTACTGGAGTTAGTCTCCTTTTTTGATTTATAAAATACATTTTTTTGTTGTCCCGATGATAACATTAGTTTGGATGTTTTGATTGAACCAAAATGTGGTATGCAGATTACAAGTTCGAACATGGCCACACTCCACTGATTTTTACTGGAGTTATGCCCCTTTTTTGGTATTCTTTTGAAAATTTTACTCCTAACGCCTTTCACGTCTGATAAAGACCATGCTCTTGGAACAAATTAGATAGTCAGGGGTGGATCCAGGATTTGAAATTTGGGGGAGCGCACTAACGCACAGGGCCGACCATGGTAATAATTCACAAGGGGATCATTGCCTAATCTGTCAGAAATTGTTAAATCTGGAAAAATAGTGGGGGGGGGGGGGGGGGGGGGGAGCTCCCCTTGATTTTGGCATCTTGGTTGGGGGACCCGGGGCGTGGCCCTCGTTATTAAGCGGAGCCCACATTCTTGAATATCCGTGTTAATGAATATAATTTCAAAACACAAAACCATTTACCATACATTTAGTACAGATTTGACCCGTGAATTGCATATACGTTCTAAAGTAGACTCCTGTTAATTGATTAAACAATATTATGATAGGTCAAAAAACTTCTCTGATAATCACCAGACTCCCCTTGTTTGGAGACATATCATTTCATTGCATCCAGTACAGTCTTGTAATCTATGTTTTCGTGTTCGACAGAGCTTTATGAGATCTGCCAAACAAGATATAATGGAATAAATGCTCATTTTACTTCTGAAATACAGGAAACTGACCAATTCCCTATATACTTACAGTAATTGATTAGTTGTCATTGGCAAAGTAGCTGTTCAAATTAACATAGCTCCACTGTATCACACACAGGTGGAGAAGTCAATACTAGCCAAAGATTTTTGGTATTAACCTTTTACCTAATGTAATGGCCAAAACCTGCCAGTGGCCCATTGCTATATACAAAAATCACTATTCATTCTTTTTTTTCCAATAACATAGCTTATGGCCAATCATTGCAACGAGTGTCTAACGCTTGTTCCAATAAGGGGTCAAAGGCGATGTTTTAGAAGCAAAAAATGAATTTTTTTTAGTTATACAAAAAATTTTTTTTTGGCCTCAGTAAACTAAAACCAATGCAATCATTTGTATCTTGTTTGACAGAGGTTAATGAGACTTCTCCAACAAGATATAAGAGAATACATGCTCATTTTATCTTCATTACTTATTAATTAATCAAATTCCTCTGGTACTTGAATACCCCTGCTAGTTTTTTTTACATTTAATTGCAGGTTCCTGAATATTTCCATCATAAAATCAGCCAACACAGTTGATTTGAATGAATAACATTTACAAAATTAAAAAAGGTATGTGTAAATAGTGCCTGTGTGCCTCTTTCAATACATGGAGAGTGTATTATCAGCAAGTCAGTGATGGAGTGAAAATTCCACTCAACAATAATTTCTAATTCATCGAAAGCATAACAAGTGCTGACAAATTTTCAGCCAATGAACCTTTGGGTTACATGTAGGAGCTTATTTGCTGAAACATGCTTGTGCTTTTCAAGCATATATACAGAATTTGACAGGCCTTGGAATTTTAAAAAATTTCATCCTGTGACACATAACAGCAGGGAGCAAATTGTTTTGAAAATTTTGCATCGCAGTTTTTTCTTGACGGTCACAGCAGATGAGGCGAAGTCGGAACCGCAAAGCGATTCGCTGGGCGCGAGCACAAGAGCAGGTGCCCTTCTCCCCCCTGCCCATTGGTGGCGAGCCCAGGGTGTCTCCCCTGGGAAAATTTGAAATTTCAGAGGGCAGGAGATGCATTCTGGTTGATTCTGAGAGCATAAAATGTTATCTGATGACAGAGGAATGAATCAAATTTCTTAGGGATTCAGGCCTATGCCAGAAAGGTGCGCAATTGTGCTTGTGCCCCTAAACATGCCTGCAATTAAAATGGGGCAAGCAATTGTATGCACGCCTCTATAATGATTTGCAACGAGCACAACTCAGATTGCGAACACATCAGAGATGCCGCAAATTAGGAACTTCCGAAGTTGATGCTATTCTCTGAAATTTTAACATTCAAATTACCTCAATTTTCGGATAAATAATCCCTTGAATCAAAAGAATAATTGCTCCATTGATTTAGCTGTACACGTGCGCAGTTGTGTCTGTTACCAAATATTGACAGAGATTTCCCAAAACGAGTGAGCGTTTTGGAAAATCCGGGTCAATATTTGGTAACAGGCGCAACTGCATATGTGTTCAGCACAATTGTCTCTTAGAGGGAGTCTGAGCAAATGAATGACATGGAGACTAGTCTCTTCCGGGTTCCCCGTTCGTGAATGTGACAGCGTACAAAGTTAAAAAGATTTTTCGAAATAAATTAATCCGGCCTCGTAATTTGCATTGGCGCTTTGCGATTCATGGACCTAAAGTTGTATCGCTATGTGTGGATATTGCATCGCATTTTGCGATGCGATCCCGGTCATTTTGCTCCCTGCAGCCCTCGAATTTCATCTACAGCAATAAGCATTGCCGTAGAAAAAGCTGTTTTCTACAGCAAAATTTCCTTTGAAATTGCCTTAGAAAAATATGGCCGGCAAAGAAACAAAACTTGCAGCTACGGTCCTTTTGAGACTCAAGGACCTGGACAATTGTTCTAAATTCATACCTGACCACATCCAGTGGCTTAGCAGTGATTTCTAGTCAAGTCCTTTCACAATCAAGATTCTGCTGACAATAGACACATTATGTAGCAATGGTTTCTAGTCAAGTCTCAAGAACAGGCAGCCAAGACTTGACTAGAAACCACTGCTGCATAATGTGTCTATTGTCAGCAGAATCTTGATTGTGAAAGGATGCATATATTTTATTAGAAAATTCTTTAAAAATATTATTACCCAATTTTGTGTATAATATAACTCAGTTACAAGAAACAAAGTAAGTGAAAACAGATAAATGTACATGTATGATATAAATGCAGAGACACCTAGGGTAAGTAAAATGCTGTAGAAGTACCGTAGAGCTTTGAATATTCTACGGCAATTGACTGCTGTAGAAAGATGTTGCCAATTTCGAGGGCTGCTCCCTGAACAGGTGGATTTTCATACCTGTCCTTTCCTAATTTTCATCAGAACATTCAAAGCTCCTGTGAATTTGTGGATATACAGTACTGTGTATAATTGTATCTAGAACCTTAATAACCTGCATGGCTATACCATTTATGATGAGCAAATACTGTCAGCCTTTTTCTTTGTGGAAACACTTTTATTTCAGAATCCAATTAGGTACCGATTATTAACTCATTACCCAACTTAACGGGAAAAAACAGTCAGCGGTACATACAAAAATCGCCATTTAAAATTTAATGTTTTTAGTTTTTTGTCTCACAAATATATCTTTTGACCCCTCATTGGAAGGAGCTCGTCCCAACGAAAGGTCAAAAGCTATGTTAGGTTTTTTTAGACAAAGATTTTTTTTATCAAAACATCTTTTGCAAGTTTCATCTGCTCTCCATGTTGGTTAAAGGGTATTTATTGGGAAGTGCATGTATGCACTCTCCTGTAAATTGAGACAAGGCAAAGACATTTTTAAAAGAATTTGATGATCCCAAATAACTTAGCAGTGTAACCCTAAACTAACCTGTTCTGTTTGACACGTATGTTTACGATTTGCCACCCAATTTCTGACAATCAATGACAAGTTGACTAGTGTACAATTTTATCTCTGGAATCTGAGCATTTTAATTTGCATGACAAGAACATTGCATAGGTGATTTGATGCTAATCCACCGTAACATTCTGTATATCCTTATCCTAATGTTTAAGAAATGACAGCACTGGCCATTTTTGTATTTCCACATACAGTGGAACCCTCGTAACAGATACATTTTATTTAAAGAAAATCCTTTTAAATGAATACAACTTAAAAACACAAGACCATTTACCGTACCACAATACATGTTTGAGATTTTATTTGCATACAGGTTATGTTCTCCTTTACAAGTATACCTGGATAGTCCTTGAATTTTAGTCATACTCCTTGAATTTTAAAAATTGTAAAAATGTTCTTGAACTGTACTTGAAAATCTGACCCGCTCCTTGCTTGAAAGTCCTTGAATTCAGCCTGCCCGGGCTATGGCAAGTGCAATTCAGGCCATTAAACGAAACGAGATCATAGCAGACAACACTTGGAAAAACTGTTTTGGAATTACTGAAAATTTTAGTTTTTTTTCTCAAAAACATAGCTTATGGCCCCTCATTGGATCAAGCTCAATGAATTGTTATCCAATGAGGGGTCATAAGCTATGTCTTTGAGAAAAAAAAAACATAATAAAATTTTAATGGCGATTTTTGTGAATAGCGCTAGTTTTGGTTGGGTGAAGCGTTGATATTACACCAGTGAACATCTCCTTGAAAAATGCTAATTTGTGCTTGAAATATCCTTGAAAACTCCTTGATTTCATGGAATCCATGAGTGTATGAACCATGGTAGAGGTATTTGCACAAGGAGGAAAAACATTGTTTCTCACTGTTGCAGGAATGTTGATTTTTATCAATTTTTATAAGCTCATAAGCTTCAGTAACTTCCTGTCTGTTTCTTCTTAGGAGCCTGTGATATTTTTTGATTAAGTGACTTCAATGTGTAATAAATTCTTATTCTGATGAACACAGCAATTAAATTTTTCAACATATCTTTACAGGTGCTCTGCTTTTTATCTTCAGTGAACCAATTAATGCTAACTTTGGAATATACAAGACCATTAAGGCGATCACAGAGCTTATCCATGTGCATCATTTTCTGGAAATTGGTAACAAATATGTCATTACACATCTTCAGTAAATTAACAAGATTATCTGAAGGAATATTTAGAGCTCCTAGAGCATCTCCAAATTTGCTGTAAGCTTTAGCTGTGCTGAAAATTTGATTGGCTGCTTTGAATTTGGGGTTGTGAACGCGAAGATGTTTTATGCAGTCACAGTCTCCATGGTGCTTTAATACCTTTTTCAGACAAACTCCAGCCACGTAATAAAGAATATTTTCCTGAGATAAATCAATAGATGTCGGAATGAAGTCCTTTTCACTGAAGTTGGCACAAAGATTATTAGACTTGGAAGTTACATCATGTGAAACTCTCTGTGATCTTGAAGAAACTGTTCCCAAATCGAAAAGATACTGGGCTGTGTCAATTTGACAATTGGCCTCATCTGGGTGCGACAGATTTAACAGAGATGATATCATGGTCTGTTTCAATGTCTGCATGAAATGCTTTGGCCCAGGGTTATCCCTGAAACCCCCCTTTCTCCTGATAATGCTGAATAAGTTTTCTAAGCAGTCTTGGTTAAGTCGTCTGGTTAGAAGAAATTTGACTCCTTCGATGGTCTTCAGTTCACTCCACAAGGAAAAAAGTGAGTTTATTGTGAGGGCCCAACCACGGAAGCATGGTGGTTGAAATTTATGGCCTTTCGAATCCAAATAATACAGTCTGTTGAATATTTCCAAACACTGTTGTAGATATTCATGGTGTAAACTTTTGTCCTTCAATGCACATTTGTAAACTTTTGCATTATGTATTGTGAGGCTATTGAAGCAATCAAACATATTGTCCATTCTCTGAACAAATTTGGCGGTTTCGTAGGCTTCAAATGAGATTTTTCCTGCACAAATGTAATTTAAGAGGGCACTGTAACAAGTATGACTAAACACCTGTGCGGCACGTTTAACTTTCATTTTGGAAAAAGGTGGCAAATTAATGTGACTTTTTGTTAGTTTGGGAACAAGGCGCATTGATAGAGTATCTTTTGAGTCTATTTCATGTAGTTGTTCAATAAATTTCCAACTTATCACCTTTCCATCTAATACAAAATCATGCAGTTTTAACATATTACGAACCGATTTTAGTAGGTGCGGTGGATCGTACATGACATAAATTTTTTTTTCTTTGAATGATATGTGTGGCATATTCTCAGTCACATTCAAGAAGTTGTAATATACTGACTGGTTTGTAGTGCTCTGGTCACACACCAAAACCTTAACATTGAGCCCAACACCATCCAGCCTCTCAAGACAGTCATACACCAAGCCATGAACAATTGATGCAGGAGTGGCTTCATTTGATATGACATAAGATAATGATTGTTTCCAGTTAGCAAAATCCCCCTCACCATGAAGACAAGTGCCTGATTTCCAAAGTCGAGTGTACTACCATACGTTCCAAAGTCAGTGAATCCTGATATTTTATCTCGATCCGGCTCGTATTCCAGAAATGTTTTGATACTCATTTCATCTAATATTAGGATACAGCACCTATCTAAATCTGACATGGTCTTGGCTTTAATTTCAAGCAAATCAAAAACTGAAGAACAGATGCCTGGAGATAAACGAACACTTTGTAATGGCTTTCTTAATGTTGAAGGGCTTGGAAGACACATAATTTTTCTTAAAAATCTGTATGTGTTTGGACTTTGGTATCTTATTGCCAAACAGATTGTTTTCAGTTCATCACTCCATCGTCTACAATTTTTAGAAACATTCATCGTTGTTATTTGAGATATGAAGAGATGTAAAACTGGACCAGACAGATATTGTGATACTGTTTTTATTACACTTTCCATGTTGTTTTTTGTGTTTGGATTCAAAGACTGTGTATATTCCAATTTTTTCTTTAAACGATAATTTCTTTGGCGTTCTTTCTTAAGTGTTTTACGTACTTCAAGCCCTCGTTTGTTTGATGGATGTTCTTCTGAATGACCGGCAATACAACCATTCTGAGCACTTCCAGGATTCAGAGAATAACTGTGTTCAATTTTGCTGTTGTAATTGCTTGATACTGAAATTGAAACAAACACATGTATCAGATGAAGATCAAACCCAACTTCAATTATCCAATACATGATGCTAATGAAAAATATATATGTATAGATTGAGCAAATGTTACGAGGCAGATCAGAGCAAATGCCCTCATCCAGATCAAACCATTATTACCTTAATCTGTTGGAATCCCTCTGCTTCAACTCGACATCAAAAATGGATCATCTTCTGTGATTATGGGAAATAAAAAATAAATTTCATTGTGATCTTGTTACAAAACCGTCTTACGTGTACTGTTTGCACAACGGGTACAATATAACCAAACAGAAAAGTTCAACAATTGTTTACTTGTGCAAATTTTTAGTGTATAAAGGTTTTTGTCATGTGAGTATTTCAAGCCCTGTGATCCCTTTTTCCAGGGGCGGCCCTGCTTGTGTTCATGGCACTCAACAAGGTAAAATTATTCTTGTACCTGTAATAAAAATGCATAGAAGTCAATCAATGTGTTACCTAATTAAATAAAATTACATACATTTGATATATTTTGTGGGAGGTGACGCATTCACATCTGTTGAAAGTAGTCTTTTTGTAGGTGATTTTCTTGGTCTTGTAGGTTTTATGTTGCAAATATTTGCAAAATTGAACAAGGTTGGTACAGCATCATGTCTGAGGTTCTTGCGTTTAATTGAAGTACCTGAAAAAATAAAATAGTACTAGTTGACAACATTATTGAATGCCACCCTACCTGCCCTCACATGAGAAAAGAAAAGAAATACCTCATCCACAACTTCTTGTCTTCCCAGAGTTATAACATAAGTTCTGGTATGTGTGTTTACCTTGTACCATATCTGAATATCAAACACAAATTTCTGACAACTACAAAACCTTTTCATTTTTAGCTCAACTTTGGCAAAGCCAAATTTGAGATATCGTCATGGCCCGTCCCTTTGTCACGCCATACACACAGCTGGGGCTAGAGGCTGTATTTATGAACCAATCTTTACGAAACTTCTTGGGTAACTTTGTTATCACTGTGAGACGAGAACGAGTGCATTATGAGAAATATTCTTAAAAATCATCTTCAGTTTCACCAATGAAAATCTTTTGATATTGTGCGAAAACAATTTTACCTGTATGAATTCACCACCCCCTTCCCCTACCCTCTGGGGGTCAATTAGGCAGAAACATTTTTGACTCGAAAATGCAGAATCCTTATTTATATGGAGGAAGATTCAAGTTTTTTCAGATCTATTCCTCAGTGTTCTTCCATCATACTGCAGTGGAATAAATCCCCTTGGAAGTTGGGTAGTGCTGTCTTCATCTGGTAGAATTTAACCCAGTCAGCAAGACATATAATAAACATCATGCATGGCACCAGAGTTATGAATAATTTCATGACTTCTTTCCTCTGAATGTTGATAAGCCTTAGCCATGGCTAGCTGAAAATGATCCAAAATACTTCTTTGTACTACTTTGTCAGGTGAGCGATTAAAAGGCCCCTTGGGGCCTCTTGTCATTTTTTGCCACAAAATCATAGCTTATGACCCATCATCAGAATGAGCTTACTTAACTCATTCCAATGAGGGGTTATAAGCTATATTTTTTAAGCAAACATCACAAAATAAAATTTACTGCCACTAAACTTCTTCAATTTTAGCTCAACTTTGACAAAGTCAAATTTGAGGTATTGTCATGGCCTGTCGTCCGTCTGTCCGTACATGAACAATTGAATACAGCTGGGGCTAGAGGCTGCATTTATGAACCGATGTTTACGAAACTTCTTGGTGTTATCATTGTGGGATGAGAAATTGGGTGCGGTCCAAAATTCAAGATGGCCACTGGTGGCCATTTTGTACCGAAATTAGGTGCAGTCATTTTTTGGAACAGAACTTCTATATGAAAGATCTGATATGGATAAATTTTTGTACGAATGTTTAGTAACATGGAATACATCACATATATTACATTTTTTTCAGGCATATATTATGCAAATTAGAGGAACTTTTAATTTATTTGATGCTACTTTTTTGCAATTAGTGCACATGTCAATACAGCCTGGGCTACCAAGCTCATGAAACTTCTTAGGTACCTTTGTTATCAATGTGAGTCGAGAACGAGTGGTTTGGTTGCAGTCCAAAATTCAAGATGGCAGTCACCTTGTAATTCTATTATTATTGTTGACTTGGTAACAGCAAATACTAATTCCTGTCATATTCGTTTCTGTTGCCTTTGTTCACAGCAAGTACTAATTCCTGTCATATTCAAGTTGAGCCTCAGTGTCATTGACACTGTCATTTTGCTCAAAATAATGGCTTATGACCACTCATTAGAATGAGGTTCCTGAGCTCATACCGTGAGGGGTCAGAAGCTATATTTTTGAATCAAACAACAGAAAAACAAATTTACTGTTGTTGGATCACCAAAGGTAAGCAATGCCAAACGCATTTAGCAGTTGTATGGGTGAAGATTTCAGCGACTGATTTGTCCTCCTGCTTTGTGTCCTTAGGTAAGACACTTAACCCCTGATTTCCCACATGGGGATATGATGATGCTATGTACCAAGGCGTACTTCACACCGATGGTGCACATGTCTTCAACCAATCTAGCCTTGCCCGTGCAGAGTTTAGAGTTGGGATGCTTGAGAGATTTGACAGTTGCTTCTCTCTGGGTCCCCTGGCTTTCTCAACCTGTCAGTGGCACTGATATGGTGTGGCCCTGGCTGTTAAAATGTCATTAAACCCTAATAAATAAATTACCAATTTACTACAACTAAACTTTTTCTTTCTTTGCTTCAAAACCATAGCTTATGACTTCTACTTAGAATGCGCTTCCTGAGCTCATTCCAACAAGGTGTCAAAAGCTATATATTTTTGCAGTGCTATCAACAACAAAACAAATTTATCCCAACTGACCTTTTTATTTTTTCCTTCAAAATCCTATATTATAACCCCTCACTGGATTGAGCTTTCTGAAATCATTCTGAGGAGTGATAAGCTACGTTTTTGCCACAAAAATAAGTAAAAATTGGCAATTTTTGTTAAAACACACTTGCAGGTTTTAGGTTTGGAAAATGGTTAATATCGAGATGTCAGTATATATTTGGTGAAGAAAATAGAATTTGTGTTACGAGACATGGATTTTGAATAAAAATGTAATGCAATATTTAATTTTTTATTCAATCAGTGGCGTAGATAGGGAGGGGTTGGTGCATTTTGTAATGTGATAAGTGTTGTATTTCATTTGGGTAAACCAGTTTATCCACCTGATTGGGGAAACATATGTTTAATGTATATCTGGACAAAATAGAAGGTGTTGCCCATGATCAACAGATCTGTGCCCTGTTTTTTGTTTCTCTTTTATCCTCAGAATGCATAAATAATTGTTGAGAGGTAGCATTCCAGGTTGTCTTTTTACCATACTTGGCATAACATTTCAGAGAAAACCATTCAAGGATTCTTTTCCAAATTTTAGTAAAGATTGCAAACCAGCTGCGTTGAAGTATATCTTCAAGAGTAAGAGTTATTGTAGTTGGATTTCAAATTTCTTTTATAATGTTACCATTCCTTGTCACATTTAAAGATTACCGTTACAGATTTCTTTTCCAAATTTATTACATGTATATACATTTCTTAAGAGTTTTTGCCTTCTATGAAATTAAAAGTTTTTGTTCTGACATTACCAGTTACTGTTATCACATTTTAAATAACCCCCTTCATGACTTTTCCCCATTCGGAATAGCGAGGATCTCAGATGAGTTCCTGTTTAATATTGAAATTTAGGAAACGGGTCAAGAAGATTTTATTTGCAACAAGCTTCAGTGAGTTGAAAATGAAATCTACTAGACTGGTTTTCAAAATTTCAATATTAAACTGGAACAACTTTGCGATTGTATTTATCACTTAACTCTTAACCTGCTGAGCAATTTCTTGACATTTTTCAGAAAATCCAGTCATGGCTGCTGTTAAGCAGCCAGGACTGGATTTTCTGAAAAATTTCAAGAAATGAAGTCTAGAAATCTTCGATGTAATGATTAATACAATTAACATGAATATATTTTGTTACACATAAGCGGGATCATACCCATCCTAGTAACACAAGTATTCCTATCCTGGCAGGAATATCTGCCTGCAGCATGCAAAGAGTTAATGCGATATTTTCATTTTTTCCCTGTGTCAACTATTAACACTTTACCTTCTTGTAAAGCCCCGGGAAATGAAGCAGTGCTTGTTTACTATGGTAAACAAGTTCTATTTTGCTTGTAAAATAAGACCCAGTCACCAATGCTTGGGGTGGGTGTCCTCTAACATGGGTATAAACGATAGACAAAACTTGACTTTATCTCCATGTTGTTGCCACGATTAGCCATTGTGATTGATATGTGACATAAAAACTAATAAATAATAAATGGAGGGGGGAGGGGGCATGGGGGTGGGGTAGTTTGGGGGGTTGGACACCCCCATGGTAATCTATGTCAAACATTTTGACCTCAGAAATGTTTGGTTCTCATGCAACAATTTCAATCTGCTTTTTATATTCTCTGTCTTCAAATCTTAAAGAATTACCTTTTTCCAATGGGTTCATGAACTGCTGTTCATCAAAATGCTGTTCACAAATTATAAGATGTTTTGTCCCAATTGAATTTTCATATTTCCTCAACCCCTTATCCTGTTCACACACCACGTTCAGTCTTTTCAGATGATGGATCCATGTCCTACAACTAAATAATAGGATATTTTCATTTATCATTCGCTTCCTCGGTTTTGTTCACTTCAAAGCATTTCATATTTTGATATCATATTAGTCGTCACTGACAAATAAAGCATTCCATCAAATTCATTAGTCAGCTTGCTTAAAAATTGGAACCTACACCCCCCCTCCCCCAGTAAAAATAGTCTAGTTGTCTGGGGTGGGGGTGATGGGCATTTCTTGTTCTGTTGATGAAATCACTAAAAATTATAGAAAATGCATTTTGTAGCAAATTAAATAATTTTGCCTAATCGACCCGCTGGTTGAGGGCTGGCAATAGTGGCATCTTTTTAGCTCACCGAAGGGAGCTTAACTTAACACATGGTGTCTGTCGTGCATTCGTCCTGAACTTTACCTTATCGACTTCTCCTCACAAATTACTCAGTCAAATTGAACCAAATTTGGTGTGCATGTTCCCTATCATATGTCAATTCATGTCAATACAGTTGCCACGACCACAGGGGGGCACCACAGGGGGCATAACTCTGATAGCACCCATAAATTTCTTTTCTCCTGCATAAATTATGCAAATTAGACTAACTTTGATTTATTTAGTGTTACCTTCAGCACTTTGAGTGCAAAACCCAATACGGCTCGGGCTAGAGGTTGTATTTATGAACCGATCTTCACAAAACTTCTTGGGTGCCTTTGTTATCACTGTGGGATGAGAACGAGTGTTTTGGGGTCCAGTTTGAAATTCAAGATGGCCGCTGGCAGCCATTTTGTACAAAATAAGGTGCAGTCAAAATCCGAAAATTAATTTTTTGGTCTTTTATGCATTTTGGACAATTTTAAGACCAAAAAAAACCAAACATTTTTTTTTACACTGAAAATTTGGGGTGGGAACATGGAATGCATCACGTGACTTTTTTTCGTGCATATATTATGCAAATTAGAGGAACTGTGATTGATTTGGTGCTACTTATAGGCAATTAGTGCTCATGAATTTATTTATGAACCGATCTTCATGAAACTTCTTTGGTTCCGTACCTTTGTTATCACTGAGTCAAGAACAAGTGTTTTTGGTTCCAGTCCAAAATTCAAGATGGCGGTCACCTTGTAATTCTGTTATTATTGTTGACTTGGTCACAGCAAATACTAATTCCTGTCATATTGACTATTGTTGACTTGGTCACAACAAGTACTAATTCCTGTCATATTCAAGTTGAGATACAGTGTCATTGACACATTCATTTAACACTAGGTATCACAAAAAAAAGATTTTTTAAGAATATTTCTCATACTGAACTAAGTTATACATTGGGCTCCCATAGGGAGCCCAAAAACGAAAGCTTCTGAAGCAGTGGTTTGGGAGAAGAAGATTCTTCAACATTATTCCCATTACCTACAGTGTTAAAAAATGATGACTCCACACTTTTAGTCCTGGAAAAGTACCTTATGATAAAACCAATGGCATTTTTTTACCATTCCTTTCTTCCGGTCCTAAGGAAGCTTCACACCGTATAAAAATTCTCAGTGCCATGTAGTTCTGGAGATATGGGCATTTAAAAAAAAAAAAAAAAATTTAGCTCCTGAACGGGGGACAGACAAAAAAAATTTTGTTTAGCTCCTGCAGGGGGGACAGGAAAACAATTTACGGTTTAAATTAGGTACTTGTGACCCAATAAGCCCTCATATCAAATTTGGTTCAAATCGACCTCTTGGTTTGGAAAATAAAAATTTTGTTATAATTTGGGCTTCCACAGTGAGCCCAAATATGAACCCAGGGATTTGGCTTTAACAAACTTCACTCTCAGCCCACTAAGAATGCTGTACATCAATTTTTGAAGAATATCCCTCATATTGCACTAATTTGAACATTTGGGTTCCCACGGGGAACCCAAATATGGACCGAGGAATTTGATTTCAACAAATATGTGAATCAATGTTCCAAAGATGTTATATGTAAAATATGAAAGCTTTTGGGGGTAGTGGTTTGGAAGAAAACGATTCTTTAATTTTTTTTCCCATTGCCCACTGTGTTAAAAAATGCTGACTCAGCACTTTTTCAGTGTCCTGAAAAAGTACCCTATGATAAAACCGATAGCAATTTTTTTGACCAATCCTTGCTGTTGGTCCCAAGGAAGTTTCACACCAAATAAAAATTCTCATTGCCGTGCAGTTTTTGAGATATGGGCATTTTAATTTTTTTCTATTTTTAGCTCCTGTGGTTCCCACGGGTCTACGGAAAAAAAAATTCTGCATAAATTAGGTACTTATGACCCAATAAGCCCTTACTCAAAATTTGGTTCAAATCGGCCTCTCGGTTTGGAAAATAAAAATTTGGAGTGGGGCTAAAATTTTTGCCCCAGCCATAACATCGCCAAGTATACACCCTCGAACTTCTCTTGAACAAACTTGAGTCTACACGTCAAAAGGAAGCTGCATACCAAATATCAAGTCTCTGCTATTGCTGGTTTTTGAGAAGAAGATTTTTTTAAGAATTGGAGCATTTTTGCCCACCCCTCTGCTCAATATGAGCCGAAACCTATTTTGCCAAAAAATCAAAATGCCCCTAATAACCCCTACTCACATGAAATTTCATTAACATGCGTCCAGTGGTTTGGGAGAAAAAGACCCAAAACACCACCTTCACGACGGACAAAAAGTGATCAGAAAAGCTCACCCTGACTTTCAGTCGGGTGAGCTAAAAATGTTCTTCACGTCCTCTGGTCAGAATCTTCTGGCCCCCACCACCGAGAGGGTGATGCCCCCTCTCGTGATCTTCCCAAGGAGCCACGCAGCGGATTCATTGGAGATGAGCCCCTGACGAAGGCATCCACCACGTCTGGACCCTGTCGGGAGACAGTCAGAGCATCTTCAGAATCACTGGGGAAAGGAATCGCTAAGAAAAATAGTTTCGGCCTCCCCCGATGGGGGTGGGACTTTAAAAATACACTATGGAAAAAATCCCACTACAGGTAAGGGGAAAGGCTGTGACTATATTTTTATCCGAAATTCAAATCAACGCGGGGGGGGGGGGGGGGTAGCATTGTCATAGACCTAATGATTGCAATCTACCCTTTAGCACCCCATCACATTTTAAGACGCCTGTCATTCGATGTCAAGATCACGCAGAAGATAAAATGAGTTTGCCGTTTGTGTAGTAAATGACCAACAGCCCTCTGTGCATGTTGGTCAATGATTTCAATGAAAGCCTGCGCCTGACATTCCTAAAAATGCAGGAGGGCCAAACTTCGCTCCCTTCTCATGCCTAGGAGGGCGATTGGCTTTCCTAAAACCTACAAACGCAAAAAGTGGCAAAATGAAGTCTTCCTGTTAATGAATTCTGCCTTTCATTTTATTGCTGCTAACAACGTAGTCAAAACGAGAGACAGCAAAACTGCCCTCACACCTCCAGAGCAGCCATCTTATAGAGATCACTAACGTAGCAGAAATCTAAAACACTGCGGATATTAGGAATAGGCCGTTATGGTAATCATTATTTTCTGAGGGCAGGGGGCTAGCTTTCGCCCTCCTTAATTTTGGTAAGGCGAGCGAATAAATCGCGCAAGAATGTAAAAATATTGGGGGAGGGGTGAGAGAAGGGATTGACAGAGCACCCATTTTACTAACAGTATGAACTGTGATATGCAGTATGATCCCATCCGTGCGTGGGAGCTGGATAGAAGGCATTCCCCTCTGGTGCAGTGGCGGCGGACAAGGGGGGGGGGGGCATAGGGGGGCTCAGCCCCCTCACTCTGAGACCAGGGGGGGCTGAACCATAATTTTGCCCCCCCCCCCCCCCCCAGTTATTCGCGCAAACTGATGAAATGTTGTGTTGTTTTTCGAACAACGAACACACCATCAGTAACGTTGGTCGAGTCAAACATCAACTATACACGTTCACTTGACTCAATTCAAAAATGCAGGATCAAGGTCAAACTGGGCTACCGTACTTTGACATAGAACATTCGGGTGCGACTACTGATCTAAAAATAAACAATTCTAATTATATCTATGTTTGTGACCTCGATCTTGTAATCAAGTTTTGTTTGGATTCGCGTTTGAAAAACATGGCCGATTCAGCTGCGAACGGAGTTCAGTATGAACCTTGTGCCCCCAAAAAACAAAAAACAGAGACAGAAATTGAGTCTAAACGTGCATGCAAGCTGCCATGCTGTGAGCCTGGCGAAACACCGTATCGCGGGTATGGGAAGGACTTCTCGTTTTCCGCGTCGAGGAGAACTTTTGGCAGCCAAACAAGGTGTTTTTCTGGAAAATGGCTACAAGACTACCCGTGGTTAAGTTTTTGTTGTTCAGAGAACAGAGCATTCTGCTTCACGTGCAGAAAGGCAGACAGTCTCAGGCTATTAACATTTTCGAAATGTGGTGAAGAGGCTTTTATATCTGTTGGGCTTAACAATTGGAAGAAGGCGTTAGAAAAAGTTAATCAACACGAGAAAAGTTCATTCCATCGAGAGGCAAGCGAGAAGCTGAAAATTAGGGAATCGAATCGGAATGTAGCTGTTATTGATCAGATTGTCCAAACCCATACCGTCGAGCAAGAACGGAGATACAAGTGCTTGTTAAAAGTTATCTCCACTCTGAAAACTCTCACCCGCCAGGGTTTACCCATCAGAGGGCACGCCGAACAAAATGGTAATTTTTTCCAAATTTTGAAGATGAGAATTCAGGATGTACCTGAACTTAAAAGCTGGTTCGAATATAAAAACTACATGTCTCATGATATAATCAATGAAATCGTGGAGCTTATGGCCAGAGAAGTAATTATTGGCGTTCTTGGACAGATAAAAACTAAAAACTTCCTAGGAATAATGTGTGATGAAACCAGAGATATATCGGGAGTGGAACAGATGACATTCTGCATTCGAACGGTTGACGAATCTTTTTGCATAACTGAAGACTTTCTCGGCATGTTCAGCATGGACGAAACGACGGCTGAGGCGATATATACAGCCATTAAAGATATTTTATTGAGGTGTGATCTTAGTTTAAAGAAATTACGAGGCATGTCGTTTGATGGAGCATCGGCCATGGCAGGAAGAATTTCCGGGGTATCTACAAGAATTATAGATGATATACCAGCTGCAATTTTTGTGCATTGCTATGCACACAGGTTGAATCTCGCTCTCCAAGATCTGTGCCAAGGGGTTCGTATAATGAATGACGCACAGGATTTATGTAAGGAGCTGCATACATACATCAATTTAGCTCCCAAAAGACTTGTTAAATTCAAAGAAATTCAACAAGAATTTAGAGCAGATGCAGAAAGTGAGGAGGATTGTCTTACTCATTATACATCACTAAAACCCCTTTGTGCCACTCGATTTACTGCGCGAACGGGAGCCTATGTCGCTGTGATCAAAACTTTCAAACCATTAACCACAGAACTGAGCGACATATCCGGTAGTGGTACGGGTGTAGTTGAAGCAAAGGCGGAAGGTCTTCTAGATAGTTTACTGAAATTCAAAACTATTTTTGCACTTCACCTATCACAAGAAGTATATTCTGCTGGTGAGCAAGTTTCGATAACTCTACAAAGCAGTAGCATCGATGCTCAGACAGCTGCATCTTCTGTTAATATGTACATTACATATTTGCGTTCAATGCGGTCAGACGAGATGTTCGAACGATTTTATACCAAATGTGTTCACAGTGCAGCTGATTTAGGATGTGATAGCCCTGCCGAATCTGTACCAAAATGTCGCCGAAGGCCTAAGCGCTATGAATTTGGCAGTGCACCGGCTGCACCCCACCAATGGTCATCTCCCGAACTTTCAAACAACAATACATGGAAGTGCTAGACTTGCTACTTATGGAATTAGATCGCAGATTCAACAACGAGTCCATTTCTCGGCTAATCGCTATTGAAAAACTTCTTATTTCGTCTGCCAATGGCAACACTGATTGCAAGTCCCTTGATTCGGTGAAGAACACATATCATGGTGATTTAAAATTGAACACCTTGGAATCCGAGTTGAAATTATTCACTGCAGCAAAAGACGTGTACAGACAGACTACCGGACAAACAATAAAGGAAGTGACATCTATATCAACTATTATTGATTTCCTCAAGGACATTCCTGCTAGCCGCTTGATGTTTCAAGAAATCAGCAAATTGCTTCAAATTTATCTCACAGTGCCATTTTCAACCTGTAGTGCCGAGCGTTCGTTTCCAAGCTTGAGAAGAATTAAAAATTATACAAGGTCGAGCATGACTCAAAAACGACTCAACAATCTTCTAATGCTCTGTCATTACAAAGAAAAAACTGATGAACTTTCCGAGGCTGCTATTGCTCACAAGTTTATCAGTGACAAGAGTGATGCAGTACGGAAGGTGTTTTTGGGGAATCATTAAAAATGTGGTCCCCAACATTTACTAGTATTGAAGTGAAATAAAAAAAATCTGTGTGTTATATTAAAACGTATTTACTACTGGACCCCCGCCTTTCATGAGACAATTATCAAAGTTGGATAATTCTGTTTGGAATTAACATAGGCAAGGGACTCTACTCACCCAGGCCATAGGCGCCGGAACCGCCCGACTACCCCGACCTTGGTCGGGGCAATAATTTGACTCCCACATTTTTTTTTTTTTTTTTTTTTTTGAGCGAAACTTATCTCCGACTTGAGATAACTAACACGCAAAGATACAGCTGACAATTGGGAGAACATGACGCCATTTGATATGTCGTTACCGGGGCGACCGTCGCACTTTGCATGATGGGTACCTCCCCTGGAGTTGCCAAAGGCTCAACAATTTATATTTTGGTTGACAGAGCTCCATGAGCTCTGTTAAGCAAAATATAAATTGCTTAACCCTTGACAATATATGGAGAAATAAGCTACGGCGAGGAAATTTGAGATTCTAATATCAGAGTGAAGGGGGTTAATGAACTTATTGAGCTCATTGTGAAGTGTGTATGGGGGGGGGGGCTGAGCAGGGGCGGATCCAGGATTTTGTCAAAGGGGGGGGGGGGCGCCAACTTGATGTGAAGCAACATCTGAGCCGCAAAACGCCCTCAGGGGCGACCACGAAAGGGAATGCCCAAGGGTTCTATCTGGCCCATAGGGGGCGCCGGGGGCGCCCCCCCCCCCCTGGATCCGCCTATGGGCTCCATTCCACGTACCTAGTATACGTGACAAGTAGACCCCCCACCCCGCCACACACACACACACACACACACACACACACACTCCTGATCGGCAGACAGCATCCACCCTCGGCCCGTTTATATGGAATGTCATGGAATTCACAAAGACTCTAGAAGTTTAAGTTAACGACACGATTCTCATTAGAGCGCAGCGACTTTAATTTATTAACCCGCTTGAGAAAGTAAACTGATGGTGCATGCATTTCCTCGATTCTGGGGGCTTAATTTCCTTACTAGAGCAGTGCTCTAGTAAGGAAATTAAGATCCCAGAATCGAGAAAATCGCTCCTTTTCAACTTCCAGACTCAAAATTTTCTCGCGCACGGCCGAACCATGGTCGGCCCTGCGTGTCCTGTGACCCACGAATCGCGCTTGATCTTATGGTCGGGGCAATATATAGGACCTTCCGGTGCCAATGTAGGCCATCGTAATAGAGGACTACAAGTTCTTGATAACTAGACTTAGAATCAACATAGCCTGCATAGGCGTTGGGTTGTAGACTACAACCCCCTGCCTTTGTAGGCTATGTTGATTCCAAGTATAGTTATGTAGCTTCAATTATTCCTGACCGTTCGAAGGTAATGAATGTTTACCTGTGCACCAGTCTTATCTTGAACAGGCTTGTGTATAAAGCCTATAAATCTCTCTCTCTCTCTCTCTCTCGCTCTCTCTCTCTCTCTCCCTCTCTCTCTCTCTCTCTCTCTCTCTCTCTCTCGAGAGAGAGAGAGAGAGAGAGAGAGAAGAGGGATTAACTGCCACGACTGGTCACAACTACCCACTCTGTCTATCAGGAGAGAGAGATAGAGACTGACTGACTGGCCATTGCCACCCACCTGTCACATACATCCCACAAAAATAAAGAAAAAAGCATTTCAGTTTATATTTTTATTGTTTTCTCACCCTGTGATTTACATCAATACAAGAGCTACTTAGTTAGCCAAGAAACAAGTTAAACACGTATAATGAACAAAAGGCAAATGCAAAATGAAACGATTCACTGTCATTCAGAGCTTATATGGTGGTATCATGTGTGGTGAAAAATTTGTGGCAACAGTGCATGCTACAAACATGTACACAAAATCGCAAATAAGGGAAATTCAAACTTACTGGTTTTAAAAAAAAATGTCATTTTCACAGTATAATAAAAATGACTGCATTTTCGGCCCAAAAGTCACGAGAGAGCTCCATTTGATAGCTCATTTTCAAAAATTTTCTGGGGGGAGAACCCCCCTTTTAAAGCGAATGCGTTCGGCACTCGCGGCAGATGCCTTCGGCATCTCTGTGCCCCCCCCCACTTTTCAATTCGCTCCGCCGCCCCTGCTCTGGTGTGTGTGTCGGGGGAGGGGGGCATTCCACGTGGAAATCTTGAAAGATTGAGGGACAAATATTTTGTTCTCGGTGATTCTGGGGCTGCTGTGACCACTTCCCAGGTGAGAATTGCTTATCACTGCAAGTTCGAGTTGGTAAATGGGTTAATTTTTGGGGTGTGGTGGGCCCAAATATCCATGGGTTGGTTTTGGGGCTTCGGCAAAATGAAAGCCCGTCCAAACACAATTTTTTTCATTTTTATAGCTAATAACATGCTACGGGTTCGATTAGTAGCCTAAGCACAGAAAATTTCGTGGCCATAGCTTCAGCCGTTTTTGAGTTATCCAGTCAGATAGAAAATATTAACACTGTGCACAATGGGACTTTTTTTTATTTTGGAAATTTTCTCAAAAGTTATGGGCTCATATCAATGAAAATCATCCCTGGACCCATTAACCCTTTACCTATAACGCAACGGCAAAAACCGGCCAGCGCTATACGCAAAAATCGCCATTCAGTTTTTTTAATATTTTCATTTTTTACTTCCAAAACATAGGTTGTGCGTCGCGCTCGTTCCACTGAGGAGTCACAACCTATGTTTTGGAAGCAAAAAATGAAAAATTTTAGTTATAAGAGATTTTTTACGAGTGTCGTCTGTTACTAGCGTTAGGTAAAGGGTTAATAAGGAAAGAAAATTTCATGGCCAAAGCTACAGCCGTTTTTGAATTACCCGATTGGACAGAACTCCAAAATGTAAAACTGTGGATAATCATGAGAATTTTTTTTTTTTTTGGGGGGGGGGTAATTTCCGAAGGTTTGGGTAATAGCGCGCCCGGTGGTGCCATGGGTAAGCACGGAAACTTTCGTAGTCATTGCTTCACCCGTTTTTAGTTACCCTGTCACAGACTGACGGACAGACATTTGCTGAATTATAGCAAAATTCAGTTGTCAATCGTCATGGATGGGCTATTATTGTGATCATGACTTTTTCCAGTGTTGGCTATTTCTCGAGTGCCCAAACCAGCGGTTTGTGGGGATGGTTGCGAAATCGACACTGCAATATGCAAATTCATTTCACTTAAATCATGGTACCTACTTTTTTTTTTTAAATTATGATATCAACAAAATGCACCCAGAACTAGCCGAATGCTACCAGTGATTTTAGAAACATTTTTGATCGTTGAAAAATCATTTTTGAGAAGTTACTCGGTAGACTGGGCGATATTACTAACTTTGTTAGACGTCTGCTCATTTTCGATGGCTTTGAAGACACTTTTTTCCAATTTTAGTAAGTTCTATCGGTTTTCGTTGATTTTTTATGAAAAGGAGATTGAGAATTCATTCATAACTTTATAGTATTATCAGTTTTTGATAGATGAAGCATTTTAATTCACATGAAATGAAGAAAAAATTAACAAAATCTTCGCGATTTTTACTTCGGATCTATTTTTAGCACACGTTAAAACTTTGACAACTGACTCATATAATTTTTGGGGGGAATGGTTTCATGTTTCATTACCGTTCAGTGTTTGCTTCTCCTCTTGGGAAATTGTAAAAACAAAGGCCGGGGTTTTTCTCACGGGAATTTGTGCAGTTAAAAGCACAGCAGCCGTGACCCGGCATTTCTTTTCGCCATTGAATTTGGAATTGTTTTTGTTTTGAGTATCGTTTCCCGCCAGGTGGCAGTATCGTCCTCGCGTACTTCATTTTCTCCCTTACCGTCGCTGGTCTGGTTAATCTATAGTCTGTGGGAAAAGGAACGAAACGACCCGTCACCACCCTCATGAACTTTTTCCCTGACAGGAAATAAAAATACCAAGGGAAATAATTCATCTTGTGACTCGATTTGTTGACAGAAAAAGTTTTTGACTGTCAATTTTATACCGCAGAATTATGGTATCAGACTGAACGTAGAGATAGGAAATCGGTAAGAATGATTGAGCAGGAATACAACTTCTCGAACTACTATAGGAAGTGTATTTTAAAAGTCATTGTTTCTGTCCAAAATTGATTCGTTTATGATGTATCCTAAGTTCGCGGTAGTTCAGCGATCCGAACGTAGTGGCTACCCCTCTACAGTCAGATTCTTCCCATTCAATCCTATAGAAAAAGTTCCCATCAAGTTTTTATGGGAACTCAAAACTAGGAATATGTATCAAGCTTTCTCCCTTATTACCAGCTGCAATCGATAATTTGATATAAGATCTTTTGAGAAAAAATTATGTTGATTTAAATGTTCTTTTCATGTAAAATTAAGAAGTAGAATAAAAAGAAACAAAAATATTGAAATATTGAAAATAAATGAAAAAATAAAATGAAAATCTTGGTTAAAAAACCGGGCCGATTCGCCATTTTAGGTGGGACGATTCGCCATAAAATCAAGGTTATGGCGAATCGTCCCGATGTCGAACCGTCCCGTACCCCTCTAGTCTAGTGTCTTCTGAATATATTCGGAATGGCCCACGGAAACGTAAACCTTCAGAATAAAATTCTGTAATTGAACTGCGCATGACACACTAGTCGGGTAAATTCTGAATATATTCGAAATGGCCCACGGAAACGTACCCTCATGAACTTTTACCCTGACAGGAAATAAAAATACCAAGGGAAATAATTCATCTTGTGACTCGATTTGTTGACAGAAAAAGTTTTTGACTGTCAATTTTATACCGCAGAATTATGGTATCAGACTGAACGTAGAGATAGGAAATCGGTAAGAATGATTG
Organism: Pictodentalium vernedei; assembly: GCA_031216915.1. Taxonomy (NCBI): domain Eukaryota; kingdom Metazoa; phylum Mollusca; class Scaphopoda; order Dentaliida; family Dentaliidae; genus Pictodentalium; species Pictodentalium vernedei. The sequence continues at coordinate 715,618,140 of CM062295.1, read as the reverse complement.
AGCAGGAATACAACTTCTCGAACTACTGTAGGAAGTGTATTTTAAAAGTCATTGTTTCTGTTCAAAATTGATTCGTTTATGATGTATCCTAAGTTTGCGGTAGTTCAGCGATCCGAACGTAGTGGCTACCCCTCTACAGTCAGATTCTTCCCATTCAATCCTATAGAAAAAGTTCCCATCAAGTTTTTATGGGAACTCAAAACTAGGAATATGTATCAAGCTTTCTCCCTTATTACCAGCTGCAATCGATAGTACACGTATTTCCTTACATTTGAGCAGAGTTTATTGATTCAAACACAGTTACTGGAACTTAGTGGAAGTTGTGGCTGCAACCACTTTTTTCAATGATAACAATGAAAGCACCACGTTAGTCCTGACCCCGTGTTGCACATACAGTAGTCTATATAATAATAGACAAGTAATGAAAGCCTATTTTTCCCTGACTGATACCCCCTTCGCAGTTCATTTGTGAATTCGTTCATTAAACAAATATTCATCAACACAGTTTTCTTGTAGTAGTTGTACAGCTATCCACAAGGTGTTTAACTTCTAGTTTATCATACATTAATAATCAAATCATCATACTACGGCTTCTTTATTTGATAAAAAAAACTCTCCGTTCAACTTTGTTGCCCGTGACTCGACGCCATTGGAACAACAATGATGACGTAACGTTTCTAATGTCAAAAAATACTGTCTAAAAATGGTTGCGGAATACTGAGACGGATCAAGTTCTTGTCATCTGCTTCACAGTGGTGTGGGATCGTTTCGCCCCAAATCCCGTTTGCCCCCTGGGTCGTTTCGCCCCCATACCAGTTCGGCCTGGGTCATTTCGCCCCGAGTCATTTCGCCCCAATTTTGAGAGTGGGTCGTTTCGCCCCACTTTTTTCCCCGGGGTATAGGGTGGTTTTGATAAAGAAAAAAAAAACAGAACTAGCAGTTGAAATGATGATTCAGTTTATTTTTATATAAAATTTTATACAACACATCCAGTTTACAGTTGACTGATAGAAAATGCATTTGTTGTAATACAATGATCTTAAAATATAATCCGTCGAATCCACCAGATTTGCAACGTCGTTGTTTGTCTGCTAATCTTCAGGCAAGTATAATCTGCCATATTGTTATTTGTCTGCTATTCTTCGGGCAAGTATAATCTGCCACTTTGTTATTTCTCTGCTATTTTTCAGACAAGTATAATCTGCCACTTTGTTATTTCTCTGCTATTCTTCAGGCAAGTATAGTCTGCCACTTTGTTATTTCTCTGCTATTCTTCTGCCACTGTGCTGTTACACTGCTAATCCCCGGGCAAGTATAATCTGTAAAAAATGCCTTACCTTCACACCATAGGAGAAAAATGTATTGAAATCTCAAATGTTTTTCGCCGAGGGATGTTTGATGAGGAATGGGGAAACGTACTAACGTAGGTTCAGATTTTAATACATTTTATGTTGAATAATGAAAATACACATGAGTTCAGGAAAATGCATCACAATTAATAACATATGTACATACATATTTATGCTTGTGAATAAAAAAGGCAATCAGCCACACAATCAATCTCAAATAAAAACCAACTGGTATGTGATTACTGTAAAAACAAACATCTTGACTGTTAACAAAAAAGAACAATTCATCAAAGATGTTTTTGAAGAACTGCTATTCAGTTTGAGTAATTCGTGTCAACTCGGTCCCTGTAGATTTGTTTTTTATTCAATCATAATTCATTGTATCGTCTGCCTTCAAGATGTTAGCATGTTGTGTTTATGTGCTCCCTGTTATTCCATGGGTTTTCTATGAAAGGATTTACGTTTTTGATTCTTGGATTTTTTAAAAGGATGATTAAGGCGAGTTGACCTGGAACCTAATCGGCCACCTCTCTTACTCCCCGTTTCATTTGTTTGTTATCAAGGTGGATTTACAATAAGGTAAGACTACCCTTTGGGCTGAAAAATTACCGTTGAAAATAAAAAAAAAAAAATTTTTACCCAGGGTCGTTTCGCCCCAATTCTGGGGACGAAACGACTCGGAGCGAAACGAGCCGGGGTGAACGGGAAAAGGGGCGAAACGACCCGTGACCTTCACAGTGATAGTCAGTGAGTTTTTAGACTGCAGTCATATGTTTTATGCTATTTATGATAAGAAAAAGGAAGTACTTAAAAGTTGGACATGTCTGCAGCAGTATCTGCATGTGCGGAAAGTGTGCAGCTAATGTTACGGTTTGTTCAAAGGAAAAAATTAAATAAATAAATAAAGTCTAGGCCTACCCCCATTTATACACCTTATTATTGTTGCTTATTTCGTTCTCTCAGGTTATTTGACTTTGGAAATGTGCTGCAATCTAGGGGTGGCACCCAACATTCCCCCGATGTAGGTGTATGACTCCCACACGAGGGGGGGGGGGGTCTAGACAATTTATTTATTTATTGGTGTTTAAGGTCACATATTTTTGCACAATGACTAATCATGTCCACAACATGAGTATCAACTCAACACCAGGGGTGAGCATTAATAAGCCATGTTGCACATTTTAGAGAGGGTTTACACCTCCCAAGAATTGGTGACTGGGTCCTATTTTACCAGTGAAACAGAGCCTGTTTACTGATGTGAATAGGCACTGCTTTACTTCCCGGGGTTCCCGCAGGCAGGGGCCTGGAAATCCCCAGGCCGACCATGGTTTGGCTAGATGTGTATAATTTTTGTTTTAATTGGGAAAAATCCACAATAGGCGTATCCATGAATCTAGAGGCAAGAAAGCCAGTAACTGCGAGCAGCCAAGTTAACATAAACTACAGCTTCTGAAGATATCTTCCAATAATATAACAATATGATGAGTTTGGAGGGCCTTGCGGTTTATTACCGGCCCAAGCTGAATGAATAAAAGCCTGAGGGTTTATTACCGGCCTGAGAGTCGAGGGCCTTTAATAAGGCAGAGGGCTGTTGATCTTCATCCACCAAGTGCCGCATCTGAAAGTCTGCGCCTACAAGCACCCTCCCCCCCCCCCCCCTCCCATTCATCAGCTTCAAATTTTACGTTTCACTCATCATGTAAGTAACAGGTAACTTTTGATGTAGCCATTTCAAGTTTGGCAATCAAGGAGGAGGAACGTTTGCAGCAGCAAGTAGAAGGGGTCAAAGGGAACGGCTTTCCCCTAAAAGCATCACTGCCCTTACCTCCCCGCCGACTCCCAAACACACGTACAAATGCTGACAGTGGGGTTTCTGGAAAGGTTTTTCTTTTTTTTGAAAATAATGTCTCCGGGAAAGATTGTTTGTCGAGACCCCGAGATATCTTAATCGGACAAGTGCTTCGTCTGAATAATATGTGCCTACAACAAGCATCGCCGCTCCCAACCAATTCACCCCCTCCCCCACCCCGTTCCACGTTTCAACAACATGTAGGCTAGTAGAATGAGGTCCCTAGCGGGTGAATTTGGTGATGCTACAGCATCTGCCAGGAAAAGAATGCAAGCGCATGAATTATCACTTTCTTCATTTTGAATTTTTGATATTGAAAAAATTCAGGAGTGTGATTTTAACCCCTTACCAAACATGACAGCCCGAAATGGCCAGCACTATTCACTATTTAGTGATAATGGGAGATTGAAATGCAATATATAACTTGATGTTTAGACATAATTTCCACACACATCATGAAGGCGAGTGATTAATTTCTCCCCTAGTGAAATGTTTTAGGAGACTAAGGAGAGTGATGGCGAATGAGAGCAATCACTCTCCTTTCCTGACAGTCCCTTATTATCACTAAATTTACCCTCTTTGAACCTCAGTCTGAATCAAGGTCTCAGGCCTTAACAGAAAGAGAAACCCACAGGATAGAATCATCAAATTCACCCTCTGGGGACCTCCATCTACAAATGGCAGATTGCTTATTTTCAGGCTTGCTTGTACATGTACGTGTAAGTGGACATGTGCGTATTTCAAACATATCAAGCTGCAGCAATTTTGACCAACGTATCTCCCCTTGAACTTGGATTCAATTTTGATTGCTCTATGAAAGTTTTGCACACGCAGCACTTCCTACATGTACATTTCTGAACCGATTTGAAGCTCTGCATTCAGTGGGGCATTCTGAAAAACCCAAAATGGGGATATTAATTACCTTCAGTGATAGTTTTAGTGTTAGATGGTATGAAGTCACTGGAACCTGAACAAACCTCATTTTAGTTCAAGACCTGTTTTGAGAGAGCAGGGGTGTTTGCGTCCTATGGATATGTGTATTCTAATTTATATCACAATGTTACATTTACATGTACATGTATTACAATTTTTTACACAGGTGCCTCCAGAAAGAAATTGTGAAAACTGAAAAACTAACAAGAAAACTGAGAATCTCTGAGAATTTTGCATCTTGTCAGCTATGAGAATGAAAATCCCTCAACTATGGAACCATCCATGCATGTGATACATTTTTTTAATTCTGATAGATCCTTCTGATTGAAACATACATACATGTAAAAAAGACACAGACAGCTTATTGCTTCACATGTGCCAAGGATTTCAGCCACAAGACAACATTCTGAAAAAAAGAATGCTATGAGTGGAAAGGTGGATTTGAAGGTGGTTTTGTTAGGAAAAGCATTTGCTGGAAAAACAAGTCTGGTGGAACGATTCATTCATGACAGATTTAGTGGTGATACCGTTCCATATCAGAATGTAAGTTTATCTTTCAGCCCTGCTCGTCAAACTAGACTTAAAAAAGGGTTATCTTAAATTTTCTTGGGCAACCCATATTTTTTTTATTATACCCTTGATTACATGTACCTGGCTGGGGTATGTAGTGTTCCTTGTGTCTATCAGTCAGTCTGCCAGTCCATCCATTCACCCCGAACTTGTATCATACACCAAATTTCAGTTGACTGTCTTGAAAGCCATCTGAAATTTTGCTCAATGTAAAACTACATTCAGCCCATTACTATGATAGAAGGTTAGATAACTCTGTATGTTTTTGTCACAGTTATTGCCCTTTATCAACTTTCAATTTCATGTGTTTTTAATTGAGGGTACCTTCACGCTGTCATCAACTGAACACCTCCCACAGTTGCTGATGTAGAGAGTTGAAACTTTAGGATATGGTTACACATGCCTTGAAGATATGCAGCATTTATAAAGTTTGCAGAAAAAGTGTTTTTAGCAAAATTATTGCCCTTTATACGACATAAAAAAATTTCTGTGTTAAGTTTTATAATTGAGGGTACCTTCATGGCAGTGGCGGATACAGGAATTCTCAAAAGGGGGCGGATCGTGCAGATGCCGAAGGCATCTGTCGCGAGTGCCGAAAGCACAAGCTTTTGTAGGGGGGTCTGGGGTGTTTCTCCCCCCAGAAATTGTTTGGAAATGAGCGACCAAATGGGGCATTCTGGTGGTTTCTGGGGTGGAAATCCTCTTGAATTTCTGAACGGCTAATTAACACTTTTTAAACAGCATGTTTCAGAATTTCAAATTCTGTCATACGTTCAAGACAGAATTAGAAAATTTGAAATATGCTCTTCAGATCCGTTTAACATAATACTGTATTTTGGACACACTGTTTACAGTCATAACCGACTTAACCTCAGGAGAGCATTGCGATCTGCCAGCGTTTGAAAGTTTTCAGCAGTCAGCCCTCTAGGCTTAGGTACGCCTTGACTATGCCAATTAAGATCCTGACCCATAACTGGCATAGCCATGGGGTACCTGAGGCTAGGGGCATTTAACACCACAAAATCATGCTGTGACGGTGACGCTATAAATGGAGGCGACCAGTAGATATATTTTGCATAATTTCAACGGTATATTTGTTTTCCATAGCGAATGGTGATGGAGGAAATAAATGTCGTTGTATGTTTTTACTTCAATTCATGTATTGTCCCCAAATAAAAATCCTGGCTACGCCCTACATACGAGCCAAACACGAGCTAAAGGGGGGGGGGGGGGGGGGGCAACCGCCCCACTGCCCCCCCCTTCCCCTCTGTATCCGCCATTGCTTCATGGTGTAATCAGCAACTCCCCCAGTTTTTAATGTAGAGGGTTGAACCTTTAGGATATGGTTACACATGCCTTGACGATGAGCACCATCTATAAAAGTTGCTGAAAAAATATTTTTTAACAAAATTATTGTCCTTAACCAACTTGGAAAATTACCAGTGTTTTTTAACTGAGGGCACCTTCATGGTGTAATCAACTCCTTCCAGTTTGTAATGTAGAGATTTCAAAGTTTAAGATATGGTTACACACACAATGAAGATGTGCAACATCTCTAAAGTTTGCCGAAAAATATTTTTTCACAATTTTTCACAAAATCATTGCCATTTGTCAACTCAGAAAATTTCCAGTGTTTATTAATTGAGGGTACCTTCATGTTGTAATCAACTCCTGCCACAGTTTCTAATGTAGAGAGTTGAAACTTTAGGATATAGTTCCACATGCCTTGGAGATATGAAACACATAAAAAGTTTGAGGAAAAATATTTTTTCACAAAATTATCCAATCATATCAAATCAAGTTGATCTTTCATCTGGAAAAGAAGCAGGGTACCTTGTTGTGTCACCGTATGGTCATGGCGACACTTAATAGTTTTTTTTTTTGATAATGCCCCAATAGCCTGTAATCTGTCACATGTCCGTTGTCTGTCGTCCTTCATCCGTCACCTTGAAATAAATGTTTCATTTTTTTAATGCTATCCATGGTATTGCTAGTGAGGTATTGCGAGCATATGCCACCTTCGGTGTTGCTCTACGTGTTTTTGATAACATTTCTCCTGACTTTTTACCATTAAAAGCCTATTTCCAACTTTTACAACCTAAGAACAGGTTCCCCTAACATGTCATCATGATGAGGTCCTGCTGACAATAGACATATTACCTAGGCCATGGTTTCTAGTCAGGTCTTCGCTGCCTTAATAGGCAGTCAAGACTTGACCAGAAATCACTGTTAAGCTACTGGATGAGCCTGTAATCTGGTGGGAATGCAGGAGAATTGTTCATCCCTTAACTGATAGAGTGCTAAAATATTTTTGGTCATCAAAATTTGTTCACATATGTTTGCCTTGTTACAATTTATGGGAGAGTGCCAATAGGCACTCTCCCATAAATTGTAACAAAGCAAATCCTAACAGACTAAATAATTTCATTTCAAGGGTGGTATGAACAACATCCCCAAAATATGAAGCCTTTTAAGTGCTGGTACTGACACGTCAGAGGAAAGTCCAAATATGGGCTTCCAGCACTCCACCAGTTAAAGGTTAAGGAAGAGAAATGGCAAAATTGCGCCAATATATTTATCAATGCCAGGGCAAAGGGTGAGAAATGTTACAATTTCTCTCATCTGTCAAATAATAGTGTCCACACCATTATTAATTTTGGAGAAAAAATCCCAGCGATCACTATTATGTATTTGGCTCTTGAGGAATGCAGTGAAAATACCATCCCTATTATTATTTCCAATCACTATTATTAGGTAGGTAAAAGTATGCTGATAATATGCTGCATTGTTTTGCACTGTTGGAAAGGGCCCAGAGAGTCCTTTCCATGAGTGTATTTCATCACAGTGTTTCAAAAGATGCAAAGTTTAGTGGCCATTACAAGGTATATAATGGTTCTGGAAAGGTTAACAAATGAATTCCATTACAATCCATATAACACCTCTCTCTTATTGTCTGAGCCAGTGGTATACAGTACATTCACCATGGACTGGTTGTAATCCACACGTGGGCAGTGATGTCCATCCATACGTTTACATTGTACCAGGTAATAAAAATCCTCAGCAGCAAAATTTTAATTAACGAAGCACCGGGTTGAGCTCGGTGCTTCATTAATTAAATTTGTGATGATTATTTCTATAATTAGTGTTTGGGATCTAATATTGCATCCGTGGAAATACTGCCCACCCATGGAAAATGACCACCGCATGGCAGCCATACTGTAGTAATCTAGACTGATGAAAAACTGATTGAGACATGTGATAGGCAAATGAAATAATTAATCTCTCAATTTGTGTAGACCTGTCTTTGCTTTCCTGCACAACCTTGTCAGCATTTATCCTTACTTTGACCACAACCCATAATAAAGTGGAAAGTTAGTGAGGAAACTCATACAGTGGAGCCCTCTTAATTGAATCGCCATATTGTCAATAAAAGTCAGGCCTGGCATTCTTTAGGAGTGCAGGAGTGCTGCATGCCTAGAAAAAATTGAGGAGGGCAATTTTTTGCACCCCTTGATTTTCTGGAATGTCAGACATGTTTGGGACTGCCTTTAAAATCTATTATCATTTCATCCCCTGAGTTCCAATGTGCGCTCTGTGCCAACTGGCACAGAGAACACATTGGAACTCGGGGGATGATTTGTCAATGTTGCATTAATTCGCAATAATTCATGACCCATTCTGTGTTGCATTTCGATACACTTTGAGTGCAAAAGACAGTAACCTAAGAATTGAATGCAACATTTCGAATAATGAGAAGATGTATGTGCAAATTTTTCCACTATGTAGCTGAATGTAGTACAATGTTTCAGTCAGAATATTAATACCTTGAAGTGAATATAACCAAAATAGCAAACAAGTTTTTGCATTAAAAATTTCAGGTGCAATTGCACTCCCTAGCAATCTGAGGAGGGCAACTGTTTTGCACTCCTTAATTTTCTAGATTGCCAGCCTGAAAAGTTATTCATTTAACAGGAGTATTTAATTAGCCCTTTTCCCAACGAATTGGCCACATCTGCCTGCATTATTTTCAACTTGAGAAATTGAAAGGATATTTTTCAAAATATTTTGACTAAACCATATCATGTGACCCCTCACTGGAATGAGCTCGTTAGGCTCATTCCAGTGAGGGGGTCACATGATATGGTTTTGTTGAAATTGTTCAAAAAATTTGACAAAACAGTAATTAAAATAATACATTTTGAGATCCTGTGTGTTGGATAAATAGATTAAATGCCTTTATTGGGTGTGCTGAGACCAATTACATGTACTTACATGTAGTTCTATATGTATATAATTCAGTGGTTGCCAGAGTAATTCTTTTAAAAATTACAAGATTTTTATTTTATTAACAGGAGCTTTATCTTTAGCAGTAAAATCATGGGAGAAACTAGAAATTTTTGCTGTTCTCACATGTACAGTACGAGCGACGTGGACTGGTCACTTTCCACAGGTGGGCAATATTTCCAGGGACGCAATAATATTAGAATTCCAAACACTAGTTTCAGGAAAAATCATCAAGAATTTAATTAATGAAACACCGTTTATAACCTGGTGCTTCTTTAATTTTTTGCTGTTGCTGATTTTTATTACCTGGTAAACACGTGAACGGACGTACATCACTGTCCACGCCGGAAATTCGACCAGTCCATGATGGCTATACTGCACCATTTCCACCCTGAATAAGCTAGAGTTGAATAATTAAATCATACTCTAAATATGATGATGCAAGGCCACATACATGTACCTTGTTGATTGAAAGAGTTGTTCTCACAGAGCCTCAGCAAGAGATTGATGGTACCCGTATAATAAAAAATGGTTTGGCTTTGGTTATTAAAAAAATAACCGAAAAACCAACTTGTCCCATTTAAAATGTGACAGTTTTCTCTAACATTCTTCTATGAGTGCCTGTTATTATGTAAGTCGTATCATAAAATTTTCAGCTAAAAAGTCCTCCTTTACATGTAACTGTTGTATGAGTCTCAGTGATACAGTAGAACCTATCTTGAGAGACCGCCCTTTGGGCCACACAAAAGTGGTCTCTCAAGACAGGTGGTCTCTCATAACAGGTTTCAGGTTTTCTCAAGTCAGTGAATAACCAACCACAAAATTCAGAAATGGAGAAGAATGGATTTTTGTAATTACTTTGTAGTTGTTCTGTTTTATGAAGTTTTTGTAAAAAATTGAAATGGACTGTTATAAAAATTATAAAAATAAATTAGTGTTGAAAATCTTCATTGAAGATTTTCAACACTAATTTATTTTTATAATTTTTATAACAGTCCATTTCAATTTGTTACAGAAAGATTTTCAACACAAATTTATTTTTATTCCTATCTGTCACCTTTCAGGTTTGTATGAAATTGTTTATTCAGCAATAATCCTAATCTTTCACAGGGGTCTTATAAAAACATCTCAATCTTTAATGAGTTAGCAATTGAAACCCAATTAAGAGTTTTTAATACTTTTAATTATGTTAGTATAACCACAATGGATTTTCCAATTCCAGAACAGGTAAAGGGGTTTTGTCATGGTTTCAGACTTCAAAGGGCGGTCTCTCAAGACAGGTCCATTATGGCATAAAAATACAAGTTGGTACCAGGTCACAGTGGTCTCTCAAGTCAGGTGGTCTCTCAAGACAGGTGGTCTCCCATAGCAGGTCCATTATAGAGTAAAACCAATCGGTGCCTGGCAGATGTGGTCTCTCAAGACAGGTGGTCTCTCAAGACAGTGGTCTCTCAAGACAGGTTTTACTGCATTCAACCAGTGTTTATTGAGAGTACTCTCAGTTATGTACATGTATACCGGTATTGTAAGTCTTCCTGCATTGGCAAATTGGAATTGTGATTACGGAATGCACTGAGTTCATAGAATTAATACTTTTGACACATTTATGTACACAGGCCTATTTCATTTTTAGCCCGACTGTTTACAGTTTGAGCTATAGTCATGACTTTCGTCCATCTGTCCGTCCATCTGTTAACATTTAGAGTTTTGGTTAAAGTTTGTGGTTCAAGTTTTTTAGTCAAGGTTAAAGTTTTTTTCTTTAAAATTAATATTAATTACTATTGATTGTATCATTCTCATTATGTTTCATGTTATTTTGTGAAATATTTAACCCTTTTTTGTTTGGCAGTTTAACTTACAACAAACAGGTTAAAGTTTTTGGTTGAAGTTTGTTTTTGTTTACAAAGTTACACCTTTAATTCTTCAAACAGTTTAGTGCAATGTCACTGTTTCTCATTTGGAACAATGTCTACTGTCTACTGAACCTTTCCAGGTCTGTGATTTTCATTAATATTGGCATGATTTTAACCCCTTTTAAACTTGTTTGCAGGCTTAGTTTCTTTGTATTTGAAATTAGGCTTTGCCACTTACTTTACTTCTTGCATGGTCAAAACACCTTAATGATTGCATTTACATCAGTGATTTCTTTTATCAGTTTTAGGAAATATTTAACCCTTTTTTTGCAGTCAGTTTTACTTAGTATTCCCAGCTTAAAGTTTTGGATTAAAGTTTTGCTTTTCAAGGTTGTACCTTTTATTCTTCAAACGCTGAGTTACAACGTCATTGTTTTTCATTTGGTGCAAGGTCTACTGACGCTGTATACAGTGGTTTCAATTAATATTTGCGTTAATTTAACCCTTTTCAAAATGTTTTTCGATTTTAGTTTCTTTAAATTTGAAATTGGGCTTCTAACACATACTTTGTCACTTTTTGTTCTTGCATGATCAATACAACTTTTAATAATTGCATTTACAGACCTGATTTATTTTACTTGTATGCAGCTTTTTTTCTTATTACCTGAGCTTCACAGTTTGAAATGAAATGCCTTCTGCAGCATACTTCTGTTGTTTACAAAAGTAATACAGATTGGAAGGAAATAGGAGTGTGGGACTTTGATGCTGTCTCCAAAACTTTGAGGGAGATGGGTGGAATCAATCCACCCCTCCCTCCTCCCCCATGTTATCCGGAAGATAATTCCAGTTCTAATTATACGATTCTCTTCAAATTTGATATTACTTTTTCATACGCCCATTTGTAAAAATGGTCATATTATGTAAATGGTCTGTCCGTTCATCCATCCATCTGTCTGTCTGTCTGTCTGTCTGTCCGTAAACATGTATTTTTATACTGTACCATTGACCCAGACATAGCTGGTGCTAACTCTTAAAAATCTAGGGCCAAACACAAATTTTGCCCCCCAATCCCCAAAATTTGCATCTAAATTCTAAAACCAAAGAAATCATGTCCTGAATGGCCCTCCATACGTCGCCTCTACTGTGCATGCACAGTGTCAAGGACGTCCCGAAATTGGCGCCATTAATCATTCTTTGTTTGGCCCTTCATCAGTTAACATCTGACTGATCTTTGTGCTTGTAAATCTCAGTTTAAATGATGCCAGACACATAAATATTAGAGAAATGGTGGTTCTAAGGAGGATATAGAAGGAGGAGAGGAAAAATGAGTGACAGAAAATATTCAGGGCTGTAACTTAAAATTTTTTTAATGAAATTGTGTTAAGTTACCTATTTTCGAGGCAACGGCCTGTTGTGGTCATTATTGCTATAAAATTACACTGCTTGTTCAGTGTTTTCCTCTCTCCCTTTCCTTTAAGTCCCCCCTTGCTATTCTCCCATGCTTTTGGCATATTTTCTGTAATATTATTACTAAAATTTCTTGGGAGTTTTAGCTGGATAACAGAATGAATTCTGTTCTTTTCCCCATGTTTACGTCTTCACCCTTGGGTGTTTAGGCGTAGTGTTCTGCATCTACCATCTGATGTTCTGTAGTTTCTTCCCTGGAAGTCTCTGTTTTGCATCAGATAGTGTATTATTGGTAACTGATTTCGGGCCAGGGTTATCAGTGCCTGGAGTCATGTTTCTGGTGTTTTTACACTTCTTGTTTACATTGACAACAGCCTCTGTGTGAGGGGGATTTCTTGAAAATAATATCTTGATGTTAGTTTAATCATAACTAGATACATTATTATTATTCGTAAGTGTTGCATTAATTTTTTTAAAAAATATTTTAAAAATTTTTGTCCACACTTAGGCTTGGGATCCTTTGGGGCTCAACGTTACTTTTCAGAAACTTGGGCTTTTCTGAAAAAATATTTTTTCAAAAAATTTTTTAATTTCAATTATTTTTTCTATGTTAATGGATCATGTTATTATGTATTTTGATATGCAGGGGTTGGTGCGAGTACTAGGACTTTGTTTTCTTTTCACAATGAAAGGATATTGTTCAATTGGATTAAGAGGAAATCTTCCTCTGACTTTCATAATCATTGTATAAATGTAGTCAGTGTACTCGCACTAACTCCTGTTCAGTATGTGTTATTTTCGATGACAACATGGGAAGCGTGTGTCACGGTATGTTAGCGGGGAATTGGCCATGCCGGTCCTTTCCCCGCAGGGTCACTCTAGTTTATCAATCTCTATTTCAGACGATCAAGAACAGGGTGATGTATCCGTGATGTCTTCCAAAAGTGTGCCTCCGTCGTCACAAGTAATGAAGAGCTGGCGGAAAAGTGCTCATCAAAATACGTCAGTTGCCTAAGAGGTCCCTAGTAGGATCGACGGCCTTTGACGTCCGCTAGCTCGCCCGGTGTAGCGTCCTTTCATCGAATGGTTCGGCAGCCGGGTTCGTCCGTTGCAGTCTAGAAAGGAGTTTTGGGTGATGCGAGCACTATAAATCAACCAAGTGCACACCCAGTGATGGTGGATTAGAGGAAAGAACGGAGGAAGCCTATTAGTCCGGTTCCTAGCTCGTCCAGGCCCATCCGGGCTGCGAGCGAGAGAGGCCCCTCTCTCGTACAACAACATCTGGCCCCAGATGTTGTGGTACAAAATGTTTCGCATTCGGAGCATACGTCCGCCGCTCGGGACTCTCCGTTATATAGACAGTCCAGAGAGACTGTCAATAAGACTTCCTCATTCTCATGGCAGCGCACACGACTGCACCTTGGCTATGGGACCTCGGATATCCAGTCAACTTCGCCAATCAGAGAATCCGCGGCGACCAGGTCACGCCATCCGGTAGCCAGGGATACGAGGCCTGTAGACTCCGGACGTTCGCATAAAAAAGTATGCAGGAGTCAACGTACACGGAGCTTCCAGCGGCAAAGCATCGTAAGACCGCTACTGCACAGGCCTCAGTGACGGACGTGCTATCCCAAATAGCACAACTTATCGCAGCATCCCAGCAACGACAGAATCTCTGTCGCATCATGTGATATCCGACGACACTGGGTCGGGACGCTCCACTGAAGCATCAGGTACGGACGTCCGAAAACTTCATAGGGTCCGACAGGATGGCGAAAGGGATTCGGAGGATTTCGAGCTTTCCCTTTTGGAACAACATAAGCTGCTGTATATGTCATCCGGCTCTATCTTCTAGAGGTTGTTTCGTCAGACCAGAATGCTGCGATGCCGGATAAGAGACTGATAGCGTCAGTGGACACAAAAATTTTTGGATCGGTTCAGGGACATCGCTTCTCAGTTCCGACACAGTCCAATAATGTCACAGGAACTTTCGAATTATTGAACGACGCTATTTATATATATATGCTTGCTATTAACAAGCAAGTCTGGTTTCTTGTTCGCAAAGTTACTGAGATGTCTTTCAAAAGTGTGCCTCTGTCGTCATAGTTAAATGATGAGCTAGCGGCAATAAGTGCTCATGGAATTCGTCAATCGCCTAAGAGGTCCCTGGTAGGATCGACGGCGTTGACATTCGCTAGCTCACCCGGTGTAGCGTCCATTCATCGAATGGTTCGGCAGCCGGGTTCGTCCGTTGCGGTCCAGGAAGGAGATTTGGGTGATGCGAGCACTATAATAGACAATAGTACACACCCAGTGACGATGGATTAGAGGAGAGATTGGAGGAAGCCTGTTAGTCCGGTTCCTAGCTCGTCCAGGTCCGTCCGGGCTGCGAGCGAGAGAGGTCCCTCTCTCGTACAACAACATCTGGGACCGGATGTTGTGGTACAAACGTTTCGCATTCGGAGCAAATGTCCGCCGCCCGGGACGCTCCGTTATATAGACAGTCCGAGAGACTGTCGATAATGCTTCCTCATCCTCACGGCAGCGCACACGACCGCAACTTGGCTATGTGCCTCCTCGAGTATCCTGCCAGCTTCGTCATTCAGTGATTCCATGGCGAACAGGTCACGCCATCCGGTAGCCAAGGGACACGAGGCCTGTACACTCCGGTCGCTCGCATAATAGAAGTATACACGGGGTAACGAACACGGAGCTTCCAGCGGCAAAGCATCGTAAGACCGCTTCTCCACAGGCCTCAGTGACGGACGTGCTATCCAGGAATAATCCGACGACGCTGGGTCGGTTCGCTCCGCTGATGCATCAGGTACGGACGACCGAGCACTTCATAGGGTCTGACAGGATGGCGAAAGGGATTCGGACGATTTCGAGCTTTCCCTTTCGGAACAACAGAAGCTGCCATACATTTCTTCTGGCATTATCTTCCAGAGGTTGTTCCGTCAGACTAGAATGCTGCGATGCTGGATAAGAGACTAATAACGTCATTGGACACAGAGTTTTTGATCGGTTCAGGGACATCGTCCCTGAGTTGCCGACACAGTCCAATAATGTCACTAGAACTTTCGAATTATTGAACGACGCTATATATATATATAAGCTTGCTACCAAAACACGCTAGTCTAGTTTCTTGTCTGCAAATGCTCTAATCTGCCTTTCATCAATTCTAGGAATAAATTTGAAATGGCAGGACAGGGCATACTGAGAGTTCCTCTGCATCTAGACAATGAGGCTGAAGACTGGGTATTGTCTTTTTCGCCGTCTATGTCAATTCCAACCACGACGTTGGAAACGACAATGATGTCTAATAGACTTAACTTAGATGCTTTATCATATGTAGACCACCTTACTGAGGCGTTATCATTACGTCTTCAAGAGAAAGAATTCCAGGATATGATTCTTAATGAGATTTCTTTCAAGGGCAGTAGTTTTCCACGTATAACTCCGCCCTTCAGTGGCAACCTGGAGTTGGTTAGACGTGACGTAGCCCTAGCTACATCCACGCGCGTGGATAGTAAGGTGAAGAACTCTCTCAGAGTCGCTTCGGTCTCGGAGAAGCTTCTCTTCGACGACAACCTTTCAGCAAGCTATGAATTGCTCGATATACACGTTCTCTTGTCAATCAAGTGTAACAAGAGATTCAGACTTGGGCAAACATTCGGTGGTTGACTCAGAGAGTTCCACTGTAGTTGCCGTATCCGAGTTTTTCGATTATGACGGATGCCAGTCAAACAGGTTGGGGCACAATATTGATCCCAACGGATTCGAAGTGCCAGGGTCTTTGGGTTCCGCAGTTTTTAGGCAAGCACTTAACTTCCAAGAAATGATATTATTTTGGCTTGCACTACGTCATTGGATGAACATTATTCAGAAACGCATGTTCAAATCCTGTCCAATAATACGTAGTACTAAACAGTAGTTGCGTATATCCGGAACCAGGGAGGCACTCATTCGGTTCCGTTATTGAATTTAACGGAAAGAATCCTTCTGTTTGTTATAGAACACCAAGTTTTGTTTCGGTCCGTCATATTCTGGGTTGTCTGATTGTATTAGCAGACTCCCTTCGCGAAAGGGTCGATTGTTGCCGTCAGAATGGACTCTCATCAAACAGGTATTTAATCAGATTTGCTACCAATGGGAGCGCCCAGTGATAATTTATTTGCGACACAACTCACCAATCAATTGCAGACGTATGTGTCACCATGTCCGGATCCCCGAGCATATGTAGTTTACGCTCTGTCAATCTAGTAGGACGGAATGATAGGATATGCGTATCCTCCAGCGTTGTTGATTCAGCAAGTATTGCTAAGATAATACATTCACAATACAATTCTGTTGGTAGCATCTCTGTCTCCACAGAGACTGTGGATAAATTTACTTAGGTGTCTGCTGTGGGACTTACCACGAAAACTTCCTCCACGAGAGGATCTTCTTTCGCTGGGGAAATCGTGTCAACTTCATCACAACCCGCAAGGTCTCAACCTTCACGTATTCCGTTGTGCGGTCCTTCTTGCACTGCAAGCATTGTACAGGACGAGCAGTGGATGCGATTTCTAACTGTAGGAGGACCTCCTCTTCGCTATACTATGCGGCTAAAGTGGAGGGTCTTCCGTCGTTGGTGTAGGGATCTTTATGTTGATATTTTTTATCCCTCCATACCAGACATTGCAAACTTTCTAGTATACTTGTTTGACGAGATCAACTGCAGCCAGTTACTATTAAAGGTTATAGGTCTATGTTATCTGATACCTATGCACACCACGATAGTTTACAATTGAGTCTAATGTCTCTTTATCTAAGTTAGTTAGAAACTTTTCGATAAATAGACCTAGAATCCTTAGATTAATTCCTATACGGAATTTAGCTTGGATTCTTATTAAACTAAAGCAACCATTTGAACCTCTTGAGACAGTAGTTTCAAATTCTGGCCTTTTAAGACAGCAATTCTCTTAGTCTTCTCTTCTGCTGAAGAGTCAGTGAGCTTCATGCACTATCAGTGGACGATTCTCACTTTCGTAGTATCGGAAACTCTATTACCTTTACTACTAATGTTGGATTTTTGGTTAAGAATCAGGCTCCTAATAAATATCTGGAACCTATTGTTTTTAAGGTCCTTCCGTCTTCGAACGGGCATAGGCCTTTACTCTGTCCGGCTAGATCTTTATGTATTTATTAACAGATCTCAGTCTATCAGTAAGGAAGTAAAGCTTCTTCTGTCTCTGATGCCTAATAGAAAGGTCATTACAGTCCATTCTATTGCTAAATGCATTCAATTAACTATCGATACTGCTTAGGATAATCTATCCTTAACTCAGCAGTCTGTGCTTAAGATTTCGGGTCATGAAGTAAGAGCTCTTCTACATCTTGGGCTTACGTAAATAGTGTTGCTATTATAGATTTAATGAAGGCTGCATATTGGTCTCAGCCATCCACATTCACAAATTTTTATCTCAGAAATATCAAGTCCATTTCTGGAGGCCTGCATTGTTTAGGTCCATTATCGGCTGCTCAGAACGTCGATCACATAACATTTGCAACTATAGCTATGTAGGCTTTCTGTTTCGGCAGTGACTCCGTCCTGCTGCCCTCTTTGCTCTGGGCTATTTGACCCAGGGCAAGGGGAAGGGGGGGGGGGGAGGGTGTTCCCTTGGGTCACCTGTTTTATTATGAAAACAAGGGGATACCTCCTCCAGAGTCAGTAATTCTGAGCTGTTACTGGGATGGTTTTAAGTGAAAAGTTTGTGTTTTTAAAATTCATTCATGTCATAGTTTTAAAGTATAGCATTTGAATATGTCACGTGTCAATTGGGCGTTATTATACTATCCTCGGACACTTTTAAAAGAGTATAAAGAGTCTCAATTCTCTGGACTAACTTTATTTATTGGCTTACTTTAAAAATAATTAGTATAAGAATTATACTGGATATTAATAGAGAATATGGATGTTATGATGCTCAATTATAGAAGGTATTGTGTCTTTCTAATTTATCATAAATAAGAAAGATACATGTAAAGCCTAATACTCCTTTTCTCCTCGATGGGATGACTCTATTTTATATAGTTGAGCTTATTGGATTTTCCTCTATGTCCTGGGCCCTCCAGCCTTTTTACTATTCAACTATGTCTGGGTCATTGGTACAGTATAAAAATGTTAAAAAATTTATAGTAATTTATATATTTTTTATACTTACCAATGACCCAGACGGGGATGGCCCTCCCAGGAGTTGGGAACTCATACCTCCCCGCTGAGGACATAGTGGTTACCAGGCACTGATTGTAAGAATGATTAATGGCGCCAGTTTCAGGACGTCCTTGACACTGCGCATGCGCAGTAGAGGCGAAGTATGGAGGGCCATTCAGGACATGTTTTCTTTAGTTTTAGATGCAAATTTTGGGGATTGGGGGGCAAAATTTGAGTTTGGCCCTAGATTTTTAAGAGTTAGCACCAGCTATGTCTGGGTCATTGGTAAGTATAAAAAATATATAAATTACTATAAATTTTTTAACTTTCCGACCGATAACTCCAGTTTGGATTATTTGCTTCAACCAAAGTTGATATGTGTATTTTCCAGCTAGTAATACAGGCCAAGTTTGAATATGGCTCTCCAGCCACCCACTCATTTAGGCAACTTTTCCAAAAATGCCTTTTGAAGGATTGGGAGTTATTAAATCATAAATGCAAACAAAAGTTGACTACTATAACACACCACCACAACCCCCAAATTTGATATTACTTTTTTATATGCCCATTTGTAAAAATGGTCATATTATGTAAATGGTCTGTCCGTCCATCTGTCCGTCCGTCTATCCGTAAACAATTAGTTTCCGACCGATAACTCCAGTTTGGATTATTTGCTTTCAACCAAAGTTGATATGTGTATTTTCCAGCTAGTAATACAGGCCAAGTTTGAAGATGCTCTCCCCCACCCAACAGTACAAATTATTTTTCTGAAACCTCAGATTTTTTCATTTTTAGCTCAACTTTGGCGAAGCCAAATTTGAGGTATTGCCATGGTCCGTTGTCCGTCTGTCCGTCCGTCGCGCCGTACACACGGCTCGAGCTAGAGGCCATATTTATGAACCGATCTTTATGAAACTTCTTGGGTATCTTTGTTATCACCGTGAGACGAGAACGAGTGTTTTTGGTCCGGTTCAAAATTTAAGACGGCTGCTTGGCAGCCATTTTGTACCAAAATTAGGTGCAATCAGATTTTTGCACAGAACTTCAATATGAAAGCTCCAATTTGAATAATTTTTTTGTATGAATGTTTAGTACCATGGGATACATCACATATAATGCAAGTTTTTTTCTTGTGCGTAAATTATGCAAATTAGACTAACTTTGATTTATTTAGTGTTAATTTCAGCACTGCAACTGCAAATTCCAATTCGGCTCGGGCTAGAGGCTGTATTTATGAACCGATCTTTACGAAACTTCTTGGGCACCTTTGGTATCACCGTGGGATGAGAACAAGTGTTTTGGGGTCCAGTCCAGAATTCAAGATGGCTGATGGCAGCCATTTTGTACAAAATTAGGTGCAATCAGATTTTTGTGCAGAACTTCAATATGAAAGTGCTGATTTGAATAATTTTCTGTGTGAATGTTTAGTACCATGGGATACACCACATATAATATGGGTTTTTTTCTCGTGCAGAAATTATGCAAATTAGATGAACTTTGATTTTTTCAGTGCTACTTTCACACAGTAAGTACACATGTCAATACGGCTGGGGCTAGGGGCTGTATGAACTGATCTTCACAAAACGTCTTGGGTACCTTTATTATCACCTTGGGACGAGAACGAGAGTTTCTGGGTGTGGTCCAAAATTCAAGATGGCTGCCAGTGGCCATTTTACACCGAAATTAGGTCTAATCAGTTTTTTGTACACAACTTCTATGCGGCTCAGGCTAGAGGCCGTATTTATGAACCGATCTTTACGAAACTTCTTGGGTACCTTTTTTATCACCGTGGGATGAGAACAGATGTTTTTGGGTGTGGTCCAAAATTCAAGATGGCCACCAGCAGCCATTTTGTACCAAAATTTGTGCAATCAGTTTTTTATACAGAACTTTTGTATGAAAGTTCTGATTTGAATAAATTGTTGTATGAATGTTTAGTAACATGGAATACATCACATATAATACAGGTTTTTTTCTCGTGCAGAAATTATGCAAATTAGATGAATTTTGATTTATTCAGTGCTACTTATATACAGTAAGTGCACATGTCAATACGGCTCGGGCTAGAGGCTGTATTTATGAACTGATCTTCACGAAACTTCTTGGGTACATTTGTTATCACCTTGGGACGAGAACGAGTGTTTCTGGGTGCGGTACAAAATTCAAGATGACTGCCAGTGGCCATTTTGTACCAAAATTAGGTCCAATCAGTTTTTAGCTCACCGAAGGGAGCTTAACTTATCACTTGCCGTCCGTTGTCGTCTGTTGTCATCCTGAACATTTTTCAAACGACTTCTCCTCTGAAACCACTGGTCCTATTTTCACGAAACTTCATGTGGGAGTCCATTACTATATGGCAATTCATGTTTGTCCAAATGAAATGGCCACGTTCCTTGGGGGCTCTGTATGGGACATAACTCTGATAGCACCGTATGAATAAAAGAAAAATTATTAAAAAATCTTCTTCTCCAGAACCAGTGGGCGGAATCTTTTCATACTTGGTATGCAGCATCTTGGTATGGGTCTGATTCAAGTTTGTTAAAATCGGCCCCCTGGATTCATATTTGGGCTCACTATAGAAGCCCAAATTCGAACTTAGTGCATTTCAGGCAAATTTCTTAAAAAATCTTCTTCTCCAGATCCAGCAGGCAGAATCTTTTGATATTTGGTATGCAACATTGCGGGGTGGATGTGATTCAAGTTTGTTCAAATCGGCCCCCTGGATTCACATTTGGGCTCACTATTGAAGCCCGAATTCGAACTAAGTGCATTTTAGGCAAATTTCTTTAAAAATCTTCTTCTTCAGATCCAGCAGTCGGAATGTTTTGATATTTGGTATGCAGCATCCTTAGTGGGGTGAGATTCAAGTTTATTCAAGCCATGTCCCTAGGTCCATATTTGGGCTCACTGTGGGAGCCTGATTGTTAACTTAGTTCAAAATGAGGAATTTTCTTTAAAAATCTTCTTCTTCAGATCCAGCAGTCGGAATGTTTTGATATTTGGTATGCAGCATCCTTAGGGGGGTGAGATTTAAGTTTCTTCAAGCCATGTCCCTAGGTCCATATTTGGGCTCACTGTAGGAGCTTGAATTGTAACTTTGTTCGAAATGAGGAATTTTCTTAAAAAATCTTCTTCAGATCCAGCAGTCGGAATGTTTTGATATGTGGTGCGTAGCATCCTTAGAGGGGTGAGATTCAAGTTTGTTAAAGCCAAGTTCCTGGGTCCATATTTGGGCTCATTGTGGGAGCCCGAATTATAACTTAGTCAATATGAGGAATTTTTAGCTCACTGAAGGGAGCTCAACTTATCACTTGCCGTCCGTCGTTGTCTGTCGTCCGTCGTCGTCCGTCGCCGTGAACATTTTTCAAACGACTTCTCCTCTGAAACCACTGGTCCGATTTTCACGAAACTTCATGTGGATGTTCATTACTACATGGCAATTCATGTTTGTTCAAATGAAATGGCCTGATAGCACCGTATGAATTATAGAAAAATTATTAAAAAACCTTCTTTTCCAGAACCAGTGGGCAGAATCTTTTGATACTTGGTATGCAGCATCTTGGTATGGGCCTGATTCAGGTTTGTTCAAATCGAGTCCCTCAACCAATATTGGGGCTCACTATGGGGGCGTGAATTTTTACTTAGTGCAATTTAAGAAAAATTCTTCAAAAATCTTCTTTTCCAGAACCAATGGGCAGAATCTTTTGATATTTGGTATGCAACATCTTGGTATGGGTCTGATTCAAGTTTGTTCAAATCGAGTCCCTTGATCAATATTGGGGCTCCCTATAGGGGCATGAATTTTTCCTTAGGGCAATTTAAGGAAAAACCTTCTTCTCCAGAACCAGTGGGCAGAATCTTTTGATATTTGGTATACAGCATTTTGTTATGGGTCTGATTCAAGTTTGTTCAAATTGAGTCCCTCGATCAATATTGGGGCTCACTAAAGGAATGTGAATTTTTACTTACTGCAATTTAAGAAAATTTCTTTAAAAATCTTCTTTTCCGGAACTGATGGGCAGAATCTTGTGATATTTGGTATACAGCATCTTGGCATGGGTCTGATTCAAGTTTGTTCAAATTGAATCCCCAGTTCAATATTGGGGATCACTATGGGGGTGTGAATTTTACTTAGTGTAATTTAATCTTTAACAATCTTCATCAGAACCAGTGGGCAGAATCTTTAGATATTTGTTATGCAGCATCTTGGTATGGGTTGGATTCACGTTTGTTCAAATTGAGTCTTTTGATCGATATTGGGGCTCACTATGGGGGTGTGAATGTTTACTTTGTGCAATTCAAGGAAAATTCTTTAAAAATCTTCTTCAGAACTATCATGCAGAATCTTTTGATATTTGATCAGCAGCATTGTCCCATTCAGTCCTGTTGATGTTTTAGCTCCACAGAGAGTGTAGATTTACTCTGTAGAACCTTAAGAATAGCTTTTGATAAAATTTGTGTCTTAACAGTATGGAACATTCGGTGAGTGCCTAAGGCCCCCTGGGGCCTCTTGTTTGTCAACTTCTATACGGCTCGTATTTATGAACTGATCTTCATGAAACTTCTTGGATACCTTTGTTATCACCTTGGGACAGGAACAAGTGTTTTTTTGTGCCTTTGTTATTACTGTTCTATGAGAACAAATATTTTGGGGTTCTGTCAGACCCACTCTGCGACTCAAAGATTTCTTTTCTAGTTTAGCATCTGACTGTTGCCCACCTTTACAATACTTTACCTATACATTTGTTACAGGCTACAGTCAGTTTTTATGTACAGACTGTTACAATACTTTATATGTACCTTTGTTATCAGGTCATTACCTAGATGTTTGTCATTGCTGTGTCACATACTATACATGTACATGTCTTAACAAGTTGAGCTACAGTGTCATTGACACTTTCATTGTATATCACGAGTGCAGATATGGCAGATTCGTTAGGTAAACGGTTAACAAAAAATGGCTCAGACTATTTTGTGTCTAAGCATTGCCATTGCTGAGACAGTTGGGCTGCATGTGTGACATCACTCTAGTTTCATTCATGTAGGTAGGTGTATAAATTGAATTACGCACAAAACTATATTTATTTATTTACAGCACAGCCACCATGGACTGGTGACGGGTCACTTTCAACGGGAGGGCAGTATTTCCATGGACGCAATAATATCTATTCCAAACATAAATTATAGGCATAATCATCAAAAATTTAATTAATGCAGCACTGGGTACTACCTGGGGCTTCATTAATTAAAATTTTGCTGCTGATGATTTTTATTACCTGGTAAATGCATGCGTGAACATCACTGCCCACATGTAGATTATAACCAGTCCACTTCGAATGTTATGTATGCTTTATTTATTCTTCCATCGAAAAAAAAATAAAACCTGATGCCAGGTTGTTGAATGTTTTTGTCAAAACTTACATGAAATACTATTAATAGGAACTTTAAACCAATGAATATTGATGAGCTGTTCATCAGAGATATACATATGGACACCAACATCCTGTGCAGTTTCAATACCATTTTTGTTTTAAGAAAACGACAACTAGCCATTTCAAATTGAACTTTTTTTATTTCATTACTTCAGCTATTTTTTTAAAGAAATAATATCTTTGTAATTAATAATGAATTCACAAAAATATACAACTCTCATACTACCATATCCCTGTCGGTCATGCATGCCATCAGGATTGCTCGAATTGAAACAGTCACGGAAATTTGGGAGTTTGTTTTTGAACCAGCACCAATTGATTCGAACACAGGTCTATTGAACCATTAGCACAAGGAACAATAATGAGTAATGCAAATAAACCAATGTATATGGGAATATCTATTAACAGGTTGGGTGTTAAAAGTCATGATCATGGCTCTATTGAAAAGTGCTGAAAGCCACTTTAGTGGCTTTACACTGTATACATAATAATAATACATTATCTTGATCTTGGCTCAGCAGTAGAACAAAAACATATTAAATTGCTTTGTTATAATTTATTGGAGAGTGCCAACAGGCACTCTCCAATAAATTATCACAAATCAATTATTTACATCAAAAGCTGGTAGTAATGTAATCTTGGCAAAAACTTTTCATGTTACAAATCACCTTTGAAAAGTAATTTATCACTCCACCATTTGACATTAAACACACACCAGCTCTAGAGAGGAACCAAACAACACAACAGAGAAAGAAACACAGGCCAAAAAACATCTTAAGGCAGAAATATACCACAAGTATTTCATTTTTTTGGGAGGTAGGGGAGTAGGGAGTAGGTGGGGTGGAGGGAGTCTCAGGCCTTATCTTTCAATCCTTGGACCACTAGGGCCAAGCAGGTACACCAACAGTTGTCAAAACGGTAACCTGCTACAGTACTAGTTTTTTTTAAAGCATAGGCATCAGTCAGTGTTGGGTTTTATTCCAATGTCATGAGACTGAACATTAATTAATTTTGAACCTCTAGGCCATATTTTGTGTTTTCCAATAAATGGGTTAAATTTTGAGTGACCCAAGAACACAGAGGACTCCTACATACACAGTCGACCCACAAAAAACCCTACTGCTGGGAGCTGATCCTTTAACCTTTAGAGGCCTTGAGATTTTTACATATTTTTGCTACACTTTGATAGTCAACATCTTGTGGCTTTGCTGCTACTTTTTGGCAAGTCTTGGCTGCCTATATAGGTAGTCAAAACTTGCCTAAAAACAACTACTAAGGTACTTAGAATATAACTTGTGAGTTAACCCAAAGACTGCATGTAGGGGCACCTGTTCTGTTGCAAAAAATGTGATCAGAGTTGGAATTAGGCCCTTAAGGGTTAATCACCACATCTCACTCCCCTGAACAAGCTATTAATTGAAAATAGAATATGTTTTCATTTTTGGAATTCACTTTCAAGAAATTTCCCCAATGCAGTGTAAGTATTTCCATCAGTTCCTTGAATCCTGCATCAAACATGTACATATCATGTTATCAACTTTCCCTGTTCATGTTTTCAGCTGGAGTCGATTATGTTTTTATGTAGTGTGTGATATGACAGGATATCACCTAATCTTGTGCAATGCCCATGCTTAGTAGTACTCAAACGATTAGTCGACTAGTCGATGTCGACTCTGGGCAAACCAGTAGTCGACTCTCAATTGTGCAGTCGACTCGTCGGAGGAGTTCAAGCTTTTAGGTAAATAGTATCCCTTCTGTGCCACTGTCAGACAGTTTGAACAGCAATGTTGGGCAATCAGTGTATACATCTATTGCCATCTAATAGTAGTGACAGTAGTTTGTTTTAACTGGTACTAGTAGAGTGATGAATTATTTTGGGCTATCAGGATATGTTATTAATTTGACTTGTTGCAATTTATGGGAGAGTGCCTATAGGCACTCTCCCATAAATCGCAACAAGGCAAATTAAATAAGACTATATAATTTCACTCTTAGCATAATTAGAAGCGCATTACACATTATCAGAATAATGTTCCAGTAAGTTGCTGTATATGAATGCCCAAGTGAAGCAAAATTTGGACCTTCAGCACTCTACCGGAACACCAACACTGTTATAAGGAGACAAGTTATCACCAATGACGAGTCGAAGTCAACTTGACTTTTGGGTATTGACTAGTCGACTTTGAAATTCACTAGTCGTTTGAGCACTAATGCTTAGTCAGTGAATGTTAGCTTATTGACTAACTCTGTGCAATGGACAGGATTAGTCACTCTTTTCTTTCAGGGTATAAATAAGATCATATCTATTATGCAACTAACCCCTGTATTTATTTATTGGTGTTTAAGGTCACATATTTCTGCACAATGGCTAATCATGACCACAACAGTTTTACGGGTGGAGGAAGCCGGAGTACCCGGAGAGAACCACTGAGCAAGGGCGAGCAACTGTCAGCCCCCCAACATACTGACTTCACACAAGCAGGGTTAGCATTGGTTGAAGACAGGTGCACCATCGACGTGCAGTACGCCTTAGTACGCAGTGTCACCGTGCCCGCACATGGGCAATGGGGGTGAAGTGTCTTGCCAAAGGACACAACACGGTTGCCACAGGTGGTATTCGAACCGAGGACCTCCCGGCTTGCAGCCTGCACCTCTACCTACTGAGCACCACGCCCACTAACTAACACTGTGCATTGCACAGTCTTAGTGAGTGTACATTTTCACATAGTGTGTGATTTGGCATGTACCAAGTTTTTATAACCAGAAAAGTTCACTAACCATGTGTCTTGCACTGTGTTTGTCACACTTTCTGGTTATAAAAAATTAATTATTAACCCTTTACCTAACATGAAAAGCAGACGACCCTTGCAAACAAAATTCTTGAATAATTAATTTTTTTCATGTTTTGTCTCAAAAACATAGGTTATGACCCCTCTTTAGAATGAGCAAAACGAGCTTATTCCAAAGAGGGGTCACAACCTATGGTTTTGTTCCAAAAAATTTAAAAACTAATGAGAAATACTTGGCGATTTTTGTGAATAGTGCTGGTCGGTTTTGGTTGTTACATTGTGTAAATGGTTAACTGAGTAACTAACTGTACATTGACCTTTATGTACAGTGTGCACTGTACATTGACCGTTATGTAAATTTCATCTATATCAACTCTTTACCCATTGTGATGGCTAAAACCAGTAATATTCTCAAACAGCTTTCAAACACTCATGACTGCACATTGGAATGGATTGTGAACAGTTTTATAAGTGAATTCCAGAAATTAAAACATATTTTGTTTTCAATTAACAGCTTGTCCTAGTAGCCCTGACACCATGATAGCATTCCCTCCCCGATTGTGGACTCCTTATTTGCATACAAATCCTAACACACCCACACTACGCTTTCGGTTAGTTAACCATGAGACTGTGGTCTGAAAGTATGTAATATACACATGTAAGTGATTAATCACTAATGGAGCATGACCCATATGAACTTGATTCAGTGTGATAGGCAACACATCAGTGAACATGCAGAGGAGTTACTTGCTCCAGGATTATGTAAATGGAAGTCCATCACCAAATGTTAAAAAGATTTATCTACTGTCCAATTTCCAATACAAATCAACGCTTGCAAATCGTGAGTGTGCCTCAC
Organism: Pictodentalium vernedei; assembly: GCA_031216915.1. Lineage (NCBI taxonomy): Eukaryota > Metazoa > Mollusca > Scaphopoda > Dentaliida > Dentaliidae > Pictodentalium > Pictodentalium vernedei. The sequence goes on along the minus strand of CM062295.1, from coordinate 715,590,622 downwards.
ACATAAGGGCATGGTGGAACCAATATTAGAAGGAAATATATCATTCTGCTCCCCATTTCATCCTAGTTTTTGCACATAAAGAGGCATTGGTAGCTCCAGACCTTTTGTGTTGTAATATTTCCCTGGTAAAATGTATTTTTCCAGCTAGTTTCCAATTGTTGCTGAAGCATTTGGAAGCTGAATCCACTTGCGGCAACCATGTTGTGTTCTTGGGCAAGACACTTCACCCCCATGGCATGGTGGCATTGTGTACTAAGGCATACTGCACGTCGATGGTGAACTTGTCTTCAACCAATGCTAACCCTGCTTGTGTGGAGTTAGTATGTTGGGGAGCTGATAGTTGCTCGCCATTGCTTTGTGGCTCTCTCTGGGTACTCAGGCTTCCTCAACTCGATTAGCCATTGTACAGAAATATGTGACCTTAAACACAAATAAATAAACAGTTGAATCCACTTATATGTACAGAAAGGAACGCCTGTGCAATCACTCCAAAATGTGATCCATAAATTTTATTTTCTCTGAAAACATGACCCATTGCTACTTATCAAATGACTGTTGATTCATTCTTCATATTTATTTATTTATTTATTTATTGGTGCTTAAGGTCACATATTTCTGCACAATGGCTAACCATGACCTTGACAGTTTTACGGGTGGAGGAAGCTGGAGTACCCGGAGAGAACCACCGAGCAACGGCGAGCAGCTGTCAGCTCCCCAACATACCAACTCCACACTAGCAGGGTCAGCATTGGTTGAAGATAGGTGCACCATCGACGTGTATTACGCCTTAGTACACAGCGTCACCGTGGGCAATGGGGGTGAAGTGTCTTGCCCAAGGACACAACGTGGTTGCCGCAGGTGGGATTCGAACCGAGGACCTCTCGGCTTGCAGCCTGCACCTCTACCGACTGAGCCACCGCGCCCCCCGATTCATTCTTCATAGCCCAATCCTAGGGTATTTTTGTGACCAATGGGACATATTTTGCATGATCACTAGTTAATCATTTACCCAACGAATCGCCCGTATCCGCCAGCGTAATTTGCAAATTCAGCAGCTGACAAAATTTTTTTTTTTCGAAAAATATCAAAAAAACCATATCATGTGACCCCTCTTTGGAATGAGCTCATCGAGCTCATTCCAAAGAGGTGTCACATGATATGGTTTTGTTGAAATTTTTTTTTTAAATTTAAAAAATGATATTTAAAATAATAAATTTTGAAATCGTCTGCGTTGGGTAAAGGGTTAAACTGTTCACTGGAATGATGAACCAAGATGTAATTTCCTGTACTTTGGCTCTACTGTGAAACAAGGGTAGTATAAGGAATTTGGTAGTTCTCCTTAATACTTGTGCAATACAACATTATGTACACAAATTGTGACTGATGGGATTACAGAATATACAGTACGTGGAGAGTGTATTATCACTAAATCACCCGCGGAGTGGAGATTCCACCCGAGCAACAATTGCAAATTTGTTGCAAAGCATAACCAGCACGAGCAAAGTTTCAGCCAGTGGACCTCCGGGTTAAACCCGGAGGTCCATTGGCTGAAACATTGCTTGTGTTTTTCGTCGATATGTACAAAATTTGAAAGTTATAGCTTGGGTGATAACTCCACTCTGCGGGTGATTTAGTTACAATCCACTCTCCACGTACTGTAGGGCCAAATTCTGGTCCAATATTCTGGCACAGTCATTTTGGAAGAGCATATTCCTCAGTCATTATCTGTTTGACACCCACAGGTACCTTCCAAATTGACTAATATTTATACACCCACTAACAGTGTTTTTCCATGTCCAGAAATTTAAATACATTATCAAAAAGTCTTTATTTATTATTTATTTATTGATGTTTAAGGTCATATATTTATGCACACTGTCTAATCATGACCGTGACAGTTTTATTATGGGTGGAGGAAGCCGGAGTACCCGGAGAGAAACGACGAGCAGCTGCCATCTCCCCAACATCGTAACTCTGCACTGCAGCACAGTCAGGGTTAGATTGGTTGAAGACATGCGTACCATCGACGTGCAGTATGCCTTAGTACACGGCGTCATCTTTCCCCCTCGCGGGCAATGGAGATGAAGTGTCTTGCCCAAGGACACAACGCGGTTGCCGCAGGTAGGATTCGAACCGAGGACCTCTCGGCTTGCAGCATGCACCTCTACCTACTGAGCCACCGCGCTCCCAAAAAGTCTTTAAAAAATAGCTCTAATTTAAAAAAAACAACATTCATGAGCTTAAGACAGGACAGGGAGCAGAAATTTCATGATTTAATATTTCCACAGCATAACAATGGATTTAGTATTTTAGAATTTGACATTTTGACAGAAATTAAAATTTAAAATGAAAGTGACCTCACTTGAATGCAATTAACATGTCTGATTTACACTGAAAGTATGGAAAATGTTTGCTTTGATGTTTGGAAATTATATTCAATCAGTGTGGGGTGGGGAGTGCTGGGGGAAGGACATGGCCCCCTTAAACATTATTCTGCCCACCGTCCACACAAGCATTGGCCCAATCAATGCCAGTTCTACAAAACATGCATGTAGAGCCAAGAAATGGAAGGAGTGCTCTGTATACATGTTTGGCTATACAAGCTACATGCTACAAAACAGGGACCAGGCTTGGGGGGGAATTTTAGGGACACTTCATGTCTCCCTCCAGAAAAAATAGGGAGACTGCAGAGTCAAGAAGGGAGACTTCATAGGCAAGTGGGGAAAATTAAGAATATTTCCACCCCTTCATATTTTCAGCTCGTGGTCCTCCATTAATATCTGATTAATTCAGGTCAATTTGTCTGATGCATCTATGGTAGGTTAAAAAATCACAAAGTAATTATGGACTGAAAATCCCTCACTGCTACCCTCTCCTTCAATGCCCATTTATCACTCTCAAGCACATTCGATTCTTGAAAATAATCGTTTTTATGTAAACCTCGGACCACTAAGTTCAGCCTTTCCTCATTTTGGCCCGTTTTTAGAGGGCGACTTTTAATCGCCCCGACTATTTTTGTAGGTGACTTTGGGCTTAGAAGGGCGACATAATCGCCCTAGTCGTCCTCAGCCCTGGTCCCTGGCTACAAATGCTTCTAAGAGTTCTAAATTTTGCAGTTTTCATCAGGGGAGGCATAGCCCCAACTAGGACTCTGTGGGGGGAAGTGGGAAGGAGGCTTAATGACTGCAAGGTCTTAGTTAGGACTAGGGGAGCCCCACCACTAGCTTTCTGAATAAAAAAACTGGCCAGGGCACCCCCTCTGAAAATATCCTGGCTACATGCCTCTATGTGCATTCAAGTAACAGGGTTAATTACAATGAAGTGGGTTCCCCTGTACCTTAAGAATATATTTCTGCCATAATGTTACCCCACAGTGTGACAGTATTAAGGAACAAAGACTTGGCTGAACACTGGGGCAACAGGTTGTAAGGAAGTGTTGAGCAGGCTTTGAAACATGATCATGCATGTACATATAATTACTTGAAATAATCAGGAAGAAATATTTCTGCATGACCATCTTTTAATCGCTTTTTATGGTGAGGAGGCAACAGCTTGTAAAGTGCAAGAATAATACATGTATATTCACAACACTGAAATATTTCCTTGTTATTGCTGTTTCAGTCATCAGTAAGTACATGTGGATAACCATCTAATGTTAGTTAACCTTTTACCTAACATGAAAAGAAAATAACACTTGCAAACAAAATTCTTGAATAACTAATGTTTTTAATTTTTTTTTTGCATCAAAAACATTGCTTTTAACCCCTCATTGGAAATGGGCTGAATGAGCTTGTTCTAATGAGGGGCCATAAATTATGTTTTTGAGACAAAAAACATGAAAAATTAATGAAAATTGAATAGTGATTTTTGTGAATAGTGCCGCTGGTTTTGACCATTACATAGGATAAAGGGTTAACCCTTTACCCAATGTAACGGCCAAAACCGGCCAGCGCTATTCTCAAAAATTGCCAATTAATTTTCATTATTTTTTTCATTTTTTGTCTCAAAAACATAGGTTATGACCCCTCATTGGAACGAGCTCGTTGAGCTCATTCCAGTGAGGGGTCATAACCTATGTTTTTGAGACAAAAAATGAAAAAAATGAGTTATTCGAGAATTTTTTTTGCATGTGTCGTCTGCTTTTCATGTTAGGTAAAGGGTTAAGGACTAATGTATAGGCTATAGACTACATTGTCATCATTACTATTTTAATTGTGTTATATTCCCTGGGGGAACCCTGGAAGTGGAGCAGTGCTTGCTAACTGCGGTAAAAAGTTCTGCTTTACTGGTAAAATAAATAGGATCCGGCAATCTGTGTCTAGAGGGGAAGTCCTTTAATGTGGAAAACATAGGTATTATAGGGTATACATGTATAACCATATATTATATATAACCATATATTATATATAACCATATATTATAGGGTATATAATTATAGGTGTATACAGTAAAACCTGTCTTGAGAGACCACCTGTCTTGATAGACCACATCTGCCAGGCACCGATTGGTTTTACTCTATGATGGACCTGCTATGGGAGACCACCTGTCTTGAGAGACCACCTGTCTTGTGAGACCACTGTGACCTGGTACCAACTTGTATTTTTATGCCATAGTGGACCTGTCTTGAGAGACCGCCCCTTTGAAGACTGAAACCATGACAAAAACTTTTTACCTATTCTGAATTGGAAAATCCATTGTGGTTATACTAACATAATTAAAAGTATTAAAAGCTCTTAATTGGGTTTCAATTGCTAACTCATTAAAGATTGAGATGTTTTTATAAGACCCCTGTGAAAAGATTAGGATTATTGCTGAATAAACAATTATTTCATGCATACCTGAAATGTGACAGATAGGAATAAAAATAAATTTGTGTTGAAAATCTTTTTGTAACAAATTGAAATGAAGATTTTCAACACTAATTTATTTTTAGAATTTTTATAACAGTCCATTTCAATTTGATACAAAAACTTCTTAAAAAAGAACAACTATAAATTAATTACAAAAATCTATTCTTCTCCATTTCTGAATTTTGTGGTTGGTTATTCACTGACTTGAGAAAACCTGAAACCTGTTATGAGAGACCACCTGTCTTGAGAGACCACTTTTGTGTGGCCCAAAGGGCGGTCTCTCAAGACAGGTTCTACTGTATATATAAACTATTGGTTGAACTTGACTTCATCCCTATGTTGTGGTGGTCATGACAGAGCCATAGATGCTGACTGTGACTTGAACGCCAATAAACAAAAAAAATTATGTTCCAATAAGACTAAAATCCTCTTCCTCTGATTGGACTAGAGCTTGCTTAGTATATTCTATGTTTATGGCTCAAGTGGCAAATGTTACCCTCGGAAGTCACAACGTGAAATATTTTAAATGACGTCGCCCGTTTCGTAATAGCTTCACCAACGGAGTGACTAGCAAGCCGCTTCATTTTTCTAGATTTTTCACCTGTGCAGCAGACGGTGTTCTGGATGAAGGGTTTTTTAAATTGCAAAACTGATATACAATTTGAACTGAGATGGAATGAGTTTACCAGTATCTGGTTTGTTGATTATTTATCCAGTGCTGTCGTGGGAACACAAGAGGTTTATTTACTAAACCTGTGATCATTAAAAGTTGCCTTGAAGAAGGCAACTTTTATCGATCACAAAATTCACGAGTTTAGTAAACAAGCCTCTTGTGTTTCACGGTGTAGGTTTTGGGCTATAGGTAGTGTCTTATTGGAACTTTTACGTTATTGTGATGAGTTGATGGTAACATGGTCTGAGGTTTGTGGCCCGGAGCATATGTTCAACCTCGACGCTTCACATCTCTGTTGAACATAAGCTCTGAGCCGCAAACCACAGACCATGTTACCGTCAATTCATCACAATAGCTTATAATGTTATTTGAGTACATGTACACAAGAGGTGTGATTTTCAGGGGTTTTCTTTATCTTGATACTCAGTTTGTTTCAGTCAACTACACATTTTTATGCCCCCAAACATTTTCTCGCGGGCATATAGTGATTGTCATTTCCATCCATCCATCTGTCCATCAGGAAGATTTTCGTGTCTGCTCCATAACTCTGAGATGCTTTGTTGGAGTTTATTGATACTTGGCATACATGTTACTTATGGGGAGACGATGTGTTACACACAAAATTGCTTTTTATGTGTACCCATACTATGTATGGTACACATAATGCCATCATCCGGGGTGGCCATCCGTCGTTCGTCCATCCTTTGTCCGTCCGTCTGTCCGTCCGGCATCCGTATCCATTTCTTTGTCATTCGATAACTTGAAAAATATTGCTTGGATTGTCAAGTTACTTTATATTTGTGTTCAGGTTACTGATGTGCCGAGCTGTATAGTTTTTTGTGTAAATCTGATAATTTGATCCTGAGATATTAACCCTTTATCCTTCAAATTGAAAATTCCTCCAATCCTTTTGGCATTCGATAACTTGAAAAATATTGCTTGGATTGTCAAGTTACTTTATATTTGTGTTCAGGTTACTGATGTGCCGAGCTGTATAGTTTTTGGTGTAAATCTGACAATTTGATCCTGAGATATTAACCCTTTATCCTTCAAATTGAAAATTCCTCCAATCCCTTTGGCATTTGATAACTTGAAAAATATTGCTTGGATTGTCAAGTTACTTTATATTTGTGTTCAGGTTACTGATGTGCCAAGCTGTATAGTTGTTTTTGTTTGTCCGTCTGTCCATCCGTTCGTCGGTCTGTCCATCTGTCGTCCGTATCCATTTCTTTGTCATTCGATAACTTGAAAAATATTGCTTGGCTTGTCAAGTTACTTTATATTTGTGTTCAGGTTACTGATGTGCCGAGCTGTATAGTTTTTGGTGTACATCTGATAATTTGATCCTGAGATATTAACCCTTTATCCTTCAAATTGAAAATTCCTCAAATCCCTTTGGCATTCGATAACTTGAAAAATATTGCTTGGATTGTCAAGTTACTTTATATTTGTGTTCAGGTTACTGATGTGCCAAGCTGTATAGTTTTTTTTGTCCATCCGTCTGTCCGTCCGTCTGTCGTTCTGTCCGTCCGGCGTCCGTATCCATTTCTTTGTCATTCGATAACTTGAAAAATATTCCTTGGATTGTCAAGTTACTTTATATTTGTGTTCAGGTTACTGATGTGCCAAGCTGTATAGTTTTTTTTGTTTGTCCGTCTGTCCGTCCGTCCATCGGTATGACCATCCGGCATCTGTATCCATTTCTTTGTCATTCGATAACTTGAAAAATATTGCTTGGATTGTCAAGTTACTTTATATTTGTGTTCAGGTTACTGATGTGCCGAGCTGTATAGTTTTTGGTGTAAATCTATAATTTTGATCCGGAGATATTAACCCTTTATCCATCAAATTGGTAATTCCTCCAATCCCTTTGGCATTTGATAACTTGAAAAAATATTGCTTGAATTGTCAAGTTACTTTATATTTGTGTTCAGGTTACTGATGAGCCGAGCTGTATAGTTTTTGGTGTAAATCTGATAGTTTGATCGTGAGATATTAACCCTTTAACCTTCAAATTGAAAATTCCTCCAATCCCTTTGGCATTCGATAACTTGAAAAATATTGCTTGGATTGTCAGGTTACTTTATATTTGTGTTCAGGTTACTGATGTGCTGAGCTATATAGTTTTGGGTGTAAATCTGATAATTTGATCCTGAGATATTACCCCTTTATCCTTCAAATTGAAAATTCCTCCAATCCCTTTGGCATTTGATAACTTGAAAAATATTGCTTGGATTGTCAAGTTACTTTATATTTGTATTCAGGTTACTGATGTGCTGAGCTGTATAGGTTTTGGTGTAAATCTGTTATTTTGATCCTGAGATATTAACCCTTTATCCTTCAAATTGAAAATTCCTCCAATCCCATTTGCATGAGATAACTTGAAAAATATTGCTTGGATTGTCAAGTTACTTTACATTTGTGTTCAGGTTACTGATGTGCCAAGCTGTATAGTTTTTGGTGTAAATCTGATAATTTGATCCTGAGATATTATCCCTTTATCCTTCAAATTGAAAATTCCTCCAATCCCTTTGGCATGAGATAACTTAAAAAATATCAATCCGATTGTCATGTTACTTTATATATATGTTCAGGTTACTGATGTGCTGTGCTCTATAATTTTTTATGTAAATCTGATAATTTGATCCGGAGATATTAACCCTTTATCCATCAAATTAGACACTCCTCCAATCCATTTTTTATATGTACCCATACCATGTATGGTGTACATATATGTCGGCATCCGTGGTGGCCCTCCATCATACAGCTTTCTACTAGTTGCACGTATGGGTACACATCTGATGATTTCATCGGCCTATTTTTTTTTGTTTGATGGAAGTTACGGTCACAGATCAAGGTCATAGTTCGGTGGCATCCGTGGCTGGGCAGTCACTGTTAGTCTTGTTTATTTTTTTAAATTAACATGAAAATTGTCTTTCAGACAATTTTATATAAATTCCAAGAACAAAACTGCCACAAGCTGTATTATTTCTATGGGATATATTGGGATATAAAGGTTGATTTTGAAGCCTTCCCTGCACAAAAATGATTTCTGTTTATTTTATAAGCATGTCATCACACCTTTGGTACATTCATATTCATATCGATGTTTTGTCAGTTTTGGTTTCTTCTTAACTGGTTGAGTAATAAACTATTTTTGGTCACCAGAATTTGTTATTATGTCTTTGCCTTGATGCAGTTTATGGGAGAGTGCCTATAGGCACTCTCTCATAAATTGTAACAAGGCAAATCCGAACAGACTAAACAATTTCACTTCAAAGATAATATGAAGCACATCCACAGAATATGAAGCCATTATGATTCGATACCTGCACTTCAGAGTAAAGACCAAATATGGGCTTCCAGTGGTCTACCAGTTAGCTGAAGGATATAAAATCTCAGAAAAGTGCTCATATCAGCTAGATATTGTACAGAATGCTAATAATATATTTTCTACAAATTTATGTGAAAATGATCTCCCAGACTAATTTCAAATGAATTTTTATAAATAAATTTCTGTTTCAAGTAACAGCTTAACTCTTTGAACCCTTTTGTTGTCTTATATGTTAGTGGGTGCATTTGGAAGAGTCCATCATCATTATTTGGGGGTAGACCAATTAACATTTTCAACATGCAGCCTTGGGGCTGCACATTGAAAATATTGATTGGTCTTTCCCACGCATTCATTCAGCATCCATCATACTTAATGAAATTATGATGTATCATGCTCTTTGGCTGGAATAGTGGTCTCTTGGGTTCAAAGAGTTAGGCTTAATAAAATTAAAAATCTGTTTCTCAGGCCCTCCCGCATGGTCCTTTTGGCTGCCGCATGCTCTCTTTTTATGACCAATGCAAACTTGAAAAAATAAAAATTAAATGGTTTATGTCTGATATTTTACACAAGTTTATAAAATTTATAAATTTGTCCTTTGAGTGCGACAAGGCTTTGCAATGCTTTAGCATTGCAAAGCCTTGTTGCACCCAAGGGACGAAATACACCACCACTCTTGCTATTCTGTAGATTATGAGGCCTAAAACATAAAATAAACCAAGAATATGAACTTTTGATGGCAAAGAAATAATTACAAAAATAAAATATAAAATAAAAAACCGCCCGCCCGCATGCAATTTTACAAAACTTGGCCTGAGAAACAGAACATCTACTTTGTGTGGCCTTAACTATATATTCTTTTTTTTTTTTTTTGGAGAAAAACGTTTTTTTCACATTTTGTTCAGTAGAATATGAAAATTTTACCAAATTTCAGCAAATTTAGAACTTTGCATACCAGTCTCATCCATGTGAACTTGTAATCGTATTTACTTTAGTTGATTGCTGATCTATCCATCCATTCAGACAGATGTATGTACAGATGTATCAATGTACAGACAGATGGATGAATGGACAGATCGATGCACAGATAAATGGATGGTCAAACAGATGGCCAGACAAACAGAGTATCACTCATAATTTCAATACAGTTGTCTGACAGTGTTATTGGAGTCAAATAAATGACTAAATAAGTAAATGAATGACCTTTAGATTTAATTATGTTTTTCTACATTTACTTATATTTTTCAGACAATTGGTGCTGCTTATGGCTCCCGAAGAATTGAAGTACAGGGAAAACCTCTCACACTTGGTATCTGGGTAAGTTTGGGTATTGAGACAGGCCGTACAAATTGGGGGAATGATTGTTTCATTTGCAAATCATTGCCCTCAAAAGAAATATCATAACAGAAAAAAGTAGTGCTGAGAAAGTTAAGTTAATCTTTTTCCAGGGCCCTGCAAATGCCATTTCTAGCTCAACTTTGGCGAAGCCAAATTTGAGCTTTTGTCATGGCCCGTCGTCCGTCTGTCTGTATGTCAACAATTGGATACGGCTCGGGCTAGAGGCCGTATTTATGAACCAATCTTTACGAAACTTCTTGGGTACTTTTGTTATGACTGTCGGACGAGAACGAGTGTTTTTGGGTGCGGTCCGAAATTCAAGATGGCTGCCAGCCGCCATTTTGTACCGACGATGCAAAAATCTGTTTTTTGTACAGAACTTCCATATGAAAGCTCTGATTTGAATATTTTTTGTATGAATGTTTAGTACCATGGGATACATCACATATAGTACGGGTTTTTTTCTCGTGCGTAAATTATGCAAATTAGACTAATTTTGATGTTTTTTGGTGTTACTTTCAGCACTGTAAGTGCAAATGCCAATACGGCTAGAGGCCGTATTTATGAACCGATCTTTACGAAACTTCTTGGGTACCTTTGGTATCACCGTGGGACGAGAACGAGTGTTTTGGGGTCCGGTCCGAAATTCAAGATGGCCGATGGCAGCCATTTTGTACAAAATTAGGTGCAATCAGATTTTTGCACAGAACTTCCATATGAAAGCGCTGATTTGAATAATTTTTTGTGTGAATGTTTAGTACCATGGGATACATAACATATAATACAGGTTTTTTTCTCGTGCAGAAATTATGCAAATTAGATGAACTTTGATTTTTTCAGTGCACATGTCAATACGGCTCAGACTAGAGTCTGTATTTATGAACTGATCTTCACGAAATGTCTTGGGTACCTTTGTTATCACCTTGGGACGAGAATGAGTGTTTCTGAGTGCGGTCTAAAATTCAAGATGGCTGCCAGTGGCCATTTTGTACCGAAATTAGGTTCTAATCCGTTTTTTGTACACAACTTCTATACAGCTCAGACTAGAGGCCATATTTATGAACCATTCTTTACGAAACTTCTTGGGTACCTTTGTTATCACGTGAGATGAGAGCGAGTGTTTTTGCGTGTGGTCCACCAGCAGCCATTTTGTACCAAAATTAGTGCAATCAGTCTTTTGTACAGAACTTCTGTATGAAAGTTCTGATTTGAATAAATTTTGTATGAATGTTTAGTAACATGGAATACATCACATATTGTAAGGGTTTTTTTTTCATGCAGAAATTATGCAAATTAGATGAACTTTGATTTATTCACTGCTACTTACACAATGTAAGCACACATGTCAATACGGCTCAGGGTAGAGGCTGTATTTATGAACCGATCTTCACAAAACTTCTTGGGTACAGTAAAACCTGTCTTGAGAGACCCCTGTCTTGAGAGACCACCTGTCTTGAGAGACCACATCTGCCAGGCACCGACTGGTTTTACTCTATAATGGACCTGCTATGGGAGACCACCTGTCTTGAGAGACCACCTGTCTTGAGAGACCACTGTGACCTGTACCAACTTGTATTTTTATGCCATAATGGACCTGTCTTGAGAGACCGCCCCTTTGAAGACTGAAACCATGACAAAAACTTTTTACCTGTTCTGGAATTGGAAAATCCTTTTTGGTTATACTAACATAACTAAAAGTTTAAAAGCTCTTAATTGGGTTTCAATTGCTAATTCATTACAGATTGAGATGTTTTTATAAGACCCCTGTAAAAAGATTAGGATTAGGATTATTGCTGAATAAACAATTTCATACAAACCTGAAATGTGACAGATAGGAATAAAAATAAATTTGTGTTGAAAATCTTTTTGTAACAAATTGAAATGGACTGTTATAAAAATTATAAAAATAAATTAGTGTTAAAAATCTTCAATGAAGATTTTCAACACTGACTTATTTTTATAATTTTTATAACAGTCCATTTCAATTTGTTACAAAAACTTCATAAAAAAGAACAACTACAAAGTAATTACAAAAATCCATTCTTCTCCATTTCTGAATTTTGTGGTTGGTTGTTCACTGACTTGAGAAAACCTGAAACCTGTTATGAGAGACCACCTGTCTTGAGAGACCACTTTTGTGTGGCCCAAAGGGCGGTCTCTCAAGACAGGTTCTACTGTACCTTTGTTATCACCTTGGGACGAGAATGAGTGTTTCTGGGTACGGTCCAAAATTCAAGATGGCTGCCAGTGGCCATTTTGTACCGAAATTAGGTCCAATCAGTTTTCTGTCACAAGTTCTATACAGCTCGTATTTATGAACTGATCTTCACGAAACTTCTTGGGTACCTTTGTTTTCACCTTGGGACAGGAACGAGTGTGTTTTGGGGTGCCTTTGTTATCACTGTGCTATGAGAACAAATATTTTGGGGTTCAGTCAGACCCACTCTGGGACTCAAAGATTTTTTTCTAGTTTAGCATCTGACTGTCACTCACCTTTACAATACTTTACCTATACATTTGTTACAGGCAACAGTCAGTATTTATGTACAGACCGTTACAATACTTTATATGTACCTTTGTTATCAGGTCATTACCTAGATGTTTGTCATTGCTGTGTCACATACTATACATGTACATGTCTTTGTCTTGACAAGTTGAGCTACAGTGTCATTGACACTTTCATTTTTTTCTTGAATCAAATTTTGGAATCGAATCCTCGAAAAAATCACAAAATGATCAAATCGAACATAAAGTAAATCAGCTACGATGAAAAAAAGACTCTGTTCTACATGCAGTGTAATACCGTACCATGCGATTGACAAGCATTCGCTACAGTCAAATTAGAGGTAGGGAAGAAATGAACAGGAGGAATTTATTTGATAGTTTTGTTTTATTATGCATCTTTGTTTTTCATATGACTCAACAGGTGAGACTTCGTACCTGTCTTCTATGCAGTTAAATTTGCTACACATTATTTGCAGATGAATTTATTTGTCATTAAAGCAGAATCAAAGTGACACTGATGGTCGGGATGATATGGGACAGGTAAAGTTATAAAATATGACCGGTTGTTTCTAGTCAAGTGTCGTCTGCCTGAACAGGCAGACGACACTTGACTACAAACACCTGCTAGACCATAGGTAGTGAGCAGCATGTGGCAGTCAATAAATCAACTCTTATTTCCCAGGCCTGAACGAGATAAACAAGATTTTGGAAAGATATTGTTCTCCCAGCCCAAATATTTTAGAAAAGAAATAAGATGCTTCCATATTGAAACTAGGTCACTGTGTGTTAATGTATAATAAAATGGTTTCACAAATACAATGGTACATTTTGGGTTCTGATTATGAGATAAAGGTTATATATTTGTTTAACTAGGTTGGAAGATTTGAATCAATTCTAATGCCATGCCAATACCATGACCACTTAGAAACCATGTGCCATTTTTATTTCGCTTCTACATGGTCTTCCCAATAAACAACTTGGCAGACTACAGTCTATTCAAAACACAGCAGCACGCATTGTGACATTAGCGAAAAAGAGAGATCACATAACACCTAAGTTGAAAAGTTTGCATTGGCTTCCTATTATGGCCAGAGTTGAGTTCAAAATTCTCCTCTTCACATATAAAGTACACATGAAGCAGTCCCCAGCTTACATTGCTAATCTAGTAAAACCATATATGCCGAAACGCCCCCTCCGTTCCACAAACCAAAATCTTTTAGAAGAGAAATCCTATGTTCTCGCTAGCTACGGTGGACGTTCTTTTAGCTATAATGCTCCTAGACTGTTTAACATGCTACCAGAATTTGTTAAAACAGCCCCTTCTTTGACAGCATTTAAATCTAGATTGAAATCCCATTTATTTAACAAATATTTTTAAATCCTATGTTGGTCATCTTTTTGTTTATGAGCAGTGTTGTAAAGCGCCATGGAACTTTTTTAATATTGTGAGATGTTTGCGCTATATAAATGTATATTATTATTATTATTATTATTATTATTATTATTATTATGTTAGGGCTGAATATCAAAAATCATGCTGTGTTTACCCCCAGATGAAAATGCTCTTCCAGATGGGTATAATTTGTAAGAAAACTCTCAGTGGTGAATTCAGGCAGGGGTACTGGCTACAGGATACTTTGCTAATTAATCAGTACAGTGGAGCCCACTTAATTGGATATCTCTTAATTGTATATCCCTGTTAATTGAATATAATTTTCAAACACAAAACCATTTACCATATCTTCAGTACAAATTTGATCTGTTAATTGCATATGGGTTGTAGAGTAAACTCCTGTTAATTGTATATAAATTTTTGTAATATGTCGAAAAAATAACTGTGACATGCACCAAATTCCCCTTATTTATCAACCTTTTTGGCCTCACTACATCCAATACAGGCATTTATTCTATTATATCTTGTTTGACAGAGCTCTATGAGCTCTGTCAAACACGATATAATAGAATAAATGCTCAGTTTACCTCCAGAACACAGGAAACTGACCAAATCCCTGTTAATTGTATACTCCTGTTGATTGAATAATTTTCACTGGCAAAATGGATATTCAATTAAGAGGATTCTACTGTACTAACCAGGATAAATCAAAACAAAACTTGAGATTAACAGCTCACATTTCATTGAACTATTATATTGTCAAACATTTCATTCAGTCTGCAATGCTGCTTTGTGTCAATGAAGGAACTAGGTTGAAACAGTTATACACAGCTGGTAGAACATGGCATAATTCTGAAAAATTTTCAAATATTTACAAACTACTCATAAAAGACTTGAGAGTACTGACCATTTTTTTTTCAAAATATGAGTATTTGAAATTATATGAGTAAAGTACGAGAATTGAGTACTTCGTCAAAAATTGGTACTTGAGTACTACAAGTACGAGTACTGAGTACTTTGGACCCAGGCCTGGTCCTGGTGCATGACCCTCTTTTACTAATTCAGATCCATGATCACAGACATGAGAGGTCTCTGAGTACTGGCAAGTGATCAGGGTCCCATGTCAATTATTAAGGGCCCTGTAGAATTGAAAATGAAATTTGGTGATCGGAACCATTTGGACTTTTGAAAGCTGACAAGAAGCCTAAGCATGTAAAACCCTCCACCTTCTGGGGGACTTTAGTGGCTCCAGTATTGGATTGACATGGTTGGATCTCCTTCCCCCTTTACAAATGAGAATTCCTGGATCCACTTCTGACTCCCATACACTCAAAGGAAGTTAAAAAAGTGTTAAAACATCTGCATGTTATATTATTAGTCTGCTTACACACTTTGCCATCAGATGTTCCACTCAACCCTTTATCTAACAAACTGGCTGCATCCACCTATGTAATTTTCAAATTAAGCCCTTGAAAAAAAACATATTTTAAAAAAAATTTCAACAGAACCATATCATGTGACCCACTGCTGGAACGAGCTTGTCTAGCTCGTTCCAATGAGGTGGTCACATGATATGGCTTTGTTGAAATTTTTTTTAAAATTTTAAAACACAATAACTAAAATAATAAATTTTGATATCCTGTGCATTGGGTAAAGGGTTAAGATTTGATCTGCAAATGGTCTCCTTATAAAACTACTTCTACAGTTAAAACTAGAAGTCCTGTCATGAAATGCGCACAAATAGCACGTTGATATCCACATTAATATGCGCATTATGGCCCAAGTAAAGCTAGCAAATTCTGTACATATGGCCTGTGCACAAGCAATGTTTCAGACAGTGGACCTCCGGGTAACCCGGAGGTCCATTGGCAGAAACATTGCATGTGTTTGCTATGAGTAACCAGGAGCACCTGCCGTGGTTTGGATGTCATTCGATATGGCAATTGTGCGCAATTCCAACGCGCTATTAAGCCTACATAAGCGCACTATTCGTGACAGGACTTCTAGTTTTAACTGTACATCAGTTTGCACAGGGTAAACTACAGTAAAACCTGTCTTGAGAGACCACTGTCTTGAGAGACCACCTGTCTTGAGAGACCACATCTGCCAGGCACCGATTGGTTTTACTCTATAATGGACCTGCTATGGGAGACCACCTGTCTTGTGGGACCACCTGTCTTGAGAGACCACTCTGACCTGGTACCAACTTGTATTTTTATGCCATAATGGACCTGTCTTGAGAGACCGCCCCTTTGAAGACTGAGACCATGACAAAAGCTTTTTACCTGTTCTGGAATTGGAAAATCCTTTGTGGTTATACTAACATAATAATTAAAAGTATTAAAAGCTCTCAATTGGGTTTCAATTGCTAACTCATTAAAGATTGAGATGTTCTTATATGACCCCTGTGAAAAGATTAGGATTATTGCTGAATAAACTATTTCATACATACCTGAAATGTGACAGATAGGAATAAAAATAAATTTGTGTTGAAAATCTTTTTGTTACAAATTGAAATGGTCTGTTATAAAAATTATAAAAATAAATTAGTGTTGAAAATCTTCAATGAAGATTTTCAACACTAATTTATTTTTATAATTTTTATAACAGTCCATTTCAATTTGTTACAAAAACTTCATACAAAAGAACAACTACAAAGTAATTACAAAAATCCATTCTTCTCCATTTCTGAATTTTGTGGTTGGTTTTTCACTGACTTGAGAAAACCTGAAACCTGTTATGAGAGACCACCTGTCTTGAGAGACCACTTCTGTGTGGCCCAAAGGGCGGTCTCTCAAGACAGGTTCTACTGTACATGACATTGGTACGTTGAATATAATGAGGAATCACATTCTTCCATCGACTGACAACTTTATTTGTACAGAACTCATGCTTACTTCTTTTATCAATTACAACAGGATACAGCAGGAAGTGAGAGATATGAAGCAATGAGTCGGATATATTACCGGGGTGCCAGAGCTGCCATATTGTGTTACGATTTAACAGATAAGAGTAGCTTTGATCGAATTCGATTCTGGATTGGAGAATTGCGAGCCAATGAGGAGGTAAATTACTCTATATGTCCATGTATAGGTTGCATCTTTTTACTCTTAAAACATGGCACCAACATGAGGGTACTACTTGTACAATGGTACAACAGTTTTATCAAGTGATCAGTTAAAAAAATTGAATGAATTGAACATCACTTTGATGGTTTGACAACTGCAGTCATTCTTATTATTGCCAAGTACAGCTAAAACTAGAAGTCCTGTCATGAAATGCGCGCAAATAGCACGTTGATATGCGCGTTATGGCCCAATTAAAGCCATCATATTCTGTACATATGGCCTGTGCACAGGCAATGTTTCAGCCAATGGACCTCCGGGTAACCCGGAGGTCCATTGGCAGAAACATTGCATGTGTTTGCTATGAGTAACCAGGAGAACCTGCCGTGCTTTGGATGCCATTTGATATGGCAATTGCGCGCAATTCCAACACGCAGTTAAGCCTAGATAAGCGCACTATTCGTGACAGGACTTCTAGTTTTAACTGTACAGTAGAATCCTCTTAATTGAATATCCATTTTGCCAGTGAAAAGTATTCAATTAACAGGAGTATACAATTAACAGGGATTTGGTCAGTTTCCTGTGTTCTGGAGGTAAACTGAGCATTTATTCTATTATATCTTGTTTGACAGAGCTCATAGAGCTCTGCCAAACAAGATGTAATAGAATAAATGCCTGTATTGGATGTAGTGAGGCCAAAAAGGTTGGTAAATAAGGGGAATTTGGTGCATGTCACAGTAATTTTTTCGACATATTATAAAAATTTATATACGATTAACA
This sequence comes from Pictodentalium vernedei, assembly GCA_031216915.1. NCBI lineage: Eukaryota > Metazoa > Mollusca > Scaphopoda > Dentaliida > Dentaliidae > Pictodentalium > Pictodentalium vernedei. The sequence goes on along the minus strand of CM062295.1, from coordinate 715,572,687 downwards.
GGAGTTTACTCTACAACCCATATGCAATTAACAGATCAAATTTGTACTGAAGGTATGGTAAATGGTTTTGTGTTTAAAAATTATATTCAATTAACAGGGATATACAATTAAGAGATATCCAATTAAGTGGGCTCCACTGTATCACATGCTTTGATTGTTTTTATTTTGAATTAAAATGAAAAAATTTATACAAATATTAAAAAAAAAAACATAAATCTTAATTTCAAATAGTTGTTTATTACATTTGAATTCAATAAAAAAAAATTTGTATATTTTGCAATGTTTACTTCTGGGTTTTTCCCAACTGCTTAAATATGTGTAAAGTGGAGATGAGGTGCCAAATCTGCAATATTGTGTTATGATTTAACCAACAAGAGTAGCTTTGATTGAATTTGCTTCTGGTTGGATAATTATGGGCCAATGTTGAGGAGGTAAACTACTGCTGATCATAGGTGCTCAGTGACTTTATGATAAACTTATTTCAAAATGAGATGCACATAATATTGTAACTTTCATGACTACTAATTCAACATAAAAGTATAAATTGAAAATTTCGGTCAACTCTCTCAGTGCCCAGGCAGAGCTGAGCAGCCCAAGGTACCTCAGCTTTTTTTTCTGAAGAGTTGGTTATTAACTCTTTACACAACATGAATCAGTGGTGGCCGAACCAGGGGGCACAGGAAACACTTATTTCCACAGATATGTTACATGGTTACATAGTGAGTTTTAAAATTGATGCATGCAAATATGTACAGGCATATACATGCATTCCTGTAATACATTAATAATATTATATGCAAATCCAAACATGTTTAGTTGCATTTGGCCAAAGAATCACACATTTAGTCGCTTCAGTATGTCTCTTCTACTTCAACCATCTTCCAACCCGACGGATAGCCTTTGGCTTTGAAGAGGTTGATGTAGAAGAAATAGACAGGACAGTGACCACACAGCGCATGCTCATCTAAACAAAAGTTTAGTGGGTAATCGCAGGTTGTAACATTTTTCCTACTGGGCCGATCCATGGCAGTCTTGGAAAGTTGTACCCTTCTACTTCCATCAAGCTTTTTCCTTCACTGACATGAATAGAAGATGGCGCTTGAAAAATAATATCTTCAATCCCACAAAATTTCACTTTTTGTCATAAAAACGTAGTTTATAATCTTGAATTGGAATGAGCTGTCTTGAGCTTGTTTCCATGAGGGGGTCATAAGCTATGTTTTGAGACAAGAAGTGAAAACATGTTTATTTATTTATTTATTGGGGTTTAACAACATTTTTGACAGCCAGGGTCACCCCCTGTCAGACAGTTTTGCGGGTGCAGGAAGCCGGAGAACCCGGAGATAACCACCAAGCAACAGCGAGCAACCGTCAGGCCCCCCCCCCCCCCCCCAGCATACTAGCTCCACAAAAGCAGGGTTAGCATTGGTTGAAGACAAGTGCAACATTGATGTATAGTACGCCTCAGTACACAAAGCCACCGTGCCCCCACATAGGCAAAGGAGGTGAAGTGTGTTGCCCAGGGATACAACGCAGTTGTCGCAGGTGGCATTTGAACCAAGGACCTCTCGGCTTGCAGTCTGCACCTCTACCTCCTGAGCCACTGTGCCCCCTACTGAAAACGTAAGAAAATTTGTAAAGACAATTTTTGTGAATGACACTGGCCAATTTTTCATTGAGCTTGCTCCATTGCTGGGACACATGATATGGTTTTCTTGAGATTTTTTAAAAAATATTTACAATAATAAATTTTGATATCCTGTACGTTGGGCAAGGGCTCACAGGCATTTGGTCATTTTTCCGTATTATTGTGGTAAACAGGGCATTTATTCTGGTATATCTTGTTTCAGCTCTATGAAACAGTATCTGGTCACTTTGGCCCCATGTCATTTCAGCCTCTGGTCACTTCAACCATTGTCTTTTCGGTACTAGTCACTTCGGGCCCTAAGTCATTTTGGCACATAGTCATTTTGGCCTTCAAAGATAATGGTGCTATTGGACCAGGATTAAACAACATATAATCAACATGCAGTCGAAGTTCAACAAATACATTTTGTACATTTTTTTCTCCCAATCCATCCATACATTTTACACTCATACAAGAGATAATGTACATTATTTATAATATTTCTGCCTTTTTCCTAAGAGTAAGAATAAGTTGCAAGAAAGTCATTATTTTTATTTGCTCAACTTGACAATGTCAGATATGAGCTACTGGGATGGGTTGCAATCCATCTGTACATCTATCTGTATGTCCATACATCTGTTCATCTGTCCGTCCACAATCCCTTTAGCACACCCTACAGGCCAAAGCTCTCACCCGATCAGTTCCAAATTTCATAACGTGCTTTGGGACAATGTCTAGATATGAGCTATCAAATTTTTCTGAATTTTGTTGAAAAACATGGCCACCAGTGGCCATCTTAGATTGGGCATATAAATTTTCAACAATTCCATTAGCACACCCTACAGGCCACATCTCTCGGCCAATCTTTTTCAGATTTCATATGTGGCTTTGGTATGATGTCTAGATGGGAGCTATCAAATTTTTATGTATTTTTCTTGAAAAACATGGTCACCAGCAGCCATCTTGGATTTGGATATAAATTGTCCAACAATTCCTTTAGCACACCCTACAGGCTGTATCTCTCACCCAGTCTTTCTCAAATTTCATCTGTAGCTTTGGTGTGATGTCTATCTAGATGGGAGCTATCACTTTTCTGAATTTCATTGAAAAACATGGGCGCCAGTGGCCAGCTTGAATTTGGCATATAAATTGTCAATTATCCCATTAGCACACCCTACAGGCTGCATCCCTCACTCCATCTTTTTCGAATTTCTTATGTAGCTTTGGTGTGATGTCCAGATGGGAGCTATCAAATTTTTCTGCATTTCGTTGAAAAACATGGCCACCAACGACCATCTTAAATTTGACATATATATATATTGTCAACAATTTCATTAGTACATTCAACAGGCCACATCCCTCACCCTATTATTTTCAGATTTCATATGTAGCTTTGGTGTGATGTCTTTTCTGAAGAAACTTGAGTGAATGGCTTGGCATTACTGGATCTTTCTATTTAGTTCAGTCCCTTTCTTGGATAAGTTGAACTGCAGTGTCATTGACACGTTTATTTATGAAATATTGACATCAGAACATGGTAATATCGACAAAGAAAGGGCAAAGGCATAGCTTTGAAGGGCTATCATGTACCTTATTTTGACCAGGACTGTGAAAGACTAACTACCCTCTACCCAAGACTCCAACAAAGACTCCATTACAAGTTGTTTTGAACATTATTTAAAATCAAGCATTTTCATAAGAATACATTAGGTCAAAATGAGTTTGAAGATTTAAACTTTGATCACATTTTCTAATAATTGTTTTCCCCACCTCTCTCCCCCTTTCTCTTCACTAAAACTTCAAGAATGTTTGGACATTTGTAAGCCAGCTGAGTAATCATTGAACTTTTTGAAGGAATGATTGGACCTTTTTAAAGACTTGCAAATAATTGATAAAAATTTGAAAAAAATAAAGTTTACATTTAGTATTACATTATGGGGGATGAAGTGACTTGGAGTGTTGAGGCTGAAATGATTAGGTGTGTGGGGCTGAAGTGACTTGAGGCCAGAATGACTCATGCAGAAATGACTAGGGCCAAAATTACCTGAGGCCAATGTGACCTGTATTCCTGTCAAACAAGGCATAATAGATTAAATATATATATATACTGAGTGAAAAAAGAAAGTATAATAAACTATGAGGAGCAATTCTTTTAGTATTATCGACTTTAATCCAAAACAAATTATTGTAAATTCATATTTTGAGTCTAGCTGTATGAATTTGCATAATTTCATGTTCTTACTGTTGCCAGCGTCACGTCAGGACGTCGCAGTTCAGACATGGGGTGAAATGAAAAGTTCACACATGCAGTCAATAGCGTGTATGTCCACCGTTTGCCTCTTGGATGGCAAGACATCGACGGCGCATGGACCTGATAAGTCTCTGGATGTCACCCTGTGGTATTGCGTTCCACTCCTGCCTTAGAACATTACGTAAATCGCCTTATGTCTGAAGATCATGAAGTTGTACCCGACTGTCCAATTGATCCCAAAGATGCTCGATTGGCGACAAATCTTGTGAAAGTGGGGTTCAGGGAAGAAGTTCGATGCTCTGCTCCTCAAGAAAGTCACGACAGGCATGCGCCATGTGACATCTGGCATTGTCTTGCTGGAATAACTGCAATCCGACATTAGCATTGAGCAATGGGACAGCTGCAGCGTTCAGAATTTTGTCCCTATATCACTGTCCATTCAGATTACCATCGATGAAGATCAACTGCGTTGGAAGGTGCAAGGAAATTCCTGCCCCAACCATTACACTACCCCTGCCGAAACGGTCGCATTCCTGCATGCAAGCATCAGAAAACTGTTCTCCTCGTCGGCGATACACTTTTGCCCAACCATCAGCGCACCGTAGACAAAATTGTGATTCCTCACTAAAAAGAACTGTGCTCCAATGCTGCTGAGTCCAGCGAACTCGCCGATGTACCCATTCTATTCTGACAGTATGATGACATTGGGTAAAGATTGGTCCGTGGTATGGACGCCTACTTCGGTTGCCGTGTTCACTGAGTCTGTTGCGGACAGTTTGTGCACTGATTCTATTGTTAGTTCCACAAGGAGTAATTGCTGTTGTCCTCATTGCCGGAAGGAAGCGATCCCGCAAGTGAGACGTCCTGATGTGTCGGTCTTCTGCAGGTGTTGTAACTCTTGGTCGACCTGAACGTGGTCGGTTGGCAGTTGATCCAGTGGTTTTATACCTTCCAATGAGACGGTAAATAGTGGCCACAGTGACTCCGAACTCAGCAGTGAGCTCATCTGGAGGTATCCCAGCCTCATGCATACCAATGGCACGCAACCTTTGATTTTCGGTTAACCTTGGCATATTTTTACCCTGTAAACCAATGGCCCAGTCGAGCTGGTGCTAACTCAAAGTTATTAAGGGCCAAACACAAATTTTGAACCCCCCAATCCCCAAAATTTGCTTGCAAAGCCGAAAATTAAAAGTCCTATCTGTCCCTCCATACTTTTACTCTCCACGCATGCACAGATGTCAGGAAGTGACCGGAATTGGCATCAACATCATTCTTTGTTTGGCCCTAAATCTCCTTTTTTGAGGATGCCAGACACAAATCAATGCAAGAATTGGTGGATCCAAGGCTGTTATTGGATGAAGGAAGTGTTCAACGGTGGTTTTGGACGTTCAGGGCTGTAACTTTATAATATTTATAAAATTATTGTACGTTTTCCCAATTTCAGGACATATGCCTGATATCCAGCCTGTTTTTGAAAATGATTATTCCACAGTTTGTTAAGTATTCCTTCCCTTTCCTTCCATGAACCCCATCTGTTAAACTCTCTTTTTGGCTAATTTTTATTGAAATTTTTTATTAAATTTCTTGGGAGTTATAACATTTATTACAGAATATTATTCTGTTTCTTCCCCAGGGTTACGTCCTTACCTAGGGGCGTTAGGCTGTTTAGTCTTGCATCTTCTATCCGATATATCGTTTTTTCTTCGTATGAAGATCTGGCTTTGCATCTGAAGTATTTCAATTGGTTCTGACTTTGGGTCTTTTTGTGTGACTAATGTCTTGTTTACATTGACGTTGTTTACATTGTCAACGTCCTCATATATAGGTAGTTTTTTATATTCTGTTACTATAGTATACTGCAGGATACATGGATTATTATTTCGGTAGTGTAGCTAAAAAAAATTAGGCTCTATCGGGATGCCCTTGGGCTCGTAATGTTCCCTTTGGGAACTTGAGTGTTTTTTCAAATTTTTTTGTTTACAAAAAATATTTTGAATTTAATTATGATTGCTATTATTCATGTATCTCAGTTATATATATATATTGTTGTGGAGTTTGGAGGACTGATATCGACTTTAGTTGATACACTCCTGCGGACTCTTGTCATTCTTGTGTTGCACTGGGATAATTGATGTTGGAGTCAGGTGTCGCGGTACGTTGCTGGCAGTGAGGCTCTGGGGATCAGAGCCTCTCACCATGTTTTAATTCATTCTGTCACTGTCAGTTTCTATTTCAGAGGAACATGAACATGGTGATGATATTCTGACAACCATCCAAGTGTGCTACCATTGTCATGCTCCGTGGAACATATAGAGCTAGCTGCAGTGCTCATTATTGCAAGAGTTAGGGCCTTTTCTTAAAGGTTTTAATCTCTTGCAAGCAGCTAGCTCGACTGGTGAAGTGGTACTCCATCCATTCGTACCGTGACACTGGGTAAGCCTTTTGCAGTCTAAGAAGTGGATTGGGTAGAATGAGCACTATAATATAAATAGCTCACCCAGCGCTTATGGAAATAGGGAGAAAATAGAGAGGAAGTTGGCAAGTTCTTGTACTCGGCGAGGTCTGATAGGTCGCGAGTGGAAGAGGCCCCCCCCCCCCCTCTCTAATCTAGCAACATCTGGGGTCGGATGTTGTTTTGAGAACTTGCACACGCCGGAGCAGATGTTTACCCTCCACTCAGGACGCTGTGTTTAGTCTGCAACCGGGGCCGGCTTCAGTCAAGGCTTCCTCCGCTACATTTCACAAGGCCGAAATGAAGTTTTCTGGTTGGAAACTTGCACGAGACAGAGCATATGTCCGCCCACCGCTCGGGACCCTCCGTCTACTATACGGGGTTGGCTTCAGTCACGGCTTCCTCCGTTACTTTATTTAATCACACACACGACCGCATCCTAGCTACTCGACTTCAGATATCCAGCCTGTTGCACGAACAAGGAACCCCTCTTCGTCCATGAAGTCGGACCATTCGGTAGCTAGGGAGACGAGGCCTTGATCATCGGGACGTTCAGAGAAAGGATCCGTTTCCGACACACCGTCCCAGGAGCAGCATGTGGCTAAGGAACGGAAGACCGCTGCTCCTCAGGCCTTGATGACGGACTTGCTGTCGCAGATTGCGCATCTGATCGCAGCAGCCCAGCAAGTGCAGATGCAGCCTCCCTCAGACTCAGAATCTGAGCTGTCAGATGGTGCTGGGTCGGTCCAGTCATCTGTTCACACAGATGCAATGGACCGAGATTCGCCACTTTTTCTCTCGGATGGTGAAAGGGATAAGGAAGAGGATTACCCTTCCCTTTCGGAACAGTACATGGTTGCGATGGCTTTCATCCATCAATACTACCCTGATTTTGTTCCGCCAAATCATAATGCTGCGACGACAAGAGAGAAACCGCTGATGTCGTAAGGCGCAGACTTTATCCGGACAAAGGAGGAAGTGCTTTCTTTGCCGGTTCAGTTAATGCAGGTGTTGCAGGTCTTTGGCCATATAGACGATGCCGTATTTATCCTCTTGAGTGCGAGGAAGAAGGCAGTTTCTTATCTTCATCTTCCATATACATACCGTTTTTTTGGACCACGTTCATTTAAAAGCGGTCGGGAAAGATGTTCAGAGAGTTCTTCTGCATTTGGATGAGCAGGCCGGGGATCTAGAGGTATCCTTACCTGTATCATTCACTATTCGCTCAGACACATTTGAGATGGCATTTTCTTCAAATAGTACGAATTTGGACGTTATGTCTTACGCTGATCACCTTACAAGAGCTATGGTGCATTGTCTCAAGGGAAAGGAATTTGAGGATGTTCGTACCTTGCTTAGAGTTCTTTCCAGGGCATTTATGTATACTACTTATAACTCCGCCCTAACAGTGGCTAATCTGGAGTTAATCAGACATGATGCTGCCCTTTCGTCATCATCACTGATAAGATGACAAGGTGAAAAGCTTTCTCCGAGTTGCTCCGTTTTCCGGACATTTTATTTTCGACAACTAGTTTTCGTCAGTCTATGAACAGGCTACTAAGAAAGTGTCAAGTGCTCTGTTTTTGAAGTCGGCGTATCAACGACCCACTTCAGCAGACAAGAGTAAAGGAGGGTGTTCCAGACAAAATCGTCAAAAGGAAACTCCTCACGAGGGTACAAGAAACCCTCTTATAATTACTCTGGAGGTCGTCATTATAGTGACTCTGATTGGGACAAAAGGTCAGACACACCTAGGCCGACGAGATGAGGTTTTTTGCGGGGAGGACATGGCTCCCGCTCGCAGGTCATTCAGGTGATGGTAAAGACTTCTATTGCTGGCCAGTTGGCGGAAGGTTATCAAGCTCCGCAAAAAACTGGATAATAATCACGGAAGATCAGTGGGTGAGAAGTGTAGTCTCGGATGGCAAACGGCTATCATTCCGAGCAAAAACCCCACTAACAAGCTGTCCGCATTGGACAAATCTTCCATCAAATTCCTGCATAAGAGAGTTTCTCCTACCAGAGGTATAAGCTCTCTTATCAAAGAAAGCAATACAGGTCGTCGAGAATCAGGATTCTCAAGATTTTTAGTCACCTGTTCCATGTACTGAAGCCAGACAGCTCGTTCTGACCGGTAATAGACTTGAGCTAGATAACAAGCTTATCATGGCTCCAGAAATGTATTTATGGAGACCTTTCGGTCGGTAAAAGTGAGCGTTCGAGTGATCGACTCTGCGGCAGGCATAGATCTAAGGATGCATACTTTCATGTCCTGGTACATCCGGCATTATAAAAGTACCTGCGGTTTGCCGTACAAGGATGTTGTTTTGATACAAGGGTATCAGTTCAGAGCAGTACGCTTTGGCCTGAATCTGGCCCCCTGGGCGTTCACTCGAATAATGAACCCAGTAATGTCATACTTACGAGCTCATTCATCTGCGGTAACGTCGGCTTACTTTGACGACCTTCTACAGGGATACGGCGACAGTATTATTCTAAAGAACAATGTTCAGAGTCTGCTTCTATTACTCCGACATCACGGTTTTATCTTAAACAAGAAAAAGTCTGATCTAGCTCCGTACAAGTCGTTTATTCACTTGGGAATGAGCTTTCAGACTCACAACAATCTGGTTCGTCTGCTGTTACCCAAAGCAAAATTAGTCAGTTGTTATGCTCGCTTTTGTCTACACTCAGACACATTAATAGTGAGGGAATTCATACGACTGTTGGAGCTGTGCGGAGCGGCTGTGGATCTCATTCCGATGGGCCGCCTGCATGCATGTCCCCTCCAGATATTCTTAACTCCGAACTGGAGTGTGAAGACGCTTTTGCTTGAACCAGTATTGTTTTATCGGACCAAGTAAAACAAGGGTTCAGATTTGGGCAGATATTCAGTGGTTAACTCAGGGAGTTCCTCTGCAACTGCCGGATCCGGATGCGAGTCAGACGGGTTGGGGCACGACCCTAAGTCCAGCAGTCTTGAACTGTCAGGGTCTTTGGGACCCTCAGTTCAAGGAGAAACACATAAACATCAAAGAGATTATGTCAATATGGCTAGCGCTACAACATTAGATTCACATAATAAGAGACGTCCATGTTCAAATTTGGTCGGACAACTCAACAGTAGTAGCGTACATCGTGAACCAGGGCGGCACCCATTCATTTCCGTTATGCCAACTAACAGAGAAGATTTTCCTATACGTCATGAATCATCATGTTCATCTTTCTGTCCGTCATATACCGGGTTGTCTGAACGTACTAGCAGACTCGCTCTCTTGGAAAGGTCGCCTGTTGCAATTGGAGTGGACGCTCAACAAGCAAGTATTTGGGCAGATTTGCTACCAGAGGGATTGCTCCATGATAGATCTGTTTGCGACACACCGGAACAATCAGTTACCATCGTTCGTGTCGCCATGCCCAGACCATTGTGCGTATGCAGTAGACGCTCTGCCGATCTCATGGGGATGAACGATAGGATATACGTATCCTCCAATTCAGTTGATTCAGTAGATTATGTTTAAGATCAAACAGTCTCGTTGTGAATCCTACTAGTAGCACCTCTGTCGTCACAGAAACCTTGGATCAGTCTTCTCAAGTGTCTGTTATGGGACGTTCCCTGGAAGCTTCCTCCACGAAAGGACCTTCTTTATCAGGGGATGTTTTTGTTCTTCACATTCTTCTCCCATAGTGGCATAATGGAGTTGGTTAGACGTGTGGGAACCATTGCGGTTCCTATATTATTTTATGACGAACAGAAGAATGATTAAGTAATGCGGGCGAGGAAAGTTTGATATGACTTCGAATCCCCTGTTTTGTCTGTAATTATATCCTGCATACATCTGGAGTTTTATTGTATATGGCATATGTTTGTGGGGGATATTCTCTCATTCTTAAATATGCCATCCTTATTTTTGAGGCTTAGTCCGGGCTAGTCTTAAAAATTGGGAACTCTTTACATCCAATTAGCATAGTCTTCATGCTAAGTTTACGGAATTACTTGAACTGGGTTCCTTTTTTAGCTCAACTTTGGCGAAGCCAAATTTGAGCTTATGCCATGGCCCGTCGTCCGTCGTACGTCTGTCCGTCTGTCCGCCTGTCCGTCAACAATTGGATACGGCTCGGGCTAGAGGCCGTATTTATGAACCGATCTTACGAAACTTCTTGGGTACCTTTGTTATGACTGTGGGACGAGAACGAGTGTTTTTGGGTGCGGTCCGAAATTCAAGATGGCTGCCAGCCACCATTTTGTACCGACGATGCAGAAATCTGTTTTTTGTACAGAACTTCTATATGAAAGCTCTGATTTTAATAATTTTTTGTATGAATGTTTAGTACCATTGGATACATCACATATAATACAGGTTTTTTTCTTGTGTGTAAATTATGCAAATTAGACTAACTTTGATGTTTTTTGGTGTTACTTTCAGCACTGTAAGTTCAAATGCCAATACGGCTCGGGCTAGAGGCCGTATTTATGAACCGATCTTTACGAAACTCCTTGGGTACCTTTGTTATCACCGTGGGACGAGAACGAGTGTTTTTGGGTCCGGTCCGAAATTCAAGATGGCCGATGGCAGCCATTTTGTACAAAATTAGGTGCAATCAGATTTTTGCACAGAACTTCCATATGAAAGCGCTGATTTGAATAATTTTTTGTGTGAATGTTTAGTACCATGGGATACATCACATATAATACGGGTTTTTTTCTCATGCAGAAATTATGCAAATTAGATGAACTTTGATTTTTTCAGTGCTACTTACACACAGTAAGTACGCATGTCAATACGACTCGGGCTAGAGTCTGTATTTATGAACCGATCTTCACGAAACGTCTTGGGTACCATTGTTATCACCTTGGGACGAGAACGAGTGTTTCTGGATGCGGACCAAAATTCAAGATGGCTGCCAGTGGCCATTTTGTACCGAAATTAGGTCTTATCAGTTTTTTGTACACAACTTCTATACGGCTCAGGCTAGAGGCCGTATTTATGAACCGATCTTTACGAAACTTCTTGGGTACCTTTGTTATCACCGTGGGATGAGAACGGGTGTTTTGGGTGTGGTCTGAAATTCAAGATAGCCACCAGCAGCCATTTTGTACCAAAATTAGTGCAATCAGTTTTTTGTACAGAACTTCTGTATGAAAGTTCTGATTTGAATAAATTTTTGTATGAATGTTTAGTAACATGGAATACATCACATATAGTACGGGTTTTTTTCTCGTGCAGAAATTATGCAAATTAGATGAACTTTGATTTATTCAGTGCTACTTATACACTGTAAGTGCACATGTCAATACGGCTCCAAAATTCAAGATGGCTGCCAATGGCCATTTTGTACCGAAATTAGGTCCAATCAGTTTTTTGTCACAACTTCTATACAGCTCGTATTTATGAACTGATCTTCACGAAACTTCTTGGGTACCTTTGTTTTCACCTTGGGACAGGAATGAGTGTGTTTTGGGGTGCCTTTGTTATCACTGTGCTATGAGAATAAATATTTTGGGGTTCAGTCAGACCCACTCTGGGACTCAAAGATTTCTTTTCTAATTTAGCATCTGACTGTCACCCACCTTTACAATACTTTACCTATACATTTGTTACAGGCTGCGGTCAGTATTTATGTACAGACCGTTACAATACTTTATATGTACCTTTGTTATCAGGTCATTACCTTGATGTTTGTCATTGCTGTGTCACATACTATACATGTACATGTCTTGACAAGTTGAGCTACAGTGTCAATGACAAAAACTAGTGTGTTTTCTCAATAACCCAGGCTCTCTAGCACAACATAACACAAAGAAAATCGTCGGTCACCCATTCAATTTAACATTCTCGGGTAGCACCTGCTATTTTGAAATCCGTAGCAAATTTGTATATGGTTGGGTTGGACAACAACAACATGTCATTAAAGTCTTTGCATGACTTCTTGTACACAAACATGCCATATTTGAACTACTGTATTTCATCCTTTATGTTATTTTTCCCCATTTGTTTCTCTTATACTTTCTTTTGTGACTCAGTATATATTGGATGTCTTGAGGCAAAATAAACACGGAAAAGTAGGTGCTTGTCAGATTTTTTATTCAATTAACAGGAGTGTACTTGATAACCTATTTTCAGTTAACAGGTCAAATTTATTCTGAATGTATGGTAAATAGTTTGGTGTTAAGCTGGTACCACTGTAGTTTTTTATTTTTTCTCTTACCTCGATACCTAATATTGCCTGAATAGTAGACGAGTGCAAAAAAAAAATTCTTGAATATCTAAAAGTTGGTGCTTTTTGCCACCAAACATAGCTCATACACTGTGTTTTTTGAGACACAAAATAATAATAAAATTTGAAATGCAATCTTTTTTTATTTGCAGTAGGTGGTTACGTTAGTTACATTGGATAATCAGTTAACCCTTTACTTAATGTAACGGCCAAAACCACCTAGCACTATTGATAAAAATCACCATTCAGTTTTCATTATTTTTAGCATTTTTCTGTCGCAAAAACATGGCTCAAGACCCCTCGATGAGCTTGTTCCATTGAGGAATCATAAGCTGTTTTGATGCATAAAAATGAAAAAAATTAGTTATTCAAGAATTTTGTTTGCAAGCTTTGTCTGCCTTTTGTGTTTTTCGTAAAGGGTTAAACTCTAGCTGATGGCTTTAATTTGGATAAACTCAATTTCAATCCAGTGACAGATCATAAGCTTTGTTGTGAAAGGAAGTTGTTTAAAAAATTTTGGATGTAAAATGTTGACACTGTGGTCACCAACAAGTGCTAGGCAGAGGTTTGAGTGTTATGGCTGTGTTTCTCTTTCGCAGGAATGTAAGATATACCTCTGTGCAACAAAAAAAGATTTGATTAACAGTGATCCAGAGAAACGTGCAGTAGGTGAAAGAGTTGTGAAAGCACTAGCTGATGGTAAGTCAGTAAATTTATCATTGTCCCTGATTGGTGTTGGTGTGGAATGGGGGGAATCACAAATCTCTTTCCTCGAAGCTGAGATTTTTCTGTCCCACCCATAACTCATGGTGGATTATTTTTATCTTACCCAAATGCGAAAGGTCTCAAAGACTTGTCATGTGCTATCTAATCTATCTGAAGTCAGATATTCACCGACAAAATTTAATTAAATATTCTGAAAGCACAACAAAAAGTTTTCTTATATATCAAAGATATATACTTGGAAAATGAATATCTTCCTGCATGAAATAGTGTGACTTAACATATCACATCTGGTCAGTGTTACTGGCATTGTGATCGTGAACAAGAACATACCCCTCCACTTAATTGGTAGAGTGCTGGAAGCCCATATTTGGGCTTTACAGAATACCGCAGGTTGTGACTATAACAACTAAACTCTGACAGAGAAGGTTTGATAATGAACCTGGAAAGAATCTAAAGTTGTTAATGACACTTTGCTCAGTTACATTTGATTGGATAGTGCCTATTGGCACTATCCAATCAAATGTAACAGAGCAATACATGATGAAGTTAAATTTGTTGCCAAGAAAAATGTACCACTCAACCAGTTAACAGAATAAGAAGACTCACTTGCATAAAGTTTTCTTCAATAAATCAGAATTTTCCTTTTTTACCTCCAAAACACAGCTTATGACCTTGCATTAGAATGATCTTGTTGAGCTGGTTCCAATGAAGCATCATGAGTTATGTGTTTGAGGTAAAAACTGAAAAAATTATGAAATTTGAATGACAATTTTTGTGAATACTGCTGATAGATTATGACCATGAAGTTAGGTAAGGCAGAGAAAAAATAAATTTGTTCTGGTAACTTGACCATCCCTTATTGTTATTTTTTTTTATCAGCTCCATTCACACAAATAGCATCGTCGTAAAAGTATCAGAACGCATTTGAAAAACAGCAAGTCTGTTTCTGTACCTAGCTGAGCATTTGTTCATCCGTCTCATGCATTAACCCTTTACCTAACACAAAAGGCAGACAACACTTGCAAATAAAATTCTGTATATTCTATATCTCAAAAACATATCTTATGACCCCTCATTGGAACAAGCTAGTTGAGCTCATTCCAATGAGGGGTCATAAGCTATGTTTTTGAGACAAAAAATGAAAAAAAAATAATGAAAATTGATTGGTGATTTTTGTGAACACCACTGGCCGGTTTTGGCCATTACGTTGCTTAAAGGGTTAACAAAATAGCAATAGTTTAATGCTGACTCTCATCTAATTCAGACAAATTTCCAAGATAAATCAAAATGGCAGCCATATCAGCAGGGTCCTTGTGTAGTATATTGAGACTACATATGGTAACATGCAAACTAGGGCCCTGTGGATCACATATTTTCTACTTGAATTGAATCTCAAATCGAATCACATCTGTCATATAAAATTGAATCGAACCTCAACTCAAATCTCAAATTGAATCAGAGGCATCTTGAAAATGAGTGATAGGTTTGGGGGTGCTATAAACATGATTTGTTCCAACTGATGGCTCAAGTGCTGATTGGTAAAATAATCCAACTACATCATCAAGGCTGTCAGAATTATAGCTCACTATCGACATTGCTTTCAAAACTTTAAATTTGCATTGAACAATGGTAGGGACTAGTGATGCTGGAATTTGCATGGTTGGTGGCATGAGTTCAGATGTTATTTATGTTAATGTCGCAGAAGTTACAGGCAGTCTTTTATTTCAACACTATTTATGTTCAACTTCCATCCGAACTTTGCATTTTGTGAAATAACAAAGAGCAATGATACCAAGCTGTATTCATGTGAAGAAGATTTGAGAAGAAACAGTTGGGCAGCTGATTTTGAATCAAACCAAATACCAACTTAAAATTCAAAATCGAATCGAATCTCGAAGCTTGGCAGGGCCCTAATGTGAACACACGAAAAGTAAACATTTGTATCTGATTATTAGTCCCCTACCGGCATCGCCCGAGGGGACTCTAGGTTTGCACTCTGTCCATCCGTCAGTCTGTAGGTCTGTCAGTCACACTTTAGTTTTCAGTAGTTTTTTTGGAAACGCTTCAACGGAATGATTTCATTTTTGTTAAACTACTATAGAATGATGACTTACAGATCAAGTTTTAGTTTCATGCTGATTGCAGTATTCTTGTATGAGTTATGGCCCTTGGAAATATGGGAAAACGCTCCAAAATATCACTTTTCCGGAGTTTTTTTGGAAACGCTTCAATGGAATGATTTCATTTTTGGTAAACTACTATAGAATGAGGACTTACAGATCAAGTTTGAGTTTCATGCTGATTGCATTATTCTTTTGTGAGTTACGGCCCTTGGAAATATGGAAAAGCACCAAAATATCAGTATTTTTATACTGTACCAATGACCCAGACTTAGCTGGTGCTAACTCCAACAAAACCAGGGCCAAACACAAATTTTGCCCCCCAATCCCCAAAATTTGCATCCAAAACAAAAAGAAATCATGTCCTAAAGGACCTCCATACTACGCCTCTACTGCGCATGTGCAGTGACGCAGTCGTCCCGAAATTGGCGCCAATTATCATTCTCTGTTTGGCCCTTCATCAGTCAACATCTCACTGATCTTTGTGCTTGTAAATCTCAGTTTAAAGGATGCCAGACACGTAATTTTTGGAGAAAATGTGATTCTAAGGAGGATAGAAGGAGGAGAGGAAAAAGAAGTGGCAAAAAATAATCAGGGCTGTACTTAAAATTTTTTGATGAAATTATGTTAAGTTGCCTATTTTCGAGGCATGGGCCTCTTGTTGTCATTCTTGCTAATTGTTGCACTGCTTATTCAGTGTTTCCTCTCCCCTAGCCTTCTAAAGTCCCCCCTGGCAATTCTCCCATGCTTTTGGCATATTTTTGAGAAATTTAATTTCTAAAATTTCCTGGGAGAGTTGCTTGGTTACAGAATGTTTTCTGTTATTTTCCCCATAGTTACGTTTTCACCCATGGGTGTTTAACGTTTGTGTTCTGCATCTTCCATCTGATGTTCTACAGATTCTCCCCTGGGAGTCTCTGTTTTGCATCAGATAGAGTGTAATTGATGACTGATTCCGGGCCAGTTTTTTCAGTGCCTGGAGTCATGTTTTCTAGTGTGTTTACACTGTTTGTTTTCATTGGCAACAGCCTTTTTTGAGGGGGGCTGTTTGCCTTTGTGGTAGTTTATCTCATTATAAGATACATTTATATTATCCGAAAGTGTCTCATTAATTATTTTATATAAATTTAAAATTTTTGACCACACTTTGCCATCGGATCCATCGGGGCTCAACGTTACTTTTCAGCAACTTGGGCTTCTCTGAAAAAATATTTTTTCAAAATTATTTTGTTTTGCAATTGTTTTTTCATTTATTAATGGATCATGTTATTATGTATCTTTGTGTCAGGGGTTTTTGCGAGTAACTAGGACTTATTGTTGTTCTTTCACAATGAAGGGACGTTGTTCAAATTGTAATAGGAAGAAATCTTCCTCTGACTTTCATGATCATTGTATTAATTGTAGTCAGTGTTCTCGCATTAATCCCTGTCCTATATGTGAACATTGGGATGAGAAACATTGGAAACGTGTGTCACGATATGTTGTTTCTGGAGAAAGAGCGATGCCAGCTCTTTCTCCACAAGGTCACTCTACTCTCTCAGTTTCTATTTCAGAGGAACCAGAACAGGGTGATGTTTCCATGTTATCTTCTTCAAGTGTGCGTCCGTTGTCACAAATGAATTCAGAGCTAGCGGCAAAAGTGCTCATGGAGATTAGACAAATGTCGTCTGCTAGCTCGCCCGGTGTAGCGTCCATTCACCGAATGGTTCGGCAGCCGGGTTCGTCCGATGCGGTCCAAGAGGAAATTTTGGGTGATGCGAGCACTATAAACATAATAGATGCACACCCAGTGACGGCGGATAGTAAGCGAGAACGGAGGAAGCCTTTTAGTCCGGTTCCTAGCTCGTCCAGGTCCAGCCGGGCCGCGAGCGAGAGAGGTCCCTCTCTCGTACAACAACATCTGGGACCAGATGTTGTGGTACAAAATGTGTCTTTAGCGGAGCATACGTCCGTCGCTCGGGACGCTCCGTTGTATAAGCAGTCCGCAGAGACTGTTAAGGCTTCCTCTTCTCGTCAGCGCACACGACCGCACCTTGGCTGCGTGACCGCCGATATATTGCCAGCTTCGCCGATGAAGGATTCTTCGGCGACCAGGTCACACCATCCGGCAGCCAGGGATTCGAGACCGATGGTCTCCGGACGTTCGCATAGGAAAAGTATGCGGGAGCCATCTGATGCGGAGCTGCCCTCGGCGAAGCAGCGAAAGACTGCGCCTCCGCAGGTCTCGACGTCGGACATTCTTGTGCAGATAGCACAGCTTATCGCAGCATCCCAGCAGCCGACAGAAACAGTGTCGGATCGAGAATTATCCGACGGCGCTGGGTCGGTACGCTCCGCCGAAGCATCGGGGGCAGACGACCGGGAACATCGTGAGGTCCGACCGGATGGTGAAAGGGATACGGATGACTTGGAGCTATCCCTTTCGGAACAACATAAAGCTGCCGTGGACTTCATCCGGTACTTTCTCCCTCAAGTTGTTCCGTCGGGCCAGACTGCTGCGCTTCCGGACAAGAGAATTATAGCGTCATTGGACTCTGAATTTTTTGAGCGGTTCAGGGACATCGCTCCCGAGTTTCCGTCGCAGTCCAATAATGTTGCTAGAACATTTGAATTATTGAACGACGCTATATTTAAACTTGCTTCCAGGACGGGGAAAGCAGGTTTCTTGTCCGCTAATACTCTCAACCTGCCTTTCATTAATGCAAGGAATAAATTCGATACGGCAGGACAGGGTATACCGAGAGTTCCTCTGCGTATGGACGACGAGGCGGAAGACTTAGAGCTATCATTACCGTCGTCAGCTTCTATTCCAACCGCGGTGTTGGAAACAGCTATTGCGTCTAACAGAGCCAATTTAGATGCCTTATCTTACGCAGATCACCTTACTAAGGCGTTATCACTGCGCCTTCAAGGGGAAGAGTTTCAGGATATACAATCCTCTTTAAGACTTCTTTCAAGGGCAGTAGCTTATTCCACGTGTAACTCCGCCCTTTCAGTGGCAAATCTGGAGTTGGTTAGACGTGACGCAGCCCTAGCTGCATCCACACTAGTGGATTCTAAGGTGAAGAACTCTCTTAGAGTCGCTTCGGTTTCAGGAGAACTTCTCTTTGACGGCAAGCTTTCCGCTATTTATGATAAAATTAAAAAGAAAGCTAATGATTCTCTGTTGTTCAGATCGGCTCCTAAAAAGTCGGATACAGCAGACACGAATAAGACAGGCACTTCTGGGTCTAATGCGCCCAAGAGAGGTTCCTATAGAGGTTCCGGTGCGTCCTCTTGGTCTTATTCGAGAGACCGTCAGGATAGCGACTCTCGTTCGGGACGTCCTTCAGGCCGGGACAATCGGTCGGACACCCCGAGGTCGACGAGGCGAGGTGCGGGTCGTGGAAGACGTGGTTTCTCCTACCGCAGGCCTCGCAGGTCCAGGAGGTGATGGCTTAAACCTCTATCGCGTTCCGGTTGGCGGAAGGTTGTCGAGTTTTTCACAAGAGTGGGCGTCGATTACGGACGACCCTTGGGTGAGAGGAGTGACTTCGGAAGGTCTAAAGATATCCTTCAAACGAAAGCCTCCATTAACTCGAAGTCCAAAGTGGACTCATCTTCCGTCAAATCCACAGAAAAGAGACGCTCTGTTATCAGAGGTGCAGTCTCTTTTAATGAAGAACGCGGTAGAGGTCGTAGAAAACCAGGAATCTCTGGGATTCTACAGCCATCTGTTTCTGGTTCCGAAACCAGACGGCTCGTTCCGTCCAGTCATAGATTTGAGCTGGATAAACAAGCTGATCGTCGCTCCGAAGTTTTATATGGAGACGATTTGATCGGTCAGAGCGAGTATTCGGGTGAACGATTATGCAACGAGCATAGATCTCAAAGATGCGTACTTTCACGTCATGGTACATCCGACATTCCGAAAGTATCTACGCTTCGCAGTCCTAGGAGTGGTGTATCAATTCCGGGCGATGTGCTTCGGATTGAATCTAGCACCCTGGGCTTTCACTCGGGTAATGAACTCGGTAATGATCTACTTCCGAGCTCATTCGTCTGCGGTAACGTCGGCCTACCTGGACGACATTCTTCAGAGGTACGGCAACGAGTTAACGCTTCAGAACGATGTTCAGAATCTTCTTCTATTGCTCCGACGTCTCGGTTTTATAGTAAACGAGGAGAAGTCGGATCTGGTGCCGTCCAAGTCATTCACTCATCTGGGAATGAGCTTCGAGACGCACAACAATCTCGTTCGTCTGCCGTTAACCAGAGCGAAATTAGTCAGTTGTTACGCTCGCTATTGTCTGCACGCAGATAAAGTCACGGCGAGAGAATTTATGAGACTGATAGGTCTGTGCGGAGCCGCCTCGGATCTCATTCCGATGGGGCGGCTGCGCACACGTCCTCTTCAAATTTTCCTGACTCAGAATTGGAGTGTGAAAATTCATTCGCTCGATGTAGACGTTCTCTTGTCAGATCAAGTGAAACAAGAGATTCAGACTTGGGCAAACATTCAGTGGTTAACTCAAGGAGTTCCGCTGCAGTTGCCGGATCCGAGTTTTACCGTTATGACGGATGCCAGTCAAACAGGTTGGGGTGCATCATTAATCCCAACGGATTCGAGATGCCAGGGTCTTTGGGATCCGCAATTCCTGTGCAAGCACATAAACATCAAGGAAATGATGTCAATTTGGCTTGCGTTACGTCACTGGATGGACATTATTCACGATGCTCATGTCCAAATCCTATCCGACAATACGACAGTAGTGGCGTATATACGGAATCAGGGAGGCACTCATTCAGTTCCGTTGTTCAATCTAACGGAAAGAATCCTTCTGTTTGCGTTAGAACATCACGTTCTTCTTTCGGTCCGTCACATACCGGGTCGTCTGAATGTGCTAGCAGACTCCCTTTCACGAAAGGGTCGCTTGTTGCCGTCGGAGTGGACTCTCAACAAACAAGTATTCAATCAGATTTGCTACCAATGGGAACGGCCAATGATAGACTTATTTGCGACACATCTCAACAATCAGTTGCAGACGTATGTGTCTCCGTGTCCGGATCCAAGAGCATTTGCAGTAGACGGTCTGTCGATCCCTTGGGACGGAATGATAGGATATGCGTATCCTCCAGCGCCGTTAATTCAACAAGTATTGCTAAAGATAAAACAATCTCAATGCAAGATTCTGTTGGTAGCATCTCTGTCGCCACAGAGACCGTGGATAAATCTACTCAGGTGTCTGTTGTGGGACCTACCACGGAAGCTTCCTCCACGAGAGGATCTTCTTTCGCAGGGGAAATCGCGCCAACTCCATCACAACCCGCAAGGTCTCAACCTTCACGTTTTTCCGTTGTGCGGTCCTTCTTGCATGGCAAGCACTTTACAGGACGAGCAGTGGACGCGATTTCTAACTGTAGGAGGACCTCCTCTTCGCTAAACTATGCGGCTAAGTGGAAGGTTTTTCGTCGTTGGTGTAGGGATCATTCTATAGATATATTTGATCCCTCTATACCAGACATTGCAAACTTTCTAGTATACTTGTTTGACGAAATCAAACTGCAGCCTGTTACTATAAAGGGTTATAGATCTATGTTATCTGATACCTATGCACATCATGATAGTTTACAAATTGGATCTAATGTCTCTTTATCGAAGTTGGTTAGAAACTTTTCGATAAATAGACCCAGAACTCTTAGATTAATTCCTAAGTGGAATTTAGCTTGGGTTCTCCTTAAATTGAAGGAAAAGCCATTTGAACCTCTTGGGACAGTAGATTTCAAATTCTTATCTTATAAGACAGCTTTTCTCTTAGCTTTCTCTTCTGCCAGAAGAGTCAGTGAGCTTCATGCACTATCGGTGGATGATTCTCATTATCGTAGTGTTGGGAACACTATCACCTTCACTACTAATGTGGGTTTTTTAGCTAAGAATCAGGCTCCTAATAAATATCCGGAACCTATTGTTATTAAGGCTCTTCCGTCTTCAGACGGGCGTAGGCCTTTACTCTGTCCTGTTAGAGCACTACGTATCTATAAACAGAGATCTCAGTTTATCAGAAAGGGACGGAAACGTTTCTTTCTGTCTTTGATGCCTAATAGAAAGGACATTTCAGTCCATTCTATTGCTAGATGGATTCAGTTAACTATCCGTACTGCTTATGAAGATTTATCTTCTTCTCAGCAGTCTGTGCTTAAGATTTCTGCTCATGAAGTAAGAGCTCTTTCTACTTCCTGGGCTTATGCTAATAGTGTTGCTATTACAGATTTAATGAAGGCTGCTTATTGGTCTCAGCCATCCACATTTACGAATTTTTATCTCAGAAATATTGAGTCCATTTCTGGAGACCTGCATTGTTTAGGTCCGTTATCTGTTGCTCAGAATGTCATCCACTAAACAGTTGCAACTATAGTTATGCAGGCTTTCTGTTCCGGCAGTGACTCCGTCCGGCTGCCCTCTTCGCTCTGGGCTATTTGACCCAGGGCAAGGGGAAGGGGGGGGGGGGGGCGGGTGTTCCCTTAGGTCACCTGCTTTATAGTGAAAAGCAAGGGAATGCCTCCTCCAAGTCAGTATTTCTGAGTCGCTTCCGGGATGGTTTTAAAGTGTAATATTAATGTTTAAATTCATTCATGTCTTATTTTTAAAGTGTAGCTCGGTGTGAAGCATTTGTATATGTCAAGTGTCAAACGGGCTTTAATATACAATACTCGGACACTTTTAAATGATTATAAAGAGTCTCAATTCTCTGGACTACTTTATTTATTGGCTTGCTTTAAAAATAATTAGTATAAGGGTTATACTGGATGTTAATAGAGAACATGAATGTTATTGTGCTCAATTATTAAGGGTAGTGTATCTTTCTAATTTAATATTAAATAAGAAAGATACATGTAAAGCCTAATACTCCTTTTCTCCTTAAGGGGTTACCTCTTTACTATATAGTTGAGCTTATTGGATTTTCCTCTATGTCCTAGGCCCTCCAGCCTGTTTACTATTCAGCTAAGTCTGGGTCATTGGTACAGTATAAAAATGTTAAAAAATTTATAGTAATTTATATATTTTTTATACTTACCAATGACCCAGACGGGGATGGCCCTCCCTGGAGTTGGGAACTCTTGCCTCCCCGCTGAGTACATAGCGCTGACCAGGCACTGCCAGTAAGAATGATAATTGGCGCCAATTTCGGGACGACTGCGTCACTGCGCATGCGCAGTAGAGGCGTAGTATGGAGGTCCTTTAGGACATGATTTCTTTTTGTTTTGGATGCAAATTTTGGGGATTGGGGGGCAAAATTTGTGTTTGGCCCTGGTTTTGTTGGAGTTAGCACCAGCTAAGTCTGGGTCATTGGTAAGTATAAAAAATATATAAATTACTATGAATTTTTTAACTTTCCGGAGTTTTTTTGGAAACGCTTCAACAGAATGATTTTCATTTTTTGTAAACTACTACAGAACAATGTCTTACAGATCAGGTTTGAGTTTCATGCTGATTGCATTATCCTTGTGTGAGTTATGGCCCTTGGAAATATGGAAAAACGCCAAAATATCAGTATTTTTATACTGTACCAATGACCCAGACATAGCTGGTGCTAACTCTTAAAATATAGGGCCAAACACAAATTTTGCCCCCCAATCCCCAAAATTTGCATCTAAAACCCAAGAAAACATGTCCTGAAAGGCCCTCCACACTTTACCTCTACTACGCATGCGCAGTGTCAAGGACGTTGCGAAATTGGCGCCATTAATCATTCTAAGTTTGGCCCTTCATCAGTTAACTTCTGACTGATCTTTGTGCTTGTAAATCTCAGTTTAAATGATGCCAGACACATAAATATTAGTGAAATGGTGATTCTAAGGAGGATAGAGAAGGAGGAGAGGAAAAATGTGTGACAGAATATTATCAGGGCTGTAACTTAAAATTTTTTAATGAAATTATGTTAAGTTACCTATTTTCGAGGCAGCAGCCATTTTGTTGTCATTCTGAATATTTAGTTACACTGATTTTTCAGTGTTTTCCTCTCTCCCTGTCCTTTAAGTCCCCCCTTGCTATTCTCCCATGCTTTTGGCATAGTTTTGTAATTATTATTACTAAATTTTCTTGGGAGTTTTAGCTGAATAACAGAATGAATTCTGTTCTTTTCCCCATGTTCACGTCTTCACCTACGGGCGGTTAGGCGTTTTGTTCTGCATCTACCATCTGATGTTCTGCATTTTCTTCCCTGGAAGTCTCTGTTTTGCATCAGATAGTGTTTTTTGATAACTGATTCCGGGCCTGGGTGCCTGGAGTCTTATTTTAGTGTTTTTACATTCATTGTTTACATTTACAACAGCCCTCTGTGTGAGGGGGGGATTTCTGGAAAATAATATCTTGATGTTATTTTAATCATAACTAGATACATTATTATTGTTCGTAAGTGTTGAATAAATTGTTTAAAATATTTAAAAAATTTTTGTCCACACTTAGGCTTGGGATCCATTGGGGCTCAACGTTACTTTTCAGAAACTTGGGCTGTTCTGAAAAAATATTTTTTCAAAATATTTTGATTTCAATTATTTTTTCTATATTAATGGATCATATTATTATTATGTATTTTGATTGCCAGGGGTTAGTGCGAGTACCAGGACTTGTTTTCTTTTCACATTGAAAGGATATTGATCAATTGTAATAAGAGGAAGTCTTCCTCTGACTTTTATAATCATTCTATATGTAGTCAGTGTACTCGCATTAACTCCTGTTCTGTATCGTATGATTTCGATGACAATATGGGAAGCGTATGTCACGGTATGTTATTGGGGAATTGGACACTCCGGTCCTTTCCCCGCAGGGTCACTCTACTTTATCAATTTCTATTTCAGACGATCAAGATTAGGGTGATGTATCTGTGATGTCTTCCAACAGTGTGCCTCCGTCGTCACAATTAATGAAGGGCTAGCGGAAAAGTGCTCATGTAAATACGCCAATTGCCTAAGAGGACCCTAGTAGGTTCGACGGCCTTTGACGTCCGCTAGCTCGCCCGGTGTAGCATCCATTCACCGAATGGTTTGGCAGCCGGGTTCGTCCGTTGCGGTCTAGAAGGAATTTTGGGGTGATGCGAGCACTATAAATCAACTAAATGCACACCCAGTGACGGCGGATCAGAGGGAGAACGGAGGAAGCCTTTTAGTCCGGTTCATAGCTCGTTCTGGTCCATCCGGACGGCGAGCGAGAGAGGCCCCTCTCTCGTACAACAACGTCTGGCCCCAGATGTTGTGGTACAAAATGTTTCGCATTCGGAGCATACGTCCGTCGCTCGGGACGCTCCGACATATAGTCAGTCCGGAGTAGACTGTCAATAAGGCTTCCTCATTCTCATGGTAGCGCACACGACCGCTCTTGGCTACGTGACCACGGATATCCAGTCAGCTTCGCCAGTCAGAGAATCATCGGCGACCAGGTCACACCATCCGGTAGCCAGGGACACGAGGCCTGCAGACTCCGGACGTTCGCATAGGAAGTGTGCGGGAGTCAACGTACACGGAGCTTCCGGCGGCAATGCATCGTAAGACCGCTACTGCACAGGCCTCGGGAACGGACATGCTTTCCTAAATAGCACAGTTTATCGCAGCATCCCAGCATCAACTGAATCTGTCGCATATTTTTTATCTGACGATGCTGGGTCGGGACGCTCCGCGGAAGCGGGTACGGACGTCCGAAAATTTCATCCGGTCCGACGGGATACCGAAAGGGATTTGGAGGATTTCGAGCTTTCCCTTTCGGAACAACATATGCTGTTGTGTATGTCATCTGACTTGGTCTTCTACAGCTTCTTTCGTCGGACCAGATTGCTGCGATGCCGGATAAGAAACTGATAGCGTCGGTGGACTTAGAAATTTTTGGTTCGGTTCAGGGACACCGTCCCTCAGTTCCGACATAGTCCAATAATGTCACACAAACTTTCGAATTATTGAATGACGCTATATATATTATTATTATATGCTTGCTATAACCAAGCATTTCTGGTTTCTTGTTCGCAAAGTTACGGAGATGTCTTTCAAAAGTGTGCCTCTGTCGTCATAGTTAATGAAGAGCTAGCGGCAATAAGTGCTCATGGAATATGTCTATCGCCTACGGAGTGACATTCGCTAGCTCACCCGGTGTAGCGTGCATTCATCGAATGGTTCGGCTGCCGGGTTCGTCCGTTGCGGTCTAGGAAGGAGATTTGGGTGATGCGAGCACTTTAATTACTTTAGTACTCACCCAGTGACGGCAGATTGAGGACAGATCGGAGGAAGCCTGTTAGTCCGGTTCCTGGCTTGTCCAGGTCCGTCCGGGCTGTGAGCGAGAGAGGTCCCTCTCTCGTCCAACAACATAGGGGACCGCATGTTGTGGTTCTGATATTTTACATTCGGAGCATATGTCTGTCGGTCGGGACCCTCCGTTGTATTGACAGTCCGAGAGACTGTCCTTGATGCTTCCTCATCCTCACAGCAGGGCACATGACCGCACATTGGCTACGTGACCTCGAATATCCGATCAGTTTCGTCATTCAGTGATTCCATGGCGAATAGGTCGCGCCATCCGGTAGCCAAGGGACACGAGGGCTATACACTCCGTTCGCTCGCATATTGGTAGTATGCACGGGGTAATGATCACGGAGCTTCCAGCGGCAATGCATTGTAGGACCGCTTCTCCTCAGGCCTCAGTGACGGACGTGCTATCCGAGTTAGCACAGTTGTTTCGCAGCATCCCAGCAATTGACAGTTTCTTGGTCGAATCAGGAATTATCCGACGGCGCTGGGTCGGTGCGGTCCGCGGTTGCATCAGGTACGGACGACCGAACGCTTTATAGGGTCCGACAGGATGGCGAAAGGGATTCGAAAGATTTCGAGTTTTCCCTTTCGTAGTATCGGAAGCTGCCATTCATATCTTCTGGCATTATCTTCCAGTGATTGTTATTTCGGACTACATTGCTGCGATGTTGGATAAGAGACTTATAGCGTCATTGGACTCGGAATTTTCGATCGGTTCGGGGACATTGTCCCTGACTTACCGACGCAGTCCAATAATTTCATTACAACATGTGTTTTATTTTTCGACGCTATATATGCATACAAGCCTGCTACCAAGCATGATAGTTTAGTTTCTTGTCCGCGTTGCTCATTTCTGCCGTTTTATCATTATAAGAATAGTTTATTTTGGCAGTGCAGGGCATACCGAGAGTTCATATGCGTCTAGACGGTGTGGTTGAAGACTGGAAATATTCTTTTTCGCCATCTATGTCTTTTCCAACTTCAATGTTGGAAACGACAATGATGTCTAGTAGGCTTAACTTAGACGCTTTATCATACGTGAGGCGTTATCATTACGTCTTCAAGAAAAGATTTACGGGATATTATTCTCAATGTAATTTCTTTTGAGGGCAGTAGTTTGTTCACGTATAACTCCGCCCTTCAGTGGCTGATTGGAGTTGGTTAGACGTGACGCAGCCCTAGCTACATCCACGCGCGTGGATAGTAAGGTTAAGAACTCTCTCAGAGTCGCTTCGTTCTCGGAGAAGCTTCTCTTCGACGGCAACTTTTCAGCAATCCATGAATTGCTCGATTTACACGTTCTCTTGTCTATCTAGTGTTACAAGAGATTCAGACTGGGGCAAACATTCGGTGGTTGACTCAGAGAGTGCCACTGCAGTTGCCGGACCCGAGTGTTGCTGTTATGATGGTTGCCAGTCAAACAGATTGGGATATAATACTGATCCCAACGGATTCGAAGTGCCAGGGTCTTTGGGTTCCGCAGTCTCTTAGCAACCAATTATCTTCCGCGGAATAATGTTTTTTAGGCTTGCTTTATGTCATTGCATGAACATTATTCAGAAACGCATGCCCAAATCCTGTCCGTTAATTCGACAGTAGTGGCGTATCTCCGGAACCACGGAGGCACTCTTTCGTTTCCGTTATTCAATTTAATGGAAAGAATCCGTCTGTTGGTTATAGTACACCAAGTTCTGTTTTGGTCCATCATATTCCGGGTCGTCTGATTGTTTTACCGGACTCCCGTTCACTTAGGGGTCGCTTGTTGCTGTCAGAATGGACTCTCAACAAACAAGTATTCAATCAGATTTGCTATCTATGGGAGCGCCCAATGATGATTTATTTACGACACAGCTTGCTAATCAATTGCAGACGTATGTGTTGGCTTGTCCGGATCTCTGAGCTAATGTTGTTAACGCTCTATTGATCTATAGGACGGAATGATAGGATACACGTATCCTCCGGCGCTGTTGTTTCAGCAGGTATTGCTAAGATAAACAACCACAATACATTTCTGTTGATAGCATCTCTATC
This sequence comes from Pictodentalium vernedei, assembly GCA_031216915.1. Classification (NCBI taxonomy): domain Eukaryota; kingdom Metazoa; phylum Mollusca; class Scaphopoda; order Dentaliida; family Dentaliidae; genus Pictodentalium; species Pictodentalium vernedei. The sequence goes on along the minus strand of CM062295.1, from coordinate 715,544,986 downwards.
TTCACAGAGACCATGGATAATTTACTCTGTTGTCTACTGTGGGACTTAACGTGAAATCTTCCTCAATGTGAGGATCTTTTTTCACTGGGTAAATCGTGTCATCTTTATCACAACCCGCAAGGTCGCAACCTTCATGTATTCCGTTGTGTGGTCCGTATTGCATTGTAAGCATTGTACTGGACGAGCTTTGGACGCGATTTCTTACTATAGGAGATCCTCTTCTTCGCTATTCTATGCGGCTTAAGTGGAGGCTCTTCCGTTGTTGGTGTAGGGATCATTATGTTCATATTGTTGATCCCTCCATACTACTGATTGCAATTTTTTTAGTATACTTGTTTCACAAGATCTACTGCAGCCTGTTATTATTAAGGTTATAGGTTTATGTTACCTCATACCTATGCACTCTAGGATAGTTTACAATTGAGTCTTATGTCTCTTTATCTAAGTCAGTTAGTAAGTTTTTGATAAATAGACTTAGAATCTTCAGATTAAATTCCTATTTGGAATTTAACTTCAGTTCTTATTTAGCTAAGTAATCATTTGAGCCTCTGGAAACAGTAGTTTTCAATTTCTGACCTTTTAGACAGTAATTCTGTTGGTTTCTCCTTTACTGAAGAGTCAGTGAGTTTCATGCACTATCGATGGATGATTTTCACTTTCGTAGTTTCGGAATCACTATTTCCTTTACTATTTAGGTTGGATTTTTGCATAAGAGTTAGGCTCCTAATATCCGGAACCTATTGTTATTAAGGTCCTTCCGTCTTCGTACGGGCATAGGCCTTTACTCTTTCCGGTTAGAGTTTATGTATTTATAAACAGATATCTGTTTATTACTATGGGCGTAAGCTTCTTCTGTCTTTGATGCCTAGTAGAAGGACGTTACGCTCCATTCTTTTGTTAATGGATTCTATTAACTATCGGTACTGCTTATGGTATATCATTGACTCAGCAGTTGTGCTTAAGATTTCGGCTCATGAAGTAAGAGTTCTTCTACATCTTGGGCTTACATTAATAGTGTCGCTATTATAGATTTTTGAAGGCTGCTCATTGTGCTCAGCCATCCACATTCATGAATTTTTATCTCAGAAATATCGAGTCCATTTCTGGAGGCCTCTATTGTTAGGTCTATTATCTACTGCTCAGAATGTCATTCACTTAACAGTTGCTACTATAGCTAGGTAGGCTGTCTGTTTCGGCAGTGTCTCCGTTCTGCTGCCCTCTTCGCTCTGGGCTATTTGACCCAGGGCAAGAAAAAGGGGGGGGGGGGGGAGGGTGTTCCCTTGGGTCACCTGTTTTACTATGAAAACAAGGGGATACCTCCTCCGGAGTTAGTAATTCTGAGCTGTTATTGGGATGGTTGTTTAGTGAGAAGTTTATGTTTTAAAAATTCATTCAAGTCTTAGTTTTTAAAGTATAGCTTTTGAATATTGCATATGTCAACGGACATGATTATGCAATCCTCAGACACTTTTAAGGAGTATAAGAGTCTCTATTCTCTAGACTTCTTTATTTATTGGCTTACTTTAAAAATTATTAGTATAAGGATTATATTGGATATTAATAGAGTACATGGATGTATGAAGCTCAATTTTGGAAGGTGTTGTATCTTTCTAATTTATCATAAATAAGAAAGATACATGTAAGGCCTATTACTTCTTTTTCCCTACAGGGGATGACTCTACTTTATATTATTGAGCGTATTCCATTTTGCTCTATGTCCTTGGCCCTCCAGCCTTTTTACTATTCAGCTATGTCTGGGTCATTGGTACAGTATAAAAATGTTAAAAAATTTATAGTAATTTCTATATTTTTTATACTTACCAATGACCCAGACGGGGATGGCCCTCCCAGGAGTTGGGAACTCTTGCCTCCCCGCTGAGTACATAGCGCTTACCAGGCACTGGTTATTAGAATGATTAATGGCGCCAATTTCGGAACTTCCTTGACACTGCGCATGCGTAGTAGAGGTAAAGTGTGGAGGGCCTTTCAGGACATGTTTTCTTTGGTTTTAGATGCAAATTTTGGGGACTGGGGGGCAAAATTTGTGTTTGGCCCTATATTTTAAGAGTTAGCACCAGCTATGTCTGGGTCATTGGTGAGTATAAAAAATATAGAAATTACTATAAATTTTTTAACTTTCTGGACTTTTTTTGGAAACGCCTCAACGGAATGATTTCATTTTTGGTAGCCTACTATAAACGATGACTTACAGATCAAGTTTGAGTTTCATGCTGATTGCATTATTCTTGTGTGAGTTATGGCCCTTGGAATTATGGAAAAGTGCCAAAATATCAGTTTTCTGGACTTTTTTGGAAATGCTTCAACAGAATTCATGCTGATCACATCTAGGTTATAACATTTGTATAATTATTAATGCTCATTAGTCCGGTAGGGGACATTGTATTGCTTCAGCGATACATGCGCTCTTGTTTATCATGCTTCAGCATTTGAAGACCTCTTTAAAAACAATCTACCCTGACAAGTATTCTTGTTATGAAAGTCTGTGTTCTGTTGATGCTTCCAAAACCATCAAACCCAACAAATTTAAAACATTTTATTTTTCAAATAAATGATTTAGGTATAAATCTCTTATCTCTTCATCTGCTCATTAGCAACACAGATGAATATCACCCATTTTGAGTCGGCCTGGATTACTACTCTGGGTAGAGTTAACAAAGCCATATCAGGGAAGCTATAAGACATTTATATAAGATGATATGAGGTGTTTGATGTGTATTCCTTATTATTGTGGAACAATTTGGTCAGGAAGCATTCAGTCATACCCACTCTGGGACTCAAAGATTTCTTTTCTAGTTTAGCATCTGACTGTCACCCACCTTTACAATACTTTACCTATACATTTGTTAAGGCTACGGTCAGTATTTATGTACAGACCGTTACAATACTTTATATGTACCTTTGTTATCAGGTCATTACCTAGATGTTTGTCATTGCTGTGTCACATACTATACATGTACATGTGTTGACAAGTTGAGCTACAGTGTTATTGACACTTTCATTGGAATTTTTTTGTTCATACAATGTTTCGGATGAACATCTCTCTGTCCATCTCTCTTACCATCTGTCCATCTGTGGGCACAATTTTCTCCAGACCTGACTTCCATCATTTGTGAATCAATATTTCGTAAACTTGGTACATATGTTGACCACCTGAGCACCTTCTATTTTGAGATTGATCTGACATTTTGTTGCAGAGTTATTCCCCTTTTTGACTAAGAATTTGTCATCCATGGACACAAATTTATCCGAGCTTGCATTCCTTCACATTCAAGTCATTTTTTTTTTAAAATGGGACAGAGATACACCTGGATTTTGATATCGCTCAGACTCATTTCAGAGGAGTTATTGCCCTTTCTCAACCTAGAGCATTTTTGCAACCTTCAGCATTTTGTCTGCATGTTCGGTCATGTTTTTAGAATATTAACACAAAGATCAACAAGCATGGAAACCTCTGCACCTGTGAATTTGAGATTGGCCAGACTCATTATTGCTCTTTTTCGACTTTTAATTTTTCACCTTGTACTTAACGTGAAATGTATTCCAAGTCCCACTGTGACAGCCACCTTTAGTTTTATTTATTTTTTTCTATTATTTTTGCAGATGTCAGGTCACCAGTATTTGAGTCTTCAAGTAAAACAGGAGAATGCATTCGTAAGTACTATTGTTCAAATAATCTGGAAGGAGCACAGTGGCTAGAGCATTGCACGAGACACAGTCCAGATTGCCCAAGTTTGTCCATTATTATTAAAATTGTCCAACATGATGTGACCCTTACTGTTGACCGTGTCATTAAGCCCAAATAACTCTTAACCCGCTGAGTATTTTATAGATATTTTTCATCAAATCTAGTCATGGCTGCTTTAAAGCAGCCATGGCTAGATTTGATGAAAAATAAATCTAAATGTAACACAAGAAATCATTGGTGAAAAAATCCATTCCATTTACAGGGAGACAATATGATTATATATGCACAAATTATACTAATTTCAGAGACAAGAGAAACTGTGTGCTGGGCAGGAATACCCGCCAGTAGCATTCAAAGAGATAATGGAACAAACAAACAATTTGGTCTTAAGAACAAAAAAAAATTAAATTTCATTATTTTTTTACTTCGAAACAGCTACTGTTGAAACGATTAGTCGACTAGTCGAAGTCAATTCAATTTTCGGAAAAATCAACTCTGAAATCCACCAGTCGTCTAATTGGGAAAGATGAAGTCGTAAAATGCCGATAGTGGGGGGTTAATGATTACAAACATCAGACGTTTCTGCTTCGTGGTGGACCTATTTTAAATTGTATTGAGAAGTGGATATCAATGCAATCATTGTAGTTTGTTGATGCCGATAATGTTACAACTTAGATTTGAGGAGCATTACAAGCACTGATTTCACCTAACCTCATCAGAAAACACTGTATTGGTTTGAGTGTGATGTGGCGAAGACCAGATATGAAGGTGAGGAAACTGTCCGTCACAAAATTTGACCCGGGAGTTTTTGCACCGGGCGAATATCGGCACACTTCAAACATTTTACAAATTTACGAAACTTCTGTTTTAACATCATTGGGTACTTTTTCCGCTGTACGGACAAAGGACTAGGAGGCACGCACTTCCCAGGTATCCTAAGTTTTTTTACTGAATGGTTGAAGCTATAATATGCACAACGTTTTGAAAAACTCCAAATACGAAAAAGAGAACAGCTACGTTCATGACTTTGACAAGGAAACTTCATCAAACACCTGTCAAACGAGTCATTAAACGAAAGGGTTATCAACTTACATGTTACAGTCTCTTATGACCTAATTTACTGAGACAATTATGTTTTCAACAGAAAAGCCGACTAGTCGATTTTGAATCGATTACTCCCGTCGACTAGTCGACTTTGAAAAATAGGTAATCGTTTCAACACTAGAAACAGCTTATGCCCATAATTGGAACACGCATATATATGGAGCTTGTTCCTTTGGGAAGGTCATAAGTTATGTGTTCGAGGTAAAAAATGAAACTGTGCTTTTATTTAAGAATTTTTTTTTTTTTGCAAGTAACTCATAAATTGGTTGGGTAGAAGGTAAAGTTTTTAGCACACCTGAGCGAAGCTCAAGCGGAGCTTTACTAATCACTTTCCATACATCGTCCGTCGTCTGTCCATCCGATGTCCAGCGTTAACTTTACATTATCGACTTCTTCTAACAAACTACTGGGCTAACAAACTTCTGGACCAAATTCAACAAAATTTGCTGTGCATGTACCTTATATGTCAATTCAAGTTTGTTCAAATCAAGTTGACCCACCCCTTCGTAGGGCCACATCCAAAAAGTGAGCCAAATCTTAAAAAATCTTCTTCTCATGAACCAGCAGTAGCAGAGACTTGATATTAGGTGTGCAGCTTCCTTTTGGGGTGTAGACTCAGATTTGTTCAAGAGAAGTTCGAGGAGCTATATTTGCCATCGTTTTGGGAGGGGCAAGAATTTTTGCCCCTCCCAAAATTTCTATTTTCCAAACCGAGAGGCAGATTTGGACCAAATTTGATATGAGGGCTTATTGGGTCATAAGTACTTAATTTATGCCCCAATTTTTTTTCCCGTCGCCTTATGGGAACCGAAGGAGCTAAAAATAGAAAAAAATTAAAACGCCCATATCTCCAAAACTACACTGCACTGAGAACTCTTATTTGGTGTGAAGCTTCCTTAGGACCAACAGAATGGAATGGTAAAAAAAAATTGCTATCGGTTTTATCATGGGGTACTTTTCTGGGACTTTGAAAAAGTGCTGAGTCCGCATTTTTTAACACTGTGGGTAATGGGCAAAACATTTAAGACCACTTTTCTCCCAAACCACTGCTCCAAAAGCTTTCAAATTTCACATATAACTTCTTTGGACGATTGTTTCACAAGTTTATTGAAATCAATTCCCTGGGTCCATGTTTGGGCTCTCTATGGGAGCCCAAATGTTTAAATTAGTGCAGTATGAGGAATATTCTTTAAAAATCTTCTTCTTCAGATCTACCAATAAGAATCTTTTGATATTTGGAATGCAGCATCCTTAGGGTGGTGAGATTCAAGTTTGTTCAAGCCAAGTCCCTGGTTCATATTTAGGCTGAAAATTTGTGGTCCTGTTCTGGACTTAAAAATTTTGAACCAAAATCCAGAAATTTTTTTTGTGTTTTTTTGTATGCGTTTCGGTCAATTTTAAGACAAAATTTTGTATTTTTTTGCACTGAAAATTTGGGGGCCGGATGGGACTTAGAAAATTTTTGACCAAAATCCGGAAATTAGTTTTTTGGTTTTTTATGCGTTTTGGTCAGTTTTAAGAAGAAAAAAAAAACTTTAGGCTGAAAATATTTTGTTTGGGACTTCAAAAATTTCCGAACAAAAATCTGTTTTTTTATGCGTTTATCTCAATTTTGGGACGTAAAAGTGCAGGAACTGAAAATAGAAGGAATATCCTGTGTATTGTGTGGGCACAACTGCTTCATCTAGTTGGTATGTGCTTTTCTTAGGAGGGGGCGTATGCAGCTTTTTCAAGTCAAATCCCTGGTTTGATATTTAGACTACCATGTCAGGTGAGCACTCTCAGGCCCCCTGGGGCCTCTTGTTTAAAATGTTTCCCCTATAATAAAAGATAAGAAGTTATATGTTTGTATTGTGGAACTCTGTTAATTGAATAGCCGCATTGACAGTGAAAATTATTCAGTTAACAGGAGTATTCAATTAACTGGTAGAGTGCTGAATTATTTTTGGTCATAAGATTTATTCACATGTCTTTGTTGTGTTGCAATTTATGGGAGAGTGCCAGAAGGCAGTCTCCCATAAATTTTAATACGGCAATTCAGTGAAGACTAACTAATTTTATTTTAAAGATAATATAAACCACATCCACTGAATATGAAGACTTTACGTTGTAGTCAGGACTGAGAAGAGGGTGGGTGGCCTGGGGTAGTAACCCCAGGGCCTGGAACTTTGGGGGTGGGGGGGGGGGGGTCCTGGGCTGGCCCAAGAGTTCAGGATTCTTGGATCAGGCTTGGGCCCCCCTGAGTGATAATCTGCAAGATAAGTTGCCCATGGTATTGGAACACTAGTTGCAACTCATGTAAAGAAGGAATGGGAGTGCCTGTAGAGATGCGCAATCTATTAACTGGTAGAGTGCTGGAAGCCCATATTTGGGCCTTACCCTGAAGTGCAGGTACCATGACGTAAAGGCTTCATATTCAGTCGATATGCTTCATATTATCTTTGAAGTAAAATTATTTAGTCTGAAAAGATTTGCCGTATTACATATACGATAATACCATAGTGTGTTTTGATATGTTTGATATCTCAACGAGTTGAAAGTGAGTTTTTTTCGCGAGGCTTGCCGAGCGAAAAAAACTCACTTTCAACGAGTTGAGATATCAAACATATCAAAACACACTATGGTATTGTTGTATTTATCTTATACCGACCATTTTTGTTCTTTTCTGCATTTTTAAAAGGGTTTTGGGGATGATTTCGTGTCAAAATGTCGACTCAAAATGTTCTCCAATCTATATGACATAGGGGTATGTGTTATAGATAATCTATAACACATGGGCTATATCTTCAACAGGTATAAGATAAAATTTATGTGAGAGTGCCTATAGGCACTCTCTCCTAAATTATAACAAAGCAAAGGCATGGGAACAAATTTGGCTGTCCAAAAAAAACTTAGCACTCAAACAGTTAATAGACTGTTATATATATACATATGCACAGACTCAGTGTTATTACTTCCAAGAATTGTGCAGACAAAATCTATAACTCTTGGCCACTGGATACACTGATGAACTTGCAAATTTGAAACATGCTACTAAAAACATAATTTTTTGGCCAATAAATAATGTGATTTGTCATTCCAAAAGCTGTTGGAAGTCTACATTTGATAACTGATTTCAATATTCCCCAGGGGAGAACTCCCTCAGATCACCCTATCCTTGCTTGTGCCTTCGGCAGTTGTGGCAGATGCCTTTGGCATCTGCATCAGTATCCCGACACTTCCAAAAGGACCATATGTTGCTGTTTGTTCAATAACATGTATCTATGCTTCTCCTGCACTCACCCTGATTATCTTCTGGGCCATTTTTTTTTACAGTTCGGTTCCAAATAACTTTTATTGATTCTTTTACATCAAATTTTGATACAGCAAACAGGTAATATCTCTACAAAATTGATTTTTTTATAATTCTCTGATCAATGTGTTTTAATGATCTACCTACCTTACTTGAAGCATCATTTTATAAGAAAATGCTTTTTTGTGCAGTTAAATAAAATCACTTTCAATGTTTGTCTAAGAGAGATATCATCACCAGTATACCGCACACTGTATTCTTATTACAGTGGAGCCCACTTAATGGGATATCTCTTAATTGTATATCCCTGTTAACTCAATATAATTTTCAAACACAGAAGCATTTACCATACCTTCAGTACAAATTTGATCTGTTAATTGCATATGGGTTGTAGAGTAAACTCCTGTTAATTGTATATAACTTTTTATAATATGTCGAAAAAATTACAGTGACACACACCAAATTCCCCTTATTTATCAACCTTTTTGGCCTCACTACATCCAGTACAGGCATTCATTTTATTATATCTTGTTTGACAGAGCTCTATGAATGAATGACGTCATTATGTTTAAAAATACAAAACATGGCTGCCAACTCAATTTTCTCGAACCATTTTGATGATATGAATCTTTTGTTTCTGAACAATACGGTGACCAAGCGCTTCCGACATAGAGGTTTTTGTTTTTTACAATTATCCTTCTTTCGGTCACATAATAACAAAAAGCTTCTGGATATGCCATATTGTTCTCACGAGGTGCGATGGACCAGCAAGTAAATCGTTTGCTGGTCGTATAGTACAGCACAGGGATCATATGAGTTGGACCTACAGGCCGTACCAACCCCAAAAATTAAATTACTTACTGTGGGTCCAAGTTTGGACTACAACCAATGCTAACCCTGTGGAGTTAGTATGTTGGGAAGTCTGGCAGTTGCTCACCATTGGTTGGTGTTTTGTGCTTCATGCACTCACCCATTAAACAAACAAACAAAATAAAAGCCGCCCTCCATCATCAATTTGAAAAATTAATTTCTTGAGAACCAAACGTATTTTTTATTTGGCCTAAGCCAAGAATATACATATATTTGTGATTATCACTGGCCGAATGGTTCTCATCTTTTCTAAAAAGTAAATAACATCTGTAGCACACATTGGAAAGGGCTGAACGTGTTCTTTCCATCCATATTTACAGTTTAATGGGAAAAACTCCAAACATGACCTGGTGAAGTCTTGTTCATTTGCCAACCTGATGTGTGCATTCATGCTGTCCTGAAATTTTTTTGTGCAAAGTGTAATTTTTTGTTCCGTGCCAGATTCATATTTTCGGTGCCAAATGAAATATTTTTGTGCCAAATGGAATCTCTTTGTAACTGAGAACAAATTAAACATGTATCGCCTGCTGATTGCAATAAAGCACCATCTACAGTGCTTAAGCATAGAAGATGGTCCCTTGTTGTACTCAAAGTATGATATTTTAATTTAATATTGCCTGCCTCTTTTACTGGTAAGTATTTTAGTTGCAAAAATGCCCACAAATGATGAAAATATTAATAATAAAAACCTAAAACTAATAAATAAATAAATAAATTTCCATTCACAAAACTATTTTATGATTATTATTTTTCTCGCTTGTTCTTTCCCTCCAAATAAACTGATAATAAATAATTTATTATCTTCCTAAAGGCGTATAAAAAAATTGAGTGAGATAAAAAAGATTAGGTAACAAAGAAATATTTTGATAAGAATCAGATTAAATGGATACACCATAAATTCAGTTACCTGCAACAAAGATACATGATTACACCTGTTATCAGTAGTTTATTTATTTGATAGATGTGCAGGGGCTTGGTGATGGGGTGGGGAGGAGGGGGTGGGGGTGGGGGGCACACCCCCCCCCCTCTAATCCTGGCCAAAATTTCCTGTAGTTGGAAATTCGGAGGGCAAGTCATGAGTAGTTGGAAATTCCATCTGTCTGGATTTTAGAGCTTCTTTGGTGATGCTGATGTCTCCTTTACTTCCCAAAATCCCAACTCGGTTTCAAATCGGCAAAAATTCCAACTGTTACTATTTACAACTACAGTGTACGCAATATCGAGCTTCATAAATATGCATGATGTCAGTTGGTACAAGATTTCTTATCAACCTACCTTACAATTGTTTACTACAGGCTTGCACTACAGTGGAAGACCCTAACTCGGAAAATATACTCTCTATTTTGAACTTTACCAAGCGATTTGGGAAAGAAAGAAAAAATAATCCAAAACTGGGTTGAGCGCCTCTGGCGCACAACCAGTAGGGATCGCTCTTCTCTTAGTACAAATCCACGGCTTCCGGCATCAACCAGGTGGATATGCATTTTCTCACACTCAAGACGGCAATTGTTGGTAGATTCAAAAGAATGATTCATTAGTTACTGCCTGCGCACTGGATGCCAGAAGCCGTGGATTTGTACTAAGAGAAGAGCGTCCCCTACTGGGTGTGCGCCGGTGGCACTCGACCCAGTTTTGGCTTATTTTTTCTTGGTGCTTTTGCACCACATTCTTTCAGAAATCGCTCAGGAAAGATCAAAATAGAGAGTATATTTTCTGAGTTAGGGTCTTCCACTGTAGTGCAAGCCTGTAGTAAACAATTGCGGTAGGTATAATAAGAAAGGAAATTTACTATAAAATTTAAATTTCTTTTGAACGTTTACTTATTGTAATAAAAAAAATCCTCAAAATGCACTTCAAGAAAATCACATCACGTCATTGTACTGTGTTACTTCCATCATTGACAGTTACAAAATGATGGAACATCGAAAACTGATCATTCCTGCATAAGAGCTGATTTAATGTTAGGACAGTGTGATTTGCTCAAAGTTCTCAGCTTGAGCATTTGTTTATCACATATTCAATTCCCAGAATAATACCAAATATTCTGGGAATAATAACAACCTGATAATTCTATCATAAATGTGTTAGCATTTCAGTTACTAGAATCAATTTTATGCCCCTTCATGGCTTCATTTTCAAAAATCTTCTCGGTAGTGAATTTCCAGGGGGGAGTGCAGGAGGGGGAAAAAACCCTCCTGATCCTGCCCCTAGTTGGAAATTCACTACCCTACACCTCCCTAATTGGAAACCTCTAGCCATGTCCCTGCAGGCATGAAAATTGTCTTACATGTGTTGTCAGTGATTTTATTGAAAGCGACACACTGATATAATAAACCACAAAGCCTTTGAGATCGACAAGAAGTAAATTTTGGTGCCAAATGCTGTATTTTTTGGGCCAAATTAATTTTTTTACTGCAGTTGACACCCGACAGCACAATGGATGTGTGTGTTGACATTATGCTGCATCCAAGAACTGTTTAGCTCAAATACACTCAGGCTGATTTGCTATCTGGAAACTAAAATGTTGAAAAATTTTCTTCTGTCTGCAAATTTGCTTTCACGTAAACTTCAGGAAAATGAAACATGTGTTATCATGAAATTTTGTGCTCTGGTTTTTAGCTCACCAACTTTAGTTGTGTGAGCTTATGGCATGGCTCGATCGGTCGACGTCGGCATCAGCGTCAGGGTCAGTGTACGTGTCCAATAATGTTAAAGCTTCTGTTTAGTTCACTTACTTGCCCTATTTCCATATTATGGCCTTTATAATGCTGCTATATGATGGTTATTATCATTCTACCATGATTTAACCCCTCATTTTAAACATTTTTCTTGACATTTTTAGTTGCGTTTAGTTTTCTGTTTAGCTCAGAATTTCATGTTTAACAAAGTGTTTAGGTCAACTGCTGTGCTCCTTCTCTTCCCATGGTACTTATATTCATCATACATGTTCTTCAGTATCATTGTTCCATGATTAACCCCGCATACTCTGCATTTTAAACAAATTTCTTGACATTTTTAGTTGCGTTTAGTTTTCTGTTTAGCTCAGAATTTCATGTTTAACTAATTGTTTAGGTCAGCTGTTGTGCTCCTTCTCTTCCCATGGCACTTATATTCATCATACATGTTCCTCAGTATCATTGTTCCATTATTAACCCCCTCATACTCTGCATTTTAAACATTTTTCTTGACATTTTTAGTTGCGTTTAGTTTTCTGTTTAGCTCAGAATTTCATGTTTAACTTAGGTCAACTGCTGTGCTCCTTCTCTTCCCATGGCACTTATATTGATCATACATGTTCCTCAGTATCATTGTTCCATGATTAACCCCTCATACCCTGCATTTTAAACATTTTTCTTGACATTTTTAGTTGCGTTTAGTTTTCTGTTTAGCTCAGAATTTCATGTTTAACTAAGTGTTTAGATCAGCTGCTGCGCTCCTTCTCTTCCCATGGAACTTATATTCATCATACATGTTCCTCAGTATCATTGTTCCATGATTAACACCCCATACTCTGCATTTTAAACATTTTTCTTGACATTTTTAGTTGCGTTTAGTTTTCTGTTTAGCTCAGAATTTCATGTTTAACTTAGTGTTTATGTCAGTTTCTGTGTTTTACTTTTAAGAGGTTGTGTTTAGGTCGGCTTTGTCGCATGTTATGAGTCTGTTTGATACAGTTCTTGTGTTTGCCAAAGTTACTATCAAAGAGGAATGTTGGTGGGCTATAGGGCGTTGGCGTCCTTCTTGTTCTGATATGTATTAACCTGTGAGGGCTGGAGATTTTTATAAATATTTTGCTACGCTCTGACAGTCTACATCCTGTGGCTTTGCTGTTGTTTTAGGTAGTGCTGTAGGTTTTTAAATTTCTTGTTCGGTTTCGGTTTTGATTTTTCAGGTGGAATAAAACCTCGGTTCGGTTCGGTTCAGTTTTCGGTTTGTTCATGAGGCCAAATAAAATTCAATAAAACTCATTCTTATGTCCGGAGTCATAACTGAATGGCAGTGAAATTGAGTGAAACTCAATGAATGCCCGAAATAAGCTATAATACATGAAGAATCAGGAAGGCCAATATAATAATTACCTAAATATACAGAACTTTTTTTGTGCTTGGCCATTTTTCGAGGTCTGACACCTACACGCAACTTGAGGAAAGCTGCAAACACAACTCAACTGAAATGTCGGAAATTCACAGAATGTAGCCTTCCCAGAGTAGTGAGAGTACCCAGACACTGCCATTGGCAGTGTCTGGGTACTCTCACTACTCTGGGATGGCTACATTCTGTGAATTTCTGCAGCAAGAGAGTATTTAATAAAAAACAAAAAACCTTAGATTATGGGATGTCGACGGTTTCGGTTTCGGTTTTTAAAAAAAAACTAAAAACCTCGGTTCGGTTTCGAAAAAAAAAAAAAAAAAAAAATGTAAAATTGAACTTGTGAGTTAACTCTGAGACAGCATGGTGGGGCACCTGTTCTCTTGCTGTAAAAGTGATCAAAGTCAGAATTAGGCCCTTAAGGGTTAAATGCTCTTTTGGTGATGTGTATATATATATATTTTTTAGATGAACTCTTCATGACTATCGCCAGAGATTATTTGAAAGTAATGAAACACGATCAGCAAGGTAATTATTGTCAGTTCATACCTAATGTGACTTGAAAGCGAGTCTGCAAATAATATTTTCAGGGCACCTGTCACAGTGACCAATAGTTTTGGGGTTGTTTTACAAACTGTTCGTATGTTGTATGATTAAGTCTTCATGTCACTGAGAGAGACCAGCAATATTTTATGCCCATCAATCAGATTCACCCTGTCGCATTTTCTTCCTGAATTCCAATATTAATTGTAAATGATCCACATGTCAATTGTATATGTAGAAAAGCTAATGAACTCTTGTCTTGTTATCCCCCGAAAAAAAATTTTGGGGGATATAGTCGTCACGCGTTTTTTTTTGTCCGTCCGTCCGTCCGTCCGTACGTCCGTCCATCCGTCCGTTTACATTTCGTTTCCGGATGATAACTTCCCTTGAAATAGTTTGATTGTAACCAAACTTGATATGTGGCTTAAACATATAAAAATACAGGTCAAGTTCGAATCCGGGTTCATCCTGATTAATATTACCAGAGTTATGCCCCTTTTTAATTTAGAAAATCTTATGATTTTTGGTTTCTGGATGGACCACACTTTTTTCGGGGGGATCAGCTGCCCCGTGGATGTGGCAGCCCTCTAGTTTTGATTTATTGAAAGCTGACTTTCAGAGAGCTTTTCAGTAAATGATAGCAAGTCTAAAATTAGACATCTTATTATCCCCGCTATAACAAAGTTTGTGGGGGATCTAGCAATGGGGTTTGTCTGTTTGTCTGTCCATCTGTTCATTCGTCTGTCTATCCATAACAAGTTTCCACTTCTGTATCTCAGTCAGTGCATGTCAGATTTGAGTGATTTTTGGTATGCTGATGGACCATCAGGGGCAAAGGGTATTCACAGGAAACAGGTTTTATCCAGTCATTTTTTTTTTGACAGTTATGGGTCTTTTTTGACTTTGTATGTTCTTTGGTTAGTAAATAACTTCCTGGCGGGGGTACCAATGGCATTGCACCTTGTTAAATAACAAATAGTAAAATCATATGAATATAAGAAGAGTTATTTTGAAATGTTCTAGTTAGATCATGGTTAGTTAATTTCCTGTTTAGTGTTATTAGCTCACCTGACTGAAATTCAGGGTGAGCTTTTCTGATCACTTTTCGTCCGTCGTCTGTCGTCCGTCGTGAAGGTGGTGTTTCAGCCTCTTTCTCCTAAACCATTGGCCACATTTTAATTAAATTTCATGTCAGTAGTGGTTATATAGGGGCATTTTGATTTTTATCCAAAATAGGTTTCGGCTCGTATTGAGCAGAGGTGTGGGGAAAAAATGGCCAAATTTTTTGAAAATCTTCTTCTAATGAACCACCAGTAGCAGAGACTTGATATGTGGTATACAGAGTCCTTTTGAGGTTTAGAATCAAGCTTGTTCAAGAGAAGTTTGTCGGGCATTATTTGCCTTCGTTATGGGAGGGGCAAAAATTTTGGCCACGCCTAAAATTTCTATTTTCCGAACCGTGAGGTCGATTTGAACCAAATTTGATATGAGATGTTAATGGGTCATAAGTAGTTGATTGATGCAAAAAAAAATTTTCTCATTGCCCCGTGGGAACCTCGGGAGCTAAAAATAGGAAAAACCTTAAAACTGCCATATCTCCAAAACTACATAGCACAGAGAATTCTTATTTTGTATAAAGCTTACTTTTATCCAGTAGAATAGAATGGTTAAAAAAAATCCCTATCGGTTTGATCACAAGGTACTTTTTTCAGGACTTTGAAAAAGTGCTGAGTCAGCACTTTTTAACACTGTAGGCAATGGGAAAAAGATTAAAAAATCTTCTTCTCCAGATCCAGCAGGCAGAATCTTTTGATATTTGGTATGCAACATTGTAGGGTGGATCTGATTTAAGTTTGTTCAAATCGGCCCCTGGGTTCATATTTGGGCTCAGTATAGGAGCCCGATTTTGAACTTAGTGCATTTCAGGCAAATTTCTTAAAAAATCTTCTTCTCCAGATCCAGCAGGCAGAATCTTTTGATATTTGGTATGCAACATTGTGGGGTGGATCTGATTGAAGTTTGTTCAAATCAGCTCCCTGGATTCATATTTGGGCTCACTATAGAAGCCAGAATTCGAACTTAGTGCATTTCAGGCAAATATCTTAAAATATCTTCTTCTCAAGATCGAGCAGGCAGAATCTTTTGATATTTAGCATGCAACATTGTGGGGTGGATCTGATTCAAGTTTGTTCAAATCGGCCCCCTGGGTTTATATTTGGGCTCAGTATAGAAGCTCGAATTCGAACTTAGTGCATTTCAGGCACATTTCTTAAAAAATCTTCTTCTCCAGATCTAGCAGGCAGAATCTTTTGATATTTGGTATGCAACATTGTGGGGTGGATCTGATTCAAGTTTGTTCAAATCGGCCCCCTAGATTCATATTTGGGCTCACTATAGAAGCCTGAATTCGAACTTAATGCATTTCAGGCAAATTTCTTAAAAAATCTTCTTCCCCAGATCCAGCAGGCAGAATCTTTTGATATTTGGTATGCAACATTGTGGGGTGGATCTGATTCAAATTTGTTCAAATCGCCCCCCCTGGGTGTATATTTGGGCCCAGTATAGAAGCTCAAATTCGAACTTAGTGCATCTCAGGCAAATTTCTTCTCCAGGTCCAGCAGGCAGAATCTTTTGATATTTGGTATGCAACATTGTGGGGTGGATCTGATTCAGCTTTGTTCAAATCGGCCCCCTGGATTCATATTTGGGCTCACTAAAGAAGCCTGAATTCGAACTTAATGCATTTCAGGCAAATTTCTTTGAAAATCTTCTTCTCAAGATCCAGCAGGCAGAATCTTTTGATATTGGGTATGCACTATGCTTAGGGGGGGGGGGGGGGGGGAGATTCAAGTTTGTTCAAGCTAAGTCCCTGGGTTTATATTTGGGCTCACTGTGGTAGCCCGAATTATAACTTAGTTCAAAATGAGGAATTTTCTTTAAAAATCTTCTTCAGATCCAGTAGTTGGAATGTTTTGATATTTGATATGCAGCATCCTTAGGGGTGGTGAGATTCAAGTTTGTTCAAGCCATGGCCCTAGGTCCATATTTGGACTCACTGTGGGAGCTTGAATTCTAACTTAGTTCAAAATGAGGAATTTTCTTTAAAAATCTTCTTCTTCAGATCCAGCAGTCGGAATGTTTTGATATTTGGTGTGCAGCATCCTTAGGGGGGTGAGACTCATGTTTGGTAAAGCCAAGTCCCTGGGTTCATATATGGGCTCCCTGTGGGAGCCTGAATTATAACTTAGTTCAATATGAGGAATATTCTTTAAAAATCTTCTCTTTTTTTTTTAGATCCACTGGTCAGAATCTTTGGATATTTGGTATAAGCTTTTCTTAGGAGGCGCAGATGCAACTTGTTGAAATCAATTCTCTGGGTTGATATTTAGGCTACCATGTCAGGTGAGCGCCCTCAGGCCCCTTGGGGCCTCTTGTTCCATGTTATCAGAACAAAATATAGAATGAGGTTATTATTAATTATTATTTGTAAGGGATTTCAAAGTAATCTATCCCTTCCCACAAGATGCATGTTTTATTATTTTGCACTTACACACTGATTCCTTGCATTTGCATATGTAGGTTCTCTCGGATAGTAGACCTTTTAATGGCCAGGGTTACATACAGAACAGCCTTTAACTGGTTGAGTGCTAGAAGCCACTATCAGAGCTTTAAAAAAATGAGGGTACCAGAGGAAAGGCCAACATATTTTTATACTGTAAACCAATGGCCCAGACTAGCTGGTGCAAATTCAAAGTTATCAAGGGCCAAACACAAATTTTGAACCCCCAATCCCCAAAATTTGCTTGCAAAACCGAAAATTAAAAGTTCTATCTGGTCCTCCATACTTATACTCTCCACGCATGCGCAGCCATCAAGAAGTGACTGGAACTTGTGCCAACATCATTCTTTCTTTGGCCCTCAACAATGAAATGACATCTGTGCTTTAAAGTCTCCTTTTTGAGGATGCCAGACACAAATCAATGCAAGAATTGGTGGATCCAAGGCTGTTATTGGATGATGGAAGTGTTCAACGGTGGTTTTAGACGTTCAGGGCTTCAGCAGGGGTTGTAACTCTTGTTTCACCTGAACGTGGTTGGTCGGCAGTAGATCCAGTGGTTCTATACCTTCCAATGAGATGGTAAATAGTGACCACAGTGACTCCAAACTCAGCAACGAGCTCATCTGGAGGTATCCCAGCCTCATGCATACCAATGGCATGCAACATCTGATTTTAGGTTAACCCTGGCATATTTTTATACTGTAAACCAATGGCCCAGACTAGCTGGTGCAAACTCAAAGTTATCAAGGGCTAAACACAAATTTTGAACCCCCCCAATCCCCAAAATGTGCTTGCAAAGCCGAAAATTAAAAGTCCTATCTGGCTCTCCATACATTTACTCTCCGCGCATGTGCAGCCATCAGGAAGTGACCGGAATTGGCGCCAACATCATTCTTCGTTTGGCCCTAAAGTCATCAACAATGATATTGACATCTGTGCTTTAAAATCTCCTTTTTTGAGGATGCCAGACACAAATCAATGCAAGAATTGGTGGATCCAAGGCTGTTATTGGATGATGGAAGTGTTCAATGGTGGTTTTAGACGTTCAGGGCTGTAACTTTATAATAATAATAAAATTATTTCATGTTTCCCAATTTAGGGACATACGCCTGATGTCATCATTTTTGCTAATGATTATTCCACTGTTTGTTAAGTATTTCTTCCCTATCATTCCATGAACCCTTCTTGTTAAACTCTTAAGCTTTTTGGCTATTTTTTGTTGAGATTTTTATTAAATTTCTCGGGAGTTTAACATGTATTACAGAATATTTATTCTGTTTTTTTCCTATGGTTACGTCCTCACCCTAGGGATGTTAGGTCATTTAGTCTTGCATCTTCTATCTGATGTATCGTTTTTTCTTCTTGCATCTGGTAGCATTTAAATTGGTTTCTGACTTTGGGCCTTTTTGTGTGCCTTATTTCCGTTTTTTTCATTGACGTTTACATTGACAACGTCCTCATATATAGGTAGTATTTTATATTCTATTACTGTAGAATTACTGTAGGATACATGGATTATTATTCCGGTAGTGTAGCTCAATAAATTTGGATTTTGTCCACACTTAGGCTCTATCGGGATGCCCTTGGCCTCTTAATGTTCCCTTTGGGAACTTAGGCATTTTTAGCTGCGACTAGCAGCTCTATAAGTGGCAATGTCGGTCGGTCTGTCTGTCGGTCTGTCTGTCGGTCTGTCTGTCGGTTTGTCTGTCTGTCGGTCGGTCTGTCGGTCAGTCGGTCGGTCGGTCTGTCTGGCTGTCTGTGACCAATGAGTTTCAAAACTCAATAACTTTTGAAATACTTGATGGAATGACTTTATATTTGGCATGTAAGTGTATCTTATTGCTGTCTAGCCACTGTTCAGTGCATGTGTTGTTCCAAATATTTTTCTTGTAGTTATGGCCCTTGATGAACATAAAATTTTTTTTTTTTTTTTTTTTTTTTTTTTATATTTGACTATTATCTGCAGATTGCTTCTGAGAATCATTTTTTCACCCGCAGATTGCACCACCCATTGCAGCTACGGCGTCGATGTCGTAATTTTTTTCAAAAAATTTTTCTTTAATTTGATAATTTAATAATTTTAAATTTATGAATTTAATAATTTTAAATTTAATTTAATTTTGATTGCTCTTATTCATGTATCTTAATTATTAGCCCAACTTGACAAAGTGCGGTCATGATTAGCCATAGTGCATAAAAATGTGACCTTAAACACCAATAAATAAATAAATAATTAAATAAATAACTTGACAAAGTCAAGATAAGCTATTGTCATCACACATGCAGAAGTCTGTTAGTCTGTGAGTCTGTTCACATTTTCCTTTAGCACAGGCTACACCCCGTAGTTCTTGTCGCCCAATGCCCGAAATAATGTCTAGATGACAATGTCCCCTTTTGGTCGCAATCATTCAGCCTTGATGGCTGCCCGAGCCCAAAAACCTTTAGCATAGTCGATAGTTCATATTTATGGAAGGATTTCATTGTAACTTGTTAGTTTGACTCCAAATAATGCCTAGATGATGACATCCCCTTTTGGTCGTGATCGGTCAACTGTGACTACTACAGGTGCCCGAAGCCCAAAAACCTTGAACACAGTATACAGGTCATATTTATGAAGGGATTTCATTGTAACTTCGTAGGATCACTCCAGATGATGCCCAGATGAGAATGTCCTCTTTGGTTGCGATCATTCAACCATAATGGCTGCCCGAGCCTGAAGCCCGAAAACCATTAGCACAGTCTACAGGTCATATTTATGAAGGGATTTCACTGTAACTTGGTAGGTTGACTTCATATAATGTCTAGATGAGAACGTCCCCTTTGGACACGATTGGGCAACTGTGACGGCTACAGGGACCCGAAGCCCAAAAACCTTTAGCACAGTCTACAGATCATCATTATGAAGGGATTTCATTGTAGCTTGGTAGGGTGACTCCAAATAATGTCTAGATGAGAACCTCCCCTTTTTGTCGCGATCATTCAATCCTGATGGCTGCCCTAGCCCAAAAACCTTTAGCATAGTCTGTAGGTCATACTTATGGAAGAATTTCATTGTAACTTGTTAGGTTGACTCCATATAATGCCTAGATGATGACATCCCCTTTGGGTCGTGATTGGTCAGCTGTGACGGCTACAGGGGCCTGAAGCCCGAAAACCTTGAGCATAGTCTACAGGTCATATTTATGAAGGGATTTCATTGTAACTTCGTAGGATCACTCCAGATGATGCCCAGATGAGAATGTCCCCGTTTGGTTGTGATCATTCAACCATGATGGCTGCCCGAGCCCAAAGCCCGAAACCCAAAATCTTTTAGCACAGTCTGCAGGTCATGTTTAATATGGAGGGATTTCATTGTAACTTGGTAGGATGACTCCATATGATGTCTAGAGGAGAATTTCCCTATTTGGGCGCGATCTGTCAACCGTGATGACTGCCTGAGCCCAAAACCCCAAAACCTTTAGCACAGTCTACAGGTCATATTTATGGAGGGATTTCATTGTAACTTGGTAGGTTGACTTCATATAATGTCTAGAATAGAAAGTCCCCTTTTGGACATGATTGGGCAACTGTGACAGCTAGAGGGGCCCGAAGCCCGAAAACCTTGAGCACAGTCTGCATGTCATATTTATGAAGGGATTTCATTGTAACCTAGTAGTTTGACTTCATATACTGTCTGGATGAGAACATCCCCTTTTGGATGTGATTGGGCAACTGTGATGGCTGCAGGATCCTGAAGCCTAAAAACCTGTAGCACAGTCTACAGGTCATATTTATGGAGGGATTTCATTGTAACTTGGTAGGTTGACTTCATATAATGTCTAGATGAGAAAGTCCCCTTTTGGATGTGATTGGGCAACTGTGACGGCTAGAGGGGACCGAAGCCCGAAAACCTTTAGCACAGTCTACAGGTCATATATTTATGAAGGGATTTCATTGTAACTTGGTAGGATTACTCCAAATAATGTCTAGATGAGAACGTCCACTTTTGGTCGCGATCATTCAACCTTGATGGCTGCCCAAGCCCCAAAACCTTTAGCACAGTCTGTAGATCATATTTATGGAGGGATTTCATTGTAACTTGTTAGTTTGACTCCAAATAATGCCTAGATGATGACATCCCCTTTTGGGCGCGATTGGTCAACTGTGACGGCTACAGGTGCCTGAAGCCCGAAAACCTTGAGCACAGTATAAGGTCATATTTATGAAGGGATTTCATTGTAACTTCGTAGGATCACACCAGATGATGCCCAGATGAGAATGTCCCCTTTGGTTGTGATCATTCAACCGTAATGGCTGCCCAAGCCCGAAGCCCGGAAACCTTTAGCACAGTCTACAGGTCATATTTATGAAGGGATTTCATTGTATCTTGGTAGGTTGACTTCATATAATGTCTAAATGAGAAAGTCCCCTTCTGGACATGATTGGGCAACTGTGCCGGCTAGAGGGGGCCGAAGCCTGAAAACCTTTAGCACAGTCTACAGGTCATATTTATGAAGGGATTTCATTGTACCTTGGTAGGATGACTCCAAATAATGTCTGCATGGGAACATCCCCTTTTGGTTGCGATCATTCAGCCTTGATGGCTGCCCGAGCCCAAAAACCTTTAGCATAGTCTATAGGTCGTATTTCTGGAAGGATTTCATTGTAACTTGTTAGGTTGACTCCATATAATGCCTAGATGATGACAGCCCCTTTTGGTCATGATTGGTCAACTGTGACCGCTACAGGGGCCCGAAGCCCGAAAACCTTGAGCACAGTCTACAGGTCATATTTATAAAGGGATTTCATTGTAACTTCGTAGGATCACTCCAGATGATGCCCAGATGAGAATATCCCCTTTTGGTTGTGCTTATTCATGCAAGATTGCTGCCTGAGCCAGAACCCCGAAAACATATAGCACAGTCTACAGATCATATTTATGAAGGGATTTCATTGTAACTTGGTAGGTTGACTTCATATAATGTCTAGATGAAAACCTCTCCTTTTGGATGCAATTGGGCAACTGTGACGGCTACAGGGGCTCGAAGCCCGAAAACTTTGAGCACGGTCTAGAAGGGATTTCCTTGTAACTGGGTAGAATGTCTTCAAATAATGTCTGGATGAGAACGTCCCCTTTTGGTCGCGATCATTGAACCTTTAGCATAGTCTATAGGTCGTATTTTTGGAAGGATTTCATTGTAACTTGTTAGGTTGACTGCATATAATGCCTAGATGATGACATCCCCTTTTGGTCGAGTTTGGTCAACTGTGATGGCTTCAGGGGCTCGAAGCCCGAAAACCTTGAGCGCAGTCTACAGGTCAAAAATATGAAGGGATTTCATTGTAATTTCGTAGGATCACTCCAGATTATGCCCAGATGACAACGCCCCCTTTTGGTCGTCATCATTCAACCATGATGGCTTCCCGAGCCCAAAACCTGAAAAACTTTACTACAGACTACAGGCTGTATTTGTGAAGGGATTTGATTGTAACTTAGAAGAATGACTCAGTATAATGTTGAGATGAGAACATCCCCTTTTAGTTGCAATTGGTCTACCGTCGTGGCTACACAGGCCTGAAGCCCGAAAAATTTAGCACAGTCTACAGGCCATATTTATGAAGGGATTTCAAAGTAATTTGATAGGATGACTCATTTTGGAATAATTCCACTGTAACTGGGTAACTTTTGTTGACATACGTTAACTGTGAGGGCCACATACATTAACTGTGAGGTCATATTAACCCACCCCTCAGCTCTTCAGTACAGTGTACACCTCATATTATTTTTATTAAAAACATAGCATACAGGGAACAGAAATTAACATATTCCCAATTATCACAATTCTTGTCTTATTTCATAATCCTTTCATAACATTGAACTTTATCCTTTTCATCAAACACAACACAAGTTAAGCTACAGTGTCATTGACACTCTTATATTTTGTTGTGGAGGAGTGATATCGAATTTAGTCGATGCACTCCTGCAGACTCTTGTCATACTTGTGTTCACTGGGCTGACTAATGTTGGAGACAGGTATCACAGTACATTGTTGGCAGTGAGGTTCTGAGGCCAGGCCTTTCGCTGCGTTATAATTCATTTTCAGCTCACCTGACTTTCAGTCAGGAGAGCTATAGTGATCACTCACCGTCCGTCGTTTGTCATCCGTCATCCGTAAACATGGTGTTTGCGTCTTCTTCTCCCAAACCGCTGAACCAATTTAATTGATATTTGAGATAATAGTTTATGACATTGCAATTTGATTTTGTTCAAATCAAGTTGCCTCACCCCTCGCCCAAAAAGTGTGCTTAAATGTTGAAAAATCTTTCTCTCATGACCCAGCAGTAGCAGAGACTTGATATTTGGTGTGCAGCTTCCTTTTGAGGTGTAGACTCAGATTTGTTCAAGAGAACTTCGAGGAGTTATGGGAGAGGCAAGAATTTTCGTCCCGCCCAAAATTTCTATTTTCCAAACCGAGAGGCAGATTTGAACCAAATTTGATATGAGAGCTTCTTTGGTCATAAGTACTTAATTTATGCCCAAATTTTTTTTCCCGTCGCCCCATGGGAACTGCAGGAGCTAACAATAGAAACAATTAAAATGCCCATATCTCCAAAACTACATGGCACTGAGAATTCTTATTTGGTGTGAAGCTTCCTTAGGACCAACAAAATGGAATGGTAAAAAAAAATTGCTACCTGTTTTATCATGGGGTGCTTTGTTGGGACTTTAAAAAAGTGCTGAATCAGAATTTTTATCACTGTGGGTAATGGGAAAAACATTTAAGACTACTTTTCTCCCAAACCACTGCTCCAAAAGCTTTCAAATTTCACATATAACATCTTTAGAAGATTGTTTCACATGTTTATTGAAATCAAATCCCTGGGTCCATATTTGGGCTGTCTATGGGAGGCCAAATGTTTAAATTAGTGCAGTATGAGGAATATTCTTTAAAAATCTTCTTCTTCAGATCTACCCATTAGAATGTTTTGATATTTGGTATGCAGCATCCTTAGGGGGGTGAGATTCAAGTTTGTTCAAGCCATGTCCCTAGGTCCATATTTGGGCTCACTGTGGGAGCTCGAATTGTAACTTAGTTCAAAATGAGGAATTTTCTTGAAAAATCTTCTTCAGATCCAGCAGTCGGAATATTTTAATATTTGGTGTGCAGCATCCTTAGGGGGTGAGATTCAAGTTTGTTAAAGCCAAGCCCCTGGGTTCATATTTGGGCTCTCTGAGGGAGCCCGAATTATTACTTAGTTCAATACGAGGAATATTCTTTAAAAATCTTTTCTTTTTAGATCCACTGGTCAGAATCTTTGGATATGTGGTATAGGAGGGGCAGATGCAATTTGTTGAAATCAATTCCCTGGGTTGATATTTAGGCTACCATGTCAGGTGAGTGCCCTCAGGCCACCTGGGGCCTCATGTTTCAGTTTCTATTTTAGAGGAACATGAACATGGTGATGATATTGTGACACCCATCCAAGTGTGCTACTGTTGTCACGCTCCGTTGAGCAAATAGAGCTTGCTCATGATATGCAAGGTATAAGTCCTCTAGTTAGTGTTCTTAATCTCTTGCCAGCAGCTAGCTCGACCGTTGAAGTGGTTATTCCGTCCGTGGGAGCCATGACACCAGGTAAGTCTGTTGTGGTCGAAGGAAGTGTAGATGTGGGTAGAGCAAGCACTTAAATATAAATAAGCTCACCCAGCAACGACGGAAATAGGGAGGAAGTCAGCAAGTTTCTTGTTCGGAGGCTCGGTGAGGTCTAATAGACCGCGAGCGGGAGAGGCCCCTCTCTAACCTAACAACATTTGGGGCCAAATGTTGTTATGAGAAACTTGCACGAGCTGGAGCATACGTCTGCCCACTGCTCGGGATGCTCTGTCTAGTCTGCAGCCGGGGTTGGCTTCAGTCACAGCTCCCTCCGCTACGTTTCACAAGCCGAAATCAAGTTTTCTTGTTGAGAGACTCGGCGAGGTCAATGAGACCGCGAGTGGGAGAGGTCCCTCTCTTACCCAGCAACATTTATGGCCAAATGTTGATATGAGAAACTGCACGAGACAGAGCATACGTCTGTCCGCCCGCCGCTCGGGACGCTCCGTCTAGTCTGCAGCTGGGGTTGGCTTCAGTCAAGGCTTCCTCTGCTACGTTATTAAAGCACACTCAACCACAGGCTAGATACCCGACTTCAGATATCCAGTCAGCTGCGCGAAGACGGAGCCATTCTTTGCCCCTGAAGTCGGACCATCCGATAGCTAGCGATCTGAGGCATCGATCAACGGGACATTCGGAGAAGAGATCTATCACTGGATCTTCGTCCCAGGAACAGCCAGCGGTGGAAAAAACAGAAGACTGCTGCTCCTCAAGCCTCAGGAACAGACTTGCTGTCGCAGTTGCGCAGCTATTAGCAGCATCCCAGCTAATGCAAGAGCAGCCTCCTGCAGACTCCAGTGTTGAGCTGTCAGACAGTGCTGGGTCGGCCCGGTCAATTGTGCATGTAAAAGAAGCCAGAAGTTTCTCTATGGGATACTCTGCTAGATTTGGGGTCAGATCTCCGTTTGTTGAACCCTCTCTGTCCCGTTAACAGTCTGGGTCGACTGTGTCTGTTGTGAGAAACCACATTGAGTTGGAACACGCATTGAACGTTCCTCCCACAATGCAGCTGGGGCTGGTTGCAGTTATGGCTTCTGCTTACATGGAAGTGCACGAAAGAGGATTAGTCTAGAAGTTTCTAAGCGGGATACTCTGCGAGATCTGGGGAGAGATCACGAGTGCAGAGTGTTTTTTCGTCCTGTTAACAATCGGTGACGACTGTTTTGTGTTGTAAGAAACTTCAATAAGGAGGAGCATCCATCCTATGTGATGAGTCGGGATGCTTCTTCCGCACTTCAGCCAGGGATCGGCTGTGGTTACAGCTTCCTCTTCTTCCATGGGTATGCACGATAGGGATAGATGCCTACAAGTTTCTAACGGAACGCTCGGCAAGGTCTGGAGCAGACTGCAAGCTGGAAAACCTTCTCCTTTCCGTCAGCAGTCGAGATCAACTGTTTTTGGTGCCAGAAACTTTAGAGAGTTGGGACGCCCATTCACGCTTGCAGTTCGGGACGCTTCTTCCACACTGCAGCCGGATTTGGTGGCAGCTATGGCATCTTCCCTTGCTTCATTAATGAAGAACGTTGACCACAGACTAGCTATCTGACATCACAGGTTCAGGTTGATAGCTAGTCGTTTGAGACTGGTACTACCGTTTAACAGACTCCAATGGTGAGCTGTCAGATGGTGCTGCGTTGGTCCAGTTATTCGTTCAGTTGGATAGAGTTGACCATATTTGTGGATGGAACGTTTGGATGGTGAGAGGGACATGGAGTGTGAGTCTCCATCTCTCATAGAAGGGCACTTTAAGACTATGAAAAGTCTTAAGCTCTTAAGAATATTGTTCCATCTGAATATAAGTTAGCATTTAGATGAGCAGACGAGGGATGAAAATATCTCCCTACCTGCATCATTTAATATATCCTCGGAAATGATGGAATGTACTATTTCATTGAAAAGAGCAAATCTGGGTGCAATGTCCTAAGCAGATCACCTTACCAGAACTATGGCGCAACGTCTCAATGGAAAGAAATATGAGGACGTGGTTCCTTGCTAAGAGTTCTTTCCAGGGCAGTCATGTATGCCATGTACAACTCTGCATGGACAGTGAATTTGGAGTTAGTAAGACGTGATACTGTTCTTGCATAGTCATCTCTTATAGATGACAAGGTAAAAAGTTCTCTCTGAGCCGCTCCAGTTACCGGAAATATACTATTTGATGACAAGCTTGCATTTATATATGAGCAGGCTGCAAGAAAGCTTCCAGTGCTCTGCTATTGAAGTCGCTGTCTCATCAACACACTTCAGCAGACCAGGATAAGTGAGGCCATTCTGCTTCTAAGAAAGTATCATGAGATTGTCTCGCGAGGGTACAATAACCCTCTTATATTTACTCTGGAAGTCACCATTATAGCGACTTGGGAAAGGGGCATAGGTCTGATCAAGGCTATGGATCAGACCCTCCTAGGCCGACGATTACCGGAAGGTTATCATCTTTACGAGAAACTGGACGTTAATCACGGAAGTTCCTTTCAAAGAGAGTCGCTTCTAGTGGAGGTAAAGGCTCTCTTATTGAAGGGAACAGTTGAGATCGACAAGACGAGCTTCTTCGCAGGAAGGACGTAGTTTCTCCTCCCATAAGCATCGTAAGTCGTACAGGTGATGGACATGACCTCTATTGCTTGCCAGTTGATGGAAAGTTATCAACTTCACAAGAAACTGGATGTTAATCACAGAAGTTCCTTTCAAAGAGAGTCGCTCCTAGTGGAGGTGAAGGCTCTCTTAATGAAAGGAACAGTTGAGGTCGTCGAGAATAGATTGCGGTTGCTTCCCACTTGGCCGTAGGTTATCAACCTCACAAAAAGTGGATAAATTGTGGAAGATCAGTGGATGAGAATGTACTCTCGGCAGGCCTGCGGCTATCAGCCCGAGCAAGCTCCACTTACAAGAAACTTGTTAGACAGATTTCCAAGAGAGGCTTTCCTTCTGGAGATATAAAGCTTTCCTATTGAAGAAAAGCATTAGACGTCAAAATTATTCTCCAGTTTTTTGTTATCACCTGTTTCTCGTCCTGAATCCGGATGGATAGTGCACAGATAGGCTGAGATATGCCTTGGCGTCAAGACAATTATGTCATTGTGAACGCCATAGTAGCCTTATGTACGGTTACTGTGGCCTCTTTGGTTAGGCTCTGTCCGCTGTCTTTTGGGAATAAACCCAAAAAGATACTGTGCTTTTCGGTTTGTTTTTCCTAGGTGTCATAGACTTGAGTCTTATTGTTACACCATAGTAGCCTAGCTAAAATCATGAGTGAGATTTTTTCAGTATTATGCAGTGGCATAACTGAATTTATTATCTTTGGGACTGCGATCTCTATGGGAATTCAGGGCTGTTTATATAGCAGCTCTTCATTCCCCACCTTGCGTGGCGATAAATGTAAGTCTCCATTAAGTGAGCCTTCAGGGTCGCAACTTAACATTGATATATCTGTCTTCACATAAATGAAGACTTATAAGCTATGGCTAGCATTGTAAGTCTCCTTAGTGAGCTTCTAGGGCCGCAGTTATCAGCTTTTAATGGTCTTCACGTACAGGAAGACCTTTAACTGCTTCAGCTAGGCTGAGTTCGTTGTCCTATCGGACATGATACCATTTGTAAGAGGAGGTTATTCTCTTCAAACCAGTATGGTTTGGTGGGAGTTATTAAGTTAATATGATGTATTTCTTCATCACGTTCTTCTCCACCCTTAGTGGCATTATGGAGTCGGTCAGACATGTGGGAACCTTGCAGTTCCTATGCTTTTTGATGACTAACACAAGAGCGATTCAAGTAATGCAGGTGAGGGGGGTTCGATATGATTTTGAATCCCCCTCCTCCCCACCGCCAATGTGTTAAGAGGCGAATACCAGGCAAGACGTAGTTTTCTTCCCGTGAGCCTCATATGCATTTAAGTATATACATGCATTTCATGATTTCTCGATTGGCAGCTGGGTCATGTTCTATGGGCACATCCACTTTTTAGTTGGTTCATTTCCTGTGATTGTTCTTTTATATGTCATATACGAGAATATGATTCATCATACATAAATTGCTAGATTTTCGGATTCTGTAAGTCTGTCTAGTCAGTCAACTGGTATTCAGATGATTACATGTGGGATTCCAATGCTCGCGTGCATAATAAGTGTATTATTAGGCAGACGCATTATTGTATGTTATGAACCTCAGAAACAATGAATTATTTTGGGGGCGGTCCGTGACGAGTCTGTTAATCATAGCTTGTTCCATTTCTAAATC
This sequence comes from Pictodentalium vernedei, assembly GCA_031216915.1. Lineage (NCBI taxonomy): Eukaryota > Metazoa > Mollusca > Scaphopoda > Dentaliida > Dentaliidae > Pictodentalium > Pictodentalium vernedei. Next base: position 715,515,956 of record CM062295.1, on the reverse strand, counting down.
CAGGTTTCTATAAGTTTCGGTACCCAATCGAATATAAGTTGTCTATGCATTCTCGCATGCATTCTCGTATATTTGCACATGTCTGAGTGCATAGATATCGGATAAAACACATCTAGGAGTGTTATTTATTGGAATTTATTACATGCCCATGCAGTCTCTCTTATGCAATGCAGCGTGCAATACGGCTGTGCAATACGGAATTCCGTATTGCACACCAACCTGTTCCAACCGGGACTTTTTTTATGCAATGCGACTGCATAAAGTGCATGGCGTTTTCTTTCTACACACATCTGACTCATTGAATACAAAACGACTCATTGAAACATACATGTAGTTTTGTCTATTTATTGTACAACTGAACGGGGTCACCTGTGGGTTACGGGCGCTATTAATTACCGGGATTGCCACAATAGCCTTAGCTTCTGAAGTGGTGTTAAGCACCAATTTATTAATAATAATTAATATCTGGGTGCCTGTTCGACGAATATATATTGTTTCATGGTGCCGCTTTTACTGCTGATTCTAGAGTGCTCCCATCTTTGTTTTTGAAGAAGATTCCTTCAAAAAGGGGGGGAGGGATTTTTTTAAATCTCCTCTGACTTGATAAGTGTGTAACTATGAGTGAAGCTGTTTTGTCGGTAGATTATATCCTGGATATAGCTTGTGTATTATTGTATATGGTGTATGTTTGTGGAGGTTAACCTCTCACTCTCAAATACGCTATCCTAATTTTTAGAGCTTAGTCCAGACTAGCCTTAAAATTGGGAACTCGTTACATCCAGTTAGCATAGTCATTCATGCTAAAAATACGGAATTACTTTGGCTTCTTATTTATGATATGTATTCTCTATTACTGTATAGAGAGACATACATGTAATTCCTTTTAAATTTAATTTCCTTTCACCTTGGGTTGTAGGCTTGAGAGCTATGTTGGTCTGCTAATTCTGAAGTCCTAGACCCTCCACCTTTTTACGATTCAGCTAGTCTGGGCCATTGGTTTATAGTAAAAAAATATGATAAATTTAAAGTAATTTGTATATTTTTTATACTTACCAATGTCCCAGACGGGTATGCCCCTCCCATGAGTGGGCTCTCATACCTCCTCGCTGAGTTATTATGTAGTACTCTCTTCTACAAAGAATGATGTTGGCGCCAATTCCAGTCACTTCCTGATAGCTGCGCATGCGCAGAGAGTAAAAGTATGGAGGACCAGATAGGACTTATAATTTTCGGTTTTGCAAGCAAATTTTGGGGATGGGGGGGGGGGGGGTGTCAAAATTTGTGTTTGGCCCTTGATAACTTTGAGTTTGCACCAGCTAGTCTGGGCCATTGGTAAGTATGAAAATATACAAATTACTTTAAATTTATCATATTTTTATACAACAACCAATGGCCCAGACTAGCTGGTGCCAACTTAAAAATTAATCCAGGGCCAAACACAAATTTTGCCCACAATTCCCTAAATTTTTATGCAAAACCCCAAAAATCAAGTCCTAGATGGTCCTCCATACTTTTGAGATCTGCACATCTGCAGTATCCAGGAAGGTACCGAAATTGGCACAAACCATCATTCTTTGGCCCTGAAGTCGGCAACATTCAACTGACATCTGTGCTTTCAAATCTCATTTTTTTAGGATGCCAGACACAAATCAATGGTAAAATTGGTGGATCCAAGGACATAAATGGATGATGGAAGTGAACAACGGTGGTTAGGAACGTTCAGGGCTGTAACTTTATAATTTTTATCAAAATTATTTTAGGTTTCCCAAATTCGGGACATGTGCCTGTCGTCATCATTCTTGCTAATGATTTACCCACTGTTTGTTAAGTGTTCCTTCCCTATCCTTCCTTAAAGCCCTCCTGTTAAACTCCCAAGCTTTTTGGCTTATTTTTATTAAAATTTTTTATTAAATTTCTTGGGAGTTTAATGTGTATTACAGAATGTTTATTCTGTTTATCCCCATGGTTACATCCACGCCGTAGGGGTGTTCAGTCGTTTGGGTCATGCATCTTCTATCCAATGTATCATTTTTTTCTTCATTTGAAGATCTTGCTTTACATCGGGTAACTTTAAAATCTGTTACTGACTTTGGGCCTTTTTTCAGTGCCTGATGTCTTGTTTCCGGTTTTTTCCTTGACGTTTACATTGGCAGCGTCCTTTAATATATGTAGTATTTAGTTATTATTACTGTAGGATTGTTGTAAGATACATTAATTAATATTCCGGTAGTGTAGCAATAATTTGGGGAATTTTGTCCACACTTAGGCTCTATCGGGATATCCTTGGGCTCTTCATGTTCCCTTTGGGAACTTGGGCTTTTGTCGAAAATTTTTTTTAATTTAATTTTTCGATTTTGATTTTGATTGTTGATTATTATGTATATTTATTGTGGAGTTTGTGGGAGTTTGATCGACTAAGTTTTAATTAATCATGAAAGCTTATTGCTGAAAATGCAAGCCAAGGAAGTCTTCCTCAGATTTACATATGTGTTGCCTTGCCTGTAGTTGATGTACTCCTACGACTTCTTGTCCAACATGTGTTGATTGGGATGACAAACGCTGGACACGGGTGTCAGGGTACATTGTTAGCGGTGAGAGTCCGATGCCAGTACTCTTGCCACAAGGTCATTCAAGTTTTTCAGTTTATTTTTCAGAGGAATAAGAACATGGTGATGGTAATGTGACACCTACCAAAAGTGTACTATCGTCATCGCGCCCACCCAGCGACGACAGAACTAGGGAGGAAGCCAGCAAGTTTCTTGTCAGGAGGCTTGGCGAGGTCTGAAAAGGCCGCGAGCGGGAGAGGTCCCTCTCTAACCCGGCAACATCTGGGGCCAGATGTTGTTATGAAAAACTTGGCCGGGCCGGAGCATACATCCACACCTGCCAATCGGGACGCTCCGTCTAGACTGCAGCCGGCCTCTTCCGCTATGATCATTACGCACACACAGCCACATCCTAACTACCCGACTTCAGATATCCAGCCTGCTGCGCGAAGAAGGAGCCACTCTTTGCCCATGAAGTCGGACCATCCGGTAGCTAAGGAGTCGAGGCCTCGATCATCGGGACGTTCGGAGAAGAGATCCATCTCAGGAATGCTGTCCCAGGAGCAGCAAGCGGCTAAGAAACAGAAAACTGCTACTCCTCAGGCCTCGATGACGGACTTGCTGTCGCAGATTGTGCAGCTGATTGCAGCATCCCAGCAAGTGCGGGAGCAGCCTCCCTCAGACTCAGAACCTGAGCTGTCAGACGGTACTGGGTCGGTCCAGTCGTCTGTTCACCCAGATGTAATGGACCGAGATTCTCAACTGATTCATTCAGATGGTGAAAGGGATAAGGAAGAGAATTACCCTTCACTTTTGGAGCAACACATGGTTGCAATGGATTTTATCCATCAATACTACCCTGAGTTTGTTCCACCGAATCATCAAGCTGCGACAACAAGAGAGAAACTCCTGGCGTCTCTAGATGCAGACTTTATACGGAGGAAGGAAGCAGTTCTTTCTTTCCCGGTTCAGTCTAGGCAGGTGTCGCAGGCCTTCAGCCATGTAGACGATGCCATATTTAACCTTTTGAGTGCGAGGAAAAGAGGCAGTTTCTTTTCAACATCTTCCATAAATATGCCGTTCCTTGGACCACGTTCATTTAAAACAGTTGGAGAAGATGTTCAGAGAGCTCCACTGCGTTTGGATGAGCAGGCTGGGGATTTAGATATATCCTTACCTGCATCATTCAGCATTCGCTCAGATGTATTGGAAACTGCAATTTCATTGAATAGAGCAAATTTGGACTCAATGTCCTACGCAGATCATCTTACCAGAGCTATGGCACAATGTCTCAACGGGAAGGAATTTGAGGAAGTGTGTACCTCTCTTAGAGTTCTTTCCAGGGCAATCATGTATGCCACGTATAACTCAGCCCTGACAGTGGCTAATCTGGAGTTAATTAGACGTGATGCTGCCCTTGCGGCATCATCACTTATAGATGACAAGGTGAAAAGCTCTCTCCGGGTCGCTCCGGGCTCCTGACATACTATCTTTGACAACCGGTTTGCAACCGGTTATCGGTGTAACAGGATGGAAAAGCTGTCAGCCTGATAACCGATATACCTATAGTTTATGGGATAGTGTCGGGGACAATAAATAGTATTTGACCGCGATATGTTAGAATTCTTTTGCTGACGAGAGCATTGTCAAAGCTGCCAAACATTTGTCAATTTACAACGATGTGTATTCAATGAACGTGAAAGGGTTAAGGTGTTAGAATGTTCAATGAACTTGGTTGCTGGGGCTGTCAAGTGGCAGATAAACGTTTGTAACAAACTGCCAACAGTTGAGTGCACTGCAGGTTGTTTTCTGCAATGGGCAGCAGTGAGCACGTGCCTGTCAATGTAACATTCTTCTCTTTGATGAGGTCTTGTTAATTGCACATTATAATGCTGAAAAAATCACCCAGTGCAAGTAATGGTGCTTCCAAAATAAATTGACTGTTTGTTTCTTTACCAGCGTGTTTCAGAATGAAAGTGTCAATGACACTGTAGCTTAACTTGTCTGTGTGTTATCTTTGATGAAAAGGATAATATTCAATGTTTATGAAAGGATTATGAAATAAGACAAGAATTGCAATAATTGGGAATACGTTAATTTCTGTTCCCTGTATGCTATGTTTTCAATAAAAATAATATGAGGTGTAGACTGTACTAAAGAATTGAGGGGTGGGTTAATGTCACAGTTAATGTATATCAACCAAAGTTGCCAATTTACAGTGAAATTATTCCAAAACGAGTCATCCTATCAAGTTACAATGAAATCCCTTCATAAATACGGTCTGTAGACTGTGCTAAAGGTTTTTGGGCTTCGGGTCTGTGTAGCCGTCATGGTTGACAGATCGCAACCAAAAGGGGACATCCTGATCTTGACATTATACTGAGTCATCCTACCAAGTTACAATGAAATCCCTTCATAAATATGACCTGTAGACTGTGCTAAAGGTTTTCGGCTTCGGGCCCCTGTAGCCGTCACAGTTGACCAATCATGACCAAAAGGGGATGTTATCATCTAGACATTATATGGAATCAACTTACCAAGTTACATTGAAATCCCTCCATAAATACGACCTGTAGACTGTGCTAAAGGTTTTGGGCTCCGCACACGTGATGGCAATAGCTTATCTTGACTTTGTCAAGTTAAGCTAAAAACCATGTTTTGATTTTATTGAACTGTTTAAAAGTATGAACGTATGTCATAAAAAACCTATTTTAAAATCTTGCATTTTAAAATTTGTTTTTCAATGGTCAGTGTCAGCAATGAGGGGGCTCACGGACGGATTATTGTCGTTTTGTACACAGGCTTTTCGTACACTGACTGTTTTGTATACAAACAAAGACGTTTTGTACATATATCAAAGCACGTTTTGTACACAGGCAAATTCTATAGGGTTTTTATGTATTTTTTATATGAAATAATAGACTACTTACTTTTGTAAGATATTATAATCCAATATAAAAAAAATCCACATTTGAAATATCACGGAACAGAATTTAATACGTCCAACACCACCACAATATGTCGTACATTTGAAAATATTGTTAGGAAATAAAATGAACCGCAGACTTAAAAAAACATCTTTCTTTGATGAGAAAGCAAAACATTATGATGTGAGCTCATTGATGATTAATCAGATTTGATCAGTTCTTATGACATGAAATCAACAGAATTGTTATTACACTGGAGTCATAAATAGCATATGAAAACATTAAAATGATTAATTTTCAGTACATGTACAACACCGTTTTATTACTGCATTTGTCTTAGCAGAGAACAGAAAAAGATACTAAAAAAATTAAGGGTACATATTCACTCTATGATGATGTGATAACATCAAATTCAAGCCACTCGAGGTAAGAGGCTCTTTGCTAATACAGTTAATTATGCCTAACTACAGTTAACGTACTAGCACACTCGCTCTCTCGGAAAAGTTGCCTGTTGCCATCGGAATGGACTCTCAACAAGCGAATATTCAGAAAGATTTGCTACCAGTCGTCCTGTGATAGATCTTTTTGCCACACACCTGAACAATCAGTTACTGACTTTCGTGTCACCATGTTCAGATCATCGAGTAGATGCTCTGTCAATTTCATGGGACGGAATGATAGGATACGCATATCCTCCAACTCCGTTGATTCAGCAGATTCTGTTAATGATCAAACAATCTTGTTGCAAAATTCTGCTAGTAGCACCTCTGTCATCACAGAAACCTTGGATCAGTCTTCTCAGGTGTCTGTTATGGAACATTCCCTGGAAGCTTCCTTCACGAGAGGACTTTCTTTATCAGGGGAAATCATGAACAGTGCATCACAACCTGGAAGGTCTCAACCTTCACGTATTTCCGTTGTGTGGTCCTTCTTGCACGGAAAACAGTTTACAGGACACGAGGTGGACGCAATTTCTAACTGCAGGAGGTCCTCCTCTTCGTTGAACTACGTAGCGAAGTGCAGGGTTTTCTTCCGTTGGTGTAAGGATCAGTTGGTAGACATATACGATCCGTCCATACCAAATATTGCTGATTTCCTGGTATACTTGTTTGACGATCTCAAACTGCAGCCTATCACTATTAAGGTCTATGTTATCAGATACTTACGCTTATCATGATAACTTGGCTATTTGATCAAATACTTCATTATCCAAGCTAGTTATAGATTTCTCTATCAAGATCATCAGATTAATTCCTAAGTGGAATTTGGCTTGGGTTCTGTTGAAGCTCAAAGAAGCTCCTTTTGAGCCATTGGACATCATAGAGTTCAAATTCTTGACCTATAAAATGGCGTTTCTCTTAGCCTTTGCATCTGCTAGAAGAGTCAGTGAACTTCATGCTTTATCTGTTGATGAATCTCACTACTGTAGTGTGGGTAATACCATTACCCTCACTACGGAAGTGGAGTTTTTGGCTAAGATTCAGATTCCAGATAAGCAGCCGGAGCCTATTGTCATTAAGGCTTTACCATCCTCCGATTACCGTAGACTTTGCTGTGTCCAGTCAGTGCTATGCGCATTTATAAACTTCGATCAGATTTTGTTAGAAAAGGAAGAAAACGTTCCTTTTTTTCATTGATTCCTAACAGAAAAATATTTCTGTTCATGTCGCAGCTAAATGGATTCAGTTGGCAATACGCACTGCCTATGAAAATCTATCTTTGGATCAACTTTCTGTTAATAAGATAACAGCACACGAGGTTAGAGCTGTCCACTTCTTGGGCTTATTCCAACAGTATAGCCATTACTGATCTCATGAAGGCTGCATACTGGACACAGCCCTCTTCATTTACCAAGTTTTACCTGAGAAATTTAGAGTCTATCTCCGGTGACCTTAGATCATTGGATCCTCTTTCTGTTGCTCAGAATGTCGTCCATTAATGGTTACATCTATAGGTATTTTGGAGGTCTGTTCCAGCATTGACATTGTTCAGCTGCTCTCTTCGTTCTGAGGATATTTACCTCAGAACAAGGGGAAGGGGGGGAGTGGAGGGTTTTTTTTCCTTTATGATCATTTGGCTTTATAGTGAAAAGCAAGGGAAGACCTCCTCCAGTGTCAGTAGTCCTCAGTCGGTGCTGGGATGGTTTTAATGTGTAGCTCAGTGTGAAGCAATAACTATGTCTCATTTATGTATGGTTTTTAAAGTGTAGCTCACTGTGAAGCATTTGTATATGTCATGTATCAAACAGGTGTTAATATACAATCCACAGACACTTTTAAATGAGAATAAAGAGTCTCATTCTCTGGACTATCCTTATATATTGGTTTCCCATCACCGAATTAGCATAATGGGTTATGCTGGCATTAAATGGAGAATTATATATTATGTAATACTCAATTACATTGTTGGTGTTATGCCTTTCTCTTTTCTCGTAAATGAGAAAGACATATATATTTTCTATCTTCTCCTATTCTCCAGTAGGAGCTATCCTTTACTGAAGTAACTGAGAGATTTGATTTTCCTTTAAGTCCAAGGCCCTCCAGCCTTTTTACGATTCAGCTCGTCTGGGCCATTGGTTGTTGTATAAAAATATGATAAATTTTAAGTAATTTGTATATTTTTTATACTTACCAATGGCCCAGACGGGTATGGCCCTCCCATGAGTGGGCACTCATACCTCCCCGCTGTTTGTAACATTTAACAGGCAATCTGTAGAAAGAATGATGGTTGGTGCCAATTTCGGAACCTTCCTGGATACTGCGCCTGCACAGATCTGAAAAGTATGGAGGACCAGATAGGACTTGATTTTTTTTTTGTTTTGCATGCAAATTTTGAGGATTGGGGGGAAAATTTGTGTTTGGCCCTGGATTAATTTTTGAATTTGCACCAGCTAGTCTGGGCCATTGGTAAGTATAAATAATATACAAATTACTTAAAATTTATCATTTTCCATGCTCGTTTTTCATATTCAGTCAAGTGCAAATATTTTGTTTGCCTCATTGAAATGACCTCAATGAGTGCATTCCAATGAGGGGTCATAAGTTATGTTTTTGAGACAAAAAAGAAAAAAATAATGAAAATCGAAGGGTAATTTTTGTGAATAGCGCTGGCCGGTTTTGGCTGTTACGTTGGGTAAAGGGTTATCTGGTTATCCATGGCCAAAACTGCCCAGTATTATGTACAGAAATTGTCATTCAAATCTTTTTATTTTTCAAAATATTTTCTTCCAAAACATGTCTTATAACTCCTAATGGAAAGAAGTCCGGTGAGGTGCCATGTTGTGGAAGCTTAAATGAACAGTTTTAGTTACATATTGAACAAGCTAGAAATAAGTAGACTGTCATCTGCAAAATGAGGTCCACAGATGGTGAATTTGGTGATGCTACCCTGCACAGCAGGGTGGCTTCACTAAATTTACCCTCTGTGAACCTCAATTTGAATTAAGGTCTCAAGCCTAAACAGAAAGAGGTACCCAGAGGATAAATTGGCCAACTGTATGGGATAGCATTAGCAAATTCACCCTCTGGGTACCTCATTCTGCAAATGACAGATTGCTCATTTCCAGGCTTGGTATTGAAAAAAGACAATAAGAAATAAAAATATCATTTATGAGTTTGAATCCTGTAGTTTTGAATACCAGAGGAGAAATACCCTCCTGGAATTGGGTTCAGGAGCAAGCCTTTAGATTAGTCTAATTTGGACACAATGGCAAATACAGATCCACTGTATTAAGACCTGATAGGAGAGAATAGCACTGTTGCTTTTGTCTTCTTGGCATCTGTTTCATATACTTTTAATTTTTTAGCTCATCTTGACAAAGTCAAGCTGAGCTAATCTAATCGCTTCCCGTCCGTCGTCCATCAACACCATGTTTTGGTCTTCTCCTCCAAAGCCACTGGGCCAATTCAAGTGAAAGTTTGTGTGAGTGATGGTCCCAAAGGGGCATTTCATTTTTGTTCAACTCAGTATGCCCAGCCCCATAGGGAGGGAGTGGGGGAAAATGCTCCAAAATATTTTAAAAATCTTCTTCTCAAGAACCAGTGTGTACAATGACTTGATATTTGCTATGGAGCTTCCATATGAGGTGTAGAATCAAGTTTGTTCAAACGAAGTTCCTAATGTAATATTTGGCTTTGTAATAGGAGGGGTAAGATTTTTGGCCCCGCCCAAAATTTCTATTTTCTGAACCGATGGTCCGGTATGAACCAAATTTGGTTTGTGGTAGTATTGGGTCATAAGTACTTGACCCATGCAAAAAAAAAAATTCCCGCATCCCCATGGGAACCCTGGGAGCTAAAAATAGAAATATTTTCAAATGCCCATATTTCCCAAACCCCACGGAACAGAGAGCTTTTATTTGGTTTGAAGTATCCTTATGACCAGTAGAATTGAATGGTAAAAATTGCCATCGGTTATGTTAGGGTGTTCTGTGATGGGCATTGAAAAAATGCTGAGTCAGCATATTTGCAAAAATTCAAAAAAATCTTTTCTCCAGAACCAATCATCAGAATCTTTTGATATTTGGTATACAGCATTCATAGGGGGGTCAGATAAAAGTTTGTTGAAATAAAGCTCGTTGGTTCATATTTGGGCTCTCTACAGAAGCCCGAAGTTTGAACATGGGGTAATATGGGGAATATTCTTTAAAAATCTTCTTCTTCAGAACCACCAGTCAGAATCTTTTAATATTTGGTATACATCATTGTTATGACGGTCAGATTCCCGATTGTTCAAACCAAGTCCCCAGGTTAATATTTTATCTTTGTTCAATATGGAGGGTAATTTAAAAAAATCTTCTTCTTCAGATCCATCAGTCAGAATGCTTTGATATTTGGTATGCAACATCTCTATGGGGGTCAGATTCAAGTTTGTTCAAATCAAATCCCTAGGTATATATTTGGGCTCACTATGGTAGCCCAAATTTTTACTTAGTGCAATATGAGAAAATTTCTTTAAAAATCTTCTTCTTCAGATCCACCAGTCAGAATGCTTTTATATTTGGTATACAACATCTCTAGGGGGGTCAGATTCCAGGTTGTTCAATTCGAGTGCCTAGGTTAATATTTGGGCTCCATATGGAAACATGAAATTTAACTTCGTACAATATGAGGGAATTTCTTCAAAAATCTTCTTCTTCAGATTCACTTGTCAGAATGCTTTCACATTTGGTATACAACATCTCTAGGGGTGTCAGATTCAAGTTTGTTCAAATCGGATCCATAGGTCGATATTTGGGCTCGCTATGGTAGCCCAAATTTGAACTTAGTGCAATTCAAAGAAATTTCTTTACAATTTCTCTTCTTCAGATCCAACAGTCAGAATGCTTTCATATTCGGTACACAACATCTCTAGGGAAGTCAGATTTAACTGTGTTCAAATCAAGAGCCTGGGTTAATATTTGGGCTCTCTATGGGAGCCGGAATTGGCCATTTTGCTGAAGAATTAAAATTTTGTATTCAGTACCCTCTAGAGGTACTAAGATTAATCCACATAGATTGTATCAAGGGGCTTCATAGGGGAGCTCTACATTTTACTTATGATCAGCTGAAGAAAAGGCATGATGCCCAGATTATTTTTGTCACTCCTGAGGGACTCAAGGATTGACAGTGTAGCCTATGGAGATGGCTTGCTTAATGTAGACTCATTCTTGGACTCTGTTTAAATTGTGTTCTGTACAAGATGAGCGCTTCAGGCCCCGTGGGGCCTCTTGTTTTCCTCTTAGAATCATAGTTTACGGCCTCTTGTTAAATGTTGTCTTCATCATTATTGTTTCTCCTCCTTGAGCCAAAGTTTACTCAAGAAGGTTTCTTAGTTTACCAGTGTCAAGCCAAAGTCCTGTTTAAATGTTCATTAACCATTTACCTAACATGAAAAGCAGACGACACTTGCAAACAAAATTCTTTGAATAACTAATTTTTTTTCATTTTTTGTCTCAAAAACATAGGTTATGACCCCTCTTTGGAACGAGCCCGATGCACACATAACCCATTTCTTTTCAACCTACTCACAATTGTTTACAATTGGCTGTAACACAAGTGCAATCCCTACTTTGGAACTAACTCAAGCTTTTAAGAAACTTTTCCAAACAAGTTGGAAAAGTAGTAGAGTGCAAAAGCACGTAAAGGATCGAAAAAAGGGTCGAGCGAGACCAGCGCTCGAAATTACATCTACTCTCTCTGCATACCTCTTGCATTTACCGAGCGCATGCGCAACAACTATGACGTCAATTCCTTTTATTTCCGCCATTTTGCTGGTCGGAAATTTTGTGAACAACTTATTTGTATGTGATATCTTAATCTGATTATGTGCAAGTGGATTGTATCCTTTTCAAGCTTCTAAATTATTTACTATTTGATGATATTTTTGATAATTTTTACTTGCTTTTTCACACATAGTCTTGTTTTTCTCCCACGTGTGAACACAACCATTGTTCTGTTTTCCGTCGGCGGGAAGCTTGATTTCATATATCATATTCATATTATGCCTAAGACTATTCCTTGTACCTCTTGCTTGCAGGTGAAACGTGGACGACTCTCATTCCACATGGTCACTTGCAACAATTGTACTCAGGCCCAGTCATGTGGTATTTGTGGGGTTTGGTCCTCAAAATTCTGGGCTTCTGTTAACAAGGTGGTTCTGTCTAGAGCTAGAACCCCTCGTTCTCGGGGTAAGGGTAGCTGTGCCTTATCAGATATTTCTGTGAGTGCATTTAGTGACTCTGTCACACAGGATGCTGATCTGTCTTTTTCTGTGGCGAGTTCCTCTGCAACTGTTGACGGTGCTAGTGCGGTGATACCTGATGTGGAGACCATGGTCTCTTTGTCTTCTGATGTCACTCTTAAGGCATCTGTTTTTGTCGAGAGCTTCTCCGAGGTCATCTCGGTGACACTTTCCAATTTGCCTCCTACGCCGTCGATAGTTGCTGAGGAAGTTGTTAATACAGATCCTATTCTGTATGATGGTATACAGTCTAGGGGGTCCGAGACTGTATCTGCTGATGTGTCTATAAGCTCTCAGTCTCCCCTGGCTTCGTGGCAAAGCTGTGCGGGTTTGCTGTCTGCTCCATCTCATCTGGCTAGGTTTGCTCCTAGTCAGTTGAGCCGTTCGGTCGCTTCAGCAGCGATTCCTTGCCCCTTGAGTGAATCGTTTATTGTTCCTCCTTCCCCTGCTAGTGTGCCAACAAGCAGGATGGGGCTGGGACATTGGCATCCAGGGCTTGCTGTTCAGCAGAGGTCAGTGACAGCCCTGGTTAGCTATCACTCTCGGAAGCTTCCTCCAGTGATTCCTCACTGTGTTCCGAGTCTGGATGTCGATCGATGCTTGTCATCAGTCTCAGAGGATGGGCAGTTGGGGCCTTCTGCCGCGCAGAGGCCAATGGCAGGTTCCTGTCATTCTTGGGACAGTCCTCCGGTGTCCTCTCACTGTGTCCCAGGTCCAGCTACCAATCGACGTACGCCGCCTGTCTCTATAGAGGATTTGCAGGCAGGGCCTTCTGTTCCGCAGAGGTCAGTGATTGCCCCTATGCATCACAATCGGGACTATCCTCTGGTATCTTCTCACTGTCTCCCTATTCTGTCTGCCGATCGACATTCGTCGTCAGTCCCTTCTGAGGATTTGGGTTCTTCTTCCAGAAGGGTCCATTGGGAGGACACTCTGTCGGGTGATGCTGCTGCGACGGATTCTCAGGGTGACCTGTGTCAGGCCGTTTTGGCGCTCACCCGGTTGCTTTCTAGCCACCCTCAAGTTGGCTTCCCTGTGCCTCCTGAGGCACAACCTCCTTTGGTCAGTCGCCGAGATGTCTCGCCTGCCCCTTTGGATACTGCACAGTATTCACAGGAGGTTTCTGCTGGTCAGCCCGAGTTGGGCTACATCTCTTCTGCAACAGAGGATGACGATTTTCTTGAAGGTGATGGGCCCCACTTGGGCAGGCTTTGGATTTTGTCTTTGGCTTATTGCCGGTCATTCAACCTTCAGACCAGCCATCTGTAACCATCCGGGCGCGGTCCTCTTTGGGGCGCCATAACCCTGTTGAGCCTTCTAGCTCTGGGGCTTTGTGTCCTCTGCAATCCGCTCAGGTTGTTGAGTCCTTCCAGGGCTTGGACGCCAAAATGCATTCTAAGGCCCTCAAGGGTTCTTTCTCTTCTAGAGCTGATGCCTTTCTGCCTCCATTGCGGTTTCGTGTTTATGATTCCGTCTGTCCACCAGTCTTCCAAGGGATGACTACTGTGGATGAGGATTCTTCTTCCCTCAGGTTAACTAAGCCTAAGTCGGCAGTTCTCCCAATGTCGGTAGTTGAGTCTATGGTGGGCCTGTCCCGAGAGATGCTGGGTATGTTATCTCTCGCGGACCATGTCGTCGCTGCCCTGACTGAATATTTTCCACCAGGAGAGTTAGATGATGCTCAGGCACCTGTTGCATTTTGTCACAGGCTCTCATGAACTTGACACACGCTCACGCCTGTAACACAGCTAATTTGGAGCTGGCACGCCGGGATGCGGTGTTGGATTCTTTTCCATCCCTTCCTTCTGAGCAACGTGCTGTTTTGAGGTCTGCCTCTTTGGTTGGACCTCAGTTGTTCCATGGTTCCGTGGAAGCTGTCCATGGCGAGGTTCTTTGTCATTCGAAGGACCAGCTTTTGCTACGACAGCTGGACCAGCCTGCTGCTGTGGGTGGTGGTCATTCCAGGCCCGCCAAGCATCCTGCTGCATCTGTCTCGTCGGTGAAATGGGCTACGCCTTCGGCTCAGTCTGCTCCTTCTGCTCAGAAGAAGCGCTGACATGGCCAGGCTTGCTGGCAGCCTCAGGCAGGAAAGTCACAGGATTCTGTCGCTTCCCGAGGTGGTGGTTTCTCCTCTCGGGGGCCTCGTCGAGGCCGCAAGTGAAGGTCCTCGCCTCGATTCTCCTCCAGTCGGGGGAAGGCTGTCACTGTTTTAGGACCGTTGGACAGAGATAACGTCGGACCCATGAGTCCTCTACGTCATACAATCCGGTCTGCAACTGTCCTTCCATCGGCACCCCAGTTTATCTCGGGTGCCCCTCCCGACTCGGGTCTCTTCCGATTCTCTACGTCGGAACCTTCTGGTGCAGGAGATTGACAATCTCCTCTCCAAAGGGGCGATCGAGATGGTCAGGAACACCCTTTCACCAGGGTTTTACTCGAGACTATTCTTGGTGCTGAAGAAAAACGGCCAGTTTCGTCCTGTCATCGATCTGAGTATCCTGAACGAGTACATTATAGCACCTCATTTCAGTATGGACACTTTCCGGTCGGTTCGATGTTCAGTTCATCAGGGCAACTTTGCTGCCAGTATCGACCTGAAGGATGCCTACTTCCATGTACCCATTCATCTGGCATCACGGAAATACCTTCGGTTCTCGTTTCGGGATCGAGTCTATCAATTCAGAGCTCTCCCGTTCGGTTTGAACCTGGCTCCTTGGGCCTTCACCCGACTGAGGTCACATGTGCTAGCTTTTCACCTTACTCAGTTGGCTGTGACTTCGTCAGCCTACCTGGACGACATCCTCCAACGGCACTATGATGCTGCTGTTCTGGAGTCAGATGTCCGGCAGTTTCTTTGCCTGCTAGCATCGCTGGGTTTCAGAGTAAATCGCAAGAAGTCGGATCTCCTTCCTTCTCAGCAAAATTCGTCATTTGGGGATGGATTTCGGCACTCTTCACAATGTGGTGTCGGTCCCCAATGCTCGGGAGACAATCTGACTCGGAACCTACTTCAATCTTCCTCAGTCTCGGCCAGGACTTTCCTTCAGATGCTGGGCCTTTGCTGTTCGGTGACAGATCTCATTCCGCTCGGTCGCTTGTTTGTCCGACCTCTCCAACACTTCCTCTTGGATCATTGGAGACAGAATGTAGATCCGCTGGACCTGGAACTTCCTATTCCTTGGTCCCTGCTTTGTCACCTCCACCCTTGGGCTGATGTTCTCTGGCTGACACAGGGCGTTCTGTTGGATCTTCCTTTGGCTGATCGCATCCTTACTGCAGATGCCAGCGATCGGGGCTGGGGTGTGACGTTGGATCCTCTCGGTCTGTCCACTCACTGTGAGTGGGACAGCGGGCAGGTGGGCCTTCATATCAACCAGAAGGAGCTCCTTGCTCTTCTGTTGAGTTTTCGTCTTTGGATCCCTCACCTGTCAGCCCATATTGTCCTACTTCTTTCGCACAATTCGACGGTAGTGGCCAACATACGGAATCAAGGAGGCACACATTCAATGTATCGGCTGTCTCAGGATCTTCTTCTGTTGGTGCGTGATGTAAACGCTTGGGTATCCATTCGACACATTCCCAGGCGTCTCAACATCATAGCAGACTCCCTGTCCCGACGCGACAGTGTCCTTCCAACCAAATGGATGCTACATCGGTCGGTGTTTCAGGTGATTTGCGAGCGGTGGGGTCGACCTTTTCACCACTCGCTGGAATCATCAGGTAGAGACCTTTGTCTCTCCTGCACCATTTCTTCCTCAAGTATTAGCGAAGATTCGTGCTTGCAGTTGCAGGATCATTCTGATCGCACCTCTTTATCCACAGAGGGTGTGGATCAATCTGCTGCAGCCTCTGTTGGCAGATCGGCCGATTCGTCTACCTCTATGTCGTGATCTTCTTTCCCAAGGTCATACCAGGAAGTATCACAACCTGGCAAACCCTGTCCCTTCACGCCTGTCTTTTATCAGGTCCTGTCTTGCGAAGTAGAGGTTTTTTGAGACGAACAGTGGGGTGCATTTCTGCATCGTGGTGACATTCCACTGGCATGACTTATGCTGCGAAGTGGAAGGTTTTCTGCCGCTGGCATATTCCCGCTTGTCTGCTTCAGATACTGTTTCGAACCGGTTTAATGCTCATGAGGTTCGTGCCATTTCTACATCCTGGGCATTCGCCAATTCTGTTTCGCTCCGGGATGTTATGAATGCGGCTTACTGGAGGAATGCTTCTACCTTCTCCTCCTTTTATCCCCGCCACCTACAGCAGCAATCTGAGGACCTTTATTATACCCCACGCAATGAAGTTGCAGGGGTATAATGTTTTTGAGTGGTCCGTCCGTCAATCCGTCAGTCCGTCAGTTAGTCCTACTTGTTTTCCGGACTTTTTTCTACACGCTTCCAGATATTGAGCTGATTTTTGGTATGTAAGTCTAACATGGTAGCCTGCAGATCAAGTTTGCATTTTGTTCCGCTCCAGTGATTTTTACCAAAATTACGGCCCTTGGACTCTGAAAAAATCATCAAAATTACAGTTTTCCCGACTTTTTTTCTACACGCTTCCAGATATTGAGCTGATTTTTGGTATGTTAGTCTGACATGGTGGCCTACAGGTCAAGTTTGCATTTTGTTCTGCTCCACTGATTTTTACCAAAATTACGGCCCTTGAACTTTGAAAAGTTCATCAAAATTACACTTTTGCGGACTTTTTTCCTACACGCTTCCAGATATTGAGCTGATTTTTGGTATGTTAGTCTAACATGGTGGCCTACAGAACAAGTTTGGGTTTTGTTCCGCTCCACTGATTTTTACCAAAATTACGGCCCCATAGACTTTGAAAAGTTCATTTCAATTAAAATTCATTCTGCTTGAATTCTTTCAATACCGTTGAAACTACAGAACACTGTTTTGTGCAGTATTCCTAGAATCTATGTTTATTTTTAAAAAATGATTAGAGCTTGAAATACCGGGGCACATGGGATATGTGAGCATGCTCACTAAAGTTCTTTATTTCTTTTGGCCCTCGCGTTGCTGCTCAAGCTGTTGTGCACCCTCGTTAAATTTGTTTTTATCGGGTTTGTGCTTTCACTCAGCCTTGTTCTTTTCAGGTGCCTTCTCTCTATCTTCATTACAGGTTTCGCTGTTGTTCTCTGCCCTCCTTGCTTTTCTTTCTGCTGCTCCTGTTGGTATTGGTTATGTGATTCACCTCCTCCTATTGTTTATTCAGCCAATTGTAAACAATTGTGAGTAGGTTGAAAAGAAATTAAAACTTTTTAGTAAATTTTGTTTTTTAACATACCTACCACAATTGTTTACTGGAGGCCCACCCTCCTTGGGGATATCGATGCCTCCCTGCTAAATCACAAACTTCTCGTTGGCGGAAATACGGAATTGACGTCACAGTTGTTGCGCATGCGCTCAGTAAATGCAAGAGGTGTGCAGAGAGAGTACCTATAATTTCAAGCGCCAGTCTCGCTAGACCCTTTTTCGATCTTTTTCGTGCTTTGGCACTCTATTACTTTTCCAACTTGTTTGGAAAAGTTTCTTAAAAGCTTGAGTTAGTTCTGAAGTAGGGCTTGCACTTACGTTACAGCCAACTGTAAACAATTGTGGTAGGTATGTTAAGAAACAAAATTTACTCAAAAATTTTAATGTTCTAAGACGAAAAATGAAAAAAAATAATGAAAATTAATTGGCGATTTTTGTGAATAGCGCTGGCCCGTTTTTTCCCATTATGTTGGGTGAAGGGTTAAACATGACAGTTACTAGGAAATGCCACAAATATGAATTTATTAGATCTCAAGCTTTGAGTACATGATCATACATAGTTTGCCAGTGAAAAGCAATCTGTGTCGATGCATGCACATTACAACACTGTCAATGCAGACTAGCGAACTCTGTGTTACTTTGATTTGATGGATAAGCCCTAAACTATATTGCGTGCATCCGGGAAACTTGAGCAAAACTTTATAAAAAAAGTTTTTCAGCACTGCATAATTTGGGCACAGTTAATTATTTGGGCATAACATTAATACAATCACTATTTGGGGGAATTTAAAGGCATGTTCAGGAGGGTGACTCTCCCCATAGTTAAACAATCATTTCATCATAATGGTAAAGTGTACTAGAAGCTTTTCTCTAACATTATCCCTTGGGAGATTTTAACCTTCTAAGATAATAATCTGACTGATAAACTTTGAGGTCTCAGAATATATGCTCTAACATACAATTAACTGGTAGAGTGCTAAATTATTTTCTGGTCATCAAAATTTGTTCACATGTTTTTTCCGTGTGACTATTTCAAATTCTGGGAGAATGCCTACATGGACTCTTCCATATATTAGGCTAAAAAAAATAATGTTTTGATTCTCAGGCCCTCCCTCGTTGGATTTGAACCTCCTCATTAGACATTTTTATTATGTCATGTTTTTTTAAGAATTTGTGAAAACGTGGAATGGTCATTTTTTCACATTTCTCGAAATATAATTATTTAGCTGTGTTTGCAGTAAACTGG
Organism: Pictodentalium vernedei; assembly: GCA_031216915.1. Classification (NCBI taxonomy): domain Eukaryota; kingdom Metazoa; phylum Mollusca; class Scaphopoda; order Dentaliida; family Dentaliidae; genus Pictodentalium; species Pictodentalium vernedei. The sequence goes on along the minus strand of CM062295.1, from coordinate 715,497,259 downwards.
TTTTTCTTGTTGCAGTTTATGGGAGAGTGCCCAGAGGCACTCTCCCATAAACTGCAACAAGGCAAATTCTGATATACTGGATCATGATTTAATTATTTATTTATTTTCTGGTGTTTAAGGTCATATATTTCTGCACAATGGCTAATAATGGCCGCAACACAGATATAAACTCACTCAAGTTTAACTAATCATTTAGAGCCATGTTTCCCATTTTAAAGGACTCCTACCCCAAGCATTGGTTACTCACAGGGGCCTATTCTAATGGATCATGTTTGACAGATCTATACCATTAAAAAGAACAATAAAATACCAATCCTTTTAGTTGTTGTTACATCAGTTAGTTATAAAAGGTATATTATAATTACACTAAAATACAACCTTTTCTCTTTTTCAAGTGGAAAGACAGCAAAAAGATTTACTGAGTATACTCAACCCTTTACAAGAAAAAAAAAAAAATAAAAATAAAATCCTCCCTCCCTCACTGATTTGAAAAAAAAATTGCCTGAGAATCAATTCATTTTTTTATTTGGCCTTATAACAAGACAAATCGTTACTTACTAAATAATTTCACTTCCAAAATAATATGAAGCACATGCACTGAATATGAAACTTTTAAGTTGTGGTACCTGACTTTTGAATAAAGCCCAATATGGGCTTCCAGCACTCTACAAGTTGAGAAAAGGTCCTTTGCACAGTAGTGGAATTACCTTGGCAGTGGTTTCTAGTAAAATCTTGGCTACCTCAAGAGGCAGCCAAGACTTGGCTAGAAATCACTGCCATGCTGCTAGACCAACAAGTTGTAGTGTAGTAGATAGTCAGGGAAATTGTATAGGTTATTGAGGGGTGAAAAAATACAGTTAAAACTAGACGTCCTGTCATGAACTGTGCGCTTATCTAGGCTTAATTGCGCATAGGAATTGCGCGCAATTGCCATATCGAATGGCATCAAAAGCATGGCAGGTTATCCTAGTTACTCATAGCAAACACAGGCAATGTTTCTGCCAATGGACCTCCGGGTAACCCGGAGGTCCATTGGCTGAAACATTGCTTGTTCACAGGTCATATGTACAGAATTTGATAGCCTCACTATGGTCATAACGCGTAGATTAACGTGCAGATCGACGTGCAATTTGTGTGCATTTCATGACAGGACTTCTAGTTTTAACTGTAGGTATTTTTCATTTTGATTTATTGTGTGAACACTAATTTTAGAATCCTTTACTTTATCTTAATCGACAGCTACCTAATATTTCTTTTGTTCTCTGTCATGAAAACAAGAACTATAAAATCACACCAAGTACGGTTTTGATGAGAACAGCTCAGTTAAACAGTACCAATAACTGGATATTGGGACGGTTTTGAAACAGTCCCAATAACTAGATATTTGTACGATTGTCACGGTACTGTAATCATATCCATTCAAAAGTAAAGATGCTGTAAAGGAGGTGTGAAAAACTTTCTAACACATGAATTATCGACAAGCTTTTCTCGACAGAGCTACTGAATTGAGTGTGCATCGTGTCCAAATTATAATGTACTTTTTAATTTTTTGTTGCTTTTAATAACCAACAGCCCTGGTAACCTAAAAAGGACTCCTGTGGAAACCTCAGAAGTGAAGCAGTGCTTGTTTGCTGTGGTAAACAAGTTCAGTTTTACTGGTAAAATAGGACCTGGTCACCAGTGCCCGGGGTAGAAGTCCCCTAAAATGGCCAGCATGGGTGTAAACGATTGGCTAAACTTGACTTTACACATTTTTTTGCAGTCACAATTAGCCATAGCTGCAGAAAAGTGACCTTAAACACCAGTAAATAAATAAATAACCTAAAAAAAATGCCCTTTTTCAAATATTAAGACGGCAATCAGGCACCACCACCCGCCACCCCTGAGGGAAAGCGAACCTCTTCTTCAGATAAAAAAAAGAATTATTCTTCCAAATGCTTTAAAAATGAACGATTATTAAATTTATCTGCTGCACTTTCGATGAGGGATTGAATAAGTGTTCCACCCTTGAGCTGAGACATTATATTAGCAGGAGAACAAATTACGTCATGATGTGAGTTCACTTCGAAGCCACAGATCTGTTCACAATATCTGAACTCCTGATGTGTGTCATAACTTCAACAGACTTTCTAGCAAACAAACAATGGGTTATGCCCATTTTGTTTTTCGAGGGTAGAGCAAGCAAAAAGTGTTTTAAAATGTGGTTTTACTCATGTCAAACTTTCTAAAATATATTTTTTTTTTACTTTTGTTAACATTGAGGGGCTGTAGATTAAATCACATATATCACTATTTTGTGTACTATATGGGTAAATAATTGTACAGTTGTGCAGGTGTCCTCCAATAGTTGGACTCGGCTTCACCTCGTCCAAAATATCTCCGGACACCTGCACAACTGTACAATTATTTACCCATATAGTACACAAAATAGTAATATATCTATTACTTAAAACAAGAATGTATTTTCCCCAATACAAGTAAAATCGTCCAGACAAAATACAAATCTGTATTGAGGGTACCAACCACACAGAAAGAGGATGTTTTTACCTGCATCGAGTTATTAACCCTTTGCACTCAAATGTCAAAATACCAAAGTTTTGAGTAGCAAATTTTTCCCACAATGCAACAGAGAATTTAAAAAATTATATCTTGTTTGACAGAGCTGACTGAGCTCTGTCAAATAGATATAATTTGTTAAATTTTTCAGACTGCTTGGGTGATATGCAGTCAATGACAAATAATTTTGCAATACTACCAGAGTGCTAGGAGTTAACAAGTCTATTATAACTCCATATCCACAACTAGTCTCAAAATTTTAATCTGATTGATTTTTGTATACTGAATACATACTGTATTTACTCTGTGTATTGGGACAGCTAAAAATAATTATTTTCACACGTGTCCCAATTCTTAGAAAATGGGGAAAGAACACAGCCTGATCTTGATTTGATGCTGAATAAAGTTGTGTGTGATTCGTTTTCCATCACTATATACGAAAATCGGCATCCAATTTTTTTTATATTTTCATTTTTTGCTTCCAAAACATAGCTTACATCATAGGAACGAGCGCAAATGCGCTTGTTCCAATGAGGGATCATAAGCGATGTTTTGGAAGCAAAAAATGAAAATTTTTAGTTACTCAAGAATTTTTTTATGAGTGTCGTCTGCTACTATTGACGGGTCAACTGGAAACAAATCTCCTGAATGTCCCAAACTTTGGAGCATAAAAAAAATATAGTTTTCTGGAAAAAATGTGTGTCCCAAATCATAGAGTGTCCCAATACATAGAGTAAATACGGTAATCATGATTAGAACATCCATATATTGTGTTGTCATTTGCAGATTTGTGGAGTGGGGTGCAGCAGGGGTGGTAGCAGAGGTATCTTTTTGTGTCATCCTGAGATGACACTTTCACAAGTTATTTTATGTATTGCAATGTTTTAATCCACACTTACAACATATTTTAAATGTAATTAAAACACAGAAAAATTAAAAACATGCAGCAATATCAATATAAACTCATGACATAACGTAACTTTTAAAGAGGTATTCTCGTATATGGGAGTGCAGTGGCTCAGGGGTTAGAGCATTGAACTTCAGACCTAAAGGTCCACAGTTTAATCCTAACCAGCAGTAACTGTCTTATATTCTTGAGTAAGGCACTTAACCCTTTACCCAACATAACAGCCAAAACCGGCCAGCGCTATTCTAAAAAATCGCCAATTAATTTTCATGATTTTTTCATTTTTTGTCTCCAAAACATAGGTTATGACCCCTCATTGGAACGAGCTCGTCGAGCTTGTTCCAATGAGGGGTCATAACCTATGTTTTGGAGACAAAAAATGAAAAAAATTAGTTATTCAAGAATTTTTTTTTGCAAGTGTCGTCTGCTTTTCATGTTAAGTAAAGGGTTAACTCCTTGCATGCTGCTTGCGGATATTCCTGCCCAGGTCATGGAATCTCTTGCCTTTGAAATAATTTGGGCACATTTTACAAAATTTTCCCCTTTAAATTGAATAGACTTTTGACCAGTGATTTCTGGAGTTACATTTATAGATAAATTTTTCATCAAATCATGGCTGATGAAAAATATCATGAATATACTCAGCGGGTTAAGAGTTACAGTAAAACCTGTTCTGAGAGGCCACTGTCGTGAGAGACCGCCTGTCTTGAGAGATCAGTATGGCCATGTACTGTTTGGCTGGTTTACTCTGTATGTGACTTGTCATGAGAGACTAGGGCTGCACGATATTCAAAACTGAATACCGGTATCGGTATTCAAAAAAATACTGCGGTATACCGGTATATCGAAAACTGTTCTGATATATGAACACAAGTACCACAATCGGGACTCGAGGCATCACAGTCGGAACCAATTAGCATGCCTTGATGATGCGGTTCGAAAAATCTTTACCCAACGCAGACGATATAAATATTTATTATTTTCAAAATTAGTTTTTCAGATTTTCCCCACATTTCAACAAAACTATATCATGTGACCCCTCATTGGAACGAGCTCGACGAGCTCGTTCCAATGAGGGGTCACATGATATAGTTTTGTTGAAATTTTTGAAAATTATTTTTTCAGCTGCTGAATTTGTATATTACGAGGGCACAAGCAGATGATTCCTTAGATAAAGGGATAATATTATTCATTCGGGGCTACAATTAAAAAACTCAAGACATCTTGAAAATCAAAATTGTGGGTAAATAAATAATGACGATATACCGATATTTTTGTAATTACACCGGTATTCAATCGATATTGGTTTGAATACCGATATATATCGGTTTATCGATATACCGTGCAGCCCTATGAGAGACCACCTGTTTTGAGAGACCACTTTTGCCTGGCAAAAAGGGTGGTCTCTCAAGACAGGTTCCACTGTAATCCCTATTGCTCATGTGGGGCCACAGCGATGCTGTGTTTTTAAGGTATACTGAACATCAGCAGTGCACTTTCCTTCAACCCTTGGGAAGTCTGACAGTTCTTCTCCATCATTCTATCTGAGTGCTCACCTTCATATACCCATAAAACTGTCTGAAACGAAGTGACCCTGGCTATCAAAAGTGTTGTTAAAACCAAAAAATAAAGAAATAAATTTTTTTGTATCTATTTTGAGAATAGATATAAAAGATATTTGTTACACATTTCCCACTATCTTATATATAAGGTAGCAAATAATAGATTTGGGTAAATGACTGAGTCATATATAATTAGAGATTCAATACTTTCTGTTTTGCAGATTCAGACGTTATACACGTTAATGGTAACAGGCACAGAGAACGAAAATGCTTTTCCAGCTGCATTGGCTAACATTATAATTCCATTATGAAATATTTTAATCACATGTTGAAATCCTTTCTCATACCTCATCAGAATTGTGTTTATTAACCCTTTACCCGATGAATTGACCATGCCCACCCATATATTTTTCAAATTAAGCAGTTGAAAAAAATAAATTAAAAAAAACCATTTATACAAAACCATATCAAGTGTCAGGATTTCACAGTAATGATCGTTATCGGTAGCGTGTCGGTACCGTGGTCACAAAATGACGGAACCAAAATATCGTTACCCACTCAATCTGTCACTAAAGACATTGAAGCATTTGTTGTTGAAAGAAATGTTCATAAGAGCTGCTCGTTGGTGAACAGTCATCACTGTGATAGAAACGAAATGCTGTTTACATCGAATACAGAAACAAGTTGAAGTGGGAAAAACACGTGTGTACCGTTTGCACACGTTAGACATTTCAACCAATAACATTCTCGGAATGAGTAAAGTGCGGGACCCTTTTGCTGAAGTGAATGTGATTGGCTCATTCTGTAAACATCTTGACGTTTTTTTCGTCAGTAACATTATCACAAGTAATTTCATTGTGTGTCTGAGAATTGTTTTAAGTATGGTAAAATAACAAGCGCCTGTGTTCAATATATGTTGAAAACTGAAAAGCAGTTTTTTTTTAACAAAGGTATCATGCATAGGTTTACTGGCATTATAATATGTAAAACAATAAATATATATAAAAAAATCAGCATCCCAATAACCTCTGTTTGGTATCTATCGTACCAGGGGTAATTCCCTTCACTCCGGACTGTTAATATAGGAGGCGGAAATGTCTCAGGGCCAAAACGTCCCAATATCATTTCACATATAACTTACAAGTATATCAATGTATGCAGACAGTTTTATCTAGGATGGAAACGTGTCTGAAATCTAAAAAGCTACGAATGATATAAAATTCCCTCGATTCGGAAAAACTTCAAAAAGGTTCCCATAACTGCTCACAGACGGTACCTAAATTTTGTTACCGGCGGGTTCCGTGTCGCTTAAACCACGGAAACAATTTTTCGGTTCCGTTGACATCTGAAATCCTGATACTTGCATATCATGTGACACCTTATTGGAATGAGCTCGTTCCAACGAGGGGTCACGAGATATGGTTTTGTTGAAATATATTGAAAAACTTTAAAAAACAATAAATCAAATAATAAATGTTTGGCATGGTGTGCTTGGGTAAAGGGTTAACCCTTTACCCAACGAATCTGCCGCATCTGCCCGCGTAATATGTAAATTCGGCAGTTGAAAAAATATTATTTTTCAAAAAATTTCAACAAAACCATATCATGTGACCCTCGTTGGAACGAGCTTGTTGAGCTCGTTCCAACGAGGGTCACATGATATGGTTTTGTTGAAATTATGGTTTTGTTGAGCTCGTTCCAATGATATGGTTTTGTTGAGCTCGTTCCAACGAGGGTCACATGATATGGTTTTGTTGAAATTTTTTGAAAAATAATATTTTTTTGAGCTCATTCCAACGAGGGTCACATGATATGGTTTTGTTAAAATTTTTTGAAAAATTTGAAAAAATAATATTTAAAATAATAAATTTTGATATCGTTTGCGTTGGGTAAAGGGTTAATCACATTGTCTAAATAAGTCAGGGCTATGGTGCAAGTCATATTTCTGCATTTTGTGAATGTGGCAATTTTCTTTTTAAATTGTATAGTTGTTTGAAAGAGATGGAAAACAAAACCAAATCTATTATTTTTATTAAACTGGATCTGACATCGGAAACTAAATATCAAATCTGTACATTTCTGATTTTGTTTGATTGAACAGCACAAGTTCTATCAAATATAAATATACTAGTGGAAAAAAGAAACGCTAGTTTTTTTCTGTGGTAAATATTTCAAATGTGTTATGGATGATTATTTCATTGTTTGGATTTTGATGTTACAGTAAAACCTGTCTTGAGAGACCACTGTCTTGAGAGACCACCTGTCTTGAGAGACCACATCTACCAGGCACCGATTGGTTTTACTCTATAATGGACCTGCTATGGGAGACCACCTGTCCTGAGAGACCACCTGTCTTGAGAGACCACTGTGACCTGGTACCAACTTGTATTTTTATGCCGTAATGGACCTGTCTTGAGAGACCGCCCCTTTGAAGACTGAAATCATTACAAAAACTTTTTACCTGTTCTGGAATTGGAAAATCCATTGTGGTTATACTAACATAATTAAAAGTATTAAAAGCTCTTAATTTTCAATTGCTAACTCATTAAAGATTGAGATGTTTTTATAAGACCCCTGTGAAAAGATTAGGATTATTGCTGAATAAACAATTTCATACATGCCTGAAATGTGACAGAGAGGAATAAAAATAAATTTGTGTTGAAAATCTTTTTGTAACAAATTGAAATGGACTGTTATAAAAATTATAAAAATAAATTAGTGTTGAAAATCTTCAATGAAGATTTTCAACACTAATTTATTTTTATAATTTTTATAACAGGCCATTTTAATTTGTTACAAAAACTTCATAAAAAAGAACAACTACAAAGTAATTACAAAAATCCATTCTTCTCCATTTCTGAATTTGTGGTTGATTATTCACTGACTTGAGAAAACCTGAGACCTGTTATGAGAGACCACCTGCCTTCAGAGACCACTTTTGTGTGGCCCAAAGGGCGGTCTCTCAAGACAGGTTCTACTGTATTTCTTCATTACTGATTAAATTTTAATGAGTTTTGTTGTCTCAACACAGACGGCATTTACGTGGATCAAGTTCAGATCTAGGTACCCTATGTCATTTCCTGATCAAAATCAATAGCAGTTGTACCCACCCCAGGCTTCAGTTACTGCTCTAAATCTCCTTACCATTGACCCCATCAAGTTGTTTATGGTCGCTTGTGAGATCTTATTCCACCCCTGAAGAAGAGCCTGCCTGCATGAGCCGAGTGACGTTGTTTGGGACATTGACATGCTTCCTGACCCACCTGTCCAGTTTGTGGCACAAATGCTCGATCAGGGACAAATCTGGTCTGTAGAGTGGCTAATTTAGGTTTTGGTTGAGGAAGTCACGCCAAACTATATCCTGCTGAAACATAAAGTTTTGCGCATGGATAAGTGGAAGGACATGAGGCATGAGGACCTGATCCCAATGTCTTATGGCTGCAAGATTGCCCTGGATGACCATGAGAGGTGTTTTCACGCCATGAGAAATCCCCCCCCCCCCAAACCATAACAGACCCTCCCCCAAATCTGTCATTTTCCTTAACACACGCGTCAGAATATCGCTCACCTCAACTAAACAACATGGACCCCAAATTGCTGGGTGATGAGACATTGCGATTGGCCCTTCATAATTAGTGCAATACCCCCACCCCTATCAAATTTGGACATTCACAGCATTTTGCTTTTCAGTCTAGTTGAAATGAAATGTTGCGCAATTGATGTGTACTATTCAAAACTTCGATTTGGTATGGTTTTCAAGCCCGTAGTACATGGGAGTGCCTCGGATACACACTTTGTCAAAAGATCTGTTGAAAGCATGCTGCATCGCACGTGGTCATGGTTGACCAAATTTTAACCAAAGACTCTTCAGATAGAACACTGAGGTAGCCATGTGTCAAATTTTACTACATTTGGTAAACGGATAAAAAAAATTATATTACCAAAAATGAACTTGGGTTTCTTTTTTCCATCAGTATATAATGTAATGGGTTAGGTCACACAAAATGAATTGATTCTCAGGCAATTTTTTATTTAAAATCAGTGAGAGAGGGAGGGTTTTATTTTTTCTTGCATATAGTGAGCATGGTTGAGAGGCTTTCCACTGTCTTTTCACACACACACAATATTTCGAATGTGCAAAAATTTTATATTAAAACTAAAATTGTTTTGTATCTTTAGTTATGCTCTTCAGATTTCAGTTACATAGATCAATCAAAAAATGTAAAAAGTTTTTTGAGTCTTGGAATTTTTTAGTTATATTAGAAGACACTGTAAGGCAATAGAAAAGTCCAATGAGGGATTTCGATTTGGCAAAATCTTTGCCACATCAATTTCACTTTGTTAAAGGTTCATGAATCACTTATTCTCCAAATGTTTTAGAAAATGACGCTCTCTCTGGAGCATGAAGTCACATTGTGCAAAAGCTTAATACAAGTGGCTTTGCTCAGATGCAAACCATTCTCTCGAACATGTGTGTTTGACGCAGAAGAGAATTCACAGTCATCCCTGTGAATTTACTAGATGAACAGACAGTCAAACATAGGCTTACTTCATTGATGTTATTGCTGCATATATTAACCCTTTACCTAACGTAACGGCCAAAACCGGTCAGCGCTATTCTCAAAAATCTCCAATTAATTTTCATTATTTTTTTCATTTTTTTTGTCTCAAAAACATAGGTTATGACCCCTCATTGGAACGAGCTCGTCGAGTGGGAACCACAGGAGCTAAAAATAGAAAAAAATTAAAACGCCCATATCTCCAAAACTACACGGCACTGAGAATTCTTATTTGTTGTGAAGCTTCCTTCGGACCAACAGAATGGAATGGTAAAAAAAAATTGCCATCGGTTTTATCATGGGGTACTTTTTGGGGACTTTGAAAAAGTGCTGAGTCAGCATTTTTTAACACTGTGGGTAATGGGAAAAAACATAAGACTACTTTTCTCCGAAACCACTGCTCCAAAAGCTTTCAAATTCCACATATAACATCTTTGGAAGATTGTTTCACATGTTTATTGAAATCAATTGCCTGGGTCGATATTTGGGCTCTCTATGGGAGCCCAAATGTTTAAATTAGTGCAGTATGAGGAGTATTTTTGAAAAATCTTCTTCTTCAGATCTCCCAATAAGAATCTTTTGATATTTGGTATGCAGCATCCTTAGGGGGGTGAGATTCAAGTTTGTTGAAGCCAAATCCCTAGGTTCATATTTAGGCTGAAAATTTGGGGTCCCGTTGCGGACTTCGAAATTTTCGACCAAAATCAAAAAAAAATTTTTTTGTTTTTTCTGCGTTTCGGTCAATTTTAAGACAAAAAAAAAAAAAAAAAAAATTTTCCCCTGAAAATTTGGGGTCTGGGTTGGTCTTAGAAAATTTTGGACCAAAATCCAAATTTTTTGGGGGGGAAGGGGGGGGGGAGGGGGGGGGGGTCTGCGTTTCGGTCAATTTTAAGACAAAAAAAAAAAATTTTTTTTCCCTGAAAATTTGGGGTCCGGGTAGGACAGAAAATTTTGGACCAAAATCCGAAAAATTTGTTTTTTTATGCGTTTCCGTCAATTTTAAGACAAAAGAAATTTTGTTTTTTTCCCCTGAAAATTTGGGGTCCGGGTGGGACTTCGAAAATTTTGGACCAAAATCCGAAAAAAATTTTTTTGGTTTTTTCTGCATTTCGGTCAATTTTAAGACAAAAAAAAAAAAAAAAAATTTTCCCCTGAAAATTTGGGGTCTGGGTGGGACTTAGAAAATTTTTGACCAAAATCCCCAAAAAAATTTTTTTGTTTTTTTATGCGTTTCCGTCAATTTTAAGACAAAAATTTTTTTTTTATTTTTCCCCTGAAAATTTGGGGTCCGAGTAGGAATTTTTTTTTTTGTGTATTTTTTATGCGTTTCTGTCAATTTTAAGACAAAAAAAAATTATTTTTTTTTTACACCGAAAATTTGGGGTCCGGGTGGGACTTCAAAAATTTTGGACCAAAATCCCTAATTTTTTTTTTGTTGTTTTTTTATGCGTTTCTGTCAATTTTAAGACAAAAAAATTTTTTTTTTTTACACCCAAAATTTGGGGTCCGGGTGGGACTTCGAAAATTTTGGACCAAAATCTGTAATTTTTTTTTTTTTGTTTTTTATGCGTTTCTGTCAATTTTAAGACAAAAAAAATTTTTTTTTTACACCAAAAATTTGGGGTCCGGGTGGGACTTAGAAGATTTTGGACCAAAATCCGGAAATTTAGTTTTATCGTTTTTTATGCGTTTTAAGAAGAAGAAAAAAATTTAGGCTGAATGTATTTTGTGTGGGAAAAAAATCTGTTTTTTATGCGTTTATCTCAATTTTGAGACGTAAAAGTGCAGGAACTGAAAATAGAAGGAAAATCCTGTGTATTGTGTGGGCAAATTCGCTTCATCTAGTTGGTATATGCTTTTCTTGGGAGGGGGCATATGCAGCTTATTCAAGTCAAGTCCCTGGTTTGATATTGAGACTACCATGTCAGGTGAGCGCCCTCAGGCCCCCTGGAGCCTCTTGTGTTGTTATCCCAGCAAAAATTACATTAAAATTAAATCATTATTAAATCAGTTTGCACATTCAGTTACTTAATTTTTTTTTAACTCTCTAACGAATGTAACAGTCAAAATGGCCAGTGCTATTCACTACAGTAACAATTCCATTTTTATTATTTTTACATTTTTCGTCTCAAAAACATAGCTTATGACCCTCATTGAATGAGCTCAGGGGTCATAAGCTATGTTTTTGATGCTAAAAATGAATTATTTTGTTTGAAATTGTTTTATGCTTTTCCTGTTAGGCAAAGGGTTAATTAGTTTTTAAAGGGTCGCTAATTCGCAAAAACTATATCTACTCTCGGATTTTCTTGGTATGTGAAAGAGCATGTTGAAAAAAACCCCACTGTTTGCAAAAGTGTTAGATGTCAGAAACAACACAAAATTACTTTTCTCTGTTGTTAAAAAACTTTAACCCTTAAGGGCCTGGAGATTTTTATAAGTATTTCGCTACACTCTGACAGTCTACATCCTGTCGTTTTGCAGTTGTTTTAGACATGTCTTGGCTGCTTATATAGGCAGCCAAAACTTGCCGAAAACAACTGCTAAAAAATTTAGAATTTAACTTGTGAGTTGACTCTGAGACAACATCTTGGGACACTTGTTCTGTTTCAGCAAAAATGATCAAAGTCGAAATTAGGCCCCAAAGGGTTAATGCAGACAAATTTTCAGAAAATCAGAGATTGCAAAGAAACAAAAGAAATTTCCATAAGTGATCAAACGCAAACACAATCCCATGTTATAATCACTGATACATGTGGAAATAACTTAATACATTCTATGGCTTTTTCCTATTGATTTGAGCAAGAACTGTGAATTGTCTTAGCAATAATTGAGTATTATCCGATAAAAAGGTTGTATTATTTTAACTCTTAGAAACCGGGGAATCAGAATGAACTTATTGAACATGACATACCATGAAAGACTTAAAGTAAAGCAGGTGCTTCTAGTCAAGTGTTGTCTGCCTATTCAGGCAGACGACACTTGACTAGAAGCACCTGCTCAGTGTTTAATTCTCCCTCAGCCCAAAGATAGCCGAACCGTCGCAGCCAGATTACATACTGTATTACATCATGGGCAGGGAAACTCAACTCCTGGCTTCTAAGAGTTAAATTAAGGGCCCTTATGCTTCCTGTAAAACCCACAGCTCAAGTATCGACAACAGCAATCTGAAATAGATTGCATGGATGCATTTTCTATAAATAGAAACATGTGTACACATATTTCACCTGTGTCCTTCTGAGAGAGCTGATTTTGACGAATATGGAAAATGACATTCCATTTTGTGCTGTCCTTGAAATTTTGGTGACTAATCAGATAAATGCTGCATGCCTTTTTTTTTTGCTAAAACTGATAAATTCTCACCTTCAAGTTAATTCATTTAATTGATACGAATGTGCTCATGCGAATGATGTATGAAACATAAGGCCCACAAAGTATATCTTCTGTTTCGCAGGCCATTTTTTCGGTAAAATTGCATGCGGGCACTGGGCAGACGGTTTTTTATTTTATTTTCTATTTTTGTAATTATTTCTTTGCCGTCAAAGGTCCATATTTTTGGTTTGTTTTATGTTTTATTTAGGCTTCATAATCTACAGGTTCTTCCCTTGAATGCATGAAGGCTTTGAATGCTAAAGCATTGCAATGCCTTGTTGCACTCAAGGGATAAATTAATCAAATTTATTAATTTGGGTAAAATATTTTTATTTTTTAAGTTTGCATTGGTTATAAAAAGAAAGCAAAAGGACCATGTGGGAGGACCTGAGAAACAGATTTTTAAACATTTTTTTAGGCCTAAGGGTTCTTTTACATAACAAAAATTGTGGTTTTGTCAAGTGGTCAACGTATTTTTTTCAAATTCACAGCTTATTGTCCCTTTAATGCTTCATTCAGTTTTATACAAGTGATTCGCCAGTCATTGTATTTTAGTCTTTATCTGCTGCAGGCAGATTTTCCTGGCCTGTATCAAAATACCCATTTACCTTACAGAGGTATTATCCTTGCTCTTGTCAACAAAATATACCCCTACCAACTGCTACCAATAGGATCATTCCTTTTATCAATGATTTCTTGATGCTTACAATCAGTCAGTTTTTCCCCTGACACAACTAAAACACCCAGACTGATACCAATTTTATTCAGAAAGAGACCACTTTTATCTGCATTCATCGAAAACTAATTACACATGTCAAGGTCACCATTTTGATACCAGTAATTACATGACAAATAAGTCACCAACTCAACAGAATAAATTAGATAAGATCATTTTTTGCCATGATGATATTTTTATGTAGGTCTATCATGCATTAACTGGTTGAGTGCTAGAAGCCATTATCAGGGCATTTAAAAGAATGAGGGTACCAGAGCAAAAGCTAGAATTTTCTTTGCTCATCTTTCATATTCAGTCAACCAAATTATTATTTTGTTCATATAAATTTGTGCGCTTTATTAAAAATTATTGGAGAGTGCCCATAGGCACTCTCCAATAATTTGTTATAAAATATTTTTAAAATAAATTCAGACCACCAAAAATAATTGAGCCCTGAACCAGTTAAAGCTGAATAATAAAATAAGGAAACAGACAGCTGTAGGGCTGCACAGTACTCAAATTTCAATACCGGTATCGGTATTGAAAAAAATACTGTGATATACCAGTATATTGTAGACTAGTTCAGAATCCGAATGAAGTTATCAGTACCCGAGACTGATAGTCACTGATACTGATGATTACGTTCAGTTTGCTGAACTAATTAACAGAGTAACAGGAGCAAGAATTATAATGTGAATCCACAAATCGATTCGCCCAAATCTCCAAGTACAGTAAAACCTGTCTTGAGAGACCACCTGTCTTGAGAGACCACATCTGCCAGGCACCGATTGGTTTTACTCTATAATGGACCTGCTGTGGGAGACCACCTGCCTTGAGAGACCACTGTGACCTGGTACCAATTTGTATTTTTATGCCATAATGGACCTGTCTTGAGAGACCGCCCCTTTGAAGACTGAAACCATGACAAAAACTTTTTACCTGTTCTGGAATTGGAAAATCCATTGTGGTTATACTAACATAATTAAAAGTATTAAAAGCTCTTAATTGGGTTTCAATTGCTAACTCAGTAAAGATTGAGATGTTTTTATAAGACCCCTGTGAAAAGATTAGGATTATTGCTGAATAAACAATTTCATAATACCTGAAATGTGACAGATAGGAATAAAAATAAATTTGTGTTGAAAATCTTTTTGTAACAAATTGAAATGGACTGTTATAAAAATAAATTAGTGTTGAAAATCTTCATTGAAGATTATTTGAAATTACAAAAAATAGTTAAATTTTAGATTGCTGGTTGTCATTGTTTTAAAACTGGGACGGAAAGTGACAGTAACGTCCAACCAGTGTCTTCATTATCATTGAACAGCTTATTAATATTCATAAGTTCAAAGTTCACAATGACAGTGTTTGTGGAAATGTTGATCAACTTGGCTTCAGCTTTTATCTGGTTTTGAGAGAGATAGCGTAAATAAAACAAACTCTCCCATACGATGATTTTGTGAATAATTTTATTATCCAGACGGGAACACGTGAGATTACATTCACAAATGTGTCAAGGTATTCATTCCCTGAATTTAATGTACTCCCAAAATATTCAACGTTCAGTTTCAAATTGCTGGTTCGGATATACTAATTTGTAACTTATGCAGCTTAAGTATGCTGCAAACTGTGTTTTCCTTGGTCGATTGAAGATTGATTGACATGGACTTCATAACCGGAGTTGTCAGTCTGGGGGGAGTTTCATGTAGTATTGATTTGTTTTCTGTGATTGACATTTGGGGAATGACAATACAGTGACTGTTTTTTTACCCAATAATATATATCGACTTCAACTTTGATAATTTGATACAGTACCGTTTCTTACGATATACCAGTACTTTTAAAACAATACCGGTATTCATCTGGTGTCATTCTCAATACGGTAATTACCGGTTTACCAGTATACCATGCAGCCCTAGACAGCTGAAACACTACCATAAACTTTGGCGGTTATGATACAGGTGGAATAATGTATATGGTCTCTCGCAAACACCATTCGAAAGCATGTAATGTTTTTTAAAAAATAATGTAACCACATTGTAGCCAAACATGCACTTGTATACTACTGAGTTTCAAGATAGAGATTTTATTGGATGGTGGGAGGGACCCTTGATACATGCAGTGGGAAACTACAGATTCATTTCATACCTATTTTAACTGGTAGAGTGCTGAATTATTTTTAGTGGTCAAAATTTCTTCACAAGTCTTTGCCTTGTAACAGTTTATGGCCGAGTGCCTAAAAAGCTACTAAAAATTAGAGAAATCGGAAATCATTTTTCAATGTCTGTTAGTTTATTAACATTTTACCTTCAGTACGTGGAGAGTGGATTGTAACTAAATCACCCGCGGAGTGGAATTATCACCCAAGCTATAACTTTCAAATTTTGTACATATCGACAAAAAACACAAGCAATGTTTCAGCTAATGGATCTCCGGGTTTAACCCGGAGGTCCATTGGCTGAAACTTTGCTGGTGCTGGTTATGCTTTGCAACAAATTTGCAATTATTGCTTGGGTGGAATCTCCACTCTGCGGGTGATTTAGTGATAATACACTTTCCACGTACTGTAAAGTAATAACCATAGCCTGGCAGCACCATTCTCAAACACTACCATTCAGACATTATTTTTTTCACGTTTTTATTCCCTTATTGGAACAAGTTCATCAAACTATAGTTTTGAGGCAAAAAATGAAATTTTTATTATTCAAGAAATTGTTTTGCAAGTGTTGTATTCTTATCATGTTAGGTAAGGGGTTAACAGGGTTCTTTCTAATCCTTAACCCCTTACCTAATGAATCAGCTGCATCCACCCACGTAATTTTGAAATTGAGCAGTTGGAAAAAAAAAAAATTTCCATAAAGTTTGACAAAATCATATCATCCGACCCCCTCATTTGAATGGGCTCATCAAGCTTTTGTTCCACTGAGGGGTCACATGATATGGTCTTGTCAAAGGTTTTTGAAAAATTTGAAAAAAATATAATTAAAATAATAAATTTTGTGGGCATTGGATAAAGGGTTAATGTCCTTGTATTTGAAAAATGCATTTTTAAGGCCTGCAAGGTATTTGAAATTGGAGCATAGGCCTTGAAAATTCTTGATTTTTATTCATACAGCTGAGATTGTAATGGCTTAATGTGTCAAAAAGAATTCTGATTTATTTATTTATTCTTTATTTGTTTATTGGAGTTTAATGACACTTTCAAGCTCATTCCAATGATGGGTCACATGATATGGTCTTGTCGAAGTTTTTTGAAAAATTTGAAAAAAATATAATTAAAATAATAAATTTTGTGTGCATTGGATAAAGGGTTAATGTCATTGTATTTGAAAAATGCATTTTTAAGGCCTGCAGGGTATTTGAAATTGTAGCATAGGCCTTCAAAATTCTTGATTTTTATTCAGACTTCTGAGGTTGTAATGGCTTAACTGGTAGAGTGCTGGAAGCCCATATCTGGGCTTTATTCTGAAGTGCCGGTATCATAATTTAAAGGCTTCATATTCTGTGGATGTGCTTCATATTATCTTTGAGGTGATATTATTTTATCTGTTAGGATTTGCCATGTTACAATTTATGGGAGAGTGCCTACCGGCACTCTCTCATAAATTATAACACGGCAAAGATGCACAAAGAAATTTTAAGGACCAAAAATAATTTAGCACCCCCCAGTTAATTAGTGTCAAAAAGAATTCTGATTTATTTATATATTCTTTATTTGTTTATTGGGGTTTAATGACACTTTCAATTGCCAGGTTCATATCGTGTTACGTGTGGAGCAAGCCAGAGAACCTGGAAAGAACCTCTAAGCAGCAGGTGTAACTGTCAGACTCTCCGACTAACTAACTCCAAACATACGGGGTTAGCATCTGTTGAGGACATGTGCACCACTGATGTACAGTACTCATCAACACACTGCTCCAGTTGGAATTAAGTGTCTTGCCCAAGGACACAATGCAGATACCACAAGAAACCTATGACCTTTTAATCTGTATGTTTATCTATTTATTGTGGCTTAACAACACTCAAAACAGCCAGGGTCACATTGTGTCAGACAATTTTATGGGTGGAGGAAGCTGGGGTACAAGTTGAGAACCAAGATGTGGCAAGCAACTGTCAGACTCTCCACCTTACTAACGCTGCACAAGCAGATGTAGCAGTGTGAAGGCATTTGCACCATCGCCATGCAGTGTGCCTTTGTACAAGGTTCTACCATGCCCCCATATGTACAACTGAGATTAGGCTAAAAAAAAAAAAGAAAAGTGTTTTGATTTTCAGGCAATCAGTCGTTGAATTTGAACTCCCGTATTGGGCATTTTTATTGCCTTTCAGTGTCTTCCAATATTAGTACAAACTCAGGAAGACCTGAGACTTTTTATATTTTTTTGATTGATGCATATTTATTTAGTTGCATCTCCAATATGTTTGTCTTGTTACAATTTATGGGAGAGTGCCTATAGACACTCTCCCAGAAATTGTAATGAGGCAAATCCCCATAGATTTAATACTTTTTTTTCAAAGATAATATGAAGAGCATCGAAAGAATATGATGCCTTTGAGTTGCAGTACAATGTACCTACAGTTTATTTTTAGAGGAATATTTTATTTTTAAAATTAAAAATGAATTTATTTGTATAAATATGCACTTTCTATATTTCTGTGTGTAAAAAGACAGCCGAAATCCTCTCCATGTTTGCTCACTTTTTGCAAAATAGAAATTAAAAATAAAACCCTCTCTCCCTCCTTTCCTCACTGATTTGAAAAAAAAATAATTGCCTGAGAATCAATTACTTTATTTTGAGTGGCCTTAAATATTTTGCTCAAGGACACTATGCAGATAACACAGGTCAGGATTAAATCTATAACCTTCGATCAGACGTCCAATACTCTAACCATTAAGCCACCATGCTTCCAGAATTATGACAAGGAAAAATGTTTTCAGGTGCTTGTCAAGAGTGTTCCAGTTTATGCATTTTCTTCTGGTATGCTGCATGCCTGGAAATAAGCAATCTATCATTCATAGACTGAGGTTCCCAGAGGGGGAATTTGCTGGTGCTACAGTTAAAACTAGAAGTCCTGTCATGAAATGCGCACAAATAGCACGTCGATTAGCGCGTTAATCAACGCGCTATGACCATACTAAGGCTATCAAATTCTGTACATATGGCCTGTGCACCAGCAATGTTTCTGTCAATGGACCTCTGGGTAACCCGGAGGTCCATTGGCAGAAACATTGCCGGTGTTTGCTATGAGTAGCCAGAAGAACCTGCCGTGCTTTTGATGCCATTCGATATGGCAATTGCGCGCAATTCCAACGTGCAATTAAGCCTAGATAAGCACACAGTTCGTGACAGGACTTCTAGTTTTAACTGTATCCTATCCAGTGGGCTAGAACCTCCCCCACACCCCACCCCATTTATCCTCTGGGTACCTCTTTCTTTTTAGGCCTGAGACCTTGATTCAGTTTGAAGTCCACAGAGGATAAATTTGGTGATGCTACCCTGCTGCTTATTTACGGGCTTTGTAAAAGTGGTTTCTTCAAAAGAGTTGTTGGAAACATTGATGGCTGAAGCTGGTCATCATAGGCTGGACTAATCTGGGTAGAAGCCACAGTAACCAACAGTTATAGCCATTTGTAGAGTCATAGAAACTGACATACACAATACAATTTCTGCTGAAGCTTTGGATAGTTAAAACCAACCTTTCAAACTATTCCTGATATACCTACACATTGTCCCCAGAAACTTCCTGTTTGATAGGATCCCCATGGGAATCCAGAAAAGTGGGGCACTGCTTCTTTACTATGATAAATAAGTTCTGTAAAATAGGACCTGGTAACCCCAAAGCCAGGGATGGAAGTTCTCTGCAGTAGGCAGTATAAAAATAATTGCTGAAAGTGACCTTAACCCTCTACCTAACATGAAAAGCAGACGACGCTTACAAACAAAATTCTTGAATAACTAATTTTTTTTCATTTTTTGTCTCAAAAACATAGGTTATGACCCCTCATTGGAATGAGCTTGTTCCAAAGAGGGGTCATAACCTATGTTTTTGCGACAAAAAATGAAAAAGTAATGAAAATTAATTGGATTTTTTTGTGAATAGAGCTGACCGGTTTTGGCCATTAGGTTGGGTAAAGGTTTAAACACCAATAAAGAAATTTGATGGGAGATGAAATTTTCTCTGAACTTGTTTTTTATTCTCTTTGTCTGCATTTTAATTGCAAGAGTGCTAATTTATTAGCTCACCTGAGCAAAGCTCAAGGTGAGCTTTACTGATCACTTTCTGTCCGTCGTCCGTCCGTCGTCGTTGTCCGGCGTAAACTTTACAAAACCAACTTCTCCGGAGAAACCACTGGCCCAATATTTTTCAAATGTTGGGTAAATGTTTATTACCTAATGTCAATTCAGGTTTGTTCAAATGAAGTTGCCCCTCCTCCTGGGTGAGGCCACGCCCCCAAGAGGCACCAAAATATTTGAAAATCTTCTTCTCATGAACCAGCAGTAGCAGAGACTTGATATTTGATATGCAGCTTCCTTTTGAGGTGTAGAATCAAGTTTGTTCAAGAGAAGTTTGCCGGGCATTATTTGCCTTCGTTATGGGAGGGGCAAAAATTTTGGCCACGCCTAAAATTTCTATTTTCTGTACCGTGTGGTCGATTTGAATCAAATTTGATATGAGATGATAATGGGCCATAAGTAGTTGATTGATGCAAAAAAAATTTTTCTCATTGCCCCGTGGGAACCTCAGGAGCTAAAAATAGGAAAAACCTTAAAACTGCCATATCTCCAAAACTACACGGCACAGAGAATTCTTATTTTGTATAAAGCTTACTTTTATCCAGTAGAATAGAATGGTTAAAAAAAATCCCTATCGGTTTGATCACAAGGTACTTTTTTCAGGACTTTGAAAAAGTGCTGAATCAGCACTTTTTAACACTGTAGGCAATGGGAAAAACATTAAAAAATCTTCTTCTCCAGATCCAGCAGGCAGAATCTTTTGATATTTGGTATGCAACCCGATTTTGAACTTAGTGCATTTCAGGCAAATTTCTTAAAAAATCTTCTTCTCCAGATCCAGCAGGCAGAATCTTTTGATATTTGGTATGCAACATTGTGGGGTGGATCTGATTCAAGTTTGTTCAAATCGGCTCCCTAGATTCATATTTGGGCTCATTATAGAAGCTCAAATTCAAAATTAGTGCATTTCAGGCAAATTTCTTCAAAAATCTTCTTTTCCAGATCCAGCAGGCAGAATCTTTTCATATTTGGTATGCAACATTGTGGGGTGGATCTGATTCAAGTTTGTTCAAATCGGCCCCCTGGATTCATATTTGGGCTCACTATAGAAGCCCGAATTCGAACTTAGTGCATTTCAGGCAAATTTCTTAAAAAATCTTCTTCTCCAGATCCAGCAGGCAGAATCTTTTGATATTTGGTATGCAACATTGTGGGGTGGATCTGATTCAAGTTTGTTCAAATCGGCTCCCTAGATTCATATTTGGGCTCACTATAGAAGCTCGAATTCGAACTTAGTGCATTTCAGGCAAATTTCTTCAAAAATCTTCTTCTCCAGATCCAGCAGGCAGAATCTTTTCATATTTGGTATGCAACATTGCGGGGTGGATCTGATTCAAGTGTGTTCAAATCGGCCCCCTGGATTTATATTTGGGCTTACTATAGAAGCCCGAATTCGAACTTGGTGCATTTCAGGCAAATTTCTTAAAAAATCTTCTTCTCCAGATCCAGCAGGCAGAATCTTTTGATATTTGGTATGCAACATTGTGGGGTGGATCTGTTTCAAGTTTGTTCAAATCGGCTCCCTAGATTCATATTTGGGCTCGCTATAGAAGCTCGAATTCGAACTGAGTGCATTTCAGGCAAATTTCTTAAAAAATCTTCTTCTCCAGATCCAGCAGGCAGAATCTTTTCATATTTGGTAAGCAACATTGTGGGGTGGATCTGATTCAAGTTTGTTCAAATTGCCCCCCCCCCCCCCCCCCTGGGTTTATATTTGGGCTCAGTATAGGAGCCCAAATTTGAACTTAGTGCATTTCAGGCAAATTTCTTAAAAAATATTCTTCTCCAGATCCAGCAGGCAGAATCTTTTGATATTTGGTATGCAACATTGTGGGGTGGATCTGATTCAAATTTGTTCAAACCGGCTCCCTAGATTCATATTTGGGTTCACTATAAAAGCTCAAATTCGAACTTAGTGCATTTCAGGCAAATTTCTTAAAAAATCTTCTTCTCCAGATCCAGCAGGCAGAATCTTTTGATATTTGGTATGCAACATTGTGGGTGGATCTGATTCAAGTTTGTTCAAATCGGCCCCCTGGGTGTATATCTGGGCTCAGTATAGGATCCCAAATTTGAACTTAGTGCATTTTTCATATTTGGGGTTTTCATATTTGGGCTCAATGGGGTAGCCCGAATTATAGCTTAGTTCAAAATGAGGAATTTTCTTTAAAAATCTTCTTCAGATCCATCAGTCGGAATGTTTTGATATTTGGTATGCAGCATCCTAAGGGGGTGAGATTCAAGTTTGTTCAAGCCATGTCCCTAGGTCCATATTTGGGCTCACTGTGGGAGCTCGAATTGTAACTTAGTTCAAAATGAGGAATTTTCTTTAAAAATCTTCTTCTTCAGATCCAGCAGTCAGAATGTTTTGATATTTGGTGTGCAGCATCCTTAGTGGGGTGAGATTCAAGTTTGTTAAAGCCAAGTCCCTGGGTTCATATATGGGCTCCCTGTGGGAATCTTTGGATATTTGGTATAAGCTTAACTTAGGAGGAGCAGATGCAAATTGTTGAAATCAATTCTCTGGGTTGATATTTAGGCTATCATGTCAGGTGAGCGCCCTCAGGCCCCTTGGGGCCTCTTGTTTTTCAAAGGTCATTTGAAACATGAGTATTTTTTTTTCAAAGATACTATGCTGCCAGCAAGGGGCATCTTAGTTTAGTAAAAAAAAGCGCACAGTGTAAAGCCAGTAAAGTGGCTTTCAGCACATTTCAGTAGAGCTCTGATAGTGGCTTCCAGCACTCTTCCTGTTATGTGAATGACAAAAGGAGCCAGAAATTGTACCCTCTATATATTTTTTATTATTAAATTATTAATGGCTTGTTTGTCATGTTTGTTTGCCTTTTTGTAAATATTGTATAGTTTATAAATTTTAAATATCAGTGATTATCAAGTGATTGATGTATGAAATGTTAATGCATTTAAAGTCTGTAAACTATGTAATTTTATATACATTTGCTAAATAATAAATTATGCATGTTTCATGTTTATTTCATCTTTCTCATTTTATTTTTCTCACCTTGATATTTGGAGCAGCAGATGATTGTTTGTTTGTTTATTGGAGATTAACAACACTTTCAAAAGCCAAGGTCACATCATACCAGACAGTTTTACAGGTGGAGGAATCTGGAGTGCCCAGAGAGAACCACTGAGCAGTGGTGGGCAACTGTCAGATTCTTCATCTTATAAACTGCAAGAGCAGAGTTATCTGTTATTGAAGGCAAGTGCACCATCAACATGTAGTATGCCTTAGTACACAGTGCAACCGTGCCCACACAGGGGAATCAAAATTAACCCTTTACCTAACATGAAAAGCAGACGACACTTGCAAAAAAAATTCTTGAATAACTAAATTTTTTCTTTTTTTGTCTCAAAAACATAGGTTATGACCCCTCGTTGGAACGAGCTCGACGAGCTCGTTCCAACGAGGGGTCATAACCTATGTTTTTGAGACAAAAAATGAAAATATTTTGAAAATTAATTGGCGATTTTTGAGAATAGCGCTGGCCGGTTTTGGCCGTTACGTTGGGTAAAGGGTTAACTCCTTGAATGCTGCTGATGATATTCCTGCCCGGGATGCAAAATCCCTTGCCACTGAAATAAGTGAAATTTGGTCACATTTAACCAAATTTCTCCCCTGTAAATTGAATGAACTTTTCGACCAATGATTTCTTTACATGAATTTATATGATTTTTTTCATCAAATCTAGTCATGTCTGCTTCACAGCAGCCATGTGTAGATTTGCTGAAAAATATTTTGAAAATACTCAGCGGGTTAAGTGTTTTGGGAACTCCAGGAGGCGAAGCAGTGCTTGTTTAATGTGGTAAACAAGCTCTGTTTTACTGGTAAAATAGAACCCAGTAACAATGCGTGAGGTGAAATTCCTCTAAAATGGACAACATGGGTGAGTATAAATGATTGGCTGTTCTGGACTTTATATCCATGTTGTGGTCATGATTAGCCATTGTACAGAACAAGCCAGAAAATAAGCGGACTGTCATCTGCAAAATGAGGTCCCCAGAGGATGAATTTGGTGATGCTACCCTGCACGGCAGGGTAGCATGACCAAATTTACCCTCTGTGAACCTCAATCTGAATCAAGCTATCACACCTAAACAGAAAGAGGTTTTGAAAAATACACTTTTTACACCTGCTAAATTTGAAAATTATGTGGGCGGATATGGCCGATTCGTTAGGTAAAGGTCAATTGCATATAGGTTATGGAGAAAATCGCTGTTCACTAAATAAAAAATAAAGTAATCTGCTACTTCTAAATGAGCATCATATGTATTAATCTAATCATGTAATTTATGAAATATAGCATTTGAGGTGGGGAGGGGGATTTTTTTGTCCTTCTGTGGTTCCCATTGGGATGCAGATGAACTTTTTTACATGAATCAAGTGCATGTCACCAAAAAGGACAAAGCACACTATTTTTGGTACAAGTTTGCTGTCTAGTTCTAAAAAACAAGAGGCCTTAATCGCTCACCTGACAAAGTGGTTTAAAGAAATACTTGGGGTCACATTCAGTTATTCATGGTTCAATACTACAGAGGAATGAAGTCATGAATTTATTCATAATTCTAGTGTCCCTGTCAGATGATTATTATCATGGGTCTTCCTGACTGTAGACCCCCCCCCCCCCACCCACCACCACCCCCACCACCCTGAAGATGTTGTATACCAAATATGAAATTCCCTCATACTGCACAAAGATAAAATTCGGGCTCCCATATTAGCCCAGGGACTCAATTTGAACAAACATGAATCTACCCCCCACTAGAGATGTATACCAAATATGAAAGGATTCTGACCGGTGGATCTGAAGAAGATTTTTAAAGAAATTTCCTCATATTGCACGAAGATAAAATTTGAGCTCCCATATATTAACCCAGGGACACGATTTGAACAAACATGAATATCCCCCTCCCCCAATGCCACCCACCCCTCAGAGATGCTATATACCAAATATCAAAAGATTCTAATTGATGGTTCTGGAGAAGATTTTTAGTCGAGTTGTGACGAAGTCAAACTCGACTTATAGTTTGATGAATGGCGGGCGGGCGTAAACAATTGGTTTCTGGACGATAACTTGATAATGGTTCAACCCATGTTCATGAAACTTAATAGGGAGGTTGGAATCGGTGAGAGGAAGAACCCTATTAATCTTTGGACTTGCGTGGTCAAAGGGCAAGATCACAGTGACCTTGAACATAGTAAATTGTAAACAATTGGTTTCCGGATGATAACTTGACTATGGTTCAACCCACATTCATGAAACTTCATACGTAGGTTGGCATTCATGAGAGGAAGAACCCTATTTATTTTGGACTCACTAGGTCAAAGGTCAAGGTCACAGTGACCCTGAACATAGTAAATCAAAACAATTGGTTTCCGGATGATAACTTGATAATGGTTCTACCTATGTTCATGAAACTTCATAGTTACGTTGGCATCAGTGAGAGGAAGAACCCTATTTATTTTGGACTCGCTAGGTGAAAGGATAAGGTCACAGTGACCTTCAACATAGTAAATCGTAAACAATTGGTTTCCGGATGATAACTTGATAATGTATCGACCCACGTTCATGAAACTTCATAGGTAGGCTGGCATCAGTGAGAGGAAGAACCCTATTTATTTTGGACTTGCTAGCTGAAAGGTCAAGGTCACAGTGGCCTTCAACATAGTAAATCGTAAACAAGTGGTTTCCGGACGATAACTTGATAATGGTTTGACCCACATTCATGAAACTTCATAGGTAGGTTGGCCTAGGTGAGTGGAATCCCCTATTTATTTTGGACTCACTAGGTCAAAGGCCAAGGTCACAGTGACCTTGAACATAATATATTGTAAACAATTGGTTTCCAGATGATAATTTGACAATGGTTCCACCTACGTTCATGAAACTTCATAGGTAGGTTGGCATCTGTGCAAGAAAGAGCCCTATTTATTTTGGAACACTAGGTGAAAGGTCAAGGTCACAGTGACCCTTCACATAGTAAATTGTAAACAATTGGTTTCTGGACGATAAGTTGATAATGATTAAACCCACTTTTGTGCTGTCACAACTCGACATTGGATCAGTGATCCTATCGGCATTTTTAGTCGAGTTTTAGTCAAACTTTACTAATAGTTTGATGAAGCAGCGGGCGGGCGGGCGTGTGTAAACAATTGGTTTCCGGGCAAAAACTTTAGTTCTATTTGTCACACTCTCACCAAATTTACACCACCGGTTACTCCATAGGAAAGGAAGACACCTATTGATTTTGGGGTCTGAAGCCTCAAGGTCAAGGTCACTGTTACTATAAATAGAATTTTTTCCAACAAATTGGTTTCCGGGCAATAACTTTAGTTCTATTTGTCGCACCTTCACCAAATTTGCACCAGAGGTTACTCCATAGGAAAGGAAGACACCTATTGACTTTGGGATCTGATGCCCCAAGGTCAAGGTCACTGTTACTATAAATAGAATTTTTTTTCAACAAACTGGTTTCCAGGCAATAACTTTAGTTCTATTTGTCGCACCATCACCAAATTTACACCAGAGGTTACTCCATAGGAAAGGAAGACACCTATTGATTTTGGTGTCTGTGGTCCCGAGGTCAAGGTCACTGTTGCTATAAATAGATTTTTTTTTCAACAAATTGGTTTCCGGGCAATAACGTTGGGGGGGCACGGTGGCGTTGCAGTAATCGGTTGTCGTTAGATCACCGAAGTTAAGCAACGTCGAACGCAGTTAGTAGTTGGATGGGTGACCATTTCAGCGACTGATTCGTGCTCCAGTGTTGTGTCCTTGGGCAAGGCCCTTAACCCCGATTGCCTGCATGGGGGCACGATGACACTGTGTACTAAGGCGTACTGCATGTTGATGGTGCTCATGTCTTCATCCAATCTAACCCTGCCTGCGCCTCGGTGCAGAGTTCAGAGTTACGATGTTGGAGAGCTGACAGCTGCTCATCATTGCTCGGTGGTTCTCTCCGGGTACTCCGGCTTCCTCCACCCGTAAAACTGTCACCGACATGATATGACCCTGGCTATTAATGTGTCGTTAAACCCTAATAAAAAAAAAAAAAAAAAACAACTTTAGTTCTATTTGTCGTACCTTTACCAAGTTTACATCAGAGGTTCCTCCATAGGAAAGGAAGACACCTATTGATTTTGAGGTCTGAAGCCTCAAGGCCAAGGTCACTATAAATAGATTTTTTTTCAACAAATTGGTTTCCGGGCAATAACTTTAGTTCTATTTGTCGCACCTTCACCAAATTTGGACCAGAGGTTACTCCATAGGAAGGGAAGACACCTATTGACTTTGGGGTCTGATGCCCCTAGGTCAAGTTCACTGTTACTATAAATAGAATTTTCTTCCAACAAATTGGTTTCCGGGCAATAACTTTAGTTCTATTTGTCGCACCTTCAGTAAATTTACACCTGAGCTTATTCCATAGGAAAGGAAGACACCTATTTATTTTGGGGTCTGATGTCCCAAGGTCAAGGTCACTGTAACTATAAATAGAATTTTTTTCAATAAATTGGTTTCCAGGCAATACCTTTAGCTCTATTTGTTGCACCTTCACCAAATTTACACCAGAGGTTACTCCATAGGAAAGGAAGACGTCTATTGACTTTGGGGTCTGATGCCCCAAGGTCAAGGTCACTGTTACTATAAATAGAATTTTTTTGACAAATTGGTTCCGGGCAATAACTTTAGCTCTATTTGCCACACCTTCACTGAATTTACACCAAAGGTTATTCCAGAGGAAAGGAGACACCTATTGATTTTGGGGTCTGTTGCCCCACGACCAAGGTCACAGTTACTATAAACAGATTTTTTTTTTACAAATTGGTTTCGAGTGTTCTGAAAATAGGGCAATGATAGGAACTGCCTGAAGTAAAAGTTTTTTAAGAGTTGGGGCATGAAAACTGTACTTATCACTGTTGGCAAAAGTTGCTGTTGCGACAAATAACTTGCTTTTCTGACTTTTCACGAAATTTAATGTCAAAACTTGACTTGTGGATCTGTGATCCTCTTGCTGTATTTTTATGTGTACCCATACTATGTAAGGTACACATAATGCCGGCATCCGGGGTGGCCATCCGTCGTTCGTCCATCCTTTGTCCGTCCGGTATCCATATCCATTTCTTTGGCATTCGATAACTTGAAAAATTTTGCTTGGATTGTCAAGTTACTTTATATTTGTGTTCAGGTTACTGATGTGCCGAGATGTATAGTTTTTGGTGTAAATCTGATAATTTGATCCTGAGATATTAACTCTTTATCCTTCAAATTGAGAATTCTTCCAATCCCTTTGACATGAGATAGCTCAAAAAATATCAATGCAATTGTCATGTTACTTTATATATATCTTCAGGTTACTGATGTTCCAAGCTGTATAGTTTTTGGTGTAAATATGTTATTTTGATCCTGAGAAATTAACCCTTTATCCTTCAAATTGAAAATTCCTCCAATCCCTTTGGCATTCGATAACTTGAAAAATATTGCTTGGATTGTCAGGTTACTTTATATTTGTGCTCAGGTTACTGATGTGCCGAGCTGTGTAGTATTTGGTGTAAATCTGATAATTTGATCCTGAGATATTAACCCTTTATCCTTCAAATTGAAAATTCCTCCAATCCCTTTGGCATTCGATAAGTTGAAAAATATTGCTTCGATTGTCTAGTTACATTATATTTGTGTTCAGGTTACTGATTTGCTGAGCTGTATAGTTTTTGGTGTAAATCTGAAGATTTGATCCCGAGATATTAACCCTTTATCCTTCAAATTGAACATTCCTCCAATCCCTTTGGCATTCGAAAACTTGAAAAATGTTGCTTGGATTGTCAAGTTACTTTATATTTGTGTTCAGGTTACTGATGTGCCGAGCTGTATAGTTTTTTGTGTAAATCTGTTATTTTGATCCAGAGATATTAACCCTTTATCCTCCAAATTGAAAATTCCCCCAATCCCTTTGGCATTCAATAACTTGAAAAATATTGCTTGGATTGTCAAGTTACTTTATATTTGTGTTCAATTTACTGATGTGCCGAGCTGTATAGTTTTTGGTGTAAATTTGATAATTTAATCCTGAGATATTAACCCTTTATCCTTCAAATTGAAAATTCTCCAATCCCTTTGGCCTTCGATATCTTGAAAAATATTACTTGGATTGTCAAGTTACTTTATATTTGTGTTCAGGTTACTGATGTACTGAGCTGTACAGTTTTTGGTTTAAATCTGTTATTTTGATCCTGAGATATTAACCCTTTATCCTTCAAATTGAAAATTCCTCCAATCCCTTTGGCATTCGATAACTTGAAAAATATTGCTTGGATTGTCAAGTTACTTTATATTTGTGTTCAGGTTACTGATGTGCTGAGCTGTATAGTTTTTGGTGTAAATCTGATAATTTGAACCTGAGATATTAACCCTTTATCCTTCAAATTGAAAATTTCTCCAATCCCTTTGGCATGAGATAACTCAAAAAATATCAATCTGATTGTCATGTTACTTTATATATTTATTCAGGTTACTGATGTGTTGTGTTGTATAGTTTTTTATGTAAATCTGATAATTTGATCCGGAGATATTAACCCTTTATCCATCAACTTAGACACTCCTCCAATCCATTTCTATATGTACCCATACCATGTATCGGCATCCGTGGTGGCCCTTCGTCATACAGCTTTCTACTAGTTGCACGTATGGGTACACACATCTGATGATTTCATCGGCCTATTTTTTTAATTTTGGAAAACAATTTATCAGTGCTATCAGATTAATGCCCCTTGTGTTGCCCCCAGTGGGCGTGGCAACTTTATTTGAACAACCGTATGAGGAGAAGTCGATAATGTAAAGTTCACACTGGACGGATGGCGGACACTGGACGGCAGACAGAAAGTGACCACTTAAGCTCCCCCTGACTTTCAGTCAGGTGACCGAAAATTGAAACTTTGGTGTCATCGTAATTTTGACCCCATTGGATGAATCCAAATAGTCCTGGACAAACAAACTTGAAAGTATATCACTGAAAGGCGCAGCATATCAAATCACTGCAACCAGTAGCTTATTAGATCAAGATTGCTTAGTGTTTTTCTGCCTTACCCTTCTGTGTTATTCCAACCTGCAAAATGTGGTTGTAACAGTGTTGTGGTAACTTTGCATTTTCTGTCACTGTAACATTGAATGACAGTACAATTGTGGACTCCCAATGAGGTTGTGACATTTTTCATTACATCTGCAATGAATATCAGGTCAAGAATTTATTACTTAATGTTGTAACCACATCATGAAAATGTTATGGCAACATAGGCATTTAGATTCTTCTTACTTGGTATTGTGCACACGTTGTTGAAATGTTGTGGGCAGCACCATCATCTTACGCCTTTTAACAGGTTGAGAGCTAAATTGTTTTAGAAAAGATATTTGAAACATGGGTATTTTTTTTTTAAAGATACCACACTATCAGCAAGAGCAGCCTTAGCAAGATTTTGTTTATAAATAATTGTTTTGTTACAATTTATATCTCCAATAAATTGCAACCAAACAATTTTATATAAATACAATTTTTTTTTCTTCAACATTTGAGCAAACATCAATCAGGCTAATGCAGGCCTTTAAATTCATTTATTTTGGGCACACTCATTTGCCCTAATTTGGGCACATTAAAACCCCAAAAACAGCCTTATCCTGTTAAGTTTTATTGCCATGCCTTTTTGGGTTTCTATGGTCATACAGTAAAACCTGTCTTGAGAGACCACTGTCTTGAGAGACCACCTGTCTTGAGAGACCACATCTGCCAGGCACCGACTGGTTTTACTCTATAATGGACCTGCTATGGGAGACCACCTGTCTTGAGAGACCACCTGTCTTGAGAGACCACTGTGACCTGTACCAACTTGTATTTTTATGCCATAATGGACCTGTCTTGAGAGACCGCCCCTTTGAAGGCTGAAACCATCACAAAAACTTTTTACCTGTTCTGGAATTGGAAAATCCTTTTTGGTAATACTAACATAACTAAAAGTTTAAAATCTCTTAATTGGGTTTCAATTATTATTCATTACAGATTGAGATGTTTTTATAAGACCCCTGTAAAAAGATTAGGATTAGGATTATTGCTGAATAAACAATTTCATACAAACCTGAAATGTGACAGATAGGAATAAAAATAAATTTGTGTTGAAAATCTTTTTGTAACAAATTGAAATGGACTGTTATAAAAATTATAAAAATAAATTAATGTTGAAAATCTTCAATGAAGATTTTCAACACTGACTTATTTTTATAATTTTTATAACAGTCCATTTCAATTTGTTACAAAAACTTCATAAAAAAGAACAACTACAAAGTAATTACAAAAATCCATTCTTCTCCATTTCTGAATTTTGTGGTTGGTTGTTCACTGACTTGAGAAAACCTTGAACCTGTTATGAGAGACCACCTGTCTTGAGAGACCACTTTTGTGTGGCCCAAAGGGCGGTCTCTCAAGACAGGTTCTACTGTATTGTGATGGAAATTATTCTCAAATGTAGAAGAGGCACTGAGAATTTATATATTTTTCTTGATGTCTTCACACCTTCTCGAATTTGGGCACACCTGCAAAGGGTGTAAAATTGGGATAATCTAAAGGCCTGGCTAATGCATACAATGTAAAGTCACTAAAGTGGCTTACATCACTTTTTAACCCTTTACCCAACTTAACGGCCAAAACCGGCCAGCACTATTCTAAAAAATCGCAAATTAATTTTTATTTATTTTTTCATTTTTTGTCTCAAAAACATAGGTTATGACCCCTCGTTGAACGAGCTCATCGAGCTCGTTCCAACGAGGGGTCATAACCTATGTTTTTGAGACAAAAAATGAAAAAAAATAGTTCTTCAAGAATTTTGTTTGCAAGTGACGTCTGCTTTTCATGTTAGGTAAAAGGTTAATAGAATCATGATAGTTGCTTCTAGCACTCAACCAGTTAACAAACTTTCTCTTGACTAGGCAAGTCTTAGCTGCCAATATTGGTGGCCAGGTCTTGTCTAGAAACAACTGTCAAGCCACTTAGAATGTAACTTGCAGGTTTCTCCAGAAACGGAACTTTGGAACATCAGATTTATTGCAGTAAAATACTCAACTCAGGCTGGATTAGGCCCCAAAGGGTTAACAACTTTTTACTTAATGCTGTGGAAATGTTGTGAAAGCGTTGCGATAACACAAGTATCTTCACCATTCAATAACTTCTTATTTCCCCGTGGGAACCCCGGGAAGTAAGAAGCACTTGTTTACTGTGGTAAACCAGTTCCGCTTTACTAGTAAAATAGGACCCAGTCACCAATGCTTGGGGTGAAAGTCCTCTAAAATGGACAACATGTAGATCAACGATTGACTTAACTTGACTTCATCTCCATATTGTGTCACAATTAGCCATGGTGCATAAATGTGTGACATTAACCACCAACAAGCAAGCAATAACTTCTTATTTAATGCTTTAGACTTTTGGAAATGTTGTGGTTCAACAGAATCTTCCCATAAATAACAATGTGCAGATATGTGTTTTAAGCCTAAATCAGCTTCAAACCAAATTTGTCATTTGTTCATTTTTAGCTGCGCCTGACAAAATGTCAGCAGAGCTTTTCTAATGCTAAAATGTCAGTCGTCCGTCTTCAACATTTTGTTTGTCTGGGTCATAATTTCTTAACCACTGAAGAAACTTTATAACAATATGTAATATCAAAAGACAGAAGAGTGTCGTGAATTATAATATGGTATGTGCCCCTCAAGGTCATGGTCACAGACCCTATGATAAGGTGACACTTAGAAAAACTTTGACATTTTACTGTCACTTTTGTCTGATCCATACACCTTGGTATGATTGGCAAATCTTACTCATACTTGATGCATTTATTGCCAATGACTCAAGGTGTGTCGTGACTTTGATCCAAGATCATATCGTCAGTGTCAAAGACTCAAGGTCACAGACAGCAAAACTTTGACATTTTTATGCATCCCTTGAGTGGGGCGTGGTGGCGTTGTGGTAACTGGTTCTTGTCAGATCACCGAAGTTAAGCAACGTCGAGCCCGGTTAGTTCTCAGCTGGGTGACCATCTGGGCGATCGATTCAGTCTCCTGCGTTGTGTCCTTGGGCAAGGCACTTAACCCCGATTGTCCACATGGGGGCATGATGACGCCGTGTACTAAGGTGTACTGCACGTCGATGGTGCGCATGTCTTCAACCAATCTAACACTGCCTGTGCTGCAGTGCGGAGTTACGATGTTGGGGAGCTGGCAGCTGCTGGTTGTTGCTCGGTGGTACTCCGGCTTCCTCCACCCATAAAACTGTCACAGTCATGATTAGCCATTGTGCATAAGTATGTGACCTTAAACACCAATAAATAAATAAATAAATGCAGCCCTTGTCTGATCCATATAACTTGGTATGATTGACAGATCTTATTCATTCTTGGTACAATCATTGTTCAAGAAGCAAAGATGTGTCGCAACTTTTACCCAAGATCATATCAAGGCCAAGGTAAGACAGGAAAACTTTGATATTGTTATACAGCCCTTGTCCGGTCCATACAACATGATATGATTGACAGATCTTATTCATACTTTGTACAATTATTGCTCATGACACAAAGTTGTGTCACAACTTTGATCCATGGTGATATGGCCGTCCGTCATCATTTTCTTTGTCCGGGCCATAATTTCTTAACCACTGAATATTTTTTGACAAAATTTATAACCATATGTAATATCAAAAGACAGTGTGTCCCAAATTATAATATGATATGTGCCCGTCAAGGTCACAGGCCCTATGATAAGGTTACACTTAGAAAAACTTTGACATTTCACTGTCACTTTTGTCCTGTCCAAATAACTTGGTAGGATCAACAGATCTTATTCATATTTGGTACAATTATTGCTCATGACTCAAAGGCGTGTTGTGACTTGGACCCAAGGTCATATCAAGGTCACAGACAGCTAAACTTTAATATTGTTATACAGCCCTTGTCTGGTCCATATAACTCTGTATGATTGACAGATCTTATTATCCCCTGTAAGGGAGGGATATAGTGAAGAGCTCCATCCATCTGACCATCTGTCTGTCCATCTGAAGTTTGTTTATGGCATAACTTGAACAGTAGTTAACGGATTTCAATTCTTTTTGGTATATGTCTCTGTTGCAACAATATCTATGTCAAGTTCGATGACCACCGATATCTCTTGAAAATTATGGGAGTTATGACCGTTTGTTATAAAATATCCTGTAAATCTTATTTATGGCATAACTTGAACAAAACTTAACACATTTCAATTCTTTTTGGAAAAAGTCTCTATAGCAACAATGTCTATCTGAGGTTCAAGACCAGCGATATCTGATGAAAATTATGGGAGTTATTGTCCTTTGTTTAATAAAAAATATTGTGTAATGCTTGTTTATGGCGTAACTTGGACAATAGTTAACAAATTTCAATTCTTTTTGGTGTGTGTCTCAATAGCAACAATGTCAATGTCATGTTCGATGGCCAGCGATATCCAATGAAAATTATGGGAGTTATTCCCCTTTGTTAAAAAATATTGTGTAATGCTTGTTTATGGCGTAACTTGGACAATAGTTAACAAATTTCAATTCTTTTTGGTGTATGTCTCAATAGCAACAATGTCAATGTCATGTTCGATGGCCAGCGATATCCAATGAAAATTATGGGAGTTATTCCCCTTTGTTAAAAAATATTGTGTAATGCTTGTTTATGGAATAACTTGAAACATTATTAACCAAATATCATTTTGGTCATTTACAGATTTTTTTTTCCTTTCCTCCAAAATGCATTTTGAGGGATTTAGAGTGATTATATGCAGAAATTTGTTTTACTCCTGTTACACTCACTCCCCTCCTCCCCCCCCCCCCCCCCACACACACAAATGCACACCACCCCCTCCCCCATGTCAGTTAGGCAATTTTTAGCTCAACTTTGATTTTTAGCTCAACTTTGATGTAGTCAAATTTGAGGTTAGGCCATGGCCCATCGTCCGTCTGTCCATCACCAATTCAATGTGGCTCGGGCTAGAGGCCGTATTTATGAACCGATCTTTACAAAACTTCTTGGGTACCTTTGTTATCACTGTGGGACGAGAACAAGTGTTTTTGGGTGCGGTCCAAAATGCAAGATGGCCACCAGCAGCCATTTTGTACCTAAGTTAGTGCAATCAGTTTTTTTTGTACAGAACTTCTGTATGAAACTTCTGATTTGAATAATTTTTTGTCTGAATGTTTAGTAACATGAAATACATCACATATAATAGGGTTTTTTTTCTCATGCAGAAATTCGGCAAATTAGATGAACTTTGATTTATTCAGTGCTACTTACACACAGTAAGAACACATGTCAATACGGCTCAGACTAGGGGCTGTATTTATGAACTGATCTTCACGAAACTTCTTGGGTACCTTTGTTATCACCTTGGGACGAGAACGAGTGTTTCTGGGTGCGGTCCAAAATTCAAGATGGCTGCCAGCAGCCATTTTGTACCGAAATTAGGTATAATCAGTTTTTTGTACACAACTTCTATACAGCTCGGGCTAGAGGCCGTATTTATGAACCGATCTTTACAAAATTTCTTGTGTACCTTTGTTATCATCGTGGGACAAGAACAAGTGTTTTTGGTTGCGGTTCAAAATTCAAGATGGCCGCCAGCAGCCATTTTGTAACAGAATTAGTGCAATCAGTTTTTTGTGCAGAACTTCTGTATGCAAGTTCTGATTTGAATAAATTTTTGTATGAATGTTTAGTAACAAAGAATACATCACATATAATACAGGTTTTTTTCTCGTGCAGCAATTATGCAAATTAGATGGACTTTGATTTATTCAGTGCTACTTATACACAGTGAGTACACATGTCAATACGGCTCGGGCTAGGGGCTGTATTTATGAACCCGATCTTCACAAAACTTCTTGGGTGCCTTTGTTATCACCTTGGGACGAGAATGAGTGTTTTTGGGTGTGGTCCGAAATTCAAGATGACTGCCAGTGGCCATTTTGTTCCGAAATTAGGTACAATTAGTTTTTGTACAGAACTTCTACATGAAGGTTCTGATTTGAATAAATTTTTGAATGATCTTTAGTAACATAGAATACATGACATATAATACAGGGTTTTTTCTTGTGCAGAAATTATGCAAATTAGATGAACTTTGATTTATTCAGTGCTACTTATACACAGTTAGTGCACATGTCAATACGACTCGGGCTAGAGGCTGTATTTATGAACCGATCTTCACGAAACTTCCTGGGTACCTTTGTTATCACCTTGGGACAGGAATGAGTGTTTTTGGGTGCTGTCCAAAATTCAAGATGGCTGGCGATGGCCATTTTATACTGAAATTAGGTGCAATCAGTTTTTTGTACAGACCTTCTAGGACTACGTTTGTTATCATCATGGGATGGTAATGAGAGTTGGGGCTCGGCCAAAAATTCAAAATGCCTGTTGGCAGTCATATTCACGGGAATTCAGTGTATTACATTTTTTGTACAGAACCTGTAAAGAAGATTTTTTATGTAAGTAATGTTTGCTATAAATTTATTGGGTGCCTTTGTTATCACTGTGCTATGAGAACAAATATTTTTGGGTTCAGTCAGACCCACTCTGGGACTCAAAAAGGAAGATAATTGAAAATCTTTTCCAAAAACACCAGACAAAATAATGTTTCTTGAATTCAGCATCCCAAGGATGTGTATATTCAAATGTGTTGAATCCAAGTTCCTGTGTTAATATTTGTTGTTGTTTGGGAAGGGTAAACATTATTAGCACAACCCAATTTTCTATTTACAATGAGAAAATTAAAACCTCCTCACCCATGGGAACCTTATGAGCTAAAGATAAAAAATTCAAGTTCCTATATTTTAAGAATGACAGGACAAATATTTTTTAATTAGTGTGAATCAACCTTAGAAGGGTTTGAATCATCAGGCCAAAACAATTGCTAACATTTGGCTTATGGTGCACCATACAAGGATCCCCATTGTAACATTAACCCCAAGAAGATTTCTTTTCTAGTTTAGCATCTAACTGTTGCCTACCTTTACAATACTTTACCTATACATTTGTTACAGGCTATGGTCAGTATTTATGTACAGACCGTTACAATAGTTTATATGTACCCTTGTTATCAGGTCATTACGTAGATGTGTGTCACATACTTATATATGTACATGTCTTACACAAGTTGAGCTACAGTGTCATTGACACTTTCATTTTTCTTTGCTCCAAAATGCATTTTTTGGAAGGATTTAGAGTGACTACATGCAGAAAAAACAGTAACCAAATATATTTTTTTGGGTGTAAATTTTTTGGGACAATGTCTATCTGAAGTTCGATGACCACCATTATCCGATGAAAATTGTTATTTTTATTATTGCCCTGTGAATACTCCCGCCCCCACCCCCGGTGTCATTTACAGAATTTTTTTCTTTTAACTCCTTCAAAATGCGTTTTGGGGCAGACTAATTGCAAGCAGGAAAAATTGACTCCTATAACCTCCCCCTTCACCCCTCCCTAATTAGGCACTTTTTTTCCTTTGCTCCAAAATGCATTTTGAAGGATTTAGAGTGATTACATGCAGAAAAAATTTGACTCCTATTACACCCCCCCCCCCCCCCCCCCCCCCACACACACACACACCACTGCCTCCCCACATGTCAGTTGGGCATTTTTTTTCTTTACTCCAAAATGCATTTATTTTAAGGATTCAGAGTGACTACATGCAGAAAAAAATGTGACTCCTTTGACCCCCTCCCTGTCCGGTCAGTTAGACCACAAAAATTGTTTTTTGCCCCAAGATGTGTTTGGACAGATTTAGAGTGATTTTATGCAGGGAAAAAAATGCCTATGCCCCCCCCCCCCCCCTCTCTCCATTCCTTCCCAGTTGGGAGATGCGAGGCATTAGCAGTGCTTGGGGATGCAGGCCTTTTGTTCATTCTTGGTACAATTATTGCTCATGAGATTAAAGGTGTGTTGCAACTTTGACCCAAGGTCAAGGTCACAGACAGCAAAACTTGGATATTGTTATACAGCCCTTGTCCAGTCCATACAACATGATATAATTGACAGATCTTATTCATACTTGGTACAATTATTGTTCATGACTGAAGGGTGTGTCCCGGTGTGTCATGACCTTGGCCCATTGTCATCTCAAGGTCAAGGTCACAAGCAGTAACACTTGGATTTTTGTCTTGTATTTAGCTTCCCCTAAAAGCAGTGGCCGTTGGTGGAGCTGTCTAGGCTGAGAGGCCTCTTGTTGGTGTTTAAGATCACATATTTCTGCACAATAACTACTAATCGTGACTGCAACCTGGATACAAAGTGAAGTCCAGCCAATCATTTATATCTATTTTTAGAGGATTTCCACAGGCACTGGTTATGGGGTGACCCTATTTTACCAGTAAAACAGAGCTTGTGTACCACAGTAAACAAGAAGTGCTTCACTTCTTGGGGCTCATATTGCAAATACCTCTTTTATGTAGTTCAAGCGATATGACAATATTAATGTTTTTCTGTTTTTAGCTTCTGGACTTACCACAGGGGCACAGCATAATGTCTTTTGTTCTGCACAAATCGATTGCAGTAGGACCCTTTTCAATGAATTGCCATTTTGTCAGAGATAAATATTAAATTAACAGTACTATAATACAGTTAACAGGAATTGGATCATATTCCTTACTTTTAGTTAATTATTTATTTACTGGTGTTTAAGGTCCCATATATGACCACAACATGGAGATAAAGACAAGTTTAGTCAATCGTTTATTCCCATGTTGCCCATTTTAGAGGACTTCCACCCCAAGCACTGGAGACTGGGTCATATTTTTACTAGAGCTGTAGGTTTTTAAATTTCTTGGTCGGTTTCGGTTTTGGTTTTTCAGGTGGAGTAAAACCTCGGTTTGGTTTTCGGTTTGTTCATGAGGCCAAGTAAAATTCAATAAAACTCATTCTTATTTCCGGAGTCATAATTGAATGGTAGTGAAATTGAGTGAAACTCAATGAATGCCCAAAATAAGCTATAATACATGAAGAATCAGGAAGGCCAATATAATAATTACCTAAATATACAGAACTTTTATTGTGCTTGGCCATTTTTCGAGGTCTGACACCTACACGCAACTTGAGGAAAGCTGCAAACACCACTAAACTGAAATGTCGGAAATTCACAGAATGTAGCCTTCCCAGAGTAATGAGAGTACCCAGACACTGCCATTGGCAGTGTCTGGGTACTCTCACTACTCTGGGATGGGTACATTCTGAAAATTTCTGCAGTAAAAGAGTATTTAATAAAAAAAAAACGAAAAACCTTAGATTACGGGATGTCGATGGTTTCGGTTTCGGTTTTTAAAAAAAACTAAAAACCTCGGTTCGGTTTCGGTTAACCTACAGCTCTAATTTTTACCAGTAAAGTAGAGCTTGTTTACCTCAGTAAACAAGAACTGCTTCACTTCCTGGGGCCGCAGGGAAAAATGGTTATTTAGTTAACAGGATTCCTCTGTATTACTTCAATCCAACAGCCCCACAACCTCACTAAAGATACAAACTTGATTTAACTGTTAGAGTGCTAGAAGCCACTATCACGCCTTTCAAATGAAAATGTCAGTGACGCTGTAGCTTAACTTGTCTGTGTGTTGTGTTTGATGAAAAGGATAATGTTCAATGATTATGAAAGGATTATGAAATAAGACAAGAATTGTGATAATTGGGAATATGTAAATTTCTGTTCCCTGTATGCTATGTTTCTAATAAAAATAATATAAGGTGTGCACTGTACTAAAGAGCTGAGGGGTGAGCTATTATGACCTCACAGTTAATGTATGTGGCCCTCACAGTTAACGTATGTCAATGAAAGTTAACAAGTTACAGTGAAATTATTCCAAAATGAGTCATCCTATCAAGTTACATTGAATTCCCTTTATAAATATGGCCTGTAGACTGTGCTAAAGGTTTTTGGGCTTCAGGCCTGTGTAGCCATGATGGTAGACTGATTGCAACTAAAAGGGGACATCCTCATCCCGACATTATACTGAGTCATTCTACTAAGTTACAATGAAATCCCTTCGCAAATACAACCTATAGTCTGCACTAAAATTTTTCGGGTTTTGGGTTTGGGAAGCCATCATGGTTGAATGATCGTGACTAAAAGGGGGCGTTGTCATCTGGGCATAATCTGGAGAAATCTTACAAAGTTACAATGAAATCCCTTCATATATATATGACCTGTAGACTGTGCTCAAGGTTTTCGGGCCCCTGAAGCCGTCACAGTTGACCAAACACGACCAAAAGGGGATGTCATCATCTGGGCATTATATGGAGTCAACCTACCAAGTTACAATGAAATCCTTCCATAAATACGACCTATAGACTATGCTAAAGGTTTTTGGGTTTGGGGCTCGGGCAGCCTTCAAGGCAGAATGATCGTGACCAAAAGAGGACGTTCTGATCTAGACATTATTTGGAGTCATGCTACCAAGTTACAATGAAATGCCTTCATAAATATGACCTATAGACCGTGCTAAAGGTTTTCAGGCTTCGGGCCCCTGAAGCCGTCACGGTTGACCAAACACGATGAAAAGGGGATGTCATCATCTAGGCATTATATGGAGTCAACCTAACAACTTACTATGAAATCCTTCCATAAATACGACTTATAGACTATGCTAAAGGTTTTTGGGCTTGGGCAGCCATCAAGGCTGAATGATCGTGTCCAAAAGGGGACGTTCTCATCTGGACATTATTTGGAGTCATCCTAACAAGCTACAATGAAATCCCTTCATAAATATGACTTGTAGACTGTGCTAAAGGTTTTCGGGCTTCGGGCCCCTGTAGCCATCACAGTTGCCCAATCGTGTCTGAAAGGAGATGTTCTCATCTAGACATTATATGAAGTCAACCAAGTTACAATGAAATCCCTTCATAAATATGACCTGAAGACTGTGCTAAAGGTTTTCGGGCTTCAGGCTCGGGCAGCCATCATGGTTGAATGATCGCAACCAAAAGGGGAGACACAACCAAATGGGGATGTCATCACCTAGGCATTATATGGAGTCAACCTAACTGTTACAATGAAATCCTTCCATAAAAACGACCTATAGACTATGCTAAAGGTTTTTGGGCTCGGGCAGCCATCAAGGCTGAATGGTCATGACCAAAAGGGGATGTTCTCATCTAGACATTATTTGGAGTCATCCTAACAAGCTACAATGAAATCCCTTCATAATTATGACCTGTAGACTGTGCTAGAGGCTTTTGGGCTTCGGGCCCCTGTAGCCGTCACAGTTGCCCAATCGTGTCCAAAAGGGGACGTTCTCATATAGTCATTATATGAAGTCAACCTACCAAGTTACAATGAAATCCCTTCATAAATATGACCTGTAGACTGTGCTAAATGTTTTCGGGTTTTGGGCTCGGGTAGTCGTCACGGTTGACAGATTGCGACCAAATGGGGAAATTCTCATCTAGACATCATACGGAGTCATCCTACCAAGTTACAATGAAATCCCTCCATATTAAACATGACCTGCAGACTGTGCTAAAAGTTTTTGGGTTTCGGGCTTGGGCAGCCATCAGGGGTGACAGATCATGACTCATCTAGGCATTATACAGAGGCGTCCTACCAAGTTACAATGAAATCCCTTTATAAATACGACCTGTAGACTGTGCTAATGGTTTTCGGGTTTTGGGCTCGGGCAGCCATACCAGTTGACCGACCACGACCAAAAGGGGACGTTCTCATCTAGACATGACCCCAAACCTACATATGAAATTTCGGGATGTATCCTGTGCTAAAGGAAAATGTGGACAGACTCACAGACTAACAGACTTCTGCACGCGTGATGGCAATAGCTCATCTTGACTGTCAAGTTAAGCTAATGAAAGTGTCAATGACACTGTAGCTTAACTTGTGTGTTGTGTTTGATGAAAAGGATAATGTTCAATGTTTATGAAAGGATTATGAAATAAGACAAGAATTATGATAATTG
This sequence comes from Pictodentalium vernedei, assembly GCA_031216915.1. Lineage (NCBI taxonomy): Eukaryota > Metazoa > Mollusca > Scaphopoda > Dentaliida > Dentaliidae > Pictodentalium > Pictodentalium vernedei. The sequence goes on along the minus strand of CM062295.1, from coordinate 715,455,281 downwards.
GGAATGTGTTCATTTCTGTTCCCTGTATGCTATGTTTTTGATAAAAGTTAAATTTTTTTTAGTAATTTATATATTTTTTATACTTACCAATGACCCAGACTTAGCTGGTGCTAACTCTAAAATATTTAGGGCCAAACGCAAATTTTACCCCCCAAGCCCCAAAATTTGCATTTAAAACCGAAAATTACATGTCCTATATGGTCCTCCATACTTTTACTCCACTGCGCATGCGCAGTGTAAAGGAGGTCTCGAAACTGCCGCCAAAAGTCATTCTTACAACCAGTGCCTAGTAAGCATTATGTACGCAGCGGGGAGGCAAGAGTTTCCAACTCCTGGGAGGGCCATCCTCGTCTGGGTCATTGGTAAGTATAAAAATATATAAATTACTATAAATTTTTTAACATTTTTATACTGTACCAATAACCCAGACTTAGCTGAATAGTAAAAAGGTTGGAGGGCCTAGGACATAAGGAAAATCCAATATTTTTTAAAGGAAAGCCAATAAATACAGGAGTCTAGCGAAATGAGACTCTATATACTCATTTAAAAGTGTACGAAGAATGTATATTAACGCCCAATCAATCACGTGATATATACAGATACTTCACACCAATCAACACTTAAAAAATATTACACAGATAAGTAAACATAGGCTTTACCCTTTAAAAACATCTCGGAACCGACTCGGAATTACTGACTCCAAGGGAGGTATTCCCTTGCTTTACACTATAAAGCAGGTGACCCAAGGGAACCCCCCCCCCCCCCCCCCCCACCTTCCCCTTGCCCTGGATCAAATTCTCCAGAGCAATGAGGGCAGCAGGACAGAGTCACTGCCGGAACGAAAGTCTATACACATACAGTTGCCACTGTTTAGTAGACGACATTCGGAGTAAAAAATAACGGACCTAAACAACGTAGATCTGCAGAAAGGACTCAATATTCTCAGATACAAAATCGTGAAAATGAAGGGCTAAGACCAATATGCAGCCCTCATTAGATTCTGTAATATCAACATAATTAGCTTAAGCCTATGATGTAGAAGAACTCTTACTTCATGAGCTTAAAACTAACGCACAGACTGCTGAATGAAGATATAATCATTAGCAGAACTGATAGTAGATTGAATCCATCTGACCATAGAATGGACCGAAATGTGGAGGAAGCTTCCACGGCATGTCCCACAACAGACGCCTAAGTAAATTAATCCTCAGTCTTTGTGGATCTAGAGAAGCTACCAACAGAATTTGCATTGAAATAATAACATTGAGCAATATGTTAAATCAACGGCACTGGAAGATACGTATATCTTATTATTCCGTTCACAAGATCGATAGAGCGTTTACTGCAAACGCTCGAAGATCCAAACATTGTAACACATACGTCTGCAACTAATTGTTGAGATGCGTCGCGAAAAGGTCGATCATTGGCCGCTCTTCTTGGTAGCAATCTGATTGAATACTGGTTTGTTGAAAGTCCATTCTGGTGGCAACAAACTGCCCTTCCGTGAAGGGAGTCCGCTAATAGATGGTGTCGGCATCCGCTAGCTCGCCCGGTGTCGCGATCATTCACCGAATGGCTCAACACCCGGGTTCGTCCATTGCGGTCCAGGAAGGAGATTTGGGTGATGCGAGCACTATAAAATACAATGTGCACACCCAGTGACGACGGATACGAGGATGGTACGGAGGAAGCCTATTAGTCCGGTTCCTAGCTCGTCCAGGTCCATCCGGGCTGCGAGCGAGAGAGGTCCCTCTCTCGTATTACAACATCTGGGCTCAGATGTTGTGGTACAAAACGTTCCTCAATCGGAGTATACGTCTACCGCTCGGGACGCTCCGTTATATAGACAGTCTGGAGAGACTGCTCTTTCGGTTTAAGCTGTCCCTGCTAGACGATATTGTTATTTCCAACATCGTGGTTGGAAATGACATAGACGACAGTAAAAACAATACTAGTTCCTGACCTGGTCGTCTAGACGCAGAGAACTCTCAGAATGCTCTGTCCTGCCGTTTCAAAATATTCAATGAAGTGATGAAAGGCAGTTGTAGAGCATATTGCCGATATTCGGTATGTGACCGAAATACATTGGTCGGTGCTGAAACACAATTCCTATGATAAAGAAGCAAAGATACTTTCTGAACGCCTGATGTACCCTGACGTGAAAGTATGCAACTAGAAATCTATGCATGTAGCATAGTCGTACACCTCAATACTCACTCTGACCGATCGGATGGACTCCATATAGAAACTTGGAGCCATGATTAGCGTGTTATCCAGCTCAGAATTATGAGTGGACAGAACGAGCCGTCTGGTTTTGGAATCAGAAAAGGATGGTTGTAGAAGCCTGGAAATTCCTGGATTTCTACGATCTCTATCCCGCTCATTCCAGAAGAGACTGGACTTCTGATGGAAGCGAGCGTCTATCGTACTGGCTGACGGAAACTGAATCCAACTTGGACTCCGAGTTAATAGAGGATTTCGTTTGAGGAACAATTTAATCCTTCCGAAATCACCCCTTGAATCCAAGGTACATCCGTAATCTAATCCCAAATCATTGCGAAACTCGACAGTGTTCCGCTTACTAGTACACGATAGAGGTTAAAACCACACCTTCTGGTCCTGCGAGGCTTGCGGAAGGAGAAGCCATGTCTTCCACTGCCCGCACCTCGCCTCGTCGACCTAGGGGCGTCTGACCGAATGTCTCGGTCAGAATTACGGCCCCTATCTGAGTCGCTACCTTGACAGTCTCTAGAATAAGACCTAGAGGATGCATAGGAACCTCTATAGGAACTTCCCTTGGACGTATTCGTCCCAGAAATGCCTGTCCTACTCTTCTCTGCTGAATCCGACTATATGGAAGCAAATTTTAATAGCAGAGAGTCCAAAGCTTTCTTAGTTAACTGATCATAAACTGCAGAAAGCTTGCCGTCGAAGAGAAATCTCCGGAGACCGGAGCGACTCAGAGAGTTTTTCACCTTACTATCTACACGCGTGGATGTAGCCAGGACCGCGTCACATCTAACCAACTCCATGTTGCCTCTAAAGGACGGAGTTTTACGTGAGGCCCTTGAAAGAACTCTTAAGGATATTATCATCCTAGAATTCTTTTCCCTTTGAGACGTAATGATAACGTTCTGGTAAGGTGATCTGCGTACGATGATGCGTCTAAGATGTCCCTGCTAGACGATGTTGTTATTTCCAACATCGTGGTTGGAAATGACATAGATGACAGTAAAACAATACTAGTTCCTGACCTGGTCGTCTAGACGCAGAGAACTCTCAGAATGCTCTGTCCTGCCATTTCAAAATATTCGATAAATTGATGAAAGGCAGATGTAGAGCATATTGCCGATAAGAAACCTGACCTGCCCATTTAGATAGCAAGTTATATAAATATAGTGTCATACAACAGATCAAATGTCCGTGAAACATATATGGACTATGTCGGAAACTGAGGGATGATGTCCCTAAACCGATTAAGAATTCTATATCCAGTGGCGCTATCCGTTTCTTATCCGGCAAAGCAGCATTTGGGTCCGGAGGAACAACATCCGATGATAATGCCGGATGCACTCTACGGCAATCATGTTGTTCCAAAAAGGGAAAATACAACTCATCCGTATCCCTTTCACCATCCTGTCGGACCACTTGAAATTCTTGGTCGTCCGTGTCTGAACGTGCAGCGGAACGTACCAATCCAGCATCGTCGGATAATTCCTGATCTGACAGAGTTACTGTCGGTTGCTGGGATGCTGCGATAATTTGTGCTATCTGCGATAGCATATCCGCAACAGAGGCCTGTGGAGCTGCGGTCTTATAGGATATAGCCGCTGGAAGCTCCTTGGACGTTCACTCCTGCATACCTCTAATATGCGAACGTCCGGAGAATGAAGGCCTCATACTCTTGGCTACAGGATGGCGTCACCTGGTCTCCGTAAAATCCCTGATCGACGATGTTGGTTGAATATCACAGGTCACATAGCCAAGGTGCAGTCGCGTGTGCTGCCGTGAGGATGAGGAAGCCGAAAGAGCGGTCTCTCCGGACTGTCTATATAACGGAGCGTCTCGAGCGGTAGACGTATACTCCGATTGAGGAACGTTTTGTACCACAACATCTGAGCCCAGAGGTTGTAATACGAGAGAGGGACCTCTCTCGCTCGCAGACCGGATGGACCTGGACAAGCTAGGAACCGGACTAATAGGCTTCCTCCGTACCATCCTCGTATCCGTCGTCACTGCGTGTGCACACTGTATTTTATAGTGCTCGCATCACCCAAATCTCCTTCCTGGACCGCAACAGATGAACCCAGGTGCTGAGCCATTCGGTGAATGGTCGCGACACTGGGCGAGCTAGCGGACGCCGACGCCATCTATCGTACTAGGGAACTCCAGGCAATTGACGAATCTGCATAAGCACTTTTGCCGCTAACTCTTCATTTGACTGTGACAACGGAAGCACACTTTACGAAGACATCACGGTAACAATATCTAGTTCATGTTACCCTATGAGACCTGTGGACCTGCGGTCCTACGTGAAATATCCGCTGGAAACTCCAGGGACGTTCATTCCAGCATTTATATAATATGCGAACGTCCCAACTGGAAAGGTCTCGTATCCTTGGCTAGCAGATGGAGTGACCTGGTCGCCGTGTATTCCTTAGTCGGCGAAGCAAGAGCACCAGAGACGTTCAATCCTGCATTATATAATATGCGAACGTCCCCTGGAAATCTGTGGTCACATAGCCAAGGAGCGGTCGTGTGTGTTGACGAGGATGAGGAAGCCAATATAACAGCCGCGTCGGACTGTCATGCGACGGAGCGTCCCGAACAGGAGGAGTGGACGTAAGCTCCAACTAAGCGAACAACATACAACATCGCAGCGCAGATGTCGATGCAAGAGAGGGGGGCCTCTCTCGCTCGCGGTCCGGGGGACCTGGACGAGCTAGCTATCGGACTGACGGGCTTCCTCCGTACTATCCCCGGATCCGCCATTGCTGGGTGTGCACATCATTGATTGGTTCGATCCGCAAGTATACAGAAGAAGTCTCCTTGGTTACGAATCGAAATTAAGTATTTTTATTGTTTTCTAATCATATATATTTCATTTTCAGGTTATTTTATTCAACTTTGTGGGGAGTTAGTTCAGTATAGTAACTGGGACAAAGTTAGGAGGTCTTAAATAAAAACTGTGAGCGCTAAGTTGTCGAACGGTTCGTCGTGTTGCCTTTTGTCGCGTGTTTACAGTTTTTCCTGTCCGATCGCGTAATTTTGTCTTGATGATGGCTAGTTCAGCTATCCGAACGTTGTGGCTGCCCACTACGTTCAGATTCGGTACAGTGAAATAACTGGAAGTTTCCCCGGTGCTAGTGATGTAAAAGTGTCCTGGATGCTAACGAGTCGCTGGTGTGTCCCGCAGTGGTGAATGGAACAGGCCCGAAAAGGAGTGTCACGCTTGCAGAGAAGTTTTGAGTCAGAACGTTTCCAGAGATCATTGATACAAGTTGCATTTCTATGTCATCGCTTCTATTTGATGTTTCCATTATTATCATTTGTTCACATCTTCATTCTTATTGGTAAGTGCACCAATTTCTTATGTTATATCATTCTCTTTAATGCATTCACAACTACAACTAATTTCGCATTAATTGGCGTTGTCCGTTAACTTGTATTTGGTAATTTTGTGGGGGTAACCTAATTTCGCGCCACTCTGCAATTTCGACGGCGTGGTTTCAAATTATCCATTCCAACTCATATTTGCCTATTTTCGAGTATTGCCTTTTTTGCATCGCGACTGCAATGCCTTTGATTGCCGTTGTGCCGTACTTGTAATTGAAGAAGACGTTTTTTGCACCTTCTTAATTATTGTTGGTGGGAAGAGTTTCGGTTTAAAAAAAAAACATAAAAATAAAATAAAAATACAAAATAATTAAGCCAGAAAAATTTTCCCACATCAGAGACTACCTCTGAGTTTTAGAAATGTCAGATTATAAAATAAATATCAACACAGCAACATTTGATGAATTACAATGCATCCCTAAAGTTGGGCCGAAAATTTCAGCTCAAATAATCCAACGAAGGAGGGAGTTTGGATGCCTCTCTGGAGATGACCTCGTCCAAATACCTCATTTCGTGGGTTCAAAGGAACAATGGGCTGTGATAGATTTCTCTCGTCCCAAAGTAGGTGAAAATGTGGACAACTGGATTCCAGCAGATGGGGTGGTGACCCGTGGCTCGACACCCGAGTCAGGTCATCCAAGTCTGCCTGGGTTAACTACAACAGTAACAACACCAGTGGTGGATGCAGGAAATCAACCTTTTTCAACACCCACAGTTTTAACTCCATCGCCTACAATAGATTATGGACATCCTCCTATCCAGTCATTTTTTAGGCCAGGCCAATTATTTTCTGGTACTCAGGCTAAGGAAAAACTGGACTTCTCAACCCTTGACAACCCGGGGCTGACATCAAGTCCTCAGTTACCACCCATAGGTACTCCAGCATCATCAACAAAATATACGCAGGGTTTAGATTCTATATGGGGGCATGGACGTACTGTACAAACCACCGATGTCATGACCACCCATTCACTTGGCACTCACAACTTTGGAGACCGAGATCAGGTTTCAACAGTGAGTACTAAAAGCACATGGGATTCTGTAATGTTTACCGAACCAGTGACTACATATACAACTCTACCCACGAGTGTGAGAGACATGCATGGGACCCCCCAGTTTCCCACCAATGTCACTCATTATCCAAGCAGTTCTGGGTCCAAGACAACATTGGATGAACGGCTAAATTGGATGAAAACTGTTCGGGAAAGAATGTCAAAGCAAAACCAGTTGGATTTAAGCATACATCCCATTCAAGGTGTCACACAGGGACAAGCTGGTGAACAACATGGATTGTCTCAATTATCAGAGTCAAACATTACTTTTGTACCTGTGTCAGTGCAACCATTATCAGCACATTGTCACGTCGGAGCATTTCCGATGGTGCCAAATACATTGCAGACACAGGATCTTTCACAGAAATTCCCTGCTGTTACATTTGGATTATCTACAGTTTTGACAGGCGAGACCCAATCTGCGACACATTTGAGTAGTGTACCCCTACACTTTGGGTCTTTAGGATCGAATTCAGTAAATGTCCAACAAACCCAGCCCTGGCCTCCACTGTCGTTTGTAATCCCAGTGACAAGCTCGATACAGCTCAGTTCACCATACAGTTACTCTCACCCAAGTCAGTCAGCGATGAACGTGTGTTCAAGTTGGGGGCAACCTCCAATCCAGAATGCACCGCTGTACACCATGGGCAACACAACAGTGTATGATAATGCCACGGTTCTGGGTACCTGTCAGTACAACCCAATCGCATGTAGACCACATCCATGTATGGTTTCCCGGCAGGAAAATAACCTGGCACTAGGGGGTGCAGCAACCTTTTCTGCAAATCTTCCTATCACATGTTCGACAAGTATGCCAGGTTATGCTTATCCTCCACCACCTCCACTTTATCCCGGGCCACCAAATTCGCTCTTCATGCCTCAGCCACTTCCACCACCACGAGACCCCCTCGTTGGTCAGTCAGGAGGTGTGACAACCTATGGTTATCACTTTCAACCAGCAGGAGGGCATGGAGCAGGTGGGGGACCAGGATTTAATTATTCACAGGACCATAGATCCAGGTATGATCGCCTTCCAAGAATGCCGAGAGGTTTTTCATATGATGGTTCTGAAACCTGGAAACCATTCAACATAAAATTTGGTAGCTATGCAGACTCACAGGGCTGGGGACCCGAAGAGCGCAAGCAAGCTTTATGTTGGTGTTTATCTGGTAAGGCTAGCGAATTCTACACACTTCTCACAGAACAAACCCCTGGCATATCCATTGATCAACTACTGGTCAAATTGGAAAGCATGTTTGGTTGTCACGACTTGCCAGAAACAGTGCAACTCAGATTCCAGCAGGCTAAGCAATTACCAAGTCAGTCGCTGGAGGAGTGGGCACAGACAGTATTAACTTTGGCAACCAAAGCCTTCAAAGACTGTTCAAATGAATTCACTTTTCGCCAAGCTGTCCTGAAATTTTGCCAAGGATGTTCGGATTCTCGTGCAGCAGAACTTGTTGCCATGGAGAATCCCCAATCCATGGAAAAGGCAATTAATCGTATTAGATGGTACCAGCATAACTATGCTGCTATTCAGGCCAATAAAAGTCCACGCCGGGAGGTACGGCAAGTTTCATATAATTCTGATGATAGTGATGATTCTTTATCCATCAGAGCCACACACCCAAGAAGGAACAAGACTAAAAACCGGTATTCAGAAAAAGGGGGCTCTATTTCCGACTCTGGATCAGATACAACATCTGGATCTAGGGGTGCTTATACCAAAAAATTTGGTGGGCGTGACTCAGGAGAATTCGCGTCATTGAAAGCACGAACGCTAGCCCTAGAATCTAGCCTTGAAGGTATTCATAAAGTGTTAGATAAACTTTCAGCAGGGTTAGAAAGACTGAATACCGATTCAAAGCCACAAGACGGTTCAGAAAAAAGAAGTGGCGATGAAAAGAAAAACCGGTCACGGTCACCATCACCGGGCAGTGTTACTTGTTACAAATGTCAAGGCCACGGACACTACCAAAGGGACTGTCCGTCCAGGGATCCAGATAACCGTCCTGGCAAAGACAGAAAGGTCAAATTTCAAGATGGTTTAAATGGACAAGGGCGGGGCCGAGAGGTCTAAGTCCTGGCCCAGTTAACAATGACCTCACAAGTTGTATTAATGGCACTAATGACGCAGACACCGAATTGACTATACAAAGGGTCAAGTCAGCCTCAACAATTGAGGTTCCTGTGTCAGTTGCTGGTAAAACTATTGACGCGGTCATTGATACTGCAGCCGATGTCACCATTATGTCAGATCAGCTGTTTTCACAATTGACGCCTTCTCCACCGGTGATAAAATCCCTAAAATTTAGAACTGCAGCAAGAGATGGTCACATGAGAGGTACATTAGTTGGTCCCGTACAATTTTCTATTGGTGATCATGATTTCCATGAAAACATTTATGTTGCGCCAATAGAAAATGAAATGCTACTAGGAGTGGATTTTTTAAAGAAGCATGATGCATACATCAGTGTGCATCAAGGCTCTGTTTCTTTAGGAAAAAGTAGTCTACCTACTTCCCACTCAAGGGGTGCAAATCATCCCAAATGTGCAAGAGTTGTGGTTCAACATGGTACCTCTATACCTCCAAAATCGGTTGTGTTACTACAATGCGACCTCGTTCCACCAATTGCTGATTTCTTGATGGAACCAGATGCAAATCACAGTGATTTTGTGGTTCCTACCTTACATGCAGGGTATGCCAATCCGAAAATCTGTTTCATAAACACAAGCAATGCCCCACAGCATGTAAATAAAGGAGAGTACATCGGGGAGGCGACTGAAGTCAACCTGGTTTTGTCACCTGACAGCGATCTGAATGCAGGCTCAGAAGTTGACCTGGCGGAGACCTGGTTTGGGGAGGCTACCTCCCCGGAAGCCACAGTTCGCCAGTTTGCAGATTCAGAAAGGACTGATAAGGGTATTGCTCATCAGGACATTGGTGAACCACTTGAGCTCCCAGAGCACCTCAGGGAATTGTTTGATCGCTCTTCAAAATTAATTTCTCCGGAAACAGCAAATCATTTGAAGAAACTCCTGCATGAGTTTCAGGATGTATTTGCCAAGGACGAGTATGATTTAGGAAACTTCACAGCTATAGAGCACTCTATACCGCTGGTGGAAGGCGCTCGTCCTATTAAGCAAGCAATGCGACGTACTCCAGCATGCTTTGCAGACGAGGAGGAAACACATCTGAAGAAGTTGTTAAAAGCCAAAGTGGTTGAGCCCTCAATGTCAGAGTGGGCATCACCCCCAGTTCTGGTGAAAAAACGGGACTCATCTATGCGTTGGTGTGTGGATTACAGACTTGTAAATTCGGTAACGCAAAAGGAAGTTTACCCACTACCTCGAATTGATGATTGTTTAGACACCCTGAGCGAAAATTCCTGGTTTGGGCGAGCTGATTGCCTTTCTGCATACCATCAGGTGCCAGTTAAGGAGTCTGATCGTCCCCGTACTGCTTTTATGACAAAGTATGGAACTTTCCAGTTTTTGAAGATGCCTTTCGGACTCTCTGGCTCACCATACACCTGGTGTCGAGTCATGAACCTTGTACTCCAAGGTTTGAACTGGGACATTGCAATCGGGTATATCGATGACGTGGTTATAGTTGGAGAGAGTGAGCACTCGCATCTTGAAAACATTGCCAAAGTGCTAGCCCGTTTTCGTCAATATAAGCTAAAGCTAAAACCTGGTAAATGTGACTTTTTTCAAAAAGGCATAGAATTTTTGGGTCGACGAGTGAGTGAGAACGGCGTGGAAATGCTTGATTCATCCATTGAAGCCGTGAAAAACTGGCCAGTACCACAATGCACAAAAGATGTTGAGAGTTTCTGTGGTCTGGTTAATTACCACCGCTCTTTCATCCGAAACTATGCGGACATCGCCTATCCCCTTTATGGAATTACTGGAAAGAATGAGTTCAAATGGGAAAGGGAGCAGCAGCAAGCCTTTGACAAGCTGAGGGAGATTCTGACATCTCCACCAGTTTTGGCTTTGCCAAACTCCACTGACCTTTTCATTTTAGACACAGATGCCAGTAATTTCGCAATAGGGGCGGAGTTGCTACAACTTCAAGATGGTGAGGAAAAGGTCATAGCTTTCGGTAGTTTCGCCTTGTCACCCCAACAAAGACGGTACTGTACAACTCGCCGCGAGCTTCTTGCGGTGGTACGTTTTACCCGTCATTTTCGCCACTACCTACTGGGCCGGAGGTTTTTGCTGAGAACAGATCACAGTAGCCTTCGGTGGCTCATGAACTTTAAAGAGCCTCAAAACCAATTAGCCCGGTGGTTAGAGGAGCTCAGTATGTTCGATATGGTGGTTCAGCATCGAAAGGGTACTCGCCATTCCAATGCAGATGCATTGTCAAGAATCCCAGTTAATGAAACCTGTGAAGAATACTTTCCAGGATGCAGCCTGGATGAGCTCCCCTGCGGTGGGTGCAGATACTGCACCAGGATCCATAACAGTTGGGCTAAATTTGAAGACGAGGTAGATGATGTCGTGCAGTTAACTAAGGGAACTGTTAAGTTTTTGGATGACAGTGAGGAAACTGTCAACCAGGTCAGGAGTTTCAAAGACACTGACAGTAACTCTGAACCAGACTTTCCAGGACTACCCTGGAACCTGGACGACGAATGGGATGATCCCATCGAACCTGTGAGTTACATATGCCCGAACACTGGTTGGACCCAGTCTCACATTGACCTTGAATACAATAGAAACCACCTTCCAGTTTTGAGGGTGAGGCACACTTCCCAAATTGACCCTGAATCACTCCTAGCTGATATTTGCACACTAGACGAACTAGTGGATGAACAGCGAAAAGATGCAGACTTGCTTCCTGTCATTGAGTGGTTGGAGTTGGGGAAGGAGCCTGAAGAGGGAGAGTTATTCAGGTGCAGTGAGGCAACCAAGTATATCTGGATCAACAGGAAAAGATTTCTGTTGAAGGATGCACTGCTGTATAAAATCCGCCGAAACGAGGATCAAGTCCCAGTAATACCGAAGAAATTTGCACATGAAGTCTTAACCCTCTATCATGACATTCCAGCATCGGGTCATTTGGGCATCAACAGAACAAGAGAACGCCTCAGGAAGCATTTCTACTGGTATGGCATGTCTAAAGACCTGGAAATATACATAGCGGCATGTACACAGTGTAGCCAAGGAAAAAAAGCGAACAGACACGCACGGGGAGAACAAATAACATATCAGGCAGGTGCACCCATGGAACGGGTGCACATAGATTTTTTAGGGCCGTTGTCTCTCAGCCAGGAGGGGAACAAGTATATCTGCGTGATGACTTGTCAGTTCACCAAATGGGTTGAGTTCATCCCACTACGGGATCAGACGGCTGAAACGGCTGCCTGTGCCGCAGTAAATGAATTTTTTGCGCGGTTTGGTTGTCCCTTACAGTTATTCTCCGACCAAGGTGCCTGTTTCGAATCCTCATTGTTCAAGTCCATGTGTGAAGCACTTCACATTCACAAGGCACGCACAACACCGTATCGACCCTCAGCGAATGGGGCAGCGGAGAGACAAAATAGAACGCTTATGAATGCGATTCGGTGTTATGTTGATAAAACACAGAAGAACTGGGATAAATATTTACCCCAGTTAGCCGGAGCTATTCGGTCGTCTGTGCACCGTTTAACAGGTTTTACGCCTAACATGATGATGCTGGGGCGAGAGGTGAATCATCCCACTGATCTTGTTTTCAATTTTCAAGCAAAAACAAATGAGTATGGGAATGCAGCCGAGTATGTTCAGAATCTGGTGAAAGAGTCAAAACGCTGTCATGAGATTGCAAGGTCAAATCTCAAAGTTGCTTGCGAGAAAATGAAACGTGATTACGATGTCAAAGTCAATAAGTATGCTTATAAACTAGGCGACCTGGTTTACTTACTCGACACAGCCTCCAAAAAGGGCAAAACTAGAAAACTCTGCCCTTACTGGAAAGGCCCAGGCATCGTTGGTGAGGTATTCACCCCTCATCTCTATAAAGTTCATTTGAAAAATTCAGTTACTGTAATACACCATGATCGCATGAAAAAATGTCATGATCGGTCTTTACCCCAGTGGCTCGTCAAATGCCTGCAGCATTTTCACGACACAGGTGAGATAATAGTTGGAAGACAAAGCGGAATTTTTTGCTTGTGTCGAAAAAAGTCTGGTGGTAAGTTTATGCTGCAGTGTGATTTTTGTGACGAGTGGTATCATGGAGAGTGTGTTGACATAACCCAAGAGCAAGCAGACCACATTGATGTTTATAGATGTCCTAAATGTTAGGACCTCCCACCTAACTATGGGTTATTTAATATCTTCCAGCTCTTCGTGAAGTGATGTCAACCACAAGTGAAACAGATGACACAGCATTGTTAATGTCGGAGCATGAGTCACCTTCACCACTTGGTCCACCAGTCGCTATGGATTTATCTCCTCAGTCCAGCCCACGGACAAGTATGAGTAACAAGACTGTTCAATCACCACCGGTAAATACAGTTCATGCTGTTGCTAATGCATCTGATCGGTCGGCGCAAACACAAGAAACAACTTCTTGGCACCGGTTGTCAGGTTTGCCTTCATTAGCTGATGAATCTGTACTTTCGGTTGGACCTGTTTCTTCTACGTTTCATCAAACTGAACAATTAATGTTTCCAGTAGAGCCGTCGTCAGAAAGAATATTAACCTCAGTGTCATACTTGAGTGGAGACCCAATATTCTCACAATCACCAGAAACGTCTTCTGGTCCTCGGAGTTCAGCAAGGATGTCTTATGCTCGAGGGGACCCCTTATTATCACAGCAGCCAGGAATTTTCTCAGAAACTCAACCGAGCATGGGTGATTCATTTTTCTCATGTCAAACTTTTGGACTACCCGCGGAGACAACCTCAGCTGATAGTCATTTACGTGGGACAGATAGTGGTGTAGTGAAAGTAGCCACTTTGGAAATAAATCCTGGGACAACTACAAGTATTCTGCGGGATGGAAACCCGAAAGGAAATAATACCTCATCCACACCCATTCAATATGGTCATGACGGAGATGCATCTCAGAGTGCAACGCTGCCTTGTGCACAGGCAAGTCAGTTACCATCATCCAACATGGAAATAGACGAGCGAGAGACCACTGAGTGTAAGACCAGCACAGAAAACAGATGCATAGTAGCCGATTGTAAAGCGTCAGTTCGGAACCAGTACAAAACTCATTTTTACAGGAATCACTGTCGGCCTTGTTGGTGGGTTTTCGACAAAGATGAAGGCCCAGTCCCGAAGCGTTTTCGAGATGAGGTCCGTTCAGACCTGTGTAAATTGGCTAGGATGATATGTTCTACTGAGTCTCCTGACAACCGGGATGAGAAGGAACTTTTGAGTGCTCTTCGCCATTCAGTTAATGAACATGACAATCAACTTTCTCTACCACATCCAGTAGTCCTGAGCCAAAGGGCTCTGGTGAACATTAATGCTATTGCACAAGACATGGGCGTAACCGCTCCAGTGGAAGGATTCAGGATCACACCGTACATTAACTCTAATGCCTGCCTTTTCCATTGGCGGGTCCTTGGTGCCATCCTCAACTTAATTAATGCCACCGCAAAAGAGGAATTTACTCGCTCCTGTTCAAAACTGTTCTCAGTACACATCATGGTTGAGAAACTGGATCGGGGCCATATTCCAGCGGCAGATATTGATGAATCAAGGGCTCTCATCACCCCAGGTATGCTACCAGAGCAAGCTCCTAGGGCTTTAGTTGCTGCTCTTATTATTCGCGATGAGTATGGAGGGCATTTGGCAACGCAACATGAGGCTCCCAAGAAGACTAGGAATGAGAGGAGGAAAGAACGGTGGCAACAGCGTCGAGAAATGTTCAAGAAGTCTATGCCAGATACAACCTCTGGTAAAGCAGATGCTGCGAAACAAGACTCTAAACCTCAACCCTCAAGCCGTAAGTCTCGGTCAAGGACATTTTCATCCAGAAAGCCGAGTCAGGAGCGGAAGTCATCACCTCCAGTTAAGAAACCATCGGCTAGAGTACCGGAAAAGGGGGAGAAACCAGAGCCAACGAGGTCAAAGGCAGTTGGAAAGTCAGCAGTAACAACTATTGCTAAGGTTTCAGACGTCAACCCGACTCAGCCTTCGTCAGCTGCGAGGAAGTCTGTACTCCCTGGTATCGACAGTCATTTTCACCTCGACCGTATGCGAGCACATTTCCGCACATCACCACATGCCACTTCAGCTGAGATCATCAGTCATCATTCCATGCAGGTTTCAATGCCAGTGCAGGTAGCGGGGGGAGTACAGGTATACTGCGATCCCCGTACCTGGCCAGATATTCAGCAGCTCCAGGACCACCCACAGTGGAAAATAGCCATTGGGTGTCATCCAAAAAAGATTCATGAGTTGGAGGAAAGGAACAACTTCGAAACATTTCGACAGTTGGTTATGCACCCTGCTGTTGTAGCTGTTGGGGAGGTTGGCCTCGACAGGTCTAAGCATGGCATGAGGACAGGCGACATTCTGCAACAGGATGCTACGTTTCAGCGCATTCTCAGTTTGGTTCGGGCATCAGAAAAACCTGTAATTCTACATATCCGGGGTTCAGATGAACTGGCTCATGACACATCTTTCGTCGCTCTGGAAAAAATCATTACAAATACACACCAAGATCAATATATACATTTACATTGTTTCACTGGGTCAAAAGATATGGTCCGTGCCTGGAGCTACCATCGCCCGAATACGTTTTTCGGATACACAGGCATGTGCACATCATTTAACGAATTCCAGAAGGAGGGAGTTCGAGCAGTTCCACCAAACAGAATATTGATTGAATCGGACGCTCCATATTTTGGCCGATCAGGAACAACTCCTGCAGTTATTGGCAATGTAGCGCTGGGTTTGAGTCGAATCATCAATGTGCCAGCGGAGGAAGTATTATGGCAGAGTGTTAGAAACGCAAAGTCATTCTACGGGATTCAACTGGTTTAAGTGATGCATTGGCCAGTTAAAGAAGATATCCAGGAGTGGAAAGAACTTTTTGTTTTTTTATGGTATCGGCATCAGGAGATGTTTTTGTTTTGTTTTTTTTTTGTTTATTGGACTTGCGTAAACAGAAGTCTGAACTTTTAATATCATCTTGACCAAATGTCACATGCTGATGAAGCTTAATTGTAATTGAATGATTCCACAAGAAAACCTTGTTTTGACAAGTAGATGGATAACAGAATTTTTATTATATGACTGTTGTGATGTTCAGCTCATGGGATTCAATGCTGGGTGGAGGAGATTCTTTTTAAAATGAGGGAATAGTGATGTAAAAGTGTCCTGGATGCTAACGAGTCGCTGGTGTGTCCTGCAGTGGTGAATGGAACAGGCCCGAAAAGGAGTGTCACGCTTGCAGAGAAGTTTTGAGTCAGAACGTTTCCAGAGATCATTGATACAAGTTGCATTTCTATGTCATCGCTTCTATTTGATGTTTCCATTATTATCATTTGTTCACATCTTCATTCTTATTGGTAAGTGCACCAATTTCTTATGTTATATCATTCTCTTTAATGCATTCACAACTACAACTAATTTCGCATTACTATCACCGGGAGTACTACGGCCGATTTTCAAATGCGAAATTAGGTAAATGAATCGGTCGTGGGGCTTTTCTATCGACTGTTTTCTAAAGATGAACTATTTTTGTACACCTGTGCGTGGTATTTTCAACCGAGTCGGGTTTTATTCATTTGATACACTCAAACGAACACGACGAAACGTAAATTTCCATCAACACTCCGCCATGATTGTAGCGCACTTCTTAAAACAATAATCCGGCAATCCGCTGAAACGAAACTTGTCGACGCTGAAACGGAAACTCAGAATGCGTTCAACTCGCGCACAAAACGGCCGATTGTGAGCGCCTCAGTGAGTGCCTCAACGATGACGCGCGGCTTTTTTCTCTTTTTGCTTGTTTGTTGTTTCGTCTCGAGAGGTTAAATGGTAATCTGCCCCCAAGTTTTGCCCGCATAGATTTAGCCGCAAATTACCCCACTACGAAATAATTTACGTTACCGATTCACACCACGAGGAGGTACTAAGCGGGTCTTTGTGAACCGTCTGAAAAGAGAAAATAAAACAACGTGTGAATACTATTAACTTCTCTCCAGTCCAACTGAAATTTAACCATTTCAACCAAAGGGTTACTTGCCTGGACTGTTCTCTGTTGGCCCTCTTCTGTCCTATCAATTCCATTATGGTGAGTTTCTTCACGCCGAAATCAAAACCCTTCTCGCAGACGCTGATTAACAAACTTCCGTCCTGTTAACGAACGGAACGAGTTTGCCCCCCCCCCCCCGCCCAAGTACCCAGGTGTTGGGCGCGCAAGCAAGTAATAACCCTTTTACACGAGACAATGTAACGCCAAAACCAACTAGATCTATTCATATGAATCGCCAAGAATAATTGTTGTAAGTGACGTCTTCCATGTCGAATTGACTTGTGTAACTCGCTAAGCGGGGATGGGGTGGGTCTGGTCACCTTCGAGAGAGGGGGATAGGGTGGTTAACTTATATGCATAAAAGTCTTACTCACCAAGAAATTATATACTGTCCTGATAAAGCATATTCATCTGTCGTATATATCTGTCACATAATTATCCTATATCCTTGGATTGAATTCCTTATATACAACATTAAACAAATGTCAAAGCAGTTCTTGGTGAACGTATATAAATCTAGAAGTGCAAGTCTTGATTTTTTTTAAACATTTTTTACACTTATGGTAAGACTGCCAATGAAAACGATCCGTGGAAACAAAATATCACCATTTTCCTCAGGTTTGATCAGAACTTTGAAGGTGTTGATTGCGCACAACGAGAACGATCGCGTTGCTCACGACAAGACAGTTGTATGAATATGAATAGAAGTGTGAGAACATTGTTTTACACAGGATTTAAATTGTAATAAGGTAATAAGGAACATTGTGGAATTGGACAATTAGGATTTTTTTAACACCCTTCTCCTCCTATCTAGTTTTTTCGATAAATCCCTAAGTTTAAGGAACCTATCTGTTTGAACAGTGCCAGCGTCATATTTGAAGTCTGGAAATGATTTAAATACTCGCCCAGCTTGTTTTTTAAAAAAAACCTCACTTTCCAAGCTTCGCACCAGCTCACGAATGTCTTTTAGTCTGTCATGCTTTCCGCCACTACCACGCCACAGAGTTGTTTCTCCTGCGACTGCAGAATAAATTCTATCTATAGCCTTTCTTAGACTTCCGACCATCATCCCATGTCTTTCTACCGTTTCGCCAGTGAGCTTCCCAGTCTTTCGAAGGCTCGTCACAAACTCTCGATTTAAGTACTCGTTTGCAAGGTCCATTTCAATATTGCCATGTTTACGTCCAGAATAGTTTACTGTCCTACTCCAAATTACATCAGCTGTTTCTTTTTCGGTAAGCCAACCACTGATACCTGAAAAAAATTACGTTTCTTCTGTTACTATCATTGCCAGTTATAAGTAAGTGAGAGAATCCTTTCATTACAATCAACTACAAAGAAAACGTTTCTTGTTTCTTACCTGCAAGTAACCGATGAGCCAAGATAACATATTTATTGTGATGTTCGAGAAAAATTCCAAAAGGTCAGATTTCCAGAAAACCATCATCGACATTCCATCACCACGCCTAACGGCCATTTTTCTCACTCTGTCATTTAAACCTCTCCACAATACAGCGGTAGCATATTCAAACTTAAAATCTGTATCCGTGACTTTTTTAGCTACTGATTTTTTTACTTTCTTGGAACCGCAACTGTCAGAACAGAACCATTTTCCATCTGAAAGTAGAAAAATGCAAATAAGTGTTTATAATTATACGGCAGTTTTGTGTTTAGCGTTGAACGGGAAGAATGAAGTTGGAAGTTACTTGCCTGGGATATCATCGTTGTTCAGCTTCGCGTATCTAAAGTGAAACCACATTCCATTAGGGCAACTTGAGTGGTCGCACGCTATCATTGGAACATCTGGGCCGAGGTCAGTCTTGCAGAAACAGTATTCGTAACGCTTGTCGTTTTTTCTACATTCATCACAGCAAAACCATTTGTCCATATCATCCACTGCCTCTATACTTAGGCCAACACAATCCAAGTGAAACCATTGGTTCAAACAGTTTGGGTTGTCGCAGTTGACCATTATCTCACTGTCATCATAATCTAAAAAGAAAAGAAAATGGCATTTTGAGTAAAGAAATTTTATATTATTTCTGTAGTGTTGCAAGAAAACTAGTGTCTGAATGACAATAAAATAGATGAGTTTTTAAGACTTGATATCTTGGGTACAATCAAAGATGCACATTAACAGATGCTCATAAATAGTTACCATGTCCTCGATTGAACATTGACAAAAATGCATCGACAAGAAAGGCGAGAATAACTAAAAGGAAGCAGCGTACCTTCGTGACAAAAACAGTACTTGTATTCGACATTTGTGTCACTGACATCATCCTTATCGGCTCTTTGAAGAGCTTGCAGATTACTGTCTTTCCAAACAACATCAATAACTTCTTCACAGAAACTTATGAGAAATGCATTTTTCAATGCTGGCGTTGTAAGTGGAACACTGATGGTTGGAATATCCGATATCTTTTTCATTTTCAGTTTCGTCATAGCCAGGAGAACCAGAAAGCTGTCAGTGCAATGGTCCAACAATTCTACAGCATGATGGAAGCTTTTGCTGACATCTTTTTGAACTGATCTGTGTCCGAACGCGTTTTTGATGTGAGACAGTGTGCCTTTTTCTGTGGCACTTCTACCAGTGAAAGATATGTCCATTGTATCCTGAAAAAAATATGTGTAAACCTTGTAAATAAACGCTATGAACGTCTTATTGGACGGAAAACAAGGCGTGCAATAAATGAAACTGACGAGCGGATGCCACGGGGAAGCATAAAAAGCTCACCTGTAAAAGTATCATTCGTTTGTGAAATTCCTGCGGTGATGGTTCAAGACCTTCCAGTCTCTGCAGTGGTGTCAATGCATTAGTTCTGGCATTGTGGGCATCGTTGTGTCGTTCGCATGAGAGACCATCTCCATAAAGAATGCATGTCTGAATATCCTCCTGCTTCCGGGGCACATACCTTTGTAGATGTTCCAAGATGGCTATAGTTCCCGAAGTGCTGGACGGATTTTCTCGAATCACTCCAAGATTAATCTAAAGAAAAGGTTATAAAGACGGTATTAAGTTACGATTCGATGACACCAATTAGTATGTTTTTTTAAACAAGAAGAGATCACCCTTCAACGCATATTTACATCGATCATCTACGTGTTTGTGTGGGATGGGGGAGGGTGCAAAGATGCGCGCGTAAGAGACTGTGTACTATGTATTAAAAAAATTAATCACCAGTTTGCTTTTCTGTAACATTTCTGTGGAATACTCATGCTCCTCTGGTATACTGACGTCTGCAAAAGTGTTTTCAAAGAATGGGATACATCTGACCAATATTTCAGCACATACTGCAACAAGACGATCCTTCAAAATCGTTGCATCGCTTGAAGATGGGATGAATTTGAGTAATGGTATTTCGACTGCAGGGGTAGTTCTTTTTCTGTCGAGGTGTGTAGTTGGCACCCTGTTTATTGCTGCATAGGCTAAAGCCCAAAGATGCATCTTACTCTGATGCTGTGTCGACTGGTGACGCGCTTTGGTATGGCGCCCAATGTTATCCCAACACATCGTATAGCCTGGGTGTATATCTGTAATAGATAAAAGAAACGTTGCTTAATTTAAAGTAAAAGAACACCTTTACGAAAGCAAGATATGTTCACACAGAACACTGCATGAGGTTTACAGGGGTTCAACATTCGCTGATAAAAGGTTATGCGTGTTGGGTTCCTATAGACAGGCCCTAATTGCTATTGCAACTATAGTTAAAGTGTTGAGGATACCAAAACCTGACTGCCGATCCTTTGTAGTTAGGGTGTGGGTGTGTGGGTGTGTGTGTGTGTGGGGGGGGGGGGGGTGATGGTGGAACGCGGGGATTGAGGTTTGGGAGGTTAATGCACAACTTACCTTGTACTACGGATGATTCACTATGCAGCATTTCCGTCGGTACCTGATTCATGTTCGACGTTCCTGGCATGGGCTCATCTTCAGAAGAAGTATCCTTGTCTTCCGGGTCAACTGAGAAGACATCTTCGGAATTACCTGATTCTGAAACACATACATTATATTTTTAACGATCATTGTCTATTTGTTTGTGTTTGGGTGAAGTGGAAGCAATATGGTGTGTATGGGGGTGTGGGGTGTGTGTGTGTGGGGGGGGGGGGGTAGGGGTGATACCTTAAAATTTGTTTGCTTGCAAAATAAATAAATACCTTGTTCAGCGGCCGATGGGACAAATAACTTCTTCTTTGCTCTTGGTATCTTGTTTATCTGGTTCATTCTCATCCCGAGAAGTACTCAGCGTTGTACTATCCTCCATTGAATCCTGAAGAAGTATATCAGAAGAGTGTTGAATAAAAAATAATGTACATTGTGCTTTATAAACATCAGAGAACCCAAGCTTATCTAATTATTGTTCCTTTCCGGTAGAAAGAATGAAAGTTACCTGCTCTGGGCGATGGTTCGTTCTTTCTTGTGTGTATTTCAGTTCGGAAACCATAGAGCATTCAGAAATAACGTAAACGTGAAAGTGTCAAACGTCAATAAATAGGGCAATAAGAATACCACAAAGTTATGGGTCCTCTGTGTTCCGATGAAGACAAATGGATTACGTTAATAATTAAATCATAACTTACCTCGATTTTTTTCCTTGCCTCCACAATGTCCCTGTCAAAACCTTCACTAAGTTTGTCTATTGCCGATCTTGTGGCTTGGGACCAAGACACCATCCCATTTTATTGAAGTGTGTAATGACCTACAAAACACACATCGATAAAGAACAG
Source organism: Pictodentalium vernedei (assembly GCA_031216915.1). Taxonomy (NCBI): domain Eukaryota; kingdom Metazoa; phylum Mollusca; class Scaphopoda; order Dentaliida; family Dentaliidae; genus Pictodentalium; species Pictodentalium vernedei. The sequence goes on along the minus strand of CM062295.1, from coordinate 715,433,676 downwards.
TTAGTTGTTTTGTTTTGTTTTTACCTGTGTACCATTTACTACTCAGATTAATTTACTATTTTCGGGAAACTTCATGAGGATCTCCATGATTTTCGCAATACTATCTGAAAGAAAACTTGAACACGCTCTTAACATACAGATAAACATGTTACATGTGTATAAGAAGTTCATTGTACATATTGTGAGTGAAGATTGAATAGAAATCAACTAGAAAACTTACTGATGTGTTGCACCCTCCAATCCATAACTGCACAGAGTTAATCGCCTGGAGAAGCTTGAACCTTTTATTTTTAAAAAACATCATCATACTGAACAAACACCCCACAACTTTCATGACTGGTGGAGGTATGTCATTTCTGAAACGAGAAAAACGTCCACACATTTAATTACAGTATAATAATTGGGTTTGGGGGAGGGCATAGATCATTCTGTTGAAGAGGGCTGTACTGTCCATATATTATTTGCTTTAATCCCGACGAATAATTCATTTCAACTACATCGTCAAGGCACGTTTTCGTTTTCGATGAAGATATATCATCTTTTGACGAAGGTATCATGTCGTGTCGGACAATTCTACTGTTGAAGGAAGAGGAGTACCATCCGGAGAGAATCATCCGAGCAGCAGCGAGCAATGCCTCTAATGCGCTAACTCGGAAGAACTAGGGTTACAGTGGAAGGCACGTGCGCCATAGACGTGAAAAACGCTTCTTCACACAACATAATAGCCCCCTCCCCCACCCGGGCAATTTGGATTAAGTTTGTTACCCAAAAACACAACGCAGACGACGCTGGTCAGATTCAACCTGTCGACCTCTACATTCGTAGCTCGACGCTCTAACCAATGAGCCACCGTGCTTCTTTAAAAATTCATAAGCAACCACAATAAAGAATCCCGGAAAATGCTAACAAAGTCAATTATAACGATGAGAATGATACAAATATGAGTTCGGTTCACTGTTCAAATATCCACGGTTGGCTTGTTTTGAATTCAAAGGCAACATAGTTTTTTTAATAATTGGGTAAGCATAGATTTTTAAACAAAGGATCTCACCTGGGGTTTTTCAAATGCACTCCCGTCGCTCCATGTAATGCAAGCAGAACCTCTAGAAGTGTTGGTGTCTTTATTCTCATGCTCAGTTGAAGCGAAGTCCAAGTGAACTCCTCAAGGTTCTGCATCGTTAGTGCTTGTACCGATGCAATTTCTCTGTCTTTTGATATACACTTCAACTCCTTCCGGATCTCTGATGCTACACTTTGACAGACAGCTTTGCAAAAGACTGGGGATGATTTCATCAGGAGATTCACACCTGCTTTATATTTCCATTTTTTCAGTTTCAGAAAACCAAGTGCCAAATTTCTACTCTTCTTTGTTGTAGTCAGACATCGTCCACCGGGTTTTGTCTAAAATACAAAAGAGCCAGGTGTCCACTGTTTGTCACATAAACATTTTTTTTTAAATCATGCTTATATTCATCACTTACCAAATGCGTATGTTGGAAGTTCAGCTCTAGAGTGGCGACTGGAGAGACGGGTTATTACCACTGAAGTACCCAATTTGATAGTCAGTATGGGAAGAATTCCACAAAACACTCCTATTCTGAGAGTGTTGGGGGTTGTTCCAAGAATTCAAAGAACAAGCAAGGGTGTGGATGAGGAAAAGTAGGAACCATACATAAATTGTAAAAATGGCATAAATAGCCCAGTTGGCACTTTTGAAGAAGGGACCCGAGAAACATAAAATTAATTTGCTTGGCCTATAAACGAATCTTCCGGGTTCATACTTTTAGCGTGGCTTAAAAAAACTGTGAATATAATGAAAAAGAAAATATAGTTCAACATTAATGAGCAATTACCTTAGGTGTTCTCTTTGCCGGTGTTGATATTTTCTGCTTCTTTAAGCTTCGAGGGGTCTTTACTGGGGTCAATTGATGTTTTGGTCGGAAGTAGCAACCATGTGTCGTTTCATTTGAAAATCTGATGGTCGAGGTTTTGGAACGGTATGATTCTTTCAAAAATTGGAGACATTCTTCACATAAGAATCTGTATTCTTTTCCCTTATGAGGTGTTGCGGTTTTGGAACAGCAGATGTCAATTGCATCACTTATCGAAATATCCCATGGCCTCATCTTTACAGCCAAAGAATGTCGTTTGTATCCACGCCCATCGCTTCGCAGTTCAAACGTCTTTGAACAGTTTATGCACCTATCAACCATTTTTTTTTTAAGTTTCCAATTTAAATTATGAGAAATATTTGTTACACTATCCACTTCGAATAACTTTCTACTCTGCTATAGACTTGGTAACATTAATAGGACACCAAAACATCATTGTAAAAAGGACAGAAACCCAGCACGTGATGAATATTTAACCTTGTTGCAGTACATTGGCACTAGTCTTTGGTTTAAACAGTTCCCGTGACACGACCCCGAAGCATCAGGAAAAAATCAACACTCTGTACCCATGATCAGGTGTTCGCCTGAAAGGTTGTTGATCACCCAGTAACTGTTCACGTGATATTTTCGTGTCCACAGTTTGTTAGCACTACTGTCTTGGAACTGTTCCAATGACACAATTCTGATGACCAAAGAGAAAAATAAATACCCCTATATGAGACAAATGTTTGCACTGGATGTTCCTATCATTTAACTCATCGCTGGTTACAATGTCATAGCTTTACGGGCATACAACTTCTGTATTAAAACGGACGCGTGATAGAATTCACTTTCCATTGTGACTTTGCTTTATATATACGGAAGTTTCTGTTTTCATCTTTTGTTTCAACGAACCTATTCAATTCCAAATGGAAGTAAATCTTGATGACATCTATAAGTACATCAAATATCAGTACAAATTTGAATTTGATTTAAAGAATGAACAATGCAAGCTCTTGAAGATTTTTCTTTCTGGGAAAGACGCGGTTGGTTTCCTACCCACTGGCTACGGAAAATCCATGTGTTACATTTTGCCGCCATTGATTCTCAACCAGGTAAGTAGCTCTTATTTACTTGGGGTTAATGTTACCTTTAACAGGCAGAGTTATATTGAGTCTTATAATGTTACGGTGGAGGATATTTGATTATCTGGAAACAGCCAACAAGGTGCTGCAAGTAAGTGTTAGACTCTCCCGACTTTCGTACCCAACGGCGGATCCGGGGGTGGGGGTGGGGGGGGGGAGGGGGTGGGGGCAGCGTACGCCTCCCTATTTTTTACAGAGTTAACAATTTCCGGCGGATTAGGCAACGATCCCCTGGTGAATTATTACCCTGATCGGCCCTGTGCGTTAGTAAGCCCCCCCCCCTAATTTCAAATTCTGGATCCGCCCCTGTAATACCCGACACAATCATGCAGGTGAAGGCATGAGTACCATCGACATGCAGTACACGTTATCACGCTGCAAAGACTGAACCACTGTGCTCCAACCTGGACGAACTTGAATTGCGTGTTCTGCCATTGGAAGACCTCTTTCCAACGAGGGGCCATAAGCTATGTTTCTGAGACACACAAAAAGAAAAGAATATTCAAGTTTTCAAAATTTTTTCCGACAAAACTCGTGAAAGGGCCAAGTCACTCAACACCGCTTTCAAGAATGATATGCTATTCAATACTACTGGCGTGCATATCTTGTATATGTGGACAGGTGAATTGGTAGTTTAATCCAACACCCCCCCCCCCCCCCCCTCTCCCACTCCACCCCATGATCGGAGGATTAAATTATTGCTGATACTCGTGTCGTGGGGTCTCTTCGTGGAGTGTTAACTTTTTCGTGTTACACAAAAATGTTTGAACATTGGGGTAATAGAGTTAACAATCTAATACGGCGTGTCAGAAATTACATGATGCATTGTTGAATCACAACGAAGTACGCTCCAAAGTTGAGATAACCCCGCTTTAGCTGGTGTCGCAATACCAAGTGAATGAAACGAAACCATCAGCACAAAAATGTGGACAAATTGAGAATACAAAACTGCCTACTAACAGGTAACACAGATTCCTCTCTTTATTCTTGCAGATCTTTCCACATAAGAGACACACTGCTTTTGTAATATCGTCTTTACTCAGTCTAATGAAAGACCAAGTCAACTTTTTACAGTCACATGGGATACCAGCTGCTTTCATAACCAAGAAGGAAGATATGGGGCAAAAGCTGTTTGAAGATAAGTTTCCTCAATAAAATATTCAACTTTGATTTCTGCGCGAGCGCTGGATGTGTGTGTGAAGGTGTAAGCGCGCGTGTGTGTGTGGAAGGGGGGGGGGGGGGTAAGCGTGAATGTAAGAGTTTTGTGTTTTTTCATGTGTATGCAATTAAAATGTGTGTTAACACGGTTGACATGTTGAATAATAATTTACGTCGGACCGGCAAAAGTTCGTGCCCCCCCCCCCTTGAGGGTTGAGTGTATGTGTGTGTGGGTGGGGGGGGGGGGAGGGGGGTGCTTCAGAAAATTATCGAATTGTAATATCCAATCATGGCCCTACAGCTGCATCCTGTGATATTTCCGCTTCATAAATGTGATCTTAAATTGTGTTATGGGCTGTCTATAGTGTGTTTGTAGCATAGGTAGCAGGGTAGGTATATAACATATTCGTAGAGCTTCGCTCTATATTTGGAATGCGGTAATGTTATAGCCGTGGATGACGAAAATTAAATAATCGTATATTTCATTCACGCAAAAAATTATTTTGCCCTATTGCAGATGTGCAGAATGGTCGGTTTGATATTGTGTTCTGCTCACCAGAATCTGCTGTCAACAAGATATGGACAAGATGCTTCAAGGAGGATGTATGGCAAACGCAAGTTTGTTTGTTGGCTGTCGACGAGAGTCACTGCATATCAGAATGGTAAGTCTGTTTATCTGATAAACTTAAATTATATTCGATTTGCATAAGATGAGTACTCGCAATTTTCCAAGGTGTGCGTGAGGGAACACGACTGTGTGGGATCATAAAAAATGTATAACAACCCACCCGCTACCTTGTAACACACTACAGGGAAGTGGGTGGGGAGGGGGGGTTGCGTGGGTGGGGGAATGGCCTGTCATACCAATTTTGTGACAAGTGTTTGCAATGTCACAGGGATTTCCTTTGTTTTCGCTATGTCCTCACAATGAAAACAATTGTTTAGAGTCGGTCTTCCCGTTTTGTGGGAGTTATTTGTCATTGTTTGTCATCGAGAATAAAAGAAAAACCAACACGTCCTCACAACAAATGCAGAAGAAGTTGGGTGCACGTGATAGTGTGTGTGAGAGGTGTGTGTATAGGCGAGCTCGCTGGGTGTGTGTGTGGGGGGTGTCCTATTGTGGGGGATAGATATACGCGTCTTTGTTTGATGGTGGTGGTGTTGCTTTGCATAGGCAGATCCGGGGGCGCCCCCCCCCCCCCCTATGGGCCAGACAGAACCTTTGGGCATTCCCTTTCGTGGTTGCCACTGAGGGCCTTTCGGCGTTTTGCGGCTCAGATGTTGCTTCACATCAAGTTGGCGCCCCCCCCCCCCCCCTTGACAAAATCCTGCTTCGTGTGCAAGATGTCACTGTGACGCTACACAACCAGGATCAGGAACGAGAGAGAAGGAGAGAGGAGGGAGGGGGTGTCGCTGGATATGGACAAAACAATTACATGTGACTGTCCCAGATTGAATTTACCTTTGTGTTTGTGATTTTTATCCCCATTTAACTGCTTAAACTTTGCAGACAAAGAGTGGGTACACGGGGTGGGAGGTGGGAGGAGTGTGTGCCTTTAGATGTGTTTGTGTTTGAAGCGGTATTTTTACAGAAATTCATGCATTTCCTTTGCAGGGGCGAGTGTTTCAGACCCGAATATAGAACCTTGTCAATTCTACGAAGTATATTTCATGTACCAGTTCTGGCATTGACCGCTACTGTCACCAAAGCCGTTTATACAGATATAAAGAAATATCTAGTTATATCAGACGATTCACCGTGTGTTTCAGTCTTACCAGACAGGTAAAGTAACTTAAATTTATGACAAACTTTCGCTGTACTTTCATCTGCCAGGTCAAGTGAAAAACTGCATGGGTGCAAAATTGTCCCCCACCTGAGCCACCTCCACCCCCATCGTATGGCGATACCACGCCAGATAAGCCCTGTTGTCTGTGTTGTAAAACAACACACAATCAGTGTGAAACTTTAGCTGCTAAGGGCAAAGTGACATTACTGATGTCATCCTTGAAACACGAGTAATTCATTCGAAGTTCTTTCATCGCGGTATTCGCTAAGAAACTTCGTGTGAGGGGATGGATCGGTGTCCTCGACTCCTCGTGCTAGTAACAGAACTGCACCTCACCGTAGGTGGTCATAACTTCTCTAACGCCTGTTATTTTCTCCGGACCAAACTCTTTAGGAGATACTTTCCGGTACCTTAGAATTTATAATTTTTCAAAAGTGAAACCCGGCAATTAACTGCAGTGATATTTTGGATCTTCTCATTGAAAAATGGGTGATAACACCTTCTCACCACTTGTCAACTTGCCCCTATCTGCTGTGTATGAAGCTGTTTTTCTCAAGCGAGTTCGCTATGTTATTGTCACTTTTATGTAAGTTTCAGGCCAAATATCTACCTTCAGCTTTCGAAATGCAAAAGTGATTACGAGGACAAAATTCGGTGGATTGCAGAAGATATAAAAAAGAATGGATTGAAAGCAAAGAAGACTCTGATATTTTGCAGGTAGTGTACGATTATTCCAATTTCAGGCGATATCGTCGTTCAAAAGTCTAACCTCTCCGATTGGGCTGTAGAACACCCAAAGAAAATGCACCATGCGCCCTAAGCTTACAAAAATGTGTTTGGTGGGCATATTTATTCGCCCATTCTGTTGAAAGAGCTTTCAAAGGTAAGTAAAAACCATTTTTACAACACACCGCCAAAGCCAAATGATACGCTTGTGGTAAATGATTGACTCACCTGATTACAACCATCTTGCAATTTCTAAAATAAATTTCCCTTTCCCTTTCTACTGGCGTCCGAGTAATTTAGTGCATCATGCTCATACCTTTGAAATACATTTAATGCAGTTAGTAATTTTAATTAATATTACATTTTGCAGATCAATACCCATGGTTTCTGGCATTTACTTATTCCTATGTGATGAACTACTTGTGTCTGAAGCGGAACACCTGAAGTCCCCGGTAGAAATGTATCATGCATCGCTGGATACTGATTCAAAGGAAAGAATTATGGAAGAATATCCCAAATTAGACAGCAAAATAAGATGCGTGGTATCTACAATTGCTTTTGGGATGGGAATTCACATTCCGGACATTGATGTTGTAATACACTGGGGAGCCCCGAAAAGCATTTTGTCTTACTGGCAAGAAGTGGACCGATGTGCTAGGGATGGTAGGGCCGGAGAGGCAATTCTCTTCGCTTATGGGCACAGCCTTTCGCCGTTGAGAACATCGGACGATATGAGGGAAATGTTCAGCAGTGAAGACAGCTGCTTTCGGAGAAAAGTTCTGAAAAACTTCGTAGTTAATGGCATGGACACTTCCTTACTCTCCAAAGAAAAAGAAACTTGCAATGAACCATGCGCACAGAACGTGTGTGGATGCCAACTCTGCTGTTGTTGTAACTATTGCTTTATTCAATGTAAGTGCAAGAACCCAAAAAACCCAAATATCTGGGAGAGAAAATGAACAGAGGTCGCAAGAGGGTAGCTCATTTGCATTGCACATAAGACTTGTTTATTAAACATTTATCATTTGTTTATGTTTGTCCTCTGTCTCGGACAGTAGAATTCAATGTCTGCAAATACATTTTTTAGCCCTGTTGGAAAAACAGTTATGACGGTGGGTTCCGCTAAACTTTGGGTAAAGTGGAGAAATATTGTTTCCATGGAACGTTTTACCATAAGTGTAAAAAATGTTTTATATACGTTCACCAAGAACTGCTTTGACATTTGTTTAATGTTGTATATGAGGAATTCAATCCAAGGATATAGGATAATTATGTGACAGATATATACGACAGATGAATATGCTTTATCAGGACAGTATATAATTTCTTGGTGAGTAAGACTTTTATGCATATAAGTTAACCACCCTATCCCCCTCTCTCGAAGGTGACCAGACCCACCCCATCCCCGCTTAGCGAGTTACACAAGTCAATTCGACATGGAAGACGTCACTTACAACAATTATTCTTGGCGATTCATATGAATAGATCTAGTTGGTTTTGGCGTTACATTGTCTCGTGTAAAAGGGTTATTACTTGCTTGCGCGCCCAACACCTGGGTACTTGGGCGGGGGGGGGGGGGGCAAACTCGTTCCGTTCGTTAACAGGACGGAAGTTTGTTAATCAGCGTCTGCGAGAAGGGTTTTGATTTCGGCGTGAAGACACTCACCATAATGGAATTGATAGGACAGAAGAGGGCCACCAGAGAACAGTCCAGGCAAGTAACCCTTTGGTTGAAATGGTTAAATTTCAGTTGGACTGGAGAGAAGTTAATAGTATTCACACGTTGTTTTATTTTCTCTTTTCAGACGGTTCACAAAGACCCGCTTAGTACCTCCTCGTGGTGTGAATCGGTAACGTAAATTATTTCGTAGTGGGGTAATTTGCGGCTAAATCTATGCGGGCAAAACTTGGGGGCAGATTACCATTTAACCTCTCGAGACGAAACAACAAACAAGCAAAAAGAGAAAAAAGCCGCGCGTCATCGTTGAGGCACTCACTGAGGCGCTCACAATCGGCCGTTTTGTGCGCGAGTTGAACGCATTCTGAGTTTCCGTTTCAGCGTCGACAAGTTTCGTTTCAGCGGATTGCCGGATTATTGTTTTAAGAAGTGCGCTACAATCATGGCGGAGTGTTGATGGAAATTTACGTTTCGTCGTGTTCGTTTGAGTGTATCAAATGAATAAAACCCGACTCGGTTGAAAATACCACGCACAGGTGTACAAAAATAGTTCATCTTTAGAAAACAGTCGATAGAAAAGCCCCACGACCGATTCATTTACCTAATTTCGCATTTGAACATCGGCCGTAGTACTCCCGGTGATAGCACCGGGGAAACTTCCAGTTATTTCACTGTACCGAATCTGAACGTAGTGGGCAGCCACAACGTTCGGATAGCTGAACTACCGATGGCGATATTGGGCTTGAAGTTTGTAAACAGTGTTCTATGATGTATGGGGACTGTCGTTCGATGGGATATGGAGAGGTATGTGCAAACTGTCAGGAAATCCTCCGCCTACTTGAGACAATTGTTAAGTTTGAGGGGGAGATTGCTGAGCTGAAGGGAAAACCTGGTAGGGCGGGGCTGTCTGGAGTTACGCCTGTGAAAGCAGCTTTCCGAGAAGGATGGGTGGTTGTCGGTGGTTCCAAGAGGAAACATGGGGGTAGAACCTTTGATGTGAATGAGGTAGGTGATGAGGTGGGGGCTGCTAGAAAAGTATGTAGGACAGATGAGGGGGGGCCCAGGCCGGAGCAATGCTGTAAAGCGTTTGGCGTGGACTATTCAAAGTGGTAGGAAAGGGGGCCAGAGAAGCAGGTAGATAGGGGTGTAAAGTCCAAAGGCAGTAGGGAGTGCAGCACCAGAAACAGATTTGATGTGCTCGATTCGGAAGAGACAGAGGAGGAGATGGAGGTAGTTGCAACAGATAGTAGCTTGGGGTCTAGGCCAGGAAAAAGGAGGAGGGATCCGGGAGAAGACCAGGGGAGTAGTCCAGGTAGTTCAGGGCCTGGAAAGAGACGGAGGGACAAGGATAGGAGTAACCCTAGGTCAAAGATACCGATTCCGATATTGATTCCGAGTGGGGCTGTTGGAGAGGAAGAGGACGCTGTAAACAATAGGAGACTAGAGGAGATAAATAGGGCGAGGGCCAAAAGTAAGTTGGTGGTTGCGGGAAGTAGCATAGTTCGGGGGATCGACAAGGTTGTCTGTGGTCCGGACAGTAAAAATAGAACAGTTCTGTGCTTTCCGGGGGCTAAAGTGGAGGACCTGAGGGATAGAGTGGACGGTATTGTAGCTGGGTCGGGGCCTGATCCGGTAGTGGTATTACATGTGGGGCCCAATAACATCAGGGAGAGGAAATCAGTTCGTTTGGTGGACACATACAAGGACCTAATTAGTAAGCTACTTAGCAGGAATGCTCGGATCATCGTTTCAGGGGTGCTCCCCGTTATGGGTGGTGGGAATGAGAGGAACTCGCGGATTATGGCACTAAACGAGGAGCTGGAAGAGCACTGCAAAGACTTGGGAATACATTTCATTGACCACTGGGATTCATTCTGGGGACAAGGAGAGTTGTATGGGCGAGACGGATTGCATTTAAGTAGGATGGGTACAGACCTGTTGGGCCAAAAAATTTTACAGGTGGCTGGGCCTTTTTTGGAGAAAAGGGGGGTAGGGGACCACAGCCTATAACCCAGAGGGGCACAAATGCTGGGAACATAGGAAGAACAACAAACATGCACAACACAGGGACATACCAGGGTTATAATAATGTGCCACTGATGACAAAAAAACAAAGATTCATTAAGTTTGGGTACTGCAACATCCAGGGCCTGCACAAGAAAGTAACCGAAATATCAACAATGATGGACGAAGGAGACTTCGATATAATGGGTCTAAGTGAGACGTGGATATGACGGGATGAGCGGGTTGATCAGATGAAGGGTTGCGTGTGGATAGGAGCTGGGCGAACTGAGGGTCAGAAACGGGGTGGGGGTGTTGGCATCTACGCTAAAGAGGAATTACAGCCCTCATTGATTACAGATCTCACAGAAGCAAGGACTCAGATTCCAGTATCCAACGAAATAGTCTGGGCAAAAATCAAGTTAGGAAGCAGGAGTGTTGCCGTTGGTGTTGTATACTTAGCAGTGGAGGGAAGTAAGCCCGAGTGGAATGATTCAATATATACAACTCTTAGATCGAATATCACAGAGCTTGAAAGCAGAGGGTTCAGTATTGTCCTAATGGGGGACTTCAATGGGCACATCGGGGATAAGGAGGAGGGCATACAGGGAGGTGATAGGAAAATCAACACGAATGGGAGGAAGATGTTGGACCTATCAAAAGAGTCTGGTTTAAAGATCCTGAACAGGGATGCGAAATGTAAGGGTAAATGGACCTGGGAGAGGAACGATAAGAAAACAATAATTGATTATATACTCACTGACATTAGCGTATGGAGGGAGGTTATAGATGTAGAAATAGATGACGAGGGAAAAAATGACTTGGGTAGTGATCACAACCTGATAACAGCAAAGATTATGGGCAAAAAGACGAATAGAGACAGAAATACCTTCAAGAAAGTTTGGGGACTAAAACAAGGAGCCGACTGGAAGCAGTTTCGGGAAAAACTAAAACCAAATCTTGAATGTATACCTAGGGATGCAAATGTCCAGAGTATTTCAGATGGCATAGTAAATAGCCTAACAGAGGCAGGGAAGGATTGTATAGGAAGGGTGAGGGTCCCAACGAGAGAGCTTGGATACAGGGTTAACGAGGGACTGGAAAAGGCTATAAAAGAAAGGAAGGTAAAATGCGCTGCTTACAGAAGAAGTAGGAAGCTTAAAGGGGTGGATAACAATGACACGAGACTAATGAAATGAGAATATGAACTGGCACGGAAAAAGGTGAATGAGATAAAGAATAATAATAGGAAGGAGCGCAATTGCAGTCTTGCCAGAACAATAAAGAAAACGGGGGGTTCGAGCTCAAACGTATTTTGGAACTGGGTAAATAAACGGGGGAAAAGTAGTGTGCAGAGTATCAAAGTGGATGGGGAAAGTACAGAAGATAAAGGCCGTATCGCTTCAGAGTTAGTCAAGCACTGGGAAAAGATAAACGATAGGCGATGGGGCAGTGGGTCCCCACCAAAAAGAAATACACTGGTGGAGGAGAACCTATCCAATCGTGTATGTAGCGAAATAACGGCAGAAGAAGTGCGGAACGTGGTCTCGAAATTAAAAAATGGTAAAGCGGGAGGGACTGATGAAATTCCGAACGAATTTCTCAAAAATGGAGGGGAGGCACTTATTGAAGTCCTGACAAACCTTTTCAACCTGGCTCTGCGAAAGCAAGAGGTCCCCAGAGAGTGGAGGGAAAGTAAGGTGTCGTTCATACACAAAAAGGGGGGGATAAGGAAGTTCTAGATAACTATAGGGGGATATCAGTTAGTAGTAACATCGGAAAAGTATTCTGTAAGGTCATATACGGTAGACTAGAGGAAGTTATTGAAGAGAAAGGCTTTTTAGGAGAAATTCAAAATGGTTTCAGGAAAGGACGAAGAGTCACTGATCACCTATTTACACTCACCCAACTGATAGAATCAACAAAGGCTGAAAAGAAAAAGATGTTTCTGGCATTTCTAGATGTGAAAAAAGCGTACGACCTAGTGTGGAGGGAAGGTATGTGGCGAAAGCTCGAGGGCATCGGACTGGGGGTGACTTTGTGGGAATCATGAAAGCACTGTATACAGATGTGCAAAGCCAACTCAGTCTAGGGAGTATCACTACAAAACGAGTCCCTATGGATATAGGCCTCAAGCAGGGGTGTATCTTTTCACCGATTTTGTTTGCATTGTATGTTAAAGATTTAGGGGACGAACTAATTCAGAGTGCGGAGGGGGTAAATGTTGGAGACATAAAGATACCAGGCTTATTCTTTGCGGACGACATGGTGTTAATGTCTAGAACTGAACAGGGGCTAGAGAAATTGCTGGAAATTGTTGGTAGATATGGCAACACTTGGCGGCTCGAACTAAATGAAAATAAAAGCAAGGTAATACCCGTTGGACGCAAGGTAGATATGACGAAGAGATGGAGAGTGGGGGAGTTCTCAATCCCCGAAGGGGAAAGCAAACAAATCACTGTAGGAGAAACGGGAGAGTATGAGTATCTAGGGGTAAGCATAAATATAACGGGAAGAGGGGTGTACAGAAATTACTCGGCCAAACTGATTCTGAAGGGGAAAAGAATTCTGAACCAACTAAAACTTTTAGGGAAAAATAGTTTCAACAAGGTCTTTGTGGGGAAAACACTGTGGGAGAGGGTGGGTTTACCAAGTATAACGTATGGCACGGACGTGATTCCATTAAACCAAACCGTTATTAAGAAGTTGGAAAGTACTCAGAATGATGCCGGCAGATGGATAACAGGGTCGAGTAATGCTGCAGCTTTGGAAGCAGTAAGGGGGGAGCTTGGGTGGATGAAAATCAAGGACAGGGTAGATTTGGGAAAACTGTGTTACTTTAACTACTTGAGAAACCTGCCTGACAACCGGTGGTGCAAATTGATGCTCGATACCATTTGGAATTCTAATATAGAAACGGGGTGGTCAAAACATTGAGGGAACTAATGGACAATTACTCTATAGAGGTCACAAACATAGAAGTAGGAATGAAAGAAGGCAAAAGGTTTGTCAAAGAGAGAGTCATGGAAGATTGCAATCGAAACTGGCGAGCAGGGGTTAGCGTGAAAAGATCACTGCAGGGGTTACAATATAAAGAAAAGCCAGCTTTTGAGAAGTACCTAGATGGCACCTTTGGAGGGTCACTGCTGTTCAAACTGAAATCAAAATCACTGGAGCTTCGGGGAAAAATTGGGAGAGATGGGGAAAAGGGATGCCAAATGTGCCACTCTGGAGTAGTGGAGACCCTGGAACATTTTCTCTTGGAATGCCCACAGTATATACCTCATAGAATAAAATTTACTGGAAGAATAATGCAGAAGTGGGGTGAAGAAACAAAGGATAGATGGATGAAGGGGGACACGAGGGAGAGGGTAGGAATGCTTATTGAAGAAATTGAAAAAGAGGAAGTGAGGGACACTATTAAGCAGTTTATATCTGAATGCTGGGAGGAGAGGAGGGGAAGAGGGGGTGGGGTGCAGGAGGAATGATGGCCTTCTCTTATGAGGACCGCGACAAATCAGCGGCTGGCCAAAGAGTTATTATTATTATTATCTGAAGTTTTATAGTGCTCGCATCTGATGTTCTGCAGCACTGGGAATGTCAATCAGTGGTTCTAATGGCTGAAGCTTTTCGTGGCTAAGAAAATTCGTAGAGGAGGGATCTAATGTTTCAACTGCCTCATATAGAGGTCTGTTTTCAAAACGACTGTTCATTTCTGTCGTGACAGCATCGATAGTCTGATAATAAGCCGATTTTAAGGCATTTCCACATTCCTCCTGACGTTCACATTCCCCTATCGATGTCATTATCAAAGAATTTTTCAGGTGGGTATTACGCCTACACACTCTTTTGGCTGGTCTCTCTTGGTTGGCTATTGATGATTGCTTCATTTCTGAAAAAAAGAATAATCAGAATATTAGTTGAATTTAATTCAAAGTTATTCATGAATTTTGTATAAGCCATTCCCCAAGACCCTTGTGTTTTTTCTCGTCTTACTGTTCCCATTGCTTACTCAGCAAGTCAAAGAGTCTGCTTCCTTCTGCGGGGGGCAAACAAAGCTAATGGAATCCACACGACAATACTCATTAATAACACTCAATTTAGCCCTTAACCTTCCTGAATAGAAGATACATACACCTGAAATATTAACATCTTTTCTTCATTTCGATAGTTCATTCCAGTAAATGGTTATACAGGGTTTCCGCCAGGGGAGCAGTGGGGTCCTTTTAGGGTACTTTTTCCCTGGCCAATTTTTCCCCAAACTGCCAAAGCCCACCAATGTGACTGATAAAAAACAAAAGACCTCTAAAACTGTTCCCTATGAAAATAATGAGTCATTGTATGTGATTTTAACCCTTTACCCAACGTAACGGCCAAAACCGGCCAGCGCTATTCTCAAAAATCGCCAATTAATTTTCATTATTTTTTTCATTTTTTGTCTCAAAAACATAGGTTATGACCCCTCATTGGAACGAGCTCGTCGAGCTCGTTCCAATGAGGGGTCATAACCTATGTTTTTGAGACAAAAAATGAAAAAAATTAGTTATTCAATAATTGTTTTTGCAAGTGTCGTCTGCTTTTCATGTTAGGTAAAGGGTTAAATATAGCTAATTTATCTTACCTTTTGCTTCATGAAGAATAACTGAATACACATTTCGTTGCTTCTCAATTTCTTGTCTTATCACATCAACTAAGGCAAGAGCACGTACAAGGTCACATAGATATTTCCAATTCTGAGAAAGTTTGTAAAATCAAGTCAGCTAATGACATGGCATCAAGTTTGTCACCAGGTGTAGTTTTCGGTATCCGGACAAAATACCCTCGGACAAAATACCCTTAGGACATAATACCCTAAAAAAATACCCTCAGGACATAATACCCTCAATGGGTAGGACAAAATACCCTCGGACAAAATACCCTCAGACCAAATGTATATAAAGTTGGATTTTTGGTGTTGGGGGTGGGGGTGGGGGTGGGGGGGGGGGGGGTAATTGCATCTAAGGCACTAGCCGGTGTTTTGTTTGAAATAACAAGTACCAATATTTTTATTTTTTTTTATTAACCCTTTACCTAACGTAACGGCCAAAACCGGCTAGCGCTATTCTCAAAAATCGCCAATTAATTTTCATTGCTTTTTCATTTTTTGTCTCAAAAACATAGGTTATGACCCCTCGTTGGAACGAGCTCGTCGAGCTCGTTCCAACGAGGGGTCATAACCTATGTTTTTGAGACAAAAAAATTAGTTATTCAAGAATTATTTTTGCAAGTGTCGTCTGCTTTTCAGGTTAGGTAAAGGGTTAAACTAAATAGATATGAAGCACAACACAAATGGCAGATGGCAATTGAATATGAAGCACAATATAAATGGCAGATAGCACAGAACATGAAACAAATATGAGGGTATTTTGTCCGAGGGTATTTTGTCGTACCCATTGAGGGTATTATGTCCTAAGGGTATTTTTTTTAGGGTATTATGTCCTAAGGGTATTTTGTCCAAGGGTATTTTATCCTACAATCACAAGGTCACATAGATATTTCCAATTCTGAGAAAGTTTGTAAAATCAAGTCAGCTAATGACATGGCATCAAGTTTGTCACCAGGTGTAATTTTCAATCCCAAAAGGCTTTCATTGGCTGTTCCTTCCTTCACATAGCGAAGTCCAATTGAAATAAATTCTGTGCTGCATTTATCTCTGGTGCCATCTACCATTAAGGTGAACCTGAAACAAATTAGTATACTACTGTAAATATATGGATCACCATCCGATCGATTTTAGGTCAGCACTTGCAAATCACACCAGTGCATATATAATGCATTAAGTGGGTGGGGGGAGGGGGGTATAAATGATTGACCAAGCAAGACACGCTAAATATTTTCATAGGCGATTTCACAGTTCTGGGTAGATACAATATTTATTCTGGTGAATAAGAATCCGCAATGATACCAGAGAAAAAGCGGTATATTCGATAATGATGATATTTATTTGATGTAAATCCTTGAACCTTTTTAGAATGTTCAAATTACCTGCCCAATGGGATGGGTGGTTAACAGGTGGCCCAAGAAAAAAGGTAGATATGCTGATCATGGAGATTGAGAATAGTGAGGTACGGAATCTCATCAAAGAGTTAGTGTCAACGTGTTGGGAAGAGAGAAGAGGCATAGGGAGGGGATAAAAAAATTACATTGCAGGCGAGAAAACTTGATTCCCGTCTTCAAAGAGTTAAACTAAACTAAATAACAACACTTACCATGGCACATCTGCTTCTCTGACCTCATTTGCAATACTGCTGGCGACTATTTCAGACATAACGTCGATTACTTCATTCTGTATTTTCTGTACTTTTGAAGAGAGAAATCAAGAAAAAAGCCCCCAAAAATAACACAATACAATAAAACAACCACTCATCATTTGAAATAAAAACTGCCATTGAAGATAATGATTTGTGTTAATTAGTTAAGATCCTTCTATTGTCAAAGCTAAAGGTAATCTGGTGTGTTGAATAAACAGTCTACTGATAACAATGAAATTATCCACTCAGATAGTTGATTGCATATGATCTTATTACAGGTGTGAATGGACCTGCTTGAATAAATGCACTTGTAAATGAAAATAGATGCAAATTGAAAAAATATTGTTTGAAAATTTCTAGGGGGGGCGAAAAGTTTTCTAGGGGGGGCGTCGCCCCCTCCCTCGCCCCCTCCCCGTAGTTGCAGGCCTGTCGCATCACCCAATCTGCTTCCCTGAACCGCAACGGACTAACCTGGGTGTTGTACCATTCTTATTTCCTGGTGAATGGACGCGACCCCGGGCGGACTAGCGGGCGACAATGCCTTCGATAGAACTAGCTAACTCCCAGCAATTGTCGTAATACCTTGAGCACTTCCCGCTAGCCCTAATATTGCAACGACGGAGACACAGTTATTGAAGACATCATGGAAACATCTCTCTGAGTTCTGAAAAAGAAACTGATAATATATAGTGACCTTACGGAGAGAGGACCGTAATGGACCTCTCACCGCAACAAAATACCGTGACACATGTCTCAACGTTGCCATATCAATCAACACACACAGAGCAAGAATTAATGCGACTACATTGACTATAAGAAACACAATGAACTTGCGAATTAGAGGAAGATATTCTCTCATTACGACTGAAGAATATTTTTTCAACCAGAAAAAATATAAACCATCATATTACTCGCACTAACTCTTGAAATAAATATACATAATATATTATAATTCATTATAACATTTAAAAAAAAAAAAAATTTGAAAAATTTTTCAGAAGAGCCCAAGTTCCCAATGGGAACCCTGAGCCCAAAAAGCCTAAGTGTGGACACAAATTTTAATCATTTTGAAAAAATTAATGTAACACTTACGGACAATATTAATGTATCTTGCTATGAACTAAATTAAGCAGAAGACAAGTAATCATTGTCAGAAGTAACAGTTATCAACATAAGCAAAAGTGTCAACAACCCGGAAACATGACTCCAGGCACTAAAACAAACAGGGCCCGAAATCAGTTACCAACTTAAACACTATCTGATGCAAAACAGAGGCTTCCAGAGAAGAAACTGTAGAACATCAGATGGTACATGCAGACCAAAACTCCTAAACAAACCCTAGGGTGAGGACGTAAACATGGGGAAAAAACAGAAAAAAATTCTGTTTCCAAGCCAAAACTCTCAAGAAATTTCAGTAATAAATATTACAAAAAATAAGCCAAAAGCATGGGAGAATAGCTAGGGGGGAATAAAGGAAATGAAGAGAGGAAACACTGATTAAATCATTAAACAATGGAAAATTCATAGCGAGAATGACCACAATAAGGTCATGCCACGAAAATAGGTAACATGTAATAATTCCGTAAAATAATTATAAGTTACAGCCCTGAACATTTGTTTCCACTGTTTTTTCCTCTCCACCTTCTATTTCCACCTTATATCCACCACTTCTCTCATAATTAAGCGTCTGGCATCCTTAAAACTGAGATTTACAAGCACAAATAACAGTGAAGTGAAACTATATTGAGGGCCAAACAAAGAATGACTTTTGGCGGCAGTTTCGAGACCTCCTTGACACTGCGCATGCTCAGTGGAGTAAAAGTATGGAGGACCATATAGGACATGTAATTTTCGGTTTTAGATGCAAATTTTGGGGATTGGGGGGTAAAATTTGCGTTTGGCCCTAAATATTTTAGAGTTAGCACCAGCTAAGTCTGGGTCATTGGTACAGTATAAAAATATAATATGAGGTGTACACTGTACTAAAGAGCTGAGGGGTGGGTTAATATGACCTCACAGTTAATGTATGTGGCCCTCACGGTTAACGTGTATCAACGAAAATTACCAAGTTACAGTGAAATTATTCTAAAACGAGTCATCCTATCAAGTTACATTGAAATCCCTTCATAAATATGGCCTGTAGACTGTGCTAAAGATTTTCGGGCTTCGGGCCCCTGTAGCCGTCAGTTTCCCAATTGCGTCCAAAGGGGACGTCTAGACATTATATGAAGTCAACCTACCAAGTTACAATGAAAATCCCTTCATAAATATGAACTGAAGACTGTGCTAAAGGTTTTCGGGCTTTGGGCTTGGGCAGCCATCACGGTTGAATGATCGCAACCAAAAGGGGATATTCTCATCTGGACATCATCTGGAGTGGTCCTTCGAAGTTACAATGAAATCCCTTCATAAATATAACCTGTAGATTGTGCTCAAGATTTTTGGGCTTTGGGCCCCTGTAGCCATCACAGTTGACCAATCACGACCAACAGAGGATGTCATCATCTAGGCATTATATGGAGTCAACCTAACAAGTTACAAAGAAATCCTTCCATAAATACGACCTTTTGACTATGCTAAAGGTTTTTGGGCTCGGGCAGCCATCAAGGCTGAATGATCGCGACCAAAAGGGGACGTTCTCATCTAGACATTATTTGGAATCCTTCTACCAAGCTACAATGAAATCCCTTCATAATTATGACCTGTAGACTGTTCTAAAGGTTTTCAGGCTTTGGGCCCCTGTAGCTGTCACAGTTGCCCAATCGTGTCCAAAAGGGGACGTTCTCATCTAGACAATATATGAAGTCAAACCTACCAAGTTACAATGAAATCCCTTCATAAATATGTCCTGTAGACTGTGCTAAAGGTATTTGGGCTTCAGGCTCGGGCAGCCATAATGGTTGAATGATCGCAACCAAAAGGGGACATTCTCATCTTGGCATCTTCTGGAGTGATCCTACGAAGTTACAATGAAATCCCTTCATAAATATGACCTGTAGACTGTGCTTTTCGGGCTTCGGGCACCTGTAGCCATCACAGTTGACCAATCATGACCAAAAGGGGATGTCATCATCTAGGCTTTATATGGAGTCAACCTAACAAGTTACAATGAAATCCTTCCATAAATACGACCTATAGACTATGCTAAAGGTCTTTGGGCTCGGGCAGCCATAAAGGCTGAATGATCGCAACCAAAAGGGGGTGTTCTCATCTAGACATTATTTGGAGTCATCCTACTAAGCTACAATGAAATCCCTTCATAAATATGACCTGTAGACTGTTTTAAAGGTTTTTGGGCTTCGGGCTCGGGCAGCCATCATGGTTGAATGATCGCAACCAAAGGGGATATTCTCATCTGGGCATCTTCTGGAGTGATCCTACAAAGTTACAATGAAATCCCTTCATAAATATGACCTGTAGACTGTGCTTTTCGGGCTTCGGGCACCTGAAGCCATCACAGTTGACCAATCATGACCAAAAGGGGATGTAATCATCTAGGCTTTATATGGAGTCAACCTAACAAGTTACAATGAAATTCTTCCATAAATACGACCTATAGACTATGCTAAAGGTCTTTGGGCTCGGGCAGCCATAAAGGCTGAATGATCGCAACCAAAAGGGGGTGTTCTCATCTAGACATTATTTGGAGTCATCCTACTAAGCTACAATGAAATCACTTCATAAATATGACCTGTAGACTGTTTTAAAGGTTTTTGGGCTTCGGGCTTGGGCAGCCATCATGGTTGAATGATCGCAACCAAAGGGGACAATCTCATCTGGGCATCATCTGGAGTGATCCTACGAAGTTACAATGAAATCCCTTCATAAATATGACCTGTAGACTGTGCTCAAGGTTTTCAGGCTTCGGGCACCTGTAGCCATCACAGTTGACCAATCACGACCAAAAGAGGATGTCATCATCTAGGCATTATATGGAGTCAACCTAACAGGTTACAATGAAATCCTTCCATAAATATGACCTTTTGCCAATGCTAAAGTTTTTTGGGCTCGGACACCCATCAAGGCTAAATGATCGCGATCAAAATGGGACGTTCTCATCTAGACATTATTTGGAGTCATCTTACCAAATTACAGTGAAATCCCTTCATAAATATGACCTGTAGACTGTGCTAAAGATTTTCGGGCTTCGGGCCCCTGTAGCCGTCACAGTTGCCCAATCATGTCCAAAAGGGGACTTTCTCTCTCATCTAGACATTATATGAAGTCAACCCACCAAGTTACAATGAAATTCCTCAATAAATATGACCTGTAGACTGTGCTAAAGGTTTTCAGGTTTTGGGCTCGGGCAATCATCACAGTTGGCAGATCATGCCCAAATGGGGAAATTCTCATCTAGACATCATAAGGAGTCATCGTACCAAGTTACAATGAAATCCCTCCAAATTAAACATGACCTGCAGATTGTGCTAAAAGTTTTTGGGTTTTGGGCTTGGGCAGCCATCACGGTTGACAGTTCATGCCCAAAAGGGGATGTTCTCATCTACACATTATACAGAGGCATCCTACCAAGTTACAATTAAATCCCTTCATAAATCTGACCTGTAGACTGTGCTAATGGTTTTCGGGATTTGGGCTCGGGCAGCCATACCGGTTGACCGATCGCGACCAAAAGGGGACGTTCTCATCTAGACATGACCCCAAACCTGCATATGAAATTTCATGATGATCAGACAAGAACTGTGGGGTGTAGCCCGTGCTAAAGGAAAATGTGAACAGACTTACAGACTGACAGACTTCCGCACGCGTGATGGCAATAGCTTATCTTGACTTTGTCAAGTTAAGCTAAAAATGAGGATACCAGAGCAACGTTTTCTTTGCTCATGTTTCATATTCAGTAAAAAGCAAATAATATTTTGTTTATATAAATTTGTATTTTTACAACTTATTGGAGAGCACCTGGGGACACTCCAATAATTTGTAATAAAACAAATTTTAAATAAATTCAGACAACCAAAAATAATCTAGACTCAACCAGTTAACCAATCACTATAACCACCAGTACTTTATGCGGTGAATAAAATGAGAACTCCTATGAGGCAAGACGTGACATTTTGGTTTAAATTTGGATGACTGTTTTTAACTGGTTGAGGCCTATATTACTTTTGGTGGTCTGAATTTGTTCATCAAAATTTCTTTTATTACAAATTATTTGAGTGCCCACAGACACTCTTCAAAAATTTGTAATAAAATGAATTCATACAAACAAAATATTATTTACATATGACCGAATATTGAACATGAGCAATGAAAATGTTGGCTTTTGCTCTAGTACCCTCATTTTTTTAAAGCCATGATAGTGGCTTCTTACACTTATCCAGTTAACCACTTCATAAATTAAAAAACGTCCAGGAGCTTTAAAAAAAAAAAAATTCTTTTTAGTGCGGAGGCTGATCTGCTCAGACCAGAATTATATTCAGAATATTCGAAGGGCTTCTTCCATTGAGATGAGAGTAAGCTGTTATTTAACATATTGGCAGAAAAAGGTCAGAAAACCCTTTCTTACAATGTATCATGTAGCAGTGCTGCACAAGCTGAAGCAGGTACACCCCTTCGAAAATAGACAGGAGAGAGGGGTATGCAACTAACTTGGTTCAAGTTACATTTTAAATTACATATATTGTTTGTTTCAACAGCCGGGGTTGGATTAACAGTTTATCTAACAAATTGATCACATCTGCCCATGTAATTTACAAACTGAGCAGTTGAAAAAAGTTTATTAAAAAAAAAATTTCAACAAAACCATATCATGCGACATCTCATTGGAACAAGCTCAACAAGCTTGTTCCAGTGAGGGGTCACATGATGTGGTTTTGTTGTAAATTTTTTAACGAAGAGGCCCCAAAAAGGGACCTTAATCGCTCACCTGACAAAGTGGTTCAAAGAAGTATTTGAGGTCACATTCAGTTAGTCATGGTTTATCAATACTACGGAGAAATGAAGTAATGAAAGGCAAATTTTATGGAAAAATACTTAGTAATGGATTTGAACAAACTTTAACCTAACCTTCTCCCCTCAACTGCACCCCCCCCCCCCCCCCTATAGAGAGCCCAAATATTAAGCAGGGACTCAAATTGAACAAACTTGAATCTGATCCCCCAAGAGATGTTATACACCAAATATAAAAGAATTCTGACTGGTGGATCTGAAGAAGGTTTTTAACAAAATGTCCTCACATTGCACCAAGTTAAACTTTGGGCTCCAATAGAGAGCCAAAATATTAACTCAGGAACCCGATTTGAACAAACTTAAATTTAACCCACCTAGAGATGTTGTATACCAAATATGAAAGGTTTCTGACAGGTGGATCTGAAGAAGATTTTTAAAGAAATTCCATCATATTGCATTGAGTTAAAATTTAGGCTCCAATAGAGAACCCAAATATTAACCCAGGGGACCAGATTTGAAGAAACTTGAATCTGACCATCCTAGAGATGTTTTATACTAAATATGAAAGCATTCTGACTGCTGGATCTAAAGAAGATTTAAATGAAAGTGGCAATGACACTGTAGCTTAACCAGACTGTGTGTTGTGTTTGATGAAAAGGATAATGTTCAATGTTTATGAAAGGATTATGAAATAAGACAAGAATTGTGATAATTGGGAATATGTTAATTTCTGTTCCCTGTATGCTATGTTTTGAATGAAAAATAATATGAGGTGTAGACTGTACTAAAGAATTGAGGGGTGGGTTAATGTGGCCCTCACAATTTATATATGTGGCCCTCACAGTTGATGTATGTCAACCAAAGTTACCAAGTTACAGTGAAATTATTCCAAAACAAGAGGTCCCAGGGGGCCTTAGGGCGCTCACCTGACATGGTAGTCTAAATATCAAACCAGGGACTTGACTTGAATAAGCTGCATACGCCCCTCCTAAGAAAAGCATATACTAACTAGAGGAAGTGATTGTGCTCACACAATACACAGGATTTTCCTTCTATTTTCAGTTCCTGCACTTTTACATCCCAAAATTGAGATAAAATCATAAAAAACAGATTTTTTTTTATTTTTGTTCGGAAATTTTCGAAGTCCCAAACAAAATATTTTCAGACTAATAATTTTTTTTCTTTTTAAAATTGACCAAAACGCATAAAAAACCCAAAAACTAATTTCCGGATTTTGGTCCAAAATTTCTAAGTCCAGACCGGGACCCCAAATTTTCAGCATAAATATGAACCCAGGGATTTGGCTTGAACAAACTTGAATCTCACCTCCCTAAGCATGCTGCATACCAAATATCAAAAGATTCCTATTAGTAGATCTGAAGAAGAAGATTTTTAAAGAATATTCCTCATACTGCACTAATTTAAACATTTGGGCTCCCATAGAGAGCCCAAATATGGACCCAGGGAATTGATTTCAATAAACAATCTTCCAAAGATGTTATATGTGAAATTTGAAAGCTTTTGGAGCAGTGGTTTGGGAGAAAAGTAGTCTTATATGTTTTTCCCATTACCCACAGTATTAAAAAATACCGACTCAGCACTTTTTCAAAGTCCCCCAAAAAGTACCCCATGATAAAACCGATAGCAGTTTTTTTTACCATTCCATTCTGTTGGTCAGAAGGAAGCTTCACACCAAATAAGAATTCTCAGTGCCGTGTAGTTTTGGAGATATGGGCGTTTCAATTTTTTTCTATTTTTAGCTCCTGCAGTTCCCATGGGGCGACAGGAAAAAAAAATTGGGCATAAATTAAGAACTTATGACCCAATAAGCCCTCATATCAAATTTGGTTCAAATCTGCCTCTCGGTTTGGAAAATAGAAATTTTGGGCTTGGCAAAAATTCTTGCCCCCCTCCCCCCCACCCCGAACAAATGTAAATATTGCCCGTCAAACTTTTCTTGAACAAATTTGAGTCTACACCTCAAATGGAAGCTGCATACCAAATATCAAGTCTCTGCTACGGCTGGTTCATGAGAAAAAGATTTTTAAAAATTTTGTGCATTTTGGCCCCACCCCCCTCCTCAATATCAGCAGAAACCCAATTTTAAGAAAAACCCAAATGCCCCTATATAACTGCTACTCATGTGAATTTTCATTGAACTGCAGCCAGAGGCTTGGGAGAAAATGTCCCAAACCCCACCTTCACGATGTACGACGTACAACAGACGACGGAAAAAAGTTATCAGAAAAGCTCACCCTGACTTTCAGTCAGGTGAGCTAACAAGTCATCCTATCAAGTTACAATGAAATCTCTTCATAAATACGGCCTGTAGACTGTGCTAAAGGTTTTCAGGCTTCGGGCCTGTGTAGCGATCACGGTTGACCAATCGACACCAAAAGGAGACGTCCTCATCTAGACATCATGCAGTCATCCTACCAAGTTACAATGAAATCCCTCCATATTAAATATGACCTGTAGATTGTGCTAAAAGTTTTTTGGTTTCAGGCCATCACGGTTGAAAGATCATGACCAAAAGGGGACATTCTCATCTAGATATTATACAGAGTCATCCTACCAAGTTACCATGAAATCCCTTCATAAATACGACCTGTAGACTGTGCTAAAGGTTTTCAGGCTTTGGGATTGGACAGCCATCATGGTTGACCGATCGTGACCAAAAGGGAATGTCCTTATCTAGACATTATACTGAGTCATCCTACCAGGTTACAATGAAATCCTTTCATAAATGCGACATGTAGTCTGTGCTAAAGGTTTTCGGGTTTGGGGCTCGGGCAGCCATCATGGCTGAATGATCGCGACCAAAATGGGACTTTCTCATCTAGACATTATGTGGAGTCATCCTACCAAGTTACAATGAAATCCCTCCATAAAAAGGTTTTCAGTTTTGGGCTTGGGCAGTCGTCACTGCTGACAGATCATGACCAAATGGGGAAGTTCTCGTCTGGACATCATACAGAGTCATCCTACCAAGTCACAATGAAATCCCTCCATATTAAATATGATCTGTAGACTGTGCTAAAAGCTTTTGGGTTTTGGGTTTGGGCAGCCGTCATGGTTGACAGATCATGACCAATGGGGGGGATGTTCTCATCCAGATATTATACAGGGTCATCCTACCAAGTTACCATGAAATCCCTTCATAAATACTACCTGTAGACTGTGCTAAATGTTTTCGGGTTTCGGGCTTGGGCAACCATCAGTCGACAAATCGTGACCGAAAGGGGACGTTCTCATCTAGACACGACCTCAAACTTACATATGGAATTTCTTGACGATCGGACAAGAACTATGGGGTGTAGCCTGTGCTAAAGGAAAATGTGAACAGACTCACAGACTTCCACACGCATGATGGCAATAGCTTATCTTGACTTTGTCAAGTTAAGCTAAAAACACGTGTCCCAAAGGGGCCTTAATAGTTCACCCGACAAAGTGGTTCAAGAAGTATTTTGGGTCACATTCAGTTAGTCACAGTTCATCAACACTACAGATGAATGAAGTTATGAAATTATTCATAACTCTGGTGTCCATGCCAGATGATTATTAGATTATCATAGCTCTTCCCGACTGCTTCCAATTCTGTCAGCTGTAGACAAGCACTGCCAAAATTCTAAAGGCTGTTATGTCACTGCAGTCACCCCCCGCCCCAATAGAGAGCCCAAATGTTAACCCAGGGACCCAATTTGAACAAACTTGAAGCGTTTCCAGAAAAAGTCTGGAAAACTGATATTTTGGCGCTTTTCCATATTTCCAAGGGCAATAACTCACACAAGAATAAGGCAATCAGCATGAAACTCAAACTTGATCTGTAAGTCATCGTTCTGTAGTAGGTTACCAAAAATGAAATCATTCCGTTGAAGCGTTTCCCCAAAAAACTCTGGAAAACTGATATTTTGGTGCTTTTTCCCATATTTCCAAGGGCCGTAACTCACACAAGAATAATGCAATCAGCATGAAACTCAAATTTGATCTGTAAGTCATCGTTCTATAGTAGTTTACCAAAAATGAAATCATTCTGTTGAAGCGTTTCCAAAAAACTCCGGAAAACTAAAGTGTGACTGACGGATGGATGGAGTGCAAACCTATAGTCCCCTACGGCGACTAAAAAATAACTAGTGTGGGCATACCTATGACCAACAAATATTATAGAAAATAATAATTTATGAAAGTTATGAATATTCTCGGATGGACTCACACACGGACGGATGGACGGACGGACGGACAGACGGATGGATGCACACATGCACAGACGCATGTAATCCAGTATTCCCCCATTTTCTTTGAAAGTGGGGGTATAATGATGTATACCAAACATTAAGAGATTCCGACAGGTGGTTCTGAAGAAGAGAATTTTTAAAGAATATTCGGGACCATCACTCACACAAACTTTCACTTGAATTGGCCCAGTGGTTTTGGAGAAGACCAAAACATGATGTTGACGGACGACGGGCGGAGAGCGATTTGATTGGCTCAGCTGGACTGTCAAGGTGAGCTAAAAATTGATATTTGTTTACTAATGTTTAAGTAATGCCATAAACAAGCATTACACAATATTTTTTATTAACTGGTAGAGTGCTGGAAGCCCGTATTCGGGCTTTACTCCGAAGCACAGGTACCGTAACATAAAGGCTTCATATTCAGTGGCAATGCTTCATATTATCTTTGAAGTGATATTATTTAGTCTGTTAGAATTTGCCTTCTTACAATTAATGGGAAAGTGCCCACAGGCACTCTCCCATTAATTTTAACAAGGCAAAGACAACTGAACAAATTTTGATGGCACAAACAATTTAGCACTCTACCAGTTAAACAAAGGGCAATAACACCCATAATTTTCATCGGATATCGCTGATCATCGAACTTTATGTAGGCATTGTTGCTATAGAGCCATATACCAGAACAATTGAAATTTGTTAATTGTTCAAGTTACGCCATAAACAAGATTTACGGGATATTTTATAACAAAGGGCCATAACTCCCATAATTTTCAAGAAATATCCGAGGTCATCGAACTTGACGTAAACATTGTTGGTATAGAGACATATACCAAAAAGAATTGAAATCCATTTACTATTGTTCAAGTTATGCCATAAAGTTTGGGTGTGCAGATGGACGGACCTCTTCCCTATATCCCTACCTCGCAGAGGGAGATAAAAAACCAAATGCTCAGCTGCCTGAGAATCAAAAGATTAATTTTATTTAGCCTTAGCCAGTCATTTACACCTATACTGTGTCCTTTAGGGGACTCGCACACCAGGCACAGGTTACCAGCTACTATTGCATCAGTGTAGAAACTAACAGTTGGAAAACTCCCAACATATGCAGGATTCAAAGCTCCATGAGAGCCCTTGAAGGAAGATTGATTTATTTATTGGTGTTTTAGGCTTCTGTTAGGCTTATGTTTTAACCCTTAAGTCCTCAGATTAATTTTAAAGTATTTATGGCCTTTTTCTGCTTTCATAGTTATTGATGACTTGGCAGTGGTTCTATACAGGCAGCCAGCAGTGATGTAGAACCACTGCCAGGGAAAATTCAGTCTACACACAAGAGTAATAAAAAAGATTACACAAGGGAGCACCTGCTTCAATGCAATATAAAAGTGGCGGTTTGGGGCTATATGGGGGCTTAAGGGTTAAGGACACTTTTAGCATCTTTAACTATATTTTGACCACAACATAAGTATAATGTCTAGTTTAAGTAATCGTTTCTGTGATCTATCTATGCTGCCTACTGTAGGGATCTTTCATCCGAGGCATTGATTACCAAGTCCTATTCTACCAGTAAAGCAGAACTTGTTTACTATAGTAAGCAAGCAAGCAAGCAAGCAAGCAAGCACTGAACTCTAATATCAGTTGGGTTAAAAATCAGCCAAACCAACTGGGTTGTTGAACCCAATTGTGTTCATATTCACTCAACCCAGGTGATTTTGGGATGACTTTTAACCCAACTGACAAGTGTGCTTGCTCCACTTGACAGGGTCCGAACAGAGACTTTTTTTAATGGACGAGTGCAAAATTATTTGGGCCATCTTGAGTTTGTTCACATGTCTTTTACAACTTATGGGAGGGTGTCTATAGCACTCTCCCATAAAGTGAAACAAAGCATATCTATACAGCACTCTACAACAGATTTAATTCAATCTTTATTAATTGGTAGAGGGCTAAATTATTTTTGGTCATCAAAATTTGATCACATGTTTTGCCTTGTTACAATTCATGGGAGAGTGCCCAGAGGCACTCTCCCATAAATTTTAACATGGCAAATTCCAGCAGACTAAATAATTTTATTTCAAAAATAATTTGAAGCACATGCACAGAATATGGAGCCTTTAAGTTGAGGTTCAGAATAAAGCCCAAATATGGACATTCAACTCTCTACCAGTTAAAAGGGGATAACTAACACTTCACAACCTTTGGTGACTGGTCATCAAAAACAACAAAACAAAGTATGTAGTTTACAAATTTATTTCACAGACAAATGGCCAACTACATGCATATTGAAAAGTGTGATTTATGTGTGGTTCATGGAAAGCCATTCAAATATTTCTTGCTGATATCTAACTAGGTGTTCTGAGTACTTATCTGTCTATCTGGATATAAAGTAAAAAAAAAAAAAAAAAAAAAAAAAAAGAAGAAAAAAGTTCTTTTGAAATCCAAAGTTACTGTCATGTCTCCCTTCTAAGCAATAAAATACTAATCTTGGTTTCAAGACTTAGTACAGTGGCAGAGATTTGTGTATATAGGGAAACCAGACCATATCTGGACTCTACTGAGAAAAGTGAAATGAAGCAATACATTGGGTTTAATCCTTCACCTTTGCGAGCCTGATTCCAACATGGGTCATTTTTGTACAGAACAGAAACCCACACCTGCAGCCTTTGGGATAACTTGCAGTTTAAATTAATTTGTCCTGGCAGATGGTTTTAATCAAGTCTTGGCTACCTATAAAGCCAGCCAAGGCTTTATTAGAAAGCAACAGGATTAGGTTTGCCATGTATACCCAAAATTGTGGAACTGTACAGGCCTTTAAAGATTTAAAGCCTCAGGTCAACTTTTGGCCACAGAAGGGGTGGTCCACCATGTAGTCATGAGAAAGTCTCCAGGTCAATATCGAATTCTGAAAGTAGTGGTTTATTTATTGATGACAGAGCTCACTTTCAGCATTCATGGCTATATCCTGACCTCAACAAGTATAAAATCAAGTTTAGCCTTTTTTTAACTGTGCTTCCTGGTTAAGTTCTTTGTTTGTCTTACTTTTTATCTCATGGGCTATGGCTTGGGAGAATTTCAGGGAATTTATTGGGTTTTTAACTCTTAAAGGCCTATTTCCGACTTTTATGACCTCAGAACATGCCCTTAGCATGCCATCATGAGGAGGTGCTATGGACAATAAACTTGGTAGGCAGTGGTTTCTAGTCCAGTCTTGGCTGCCTGCTACAAGCAGCCAAGACATGACTAGAAATCAGTGTTAAACCTCTAGACATATAGAGGCTGTGGGCTGGTGGGAATTCAGGCTGCCTGTCCAGGCCCATAAGGGTTAAGACTACTCCCAGCAACTATGGCTACATCATGAATGCAACATAAGTATAAAGTCACATTTAGACATATATTTATAATTATGTTGCCCACATTCGAGGACTCACACCCCAGGCATTTGTTACCAGGCAGAGTTGGACTAGTAAAGCAAACTTTTTCTACCATAGTAATCAAACACCACTCCACATCTCTGTGTTCTTACACAGAGATTCAGGGAAACAGCAGTTGGTGGAGGGTGGATGTGTAATTAATTTACTTGTTTCCATAGAACATATTTTCATTTCTTCATAAAAAATAATATTCTTATAATTTATTGGAGTGTGTCCACTAGAACACTCCAATAAAAGTAAAACGAAATAATTTTTCTGAACAGAAAATTATTTTAAATTGATGAAATTAATGAAATTGGTCTGATATTTTTCAAATTTAACTGGTAGAGTGCTGAATTATTTTTGGTTATCAAAATTTGTTCACATACGTTAGCCTAGTTACAATTTATGGGAGAGTACCAATAGGCCCTCTCCCATAAATTGTAACAAGGCAAATCCTAACAGACAAAATAATTTCACTTCAAAGGTGGTATGAACAACATCCACAAAATATGAAGCCTTTTAAGTGATGGTACTGACACTTCAGAGTAAAGCCCAAATATGGGCTTCCAGCACTCTACCAGTTAATTATGATGATTTTACATAAATTTCCTGAATAAATTCAGCTAACAACCAGTCAACTTTCAGCAGATGACATTTTTGAAAAAAAAAAATCATCTACAAGAAATATTCTCTTGACAAATAATTCCCACTGATTCTCTATAACAATAACAAAAGGTAAATCTGTAATATTTCAACACTTTACCTGTCAGAATACACAAACCTGCAGGAAAACAAGATACCTGTAAACAAAAAAACTGTTCCAGCAATGTGTCGCAAGTTGTTTTTGATCTCCACATTTATTTCAGAAATGTTTAAAGCACATTACTTGGGAGTTGAGTCCAAATTCTGTGTAAAAGAATATCTCAATAACTGCAGTGGATGAGGCCCTAAACCCTTTACTTCATGCAACTAGAAGATAACATTCTGGAATAAATTTTTTGAGTAAGTAAAAAAATTAATTGTTTGCCTCCAAAACATTGCATATGATCCTTCATTGGAATGATCTCCTTGAGCTCATTCTGATGGATGTCCAAAATTATGTTTTGGAGAAAAGTTAAAAAAAAAAAAAAAAACCCAATAAAATTCAAACGGTGATTTAAAGATTCTTGCAAATAGTACTGGCCAGATATGGACATAAAATTGGGTAAAGTGGTTGTCTCATAATGTCCAACTGAAGGACATTCAGGGAAATTGGGAAAAAAAATTCTGAAATGTGCAAAATAAAATATTTTTTGAAAATATTTTCTCTTCAAAAACATTCATTTTAAGCCTTTATTGGAGCTTCATAAAGTTATTCCAGTAAGCGATAAATGCTATATTCAATGAAAAGAAAAAATGTGTATAAAAAATGTTGATTGTTATTAATTACCAGACAGATTTTCTTGCTTCAAGGGATAACCCTTTTTACCAAACTGAAATATTTTTTTAGGCAACGTATCAATATCTATGAATTCTTCCATTTTTCTCCTTTAAGCTATCTCTGATAGTACCAATGAAATATCTCAACAAGCTAGTTTCACTGAACAATCACAAGCAATGTTGTAGAAGGAAAAATCAGTAAATAATATTCAATCTTTTTTGCAAAAGAGAGTCTGTTTTATCAGCTACAAAACTGAATATTGAATATTTTTCAACATTCAATGTCAACTGGTAAGAAAAAAAAAATGAATCGTGTCAAAACAGGACTATAATGACTCCTCATACACAGGGAAACTGTAAAATCACAAGAAAAGCGAAAAGAATCCTCAGCCAGCCACAATCAAATCTTGGGTCACAAGCAAATAATAAATTTTCCAAGGCAGGAATACGAAAAATGGATTTTACAGACTGCATGTATGAAGAAAAGCCATTCTTTGACTGGTTCCATGCTAGAAGCCTACAACTGGATTCGGCACCAGGGCTAGATACCCATATTTTGACTTGCCTGAATCACTTAATCACTTCGTATTTACTTGACTAAATGAGAGATTCTAATCAAAAAATGGTTTGTCTACAATTTATTGTAGAGTGTTAAATGGCATTTCAATAACTTATGAGAAAATACATTTGAGAAAGAAATGAACTTTAAATTTTGGAAACCAATGATGTATGCAGGTGACACATTAAAAGAAAAAAAAAACATCAATAACCATTCAATGCAGGGCAGATATGGCAGTTACACTGGCTAAAGGTGATAAACTTTTGCCCAACGCAACTTTGGGAAACAGTTCCAATATTTCTCACAAAGTATACCCAATGAATTGAAGTTCTCTTGTCAATGATTTCTTGATACGAAACTCAAACTATTTATTTATTTATTTATTGGTGTTTAAGGTCACACATTTCTGCACAATGGCTAATCATGACCATGAGTTTTACTGGAGGAGGAGGTCAGTGTACCAGGAAAACCACCGAGCAATGGCAAGTAACTGTCAGCTCCCCAACATACCAACTCCACACAAGCAAGGTTAGCATTGGTTGAAGACAGGTGCACCATCGACGTGCAGTACACCTTAGTACACAACGCCACAGTGCCACCAAGTGGGCAATGGGGTGAATGCCACAGATGGTATATATTCAAACCAAGGACCTCTCAGCTTGCACGTCTACCTACTGAGCCACCGCACTGTTTATTTGGGGTTTAAAGATGCTTTTAACAGCTGGATCACATCATGTGAGGCAGTTTTATGGGAGGAGGAAGCCAGAGTACCCAGAGAGAACCACTGTGCAGTGGTGAACAACTGTCAGGAGTCTCCAACTTACTATATCTACATAAGCAGACTTAGCTGTGGTTGGATGCAGGTGTACCATCAATGTGCACTATACCTTAGTAACACTGCCACCAACATCTTCCCCCCCCCTCCACATGGGAAATCAGGGATTAAGTGTCCTGCCCCCATCTCAGCAGGAAAATTATTCTGAATTAATTCAGCACTACAGTAGTGAATGCATCATATATTTACTGGGTGTGGACTTGAAAGAACTATTTTTTATGTGTAAAAAAAAAAAAACAACCCATATGACATTATGGTCGATTTCCTGTTGCCACTTTCCAAAGAACTGTAACAAAATATTTTCCATCAGCAGGATTCAGATCAGAACTTGATACATTAAAACTGTGAAAGATTTAAGTGATTGTTCTTGATTAACCCAGCATGGAACCAGTTAAAGTGTTCACTATAATACATTACTGCCATTAATGGATAGTTGAAAGGAAATACTTTATTGTTCAACCAGCTAACAAGGCTCATGCTGAAGGAAGGAAAGCAAATGTGATGAAAGTCACTGTGATTGACACGATCTGAACAAATTAACCCTTTACCTAAGATAGCGGCCAAAAACAGCCAGGAAATTGACCAAAAGAAGCCTACCACATCTTAAAATATCTCACGAATGTATCGATAAAACCATACAAATATGGATATCATTAGAACTGTATAATTTTTTGGAAAAAGTGTGAGAATTTTTTTCCAAAAATGTGACATTTTATTTTTTAAAAAAGCTGTGTTATATAAAGGGTAAAGACCCATGAAAAAAGCTTTCCTACAATAATGAAAGAGTTGTCAATTCATGGAGTTCCAGGACCTTCCAGCCACATTTTCAAAAGCTGTCAAAGAAAATGGTGCACAACTAAAGTCACTGAAATTAGCTAATGTTATAACATCTTTATGACAAATTTGTGAAATTGATTTCTTCTTCTTAACCCTTTACCTAACGTAACGGCCAAAACCGGCCAGCGTTATTCTCAAAAATCGCCAATTAATTTTCATTATTTTTTCATTTTTTGTCTAAAAAAAATAGGTTATGACCCCTCGTTGGAACGAGCTCGTTCCAACGAGGGGTCATAACCTATGTTTTTGAGACAAAAAATGAAAAAAATTAGTTATCAAGATTT
This sequence comes from Pictodentalium vernedei, assembly GCA_031216915.1. Taxonomy (NCBI): domain Eukaryota; kingdom Metazoa; phylum Mollusca; class Scaphopoda; order Dentaliida; family Dentaliidae; genus Pictodentalium; species Pictodentalium vernedei. The sequence goes on along the minus strand of CM062295.1, from coordinate 715,399,534 downwards.
TTTTTTTGCAAGTGTTGTCTGCTTTTCATGTTAGGTAAAGGGTAAAAAAAAAAAAACCAAAAACACACTGAACGAACCAGTTGGTTAAAAGATATTTTATTTCTATAAATTTGCATTAAAACTTTTTTTTCAGACCATTTTCATGCAAATTTATTGAAAAAAAATGTCAGCATTTTGAGCATGAATTTGCTGAAGTCACAAATTTGCTGAAATTTCTCATCATTGGGGTGTCCAATGAGTTAGAAAATAGAAATTCAAAGATATTCAAACATGTTAGGTGTCAAAAGAAAGGGAGCTCCCCTTCAAGAGTTGCACATATTACAGGAACATGTAATCAGAGCTCCCCATGGGAATGCCAAGAAGTTCAGCAATGCTCGTTTTTGAATGCAGTAAATTATCCTGCTCTTCTTTCTGAGGTTCCCAATGGAAAACAAAAAACAGTTGACAAATTTCTTCAAAGCTCAATAAAATACTCATTTTTAGTTGTCTTCTCCAATGACAACTCTCACTGCCAACAATTTATTTACTGGTATTCTTGACCACTTTCAGTATCTGTGGCTGTGTCATGCCTGCACCAAAAGCATAAAGTCGAGTTTACACGATCATTTATACTTATACTGCCCACTTTGGAGTATTTCCATCCCATGCATTGGTTACCAGGTCCTATTTTACTAGAAGAGAAAACTTGTTAACCATAGTAAACAAAGACTGTTCCCCTTCCCAAGGTTGAAAGAGGGTACTGCCAGCTATAAAATAGCAATGGAATAACACACATACTGAATGAAAAGTGGGCTTGGATAGAACTATCTGGTGGATGATTGATTATGGTACCAGGATCAACTGACCAGAGGAAGAAGCAATGCACAACACAGGTTTTTTCCAACCAATGAAGTTCTAGTGAAGTTCTTTGGAGATGAAGAAAAAAAAGTTTCTTTTCATGGGCGAATATTCAGAGCAAGAGCTATATCTGTTACGAGTATACAGTTGCTGAAGAGCTTCCACTGAAAACAAAGGCTCATGGGGAGAATAGTTAGAATTTTAAATCTTTACCAAACAATACAGATAAGGCTGGCCTGAACAGTACACAAAAAAGCCATAGACATTTAAAAAAAAAAAAAAAATTCAAACCGTAGCAGTTGATCACTCATGGGAATGAGCTCAGAGAGCTCATTCCAATGAGAGATTAACAGCTATAGTTTATGGTAAAAAAGTAACAAATCTGAGTTATTTGGAAAAAATATGAATTCCGCCATACTGAAGATGTTATGGGTAAAGGATTAACAAAAAACTAACTGGAAGGCAATGAATAATACTCAAGAAAGGGTCGTAGTGAGAAAAATTAAAACTACATTTACACAATGCAAAAATTATTATCAACATTACTTCACAGGAAAGCATGCAATTGCACTAAAAAATCATGATTGATACAAAAAAATAAAACGGAATGATGCCGTTTTTTCCCTCCAACAAAACAGCAATGTGAGTGTTGCGATGATGTATATGACATTACAAATGTTTAGTGCAGCAAAGTAATCAATTTATGCTCATTTGACTTTATGCTATCTACAGTATACATAATAATACATGGAATGAGATGATGGTGATACAAAGAGCGAACCAGTTCAATGTACGAAGCCCACATCTGGTCTGTTTTATTTATTCATTTATTGGTGCTTTAGGTCACTTAATTATTATTTATTTATTTACTTATGCTTAAAGTCACATATTTCTGCACAATGGCTAATCGTGACTACAACATAGAGATAAAGTAATATTTAGTAAATTGTTTATACCCATGTTGCTTATTTTAGAGGATTTCCACCCCAAGCATTGGTGACTGGTCCTATTTTACCAGTAAAACAGTGCCTGTTTACCATAGTAAACAAGCACGGCTTCACTTCCCGGGGTTCCCACAGGGACACTAGGCCACTTTTGGCATCAATTGTTATATCATAACCGCAATACAAATATAAAGTCAAGTTTAGCCATATCATTTATACCTATGTTTCGAACTTGAGCAGACTTCCAATCCAGGTGTTGGTTACTGGGACTTGTTTTAACCCTTAACTGCTCGAGTGCTGGAAGCCCACATTTAGGCTTTGTTCTGAAGAGCAGGTGTCACAACATAATGGCTTCATATTCTGTGGATGTGCTTCATATCATATTTGAACTGAAATTATTTAGTCTGTGAGGATTTGTCTTGTTACAATTTATGGGAGAGTGCCACTAGGCACTCTCCCATAAATTGTAACAAAGCAAAGGGACGTTGACAAATTTGGATGACCAAAAATAATTTAGCACTCTACCAGTTAAAGGCCTATTTCCGACTTTTATGACCCCAGAACAAGTGCCCTTAACATAGCATCATGAGTAGGTCCTGCTGACAATAAACAAATTACATAGGTTGTGGTTTCTAATCAAGTCTTGGCTGCCTGTTAAGGCAGCCAACACTTGACTAGAAATCACTGTTAACCCTTTCTCAACGCTGATGATATCAAAATTTATTATTTTAAATATAATTTTTTTAAATTTTACAAAAAATTTCAACAAAACCATATCATGTGACCCCTCACTGGAACGAGCTCAATGAACTCGTTTCAATGAGGGGTCACATGATATGGTTTTGTTGAAATATTTTGAAAAATTTTATTTTTTCAACTGCTCAATTTGCATATTACGCAGGCGGATGCAGGCGATTCATTAGGTAAAGGGTTAAGCCACTGGATGTGTACAGGTTATGGTCAAGTGTGCATTCAGGACAATTGTCAGACCCTTAAGGGTCAAGAGTAAAACAAAATTGTTTACAACAGTAAACATACACAGCTCCAATTTCTGGGGTTGCCACAGAGAATTAAGCAAGCTCTGCTTCACTTCTCAGGATTCCCACTGGAAATCTTGTTTCAGATGAGGAGTGCTGAACTTCAAATTTGGCCATTAATTTATCAATTTTTCACCAAGTATTTATGCAAGTGAACACAGGTTTCTGTTCAAAAGAAATATTCCAATAAATTACAGTGGGAATTTGAGAAAAACCATTGCCATGGGCCAGTGATTCGTTAAAAAATATATGTACATGTTGTAAAGGACAACTTTACACCAAATAAAAAACTGTAGAACAGTCACAAGAAAATATCTAACCACTTTCTTCCAGGTAATTAAGGCAAGCCTGGATGGGCTCAAAATAAGCCTGGGAAAAAAAAGATTAAAATTTCATTGCAATTAATTGTTTTTCGTGAACACTTAAGTCATGGTGTCTAGATTCACTTTATTACAGAGAGAATACCTTTGCAGAAGATGGATGTTACAGCTTCCAATGTTTATTCCACACCATGCCAGTTTCTGAGAATCGCTGAAATTGCTGGCCTATTCTGAGATGATCGATTTCAGAGTTACAATTTATTTTACAATGATGATAAAAGCTTTGTATTCATTTCTTTGCGGCTGAAACTCTATTATGTGGTGCAATATTGAAAAAATGTCATTAAGCTCTTTCCAACTTTGCATTATATAATACAGTGCAGCTCTGTTAACTGAATTGCCATTTTGCAAACAAAAGGTATTCAATTAACGAGACTATTCAATTTTCATTAATGTGCTTATTTTCCAATATTACAGTGATAAAAGTCAAAATTTATTCATTACATCTTGTTTGACAGAGCTCATGGAGCTCTGTCAAACAAGATATAATAGATTAAGTGTGCTTAGATTGCATATACAGAAGTCGAATGGGTAAAAAAAATGGGAATTCACTGGTTTTGTCAGAGTACTTCTTTGATAAATTACAATATTTTTAATTCAATTAACAGAAGTTTACTCTATAATCTATAAGCAACTAACAAGTCCATGTTGCACTAAAGGTATGGTGAATCATTTGGCATTTGTAAATATGCAATTACCAAGCCTTTCCATTAAAAAATAGCTTAAGTGGGCTTCACTTTATCAACATTAAAAATCAGCTCCCAAAATTGACCCGTCAGGGCTGGCTTGGCACTAGAACAGTTAAAGAAATATACCTCACTTGACGGTCACTACATTCAGATGCATGTATATATATTAACAAAAATTCTGTATTTTGAAAGAGAAGCCGTGTTTTTATACAATGAAGCACATAGAAAAAGACCATCAGAATTTCCAACATCTTACTTGAATATTAAAACTAGTTGGCTCCAGGTAACAAACTCACCAGCTTAGCTGGTGCCCAAATTAAATATAAAAACAAAATCAACAATATTATTACATGATAAAAAGAGAGCTAAAAAAAATCACAAACGGATGCCTGACATATATACAAGGAATTCATCTGAGCATTACACTGATTTACCTATAAAAACAAATTTCATAATTAAATTCTCCATCAGTGATGATTATTTGTCGTCATGGTAATTTAAAAATTATCAGATTACATTCGATCCAATGAAAGCAAATTCTTTTTTGTTTTTATTTCTTAGTTAGACAACTAATGTTTTCACATGCAAAGCACCAATGAATACATTTGTCAACAGGAATAAAATCCTTTTTGTACAAGATCACATACTCTCCATGATGAATTATTTCTGACGTTTTATGTTTTAACATGATAAATGGTGTAATAATGTTGCTGGTCCACTGATCACTAACTGTTTTCTCTCTTCAGTACATAATCTACTCGTTTGGAAAAAACTACCATCGCAAAGAGTCAACTAGAGCAGTGGACAAAGGAGTGAGCTAAGGAAGCAGTAATTTTGTTAAAATTTTGATTGAATTATTTTCTTTATAGTGAGATAAAAATGCGATGCCACACAACATGAATAGTGCAATCATTTATCATATAAATATATTTTTATAGGTTATCTAGTTTAGAAAAAGCGATGTTTTTTTTCAACTTTTAACCCTTCACCCAATGCAGACGATATCAAAATTTATTATTTTAAACACCATTTTTTCAAATTTTAAAAAAAATGTCAACGAAACCATATCATGTGACCCCTCACTGGAACGAGCTCGTTCCAATGAGGGGGTCACATGATATGGTTTTGTTGAAAATTTTTTAAAAATAATATTTTTTCAACTGCTGAATTTGCATATTAATATGGCAGATGAGGCCGATTCGTTGGGTAAAGGGTTAAAGGCTTAATAACGACATCGATCACTTTTTACTGCACCTGAACAGGTGCCACAACATACAGTCTCAAAAAAAACTAGCAATTTACATTCTCACTACCTTGTCAGTTGTTTCTAAGCAAGTCTTGGCTGCCTCTATAAGCAGCCAAGACATACATAGAAACTACAAAGCCACATGATGCAGAATGTCAAAGTGTTGCAAAAATGCATGAAACCTCTCTAGACCTTTCGAGTTAACCAAGTAAACACATCTAATCAGAAAGAGACCAGAATATCCTAGATTTAAGACCCATTATACACGATTTTTCCATCCATGCCTACTTGCGCCATTTTTCATTAATAGGAAGAATTTTATTCAGAGTTTAATGCAATGCAAATGGCAGTGCTGTTCAATATAATGTCCAATAAAATTTTAGATAATCCCATAAAAACATATTTATTAAGCTTACTCAAAATTGACATTCAGGAGATAAAAAATTACTGCATTCCAATGGAACCCAAAACTGCCATCTTAATTTCAAACTTTTCTTGAAATAAGCTCAGTTACTTTAAAAGAGAAGGCACGCTGCATAGAATCCACACTTCCAGTGATGCTGTGAATAATGAAACTACAATAGTATCACTGATGAATTTCTGCTACACTCACAACCACTTTCAAATAAAACAAAATGTAATTTCAATATCTTTGAACTTTCATTAATTTGTCTTCAGTTCTCTGTAATGTTCCCCAGGTTTAGACTTGCACTCCAATACAATGCAATCACTTGCTGCAGTTACTTATGACAACCTCAACAAAGTTGGGTTAACCTTTTACCCAATGCACAGGATATCAAAATTTATGTTAATTATTGTATTTTCAAATTTTAAAGAAAATTTCAACAACATCATATCATGTGACCCATCACTGTTCCAATGAGGGGGTCACTTGATATGGTTTTCTTGAAAAAATTTTTAAAATATATTTTTTTCAACTGCTTAATTTGCACATAACATGGGCAGCTGTGGCTGATTCGATAGGTAAAGGGTTAAAGCCCTTATAGAATTTGTGAGAATTGTTGATATTCACTCATTCTATTGACATCTCAGAATGTAAAAAAGCATGGACTATTAACACTGTATGCAATCACTCCAATGGCCTTCAAGTAGAACCAAGTGTAAAAAATCTGTACACTGTTCCATTCAAGCCCCAATAAGATTTTTTACAGAGGAAATGGTAAGCCTAAGTTAGGTTACTGAAGCATCATGGTCATTTCGAAGAATTTATTTTCTTGGTATTTAAGGTCACTTTCTGCATCTATGGCCATGTCATGATGGCAACACCAGTATAAAATCAAGCTTCATTAATGGCTTATTATACCCATGCAGCCCACATTAGAGCATTTCAACCGCAGGTGTTGGATCACTCATAGAGGTCTTCAACCACAGGTATTGCTTACTGGGTCTTATTTTACCAGTAAAACAAAACTTGTTTCCACTGTGCACTTCCCAGGTCCCCTGAGGATAAATTTTGCAGATAAAACTCTCGATTTCTAAAGTTTTCCACGACTTGTACAAATCAGTCTGTTCACAATTCCTGTATACATTTTGTCCACAACACCATGGCATTGCCAATTTTTAGAAATGCCCCAGTAAAAGAGGGTTAGGGGAAAGAAATTAGCAATGAAACACAACAGCGATAGAATTAACAAAGTGATAATGCATTTTAATATGTCGACATTGTCCTGTCTCCCTTCTCACTCATCGAGATTCTTCTATCAGCAGTATTTTTAATACCAGAAGTGTGCATTCTATACAGTATACAGTGATGGACAAAACATTTACAAGGCATTAGACGTTAAAAGCATGACATATTTCAAAAGATAACATTGACTGCTTCAACATTCTCTCTGCATTTCTTCTCATTCATGTCACTTAATAATAGTCTACACAGATGCTAGTTCTCCAAGTTTTTTTCTTAAAGACAGTCAAAGCAAGCAAATGGAAAACTCAAGAATCTTTACATCTCCATTGGCAAAGAGTTTGGAGAAAAATGGATTAAATATCCTGAAGAAGCACTCCTGCAGCATATTTGTTTGTAAGACTACATTGCGCTTTCCTTCTTCTTGCCCTTTGATGAGAAAGATGGCATCCTGAATTTCTTCTTCTTCTTCTTGTCTTTTGTTGGTGACGGTGCTTCTTTAGTTGGTGAACTCTGTAAAAAAAAAAATAATTCATTTGGCATTAACCCTTTACCCAACACAGAGAATATCAAAATTTATTATTTTAATAACTATTTTTTTAAATTTTATCGAAAAATTTCAACAAAACCATATCATGTAACGCCCTCATTGGAACGAGCTCATCGCACGCATTCCAACGAGGGGGTCACATGATATGGTTTAGTTGAAATTTTTAAAAAAATTAATTTTTTTCAACTGCTCAATTTGCAAATTATGCAGGCGGATACAGGCAATTCGTTAGGTAAAGGGTTAAGATCAACTAACAAGGTTGCACTGCAAATCCATATTGGGATCTTTTGAAAAATGTTTTAGAACCAAATATCTCTTCTCAAATGAAGTGCTTAACTGGTAGAGTGCTGGAAGCCCATATTTGGGCTTTATTCTTAAGTGCATGTGCCACAACTTAATGGCTTCATAATCTGTGGATGTGCTTCATATTATTTTTGAATTGTAATTATTTAGTCTGTGAGGATTTGCCTTGTTACAATTTATGGGAGAGTGCCACTAGGCACTCTCCCATAAATTTTAACAAGGCAAAGAGTCATGGACATATCCGGATGACCAAAAATAATTCAGCACTCTACCAGTTAACGATTAAACAATGAAATCCCACTTTGGTCGAGTGTTAAATTATTTTTCAAAGTGGCACAAGTATTTTTGTTTTCAAAGATACCATGATTCTAGCAAGGGATGGGCATTAGTTCAGAATGATTTTGATGATTTGTTACAATTTATTGCAGTGTGCTGCTTATTGTTTCAAAACATTTGTATAAAAACATGGTTTTATACAGCAAGGCAAACAACAATCTGGTGCATCAACTTGAAACAATCTATTGTTTTATTATATGCTCAGCTGTTAATTACTGAGAAAATGTTGAAGTTCTGAAACTCTACATCTCAAGAGAAGGAGAATCTGAGAATCAGTTTCTTGGTAATGATGCAACGCGTTATAAGTCTAATTCCGACTTCATCATTTTTTACTGCAACAGAACTGTTGCCCTGACACGAAGTCTCTGGGTAAACTTGTAGGTTAAATTCTAAGAATCTTTAATGTTGTGTCTAGGCAAGTCTAAGGTGTGTGTACAGGAAACCAAGATTTCCCTGGAAACAACTGCAAAGCCACAAGATGTACACTGTCAAAGTGCAAAAAAAATGTATAAAATTCTTCAGGCCTTTAGCCCTTTACCTAACATAGCAGTCAAAAACGGCTATAAAATTAACCAGAATAAACATACCACAGCCTAAAATATCTCGGAAGTTTCTCAATAAAACCATACAAATACGGATATCATTAGAACCACCCCGTCGAGCTGGTTCTAATGATATCCATATTTATATGGTTTTATTGAAAAATTGTTTTTGAAAAATATGAAATTTAATTTATTTTAAAAAAAATACCATATTAGGTAAAGGGTTAGGGTTGAATATCAAAAACATTTACATTAAATCTAGTCATTGCTGCTTCACAGAAGCCATGACTAGATTTGATATTTTGAAAAATGCTCAGCTGGTTAGCATTAAGGCCCGACTTTAATGCATTTTACATCAATCCAATCAGTGCAACTTCACAGAAGTCATTACTAGAGTTTAGGAGAAGTTCAAGGAAAATATTCAGCTTAAGAGTTGTAGCGCTGATACTCACCTCTTTGCTACTTCTGTCTTCTAGTGTTTCACCTCCACTTGCGCTGTCAGTTGACCTCAACGTGTCAGATTTTGAAGGAGATCCTGGCTTTCCGAACTCTTTTTCTATAAAAACAAAGAAAATACACTTGAGTCAAGGACTGAATGTAAACAAAAGTATTTCTATTTACATTGGCGACTTTAATAATCAAAGTCCAATTTCACCATTGGTAAAATTTAGAGCCCTGAAATATGATTTCCAACAAGCAATTATCAGGTTCCCTTTGCAATAACAACTTCTGGCAGTTAATTTTAAGCAACATGCCTCTGTCCATACCATTACTTTAAAATGTTATGTACTCTAGAACAACAAGGCAAGTCAGTTTTGATTTTATAAAGATTACTCAATCGAGTGCTGATCCTTGGTATAATGACGGACCTAAAATCGTCTGTTTCTACCTTATAATGTGAAAAGCACAGAGCTCTAACAAGATATAATAGACTTACCCTTTACCTAATACAGACATTATCAAAATTTATAATTTTAAATATTATTTTTTCATTTTTTTCAAAGCACTTCTACAAAACTATATCATGTGACTCTGCACTGGAACAAACTCATCCAGCTCATTCCAATAAGTGGGGTCACATGATGTGGTTTTGTCAAAAATTCTTTCAAAAACAGTTTTTTTCCAACTGCTCAATCTGTAAATTATGCAGGTGCAAACAATTCATTAGGTAAAGGATTTAATTCTTACATTGGATGTACTAAGGATGAACAGATCTGTAAGCATAGGAAATTCAGTGGTTGTTAGATTAATTCTCTGATAGATCACAAGAATATTTATTCTTGTAATGTAATTTAACTCCATACCCTCTGCAAATACCAGGTAAAATTGTGTTAACCCTTTACCCAACGCAGACGATATCAAAATTTATTATTTTAAATATTTTTTTAAATTTTTCAAAAAATTTCAACAAAACCATATCATGTGACCAGTCGTTGGAACGAGTTCGATGAACTCGTTCCAACAGGGTGTCACATGATATGGTTTTGTTGAAATTTTTTGAAAAATAATATTTTTTCAGCTGAATTTGCATATTACGCGGGCGGATGCGGGCGATTCGTTCGGTAAAGGGTTAAATGTATGGTAAATAATTTGGTATATGGAATATATATGCAATGTGCATGGGTATTCAATTTAAAAAAATCCAATTAACTGGCCTCCACTGTACATAATTCTGCAAACAAACAAAATTAGGTATTTTTAAAATATGATTTACACCTGAAAATTTCAGATTCAAATTGTCAACATATCGACAAATAAGCAAAAATACAAATAATGTTATCAAACTCAAGGCTCAAGGTTCTTTTGTAGCCCATCAATATTTAAACTCTTTACCAAACACTCACAATCTAAAAAATTATTATTTTAAATATTTTTTCAAAGCTTTCATAAAATTTTAACAAAACCATGTGACCCCTCATTGGAATGAACTCGACAAGCTCGTTCCAAAGAGGGGTCACATGATATAGTTTTCTAAATTTTTTGAAAAATAATATTTTTTCAACTGCTCAATTTGTATATTACACGGGTGGATGTATCGGATTCGTTGGGGAAAGGGTTAAGCAATTATTTAATTATTGGTCAATTTCAAGTCATGTTTAGCCTGGAATTTTAACTACATGCACTCTGTCAAAACAACATTTCAAGCAGCAAATTTTCTTCCCCACAATGCAACTGGGAATTTACCAAGTTGAATTCCAAGTTGCATTACAGGACAAAACTACTGCCTGAAATTTTGGTATTAGTGTGCAGAGGGTTAATCTATGTTCCCCGCCTGAGAGGACATCCAACCCCAGGAAGTGGCTACTGTGCTCTATTTTACCAATAAAAAAGAACTGGTTTAGGCCTAAAAAAAATTAAAAATCTGTTTCTCAGGCCCTCCCGCATGGTCCTTTTGGCTGCCACATGCTCTCTTTTTATAACCAATTTAAATTAAAAAAAATTAAAATTAAATGGTTTATGTCTGATATTTTACCAAAGTTAAAAAAATTGATGAATTTATCCCTTGAGTGCAAGAAGGCTTTGCAATGCTTTAGCATTGCAAAGCCTTCTTTCACTCAAGGGATGAAATACACCACCCATGCTATTCTGCAGATTATGAGGCCTAAAACTTGAACCAAGAACATGAACTTTTGATGGCAAAGAAGTAATTACTGAAATAAAAAATAAAATAAAAAACCGCTCGCCCGCATGCAATTCCACAAATAATGGCCCGAGAAACTTTGTGTGGCCGTACCACAGTAAAAAAACATAGCTCAACTTCCTGGGGCCCTGACAGAGAATTAAGTGACTATCACAACATAAGTGTTATTTATTTATCTATTGTTTTTTAAGGTCACATATCACTGCACATTGGCTAACTACTGAAGGCCTGACTTTGACAAATATCCAGCCAGGCATTCAAACAAGCAATCCCGAGGAAGAATTCATTTATTTATTGGGTGTTTTGAAGGTCCCTTTCAGGTTGTTTGGCTATCTCATGACCACAACCAGAAGAATGAAGTCAAGTTTAGCCAATCGTTTATACCACTTTATAGGACCCCAAGGCATTTGTTCTGGGTCCTGTTTTACCTGCAAACCAGAACTTGCTTACTGTAGCAAACAGGCAGTGCACCACTTTCTGGTGTTTACAGGAAGAAGGCGAAGTCAAGATTGAGAGGATATGTACTGTTTTGGTGTAGGTAGCAGAAGTATTTCATTAATTATTTATTGAGTTTTAATGACACTTTCAACAGCCAGGATCACCTTGTGTCGGACTGTTTTAAGGATGGAGGAAGCCTGACATTTTACGGTGGAGGAAGCCTGAGTAGATGGAGAGAACTACTGAGCAATGACAAGCAACTGTCAGTCTCCCCAACATACTAACTCAGTATAAGCAGAGTTAGCATTGGTCGAAGGCAAGTTCACCATCGATGTGCAGTACACTTCAGTACCTATGACCTTGCAATCAGATTGTTGGGGTTTAATTACACTTTAAACAGCCATGGTCAAATCATGTTGGGACAGTATTATGGGTGGATGAAGCCAAAGTATGTGGAGAGAGCCACCGAGCAGCGGCAACCAACTGTCAGACTCTGCAACTTATTAGAATTGCACAAGTAGTGTTAGCAGCAGTTGAAGGAAAGTGCACTATCAACATGCAGTATGCCTTATACAGTGCCACTATGCCCCCACATGGACACTTAGATGTGAGTCTTCCATGGAAGACGTGTGTCGCCTGCACTATACTTTAATATTTCAGACAGAATTCTAAGTGGAAAAGGGGCATAACTCTGGAAAAAATACAGCAGATCAAAAAATAAAATAGGAGGTGCACAATGCCATTATGTGATAAAGAATCACTGAAAGTTTCATCAAAATCCATTCATAGGTTAAAGAGGAGTGGCGGATAAGAGAAAGTGTGACGCGGACGACGCAAGATGACAAAAGTAATCCCTATATGTCGCTCCCCACTTCGTGGGGCGGCGACACAAAAAAGGGTTAAGTGCCTTGCACATGGACACAATGCAGTTACTGCTAGTCTGGAACGAACAGTTGACCTTTCGGTTCAAGTCCAATGCTCTAACCACTGGCCTACTGTACTCCCAATTATCCAAGTACAGTGGAACCCTGTTAAATGAATATGCACTTTGCTAATGCAAATTATTCAATTAACAGTAGTATTCAATTAACAGCAGGGTTTTTTTTGACCGACGAGAGGGGCCGAATATCGGCCCCATTCCCAATCGAAAATAGTCACTTTTTTCCCCAATTTGCTCCCAAAAATTCCCAATTCACGGCAGTTGAGAATTCATTTCTGTGTGACCAGTCGATTATTTTCAAGTGACCAGCACCGAATAATATTTGCCAGTGGACTTCGCAGTGTGAATTGTTCCAGTACGAAGGGTAATACATGGCAGTTTACTGTATTTTCTTATGTTTTATTTTTTAAAAAAACACGCTTCCGCAAAAAACAGTAAACACGGTTGCTGTTAAAGTCCATCACACGGCTATGAAAATAGCCTAAACTAGCCCAATTTTATATTTCTGAAAAGAATTGCAATGGCGCAGTCGTTCGAACAATTCGCCCCAACTGATAGCAACCAGCACAAAATGGCTATTTAAAAACAAAGTTCCAGACAAAACAACGAATCACACAAGACACGCATTAAGTTAATTAGAATTTATTAAAGTTAACCACCGTTTCAAAACAAAAAAAATGTATTGGAGACAGTTCGTCCATATCGAAATTGCTTGCGGTTACGCTCTGTTCCACTGAAAAATTGGCTGCATTGAAATTCGCCCCGCAATTTGCATTGAATGTTTTTCTTTGAAAACTTGTGAAGTTTGTTGGAAGGGGTTAAATGTAATAAGGCTACAATAGAAATCACAGGTATTTGGATGGATAAGAATGGCAGACCTTCAAAGCACCAATCGCACATGTCAGTGAAAGATGGTTGGCAGAAATTGTCTGTTTTCTGAACAGTGTATTATTACCCAGCGCAGCTGGGAAGGGAGACAACTGAAATGTTTTGTCATTTACCAAAGAAATTAATTAACTCAAATTGTTAATAACGCTTAATTTACGAAGGATATCGAAAACTTTTTTAACTACGCTTTTCAACTCAGTTAGGGTATTCAGAAACCATGAATGACCCAGCTTCTTATATGAACTTGAAATTTATTTTAAACACTTTAAATATTTTTTTAAAAAGAATATACCTTCTGTTTCAGAGAAGAACACTCTCACCATGGGTCATACTAAATTTCAAATCCACATCGTTGAGGCAAATACAAAATCAACTGCACGGTAATCTTAGTCATCACTGTTAGGCAAAGAGTTAGGGAGTATTCAGAATCAATCCTTTTTCATCACTAGGATTGATTAATCACCAGTACAATTTAATAATTCTAAGCAGCCAGTGGGTAAATACAATTATAGAACAGGTTTTCATTGATTAATAGACTGATTTCTCACAAGGATATGCTAGTAAGTTTATATATTTCTTGTTGATAATCGCTCAGATAAATTCCCAATTTTGGCCTCTGCGACGCTAATTTTCCCAATTAGAAAGGCCCCTGGACCCTTTCCCAAAAAGGGTAGAAAAATCCCTGAACAGGGAATGTGTCACTTTCCTGTATTCTGGATATAAAGTTAGCATTTATTGAATTATGTCTTGACAGAGCTCCATGAGCTCTGTCAAACAAGATATAATAGATTAAATGCCTGTATTGGATGTACTAAGGCCAAATAGGTCTATAAACAAAGGAAAACTGGGGAGAGTACGGGTAATTTCCAAACAGGTTACAAGATTTTTTATTCAATTAACTATAACCTATATTCAATTAACAGGTCAAATTTGTACTGAAGGTATGGTAAATGGTTTTGTGTTGGGAAATTATATTCAATTAACTGGGTTATTCAGTTAAGAGATTTTATTGTTGTTTAAGGTCACATACTTTTGCACAATGGCTTATCTTGACAACATGGAGATAAAGCCAAGGTCAGTCAATCGTTTATACCCCATGCTGCCTATTTTAGAGGACTCGCACCCCAAGCATTAGTGACTGGGTCCTATTTTACCAGTGAAACAGTGCTTGTTTACAACAGTAAACAAGCACTGCTTCACTTCCCGGAAGCCCCCAGGGGAGTTAAGAGATATCCAATTAAGTGGGTCCCACTGTATAGCATATATGAAACAAAGTCCTGAAATCTAAAATTACAAAGTAATTTATTAGTCTCTGCAACAATTTGTTGACATACAAAAACCCGTATGTATTGACACTTTAACTCAGTTTCTAGGACTTATTCTTTATCTCTTCGTCCCAAAATCCTGTTACATTTTTACAATTCAACCCAGAAACCAGTGAATCTCTCCACTTGCTACAGAACTTTCTATTGCTTGCATAATGGGGCAACTCTTTGAGAAACCCATAGATAATCAAGATTGAAAATAGCAGCCTAAAAGTTGAATGAAGAGAATAATTCTCAGGTGTACAAAATATGGAAATTTAGCAGCCACTAATTGCCAACTCAATCAAATCACCCAAAACCATTTTACACCTTAAATGGTAGAGAGCTAAATAATTTTGTAAATTTGAAATAAGACAAGTATTTTTTTTTTTTTAAAGATACCATGATACCAGCAAAGGGAGTCATAGCTCAGTATAAAAAAAAAAAATGGAAATTTAGTAGCCACTAATTTTCCACTCCGATAAATTACAACAAAACAGTTTTGGGTAAAATTTTTTTCCACTAAAAAAACAACAAGCTAATGCACAAATTCGTTTGCAGCACTTTTCAATGAAGTCATGATCGAGACTTCTTGTATGCAATCAGTAAATTAATTTTTAAGGAACACTCTCTGTATTGACAGTTTAATGTAACAAAACATTTTTCTGTAAACACTTGAAATTCCAGAAAATAATTTTACCATAATAATCTCACAGACTTCACCAAACTTTGAAATTTTGGGGCACTCAAACTGACTTTAGCGGATATAAAAGCATTAAAAATTCAATTTCCAAAAATCTTGCTAAGCACTCTGGAAAAAGTTCCAGTAGAATTTAAATATGAAATTCAAAAACATACGAAGATTTTAAGTACCATCTCAACCCAAATATATGCCCTAATTTGGTCATTTCCAGAGAAAACCCCACTTAATGACATTTAACCTTTTATCTCTGATATCATAGAATAGCATCATCCATGTCCAATCAGAGACATGTATTACAGTAGAATCCTCTTAATTGAATATCCATTTTGCCAGTGAAAACTATTCAATTAACAGGAGTATACAATTAACAGGGATTTGGTCAGTTTCCTGTGTTCTGGAGGTAAACTGAGCGTTTATTCTATTATATCCTGTTTGACAGAGCTCATAGAGCTCTGTCAAACAAGATATAATAGAATAAATGCCTGTATTGGATGTAGTGGGGCCAAAAAGGTTGATAAATAAGGGGAATTTGGTGCGTGTCACAGTAATTTTTTCGACATAATACAAACATTTATATACAATTAACAGGAGTTTACTCTACAACCCATATGCAATTAACAGATCAAATTTGTACTGAAGGTATAGTAAATGGCTTTGTGTTTGAAAATTATATTCAATTAACAGGGATATACAATTAAAAGATATCCAATTAAGTGGGCTCCACTGTACCATGATTCAATTTGAATTAAGTGAATGAAGCAGTTATGTTTTTTTTTAAAAATCCGAGGTCTTTTTTATTTCCTTGTTTGCATTTCATTTAAGCCATAACATCACTCAAATGCATAATGTCCAATCAGATGTGTTCTAACTGGACGTTCTTATGCATAATCTGGATTCCATGCATGGTGAATCTTGCACATTTCCCAATGTCTGTATTGTATCTCATTACATTGGGTACACAAAGTAATTGTAGTACAAAATATGTCACTTTCCTCACAATTTTCAAGTTGCTGGGAAAAGTTTCTATTAAATGTAAGGTAAATGACTCTGTGCCAAAAATACATGCATGGTCAAAAGGAATATTCTGTTAATCAGAATCTACTTGAGTCGAGAGCTTTGTTCCTATTTATATAGAAATGAATATACTGAACAAGAATTAACATGAAAACTGGAGTAAAGGAATAATATAAAAAAAAAAAAAGAATCGAGTTCTAATTGAGATGTGTGTGCAGAAGATTTGAGTTTATAAAAAAATGAAGGTAAAAAGCACCAATGATTATTGGAAAAGGACTACACTACAAGGTGTGCCATTTTATTTATATTGAAAAAATTCTGTCCCGAGAAGGTCTCTAACATATCAAATGAAAGATGATTTGTAGAAAGGTTACCAAAACTCTTTACTAAAAATCTGCATATCTCGCAGTACAGTTTACAAAAATGTGAATCAATCTGTATTATTTTCTCAATTTTGGCATTCAAAACAGCTTATTGCCCCTCAATGGAAGGAGCTAATCGAGCCATTTCCAACCAGGGAGGGAGTCATAAACTGTTTTGTTGCAAAAATCAGAAATTTTGTACTTACACAAAAACATTTTGAATGTGTTGTCTATCAGTTGTTTCGTAAAGGCCTAATATTTTTCAGGCAAGCTTTTCTGTGTGACCTCTTTTTCACAATGTTAATGGAAGCAGCAGCCAGATGAAGTAGTGATAATTTATTTAATCATGTTAATACAAAAATGGTTTACTTCAACAGTTATATTTATTTATTTATTAGGGTTTAATGACATTTTAACAGCCAAGGTCATATTGTGTCGATGACAGTTTTATGGGTGGAGGAAGATGGAGTACCCGGAGAGACCCACCGGGCAATGACAAGCAGCTGCCAGCTCCCCAACATCGTAACACCGCACTGCAGCACTAGCAGGGTTAGATTAGCTGAAGACATGCGCACCATCGACGTGCAATATGTCTTAGTACATGGCGTCATCGTACCCCAATGTGAACGATCGGGATTAAGTGCCTTGCCCAAGGACACAATGCAATAGGCCGAATCGATCGTTCAGACGGTCACCTATCCAAGGACTAACCGGGCTTGATGTTGCTTAACTTCTATGATCTTATGAGAACTGGTTACCACAGCGCCACCGCACCCTCCATTTCGACAGTTTCACAACTACCAGGATATGTTGGGACATAACCCTTTGTATGAAAAGTCTCAGATAATCATACTTCCAACTGAATGTTACATCATTAATACCAAAGGGCTCTTAGCTTTAACATCATTATCAATGTTATCCCAGTTTTCCAAAAGGAAATAACTAATGAAAACCAAAGACAAGCAGAGTGCATCAACTTTCATGCTCATAGTGTAATTTCCAGTGATTTATTTATTGGTGTAAAAGGTCATTTTCTGCATCTATGGCTATATCATGACTGCAATTGTTTTCATGTCTATGTTGCCCACTTCCACCACAAGCACTGATTACACCGGGTCCTGTTTTACCAGAAAGCAGACCTTGTTTACAATAGTAAACAAACATTGCTCCACTTTCTTAGGTATCCTAAGGAGGAATGTCTAGTGAAGTAAAAAACAAGAGGCCCCAAGGGGCCTTAATCGCTCATCTCCTTCCAAAGTGGTTCAAAGAAGTATTTGGGGTCACATTCAGTTAGACATGATTCATCAACACTACAAAGGAATGAAGTCATGAGAGGCAAATTTTATGGAAACCTGAACCAAACATGCCCACCTGCCACCCCTCCCCCCACCCCACCCCACCAGGGACTAACTGAACAAACTTGAATCTGATCTCCCTTAAGATGCTGTATACTAAATATGAAAGAATTCTGACTGGTGGATCTGAAGAACAAAATTTTTAAAGAAATTTCCTCAAACTGCACTAAGTTAAAATTTGGGCTCAAATAGGGAGACAAAATATTAACCCAAATTGAACAAACTTGAATCTGACCCTCCAAAAGATATTGAAAACCAAATATGAAAGGATTCTAACTGGTGGATCTGAAGATTTTTAAAGAAATTTCCTTATATTGCACTAAGTTAAAATTTCGGCTCCCACAGGGAGCCCAAATATCAACCCATGGACTAGGATTGAACAATCTTGAAACTAACCCTCCTAGAGATGTTGTATACCAAATATGAAAGCATTCTGACTATAGGGTCTAAAGAAGATTTTAAAAACAAGTCTGAACCGGACCAAAAATTTTCAGGACAATTCCCCGCATCTCAAAAGTGAACAAAACGCACAAAAAACTTTTTTCTCTCCAAATTTTGGTCAAAAATTTCCATGTCGGAACCGGCCCCAAAATTTTCAGGCTAAACATGTTCATGTTTCTTTTTATGTCTCAAAATTGAACAAAATGCATAAAATAGAGAAAAAAAATTTTCTTAGAATTTTAGTCCAAAATTTCTAAGTCCGAACCAGATGCAAAATTTTCAACCCAGGGACCCGATTTGAATAAACTTGAATTTCACCCCCCTAGAGATGATGTATACCAAATGTTAAAGGATTCTGACTGGTGGGTCTGAAGAAGAAGATTTTTAAAGAAATTTCCTCATATTGCACCAAGTTAAAATTTGGGCTCCCATAGGTAGCCCAAATATTAACCAAGAAATTCAATTTGAACAAACTTGAATCTGCCCCCCCCCCCCCCCCCCCCCCCCCCACTGGCACTAGAGATGGTGTATACCAAATATGAGAGGATTCTGACTAGTGAATCTGAAGAAGATTTTTAAAGAATACTCCACGTATTGCACAAAGTTAAAATTTGGCCTCCCATAGGGAGCCCAAATATTAACCTAGTGACTCGATTTGAACAAACTTGAATCTGACCCCCATAGATGTTGTATACCGAACATGAAAGGATTCGGACTGGTGGATCTGAATAAGATTTTTAAAGAAATTTCCTAAATTGCACCAAGTTAAACTTTGGGCTCCAATAGAGAGCCCAAATACTAAACCAGGAACCCGATTTGAACAAACTTGAATCTGACGCCTCCCCCCCCCCCCCCCCTCCCCAGAGATGTTGTATACCAAAAATGAAAGCATTCTGACAGGTGAATCTGACAAAGAAGATTTTTAAAAAAATTTCCTCATATTTCACTAAGTTCAAATTTGGGCTCCTACAGGGACCCCAATTATTACCCCAGGGACACAATTTGAACAAACTTGAATCTGACACCCCTATCGATGTTGTATACCAAACATGAAAGGATTTTCTGACTGGTGGATCTGAAGAAGATTTTTAAAGAAATTTCCTCAAATTCCACCAAGTTAAACTTTGGGCTCCAATAGAGAGCCCAAATTCTCACTCAGGG
Organism: Pictodentalium vernedei; assembly: GCA_031216915.1. NCBI lineage: Eukaryota > Metazoa > Mollusca > Scaphopoda > Dentaliida > Dentaliidae > Pictodentalium > Pictodentalium vernedei. The sequence goes on along the minus strand of CM062295.1, from coordinate 715,379,778 downwards.
ACCCAATTTGAACAAACTTGAATCTGACGCCTCCCCCCCCCCCCCCCCCCCCCAGCGATGTTGTATACCAAATATCAAAAGATTTCAGCTGGTAGATCTGAAGAAGAAGATTTTTAAAGAATATTCCACATATTGCACTAAGTTAAAATTCGGGCTCCAATAGAGAGCCCAAATCTTAACCCAGGGACTCGATTTGTACGAACTTGAATCTGACCCCATTAGAGATGTTATACAACAAATATGAAAAGATTCTGACTGGTGGATCTGAAGAAAATTTCTTTGAATTTTTGAAAAAATTTATGGGTGCTATCAGTTATGCCTCTTGTGGTGCCCCCTGTGGGTGCGGCAAGTTTATTTGAACAAACTTGAATTGATATATAAGGAACATGCACACCAAATTTGGTTCAATTTGGTCCAGTAGTTTGTGAGAAGTCGCTAATGTAAAGTTCAAGATGGATGGCAAGTGATAAGTTAAACTCCTTTCGGTGAGCTAACTGGTAGAGTGCTGATTAATTTTGGTTGTCAAGACTTTACTTAATTGGGTTTGCCTTGCAACAATTTATTGGAGAGTGCCTTTCAGAGAGGAAAGACAAGCTTCTGTCATCTTAAACCAAAGTGAAGAAAACTTCAACATGCACACAAGCGACTGGCATTAGTGTTGCTTTTCTAAAAAAATTTATACTTTTACCTTAAAGCTTGTTAAAGCTTTACGACCTTTAACTGCCCTGCCAAGAAAAAAAAAGTACCACCAGGTGATAAAAAAAAAAACCCATTAGGCCCAAAAAAATTAAAAATCTGTTTCTCAGGCCCTCCCGCATGGTCCTTTTGGCTGCCGCATGCTCTCTTTTCATAGCCAATGTACACTTAAAAAAATAAAAAATAAATGGTTTATGTCTGATATTTTACCCAAGTTAAAAAAAATTGATAAATTTGTCCCTTGAGTGCAAGAAGGCTTTGCAATGCTTTAGCATTGCAAAGCCTTCTTGCTCTCAAGGGATGAAATACACCACCACCCATGCTATTCCGTAGATTATGAGTCCTAAAACTTGAACCAAGAACATGAACTTTGATGACAAAGAAATAATTTCAGAAATAAAAAATAAAATAAAAAAGCGCTCGCCCGCATGCAATTTTACAAATAATGGCCTGAGAAACAGAAGATCTACTTTGTGTGGCCTTATTTTCGATATTTTCCCATTTTAGTATTGCTAAAATACTGTCTATCATATGACAATGCTTCACATCTTATTTGCAGATAGGTAGCAGGACAATGATTTAAAATTTTTGAACTTTATATTTTTTCCTTAAAAGCAATAACTTAAAATCCATCACTGAAAAAAACTTAACTAGATCAACCTGAAGTATCATTTATGTCCCTTCCGGTGATGCATATTGTGGCTTGTATTTCTTTCAGCAAGTCAGACTGAACTGAATATTTTGTTTCTACTAATTCTGTTATAAAAAGTATACTACTTTGAAGAAATTGATAAGTTGACATGTTTTTATCAGGTCTCTCAAGATTAATGCCAAAACCGATTTATTCTTTTACAGACTGCATCCTATAAAAAGAATGCTTAATTTCTTTTCGCAGCCATTTATCTAATTTTCAGGAACCTGTCTACGATAAGGAAAAAAAAAAAACGTGCTGAAACTGGTTCTAGGATGAGGTTATTTCATGATTTCTATGGCATAAATGATTGAGATAAAAGAGTGCTAAGATGACAGGGACCGATCTGGGCATGCGCCAGTGCGTATTTGGTTCTGAAACATCAGGACCTGGCTCTTAAATCTCAGAAATAGGCTTCTCAGTTGGCACGTAACATCATATTTTAATATTCTTTCGATGGATAATCGAGAGAGACACTCTTACATGTATTATATATATGATTATCATTTATCATTGTTGTAGAGTGCTTAAGTTAATACTTCAAGTCTTAATTACCAAGCATTAATCTTCACTGTGGTTTCTAATCAAGCCTTGGCTGCCTAAATAGGCAGCCAAGACTTGATCAGAAACCACAGTGAAGATTAATGTTTGCTATAGTGTACTAAATGAAAATGATGAGAGCTATTGCATACTTGCAGTGTGCGTTACAAACAGGAGTGTGACTCCGTAAATTGAAATCTGGCGCATGAATTGAAAAAATAGGCTCCGAGGCTAGAGCGTATTTTAAATAGTCCTGATCAGTACCTGAGATGAGTTTGATCACAGTAATCCAAAGCTTTTAAGAAGTTCAAAAACCAAGTAAATAATTTCATAAAATGCAAAATAAATGCTACGTTTCTAGCATCTACCCCTTTTTCATATTGTTTATGACCAATCAAATATTTAACCCATAATATCGTAATTGACAAAGCCTATGGTTCACTTTTCTGACCAACTGAAATACATGTATTCCATCCGAGTGAATCTAAATAAAAAAAATTGATAAACATTCATATTCTTTCAATCAACGCAAGAAATGTTTCTCAATCGAGACTTGATTTGACCAAATCCTTGATGAAATTACCATTATGAATGAAAACTCCAAACAGCTGCAGATTTATGATTACACTCCATATAGTTCTACTTATTGTGTTAATATCTTGATGTTTTGAAGGTAATTAAATATTTATTGATTGGAATAACTATAAGTGGACCATGAAAGAATATGTGTATATCTTTATGTTTACAGGGACATCACACTGCATCAATGGTCGAGGGGGAACAAGCTCCACGCAAAGTGGGTAAAAAACAAACAGCCCATTACAGCGCTGAATCCTGAACAGAATTATTTAATTATTTATTTATTGGTGTTTAAGGTCACATATTTTTGCACAATGGCTAATCATGATCACAACATGAGTATCAACTCAAGACTAGAGGCGAGCGTTAATAAGCCATGTTGCCCATTTTAGAGAGGATTTGCACCTCCCAAGCATTGGTGACTGGGTCATATTTTACCAGTAAAACTGAGCCTGTTTAGAGCAGTGAACAGGCATTGCTTCACTTCCCTCAATGAGACCTGTAAAACAAGATTAACTCGTAACCTGTCGAGTATTTTAAAGATATTTTTCATCAAATCTAGTTATGGCTGTTATGGCGCAGCCATGAAAAAATTTCATGAAAAATTCATTTGATGAAAAATTCATCTAAATTTAACTCAAGAAAACATTGATGAAAAAATCCATTCAATTTCCTGGGTGAAAATTGGATTAAACATGGCCAAATTATACATATTTCATGGACAAGAGAAATACTGTCCTGAGCAAGAATATCTGCCAGCAACATTTAAGGAGTTATTCTAGTCACCTTCCTAGTTCCATTGAGGGGAAAATGTGTGGCATGAATTTTTTATATTTCCACTTCAGTGTGCAAAAGATTAATCAGAAGTTTAATATGAACCAATGAACCACCACCATCTCCCAGATTAGGGAGATTTGTCAAAATACATAAAAATTTAAATAAGAAATCAATATTCATTCTGAGGCAAACTGGCTGCAATAGTATCCATAAAGTTCTATATATTATAATTAAACTTTTTTTTTCGGTTCATGCGTTTTCAGATAAAATGATTGGCTCACACGATTCTGTTTTTTCTTTTCATATCTCAATGAACCGAAAACACAATTAGGTCCGCCCCCCAGCCACGCCCCTAAAATACCAGTCTTCGGAGTTGCAACATGGTGTCAAATCAATAGAAGTTAGAACACTGGCACATTCTAAACGTGAAAAATAAAAATAAATTTATATTACTAATTTATCACCATGAAATTATTTATAAAATATTTAAATGACTGTGGTGGGTCAATTTTTCTTTTTCTTCACAACTGTATTTATTTGACATTTCAATTTTTACGCACACTGGGTGATCGTCTGCATTCATCGTTTTACCCAAATCGATTGTAAACAATGGCTGGTCACTATTTCAGTTTCCAATTCCAATGAATGAACACTACCTGAATTCAACTAATTTCATGTCATCTGGCTTTATATCTAACTCCACTTTTACAAACTGTGTTTTTCAATTCTCGGGAAACGGTCAAAATCAAAATACAATGTAATACTGACGGCCTACTTCCACCTACCACGGAACGCAACTTTTACTGAAGTGAACATTTGAATGAAATTTGAGGGAGGCGTGGCTTATGACGTTTTCTTTGCATTACGTAATTCATTGGTCAATAAAAAATTTAATGACATAAGTGCATTTGACTTGGAAAGTGTGTCAATTGCTACCTGCATTTCAATAATATGCGCCCTCTTTTATGCCAGAAAAATAATATGTCTACCAGTTTTAGTTTTTAAGTCTTTGTTCGCTGAAGTAGAGGACGACTAACACTATTTATTTATTTGGGTTGCGAAAGTTTAATTATAACGAATGATCGTTTCTTTTTGTCTATTTCTTGAGTTATGAACCCCAAAAAACAAAGTCCAAACATCGCGTAAATGGGCTTTGTTTTTTGGGGTTCATAACTCAAGAAATAGACAAAAAGAAACGATCATTCCTTAAATCAACAGGGATTTTGTCAGTAATCTTTGTTTATTAGGGAGTAACCCTTTATCTAACGAAGCAGCTGCATCTGCACTGCAATTTACAAAGTGAGCAGTTGAAAAGTTTGCACTCTTTTTTTGAGAATCAAATTCCATGACTTTTCCTAAACTTTCTACTCTATTTCCATGACCTTTCCCTCATTAGTATGACCACCACTCACTCTTTTTCGGGATTTTTAAGGGTTTAGTCAGGGAAATGGTCTATTGCATTGTCATCATGAAGAATTTTCAGGACTTTTGCAGACAACAGCATAAAAAAAACAATTCTTTTAAAACTTCCAGGCCTGAAAGTTTGTTTTTCCGTTTTCCAGGATTCCATGATCTATTCAAACCCTGTGTGACCCCTCATTGGAACAAGATCATCAAGCTCATTCCAGTAAGGGGTCATTTGATATATGTAATTTTGTTGAAATTATTTGAAAAATTTGAAAAAATAAAATAAAATAAATTTTGATATACCGGGGTAGTCTGCTTTGGGTAAAGAGTTAAAGTAGCTTTTAGCATCTCTGTCTAAATCGTGACCACCACACAATTATAAAGCCAAGTTTGATCAATTGTTTATTTTTGCTAGCCTGCGAATTATCAAATTATCTAAAAGATATTTCTCAACATCCATCGACTCGATGGATATTGAGGAATATCTCTCAGTAGCTTCATAAATGACGTCATACTATGCCGCATCACGTCGCCTTGAAGGAACGATCAGCTGATCTTTATTGTTTTGAAACGTAAGCATTTGGTTTCGAATTAGGCTGAATATTGCGCAATAAAATGTCTCTTAGCATATAATAAATGAAAGTGTCATCGACACTGTAGCTCAACTTGTTAAGATATGTACATGTATAGTATGTGACACAGCAATACCAAACATCTAGGTAATGACCTGATAACAAAGGTACATATAAAGTATTGTAACGGTCTGTACATAAATACTGACCGTAGCCTGTAACAAATGTATAGGTAAAGTTTTGTAAAGGTGGGTGACAGTCTAATGCTAAACTAGAAAGGAAATCTTTTGAGTCCCAGAGTGGGTCTGACTGAACCCCAAAATATTTGTTCTCATAGCACAGTGATAACAAAGGCACCCCATAACACACTCGTTCCTGTCCCAAGGTGAAAACAAAGGTACCGAAGAAGTTTCGTGAAGATCAGTTCATAAATACGAGCTGTATAAAGTTGTGACAAAAAAATGATTGGACCTAATTTCGGTACAAAACATCCATACCAAGACTCAAAGGCATAGACCCATAAACATGAGAAAATCTCTGGACAAAATGCCTGCATTCTTAGATGAAAAGGGGCATAACTCTGGAAAAAAAGGTCCAATCGAAAATATAATCACAGGTGCACAGGTCCCCATGGTAGTGAACATCCATACCACGTTTCAAATCAATCCATCTGTAAATATCATAGAAAATCTCCTGACAAAATTCATGCATTCTAGGACATAAAGGGGCATAACTCTGGCAAAAAAGTCCGATCAAAACTATAATTGTAAGTGCACAGGTTCCTATGGTAGTGAACATCCATACCAAGTTTCAAAGGAATGGACCGGAAAACATCTGAGAAAATCTCTGAACAAAATGTGCACATTCTAAGATAAAAAGGGGCATAACTCTGGCAAAAAAGGTCCGATCAAAGCTATAATCGTAGGTGCACAGGTTCCCATGGTAGTAAACATCCATACGAAGTTTCAAATACATTGACCCATAAACATCCGAGAAATCTCAGGACAAAATATGCGTATTCTAAGATGAAAAGGGGCATAACTCTGGCAAAAAAAGGTCCAATCTAAACTATAATCACAGGTGCAGAGGTTTCCATGGTAGTAAACACCCATACGAAGTTTCAAATAAATCGACCCAAAAATATCTGACAAAATCTCCGTGCATAATTCTATGCAATTCAGGCATTCTAAGATGAAAGGGGGAAAAAAATAGTGCGATCGAAATTATAATCACAGGTGCACAGGATCCCATAGTAAATATCCACACCAAGTTTCAAGTTTCAAGGAATCGACCCATTAACATTTGAAAAAATCTCTGGACAAAATTCACACATTCTACGATGAAAAGGGGCATAACACAGGCAAAAAAGGTCCAATCAAAACTATAATTGCAGGTGCACAGGTTCCCATCCTAGTAAACATCCATGCCATGTTTTAAAGGAATCACCCCATAAACATCTGAGAAAACCTCTGGACAAAATTCTAGGCCTGCTATTTGAAGTTGAAAAGGAGCATAATTCTGGAAAAAATAATCCGACTGGAACTATAATCGCAGGTGCACAGGTTCCCATGGTGGTGAACATTCATACCAAGTTTTGAGCAGATTGGTACATGAACGTCTGAGAAAATCTCCGGACAAAATTATGTCTACGGACAGACGGAAGAACAAGGTTATTCCAGTATACCCACCCACAACTCGGTGCGGGGGGTATAAAAAGAAAATCTACACCGTTTTGGCAAGCACTTGTGAAAAATAAAACTTTCAGGTCCACACTCATGAGATCATTCATGATATTCACTAAAACAGCGTATATATCCCCTATTTATTATTTTGCTGCCCACTTAGACTCTCTGAAAATCAATGCTTGTTCACCACAGAAAACAAGAACTGCTTCACTTCCTGGGGTTCAAGTATTCCATATTTATTACAACAAAACAGATGAACAATCCAATATTATTATTATTATTTATTGGTGTTTAAGGTCACATATTTCTGCATAATAACTAACCGTGACCACGACAGTTTTAGGGTGGAGGAAGCCGGAGTACCCGGATAGAACCACTGAGCAACTGTCAGCTCCCCAATATACGGACTCCACACATGCAGGGCTAGCATTGGTGGAAGACAGGTGCTCCATTGACATGTAGATTTGCCTTAGTACACGCCACCGTGCCCCACATGGGCAATGGGGTGAAGTGTCTTGCCCAAGGACACTACACAGTTGCCCAGGTGGGATTTGAACCAAGGACCTCTCGGCTTGCAGCCGGCACCTCTACCGAGCCACCGTGCCCCTAAACAATCCAATGAATGCACTAAAAATAACAGGTTTTTAAAACAAACAATTGTATTTATAGTTAAGAGTTATATTCCAATACCAAGTATTTAATAAGAGTAGTAAAGGTATATTTTACAAAAAAATTTAAACCCAATTTATATTTGTTTAGTTATTTATTGGAGTTTAACAACATTTTCGACAGCCAGGGTCACCTCGTATCGGACAGTTTTACGTGTGGAGGAAGTCGGAGTACCCAGAGAGAACAAACGGTCAATGGCGAGCAACTGTCAGACTCCCCAACATACTAACTCCGCACAAGCAGGGTTAGCATTGGTTGAAGACAGGTGCACCATCAACATGCATTACTCCTTAGTACACAGCACTCCACCTAGGAAATAAGGATTAAGTGCCTTGCCCAAGGATACAATGCATCTGACATTTTGGTACCTAAGAGTAAAAAAACACCAGGTAGAGATTATTGGTTGCATCTTCATTTATTAGGGTTTAATGATACTTTCAACAGCCAGAGTCAAAGAGATGGAAGACATCTTGGAAGCTAACAGTGAAGTAGTCAATACACATTCAGTAAATCTAAAAATGTTTATGAAGTGCAAAGAGTTACAAAATTAATCCAATATTTTTTAGTATCTGTTAGAGACTAAAGAGCAGACCAATTCTAAAAGTGTTAATGAATGAACAGAATGTGCTGGAAAATGTTTACAAATGATTTTGTAAATTTTGAACCCAATGCACATCCAAGTACCCCACAAGTTCAGAAACTGAATTCAAAAACTTTCATATAGGATGTTGTATTCAAGAATTTTAAATGATGATGGAAACTCACTCCCGAGGACTTGCAAGAGTCTACAACTGAATGTAAAAAGCCTTTGTCATACACTGAATTGTCAGTCATTTGGGAGAGTTCCTAAAGACCTTCCCATAATTAAACAATACAGTGAGCACCGATAAAATCTCCCCATTCAACACAATACCAGCTATTTTATAAAGGAAATTTGCTTTTGAGAAGCCAATTTAAAGTACTTTCAGAGCCTTGAAATTTGTTGCTAAATTCCATGTATTTCAAGGGCCAGCAGATACTACCAATACTACCCTGTAAATTTAAGCACTGAATTTAAATACTTTGGAATCAATACAGTGGAACCTTGTTAGTTGAATAGTCACTTTGCCAATGAAAATTATTCAATAAACAAGAGTATTCAATATACAGGGATTGTATCACTTTCCAGTATTCTAGAGATAAACTTTGCATTTATTCTTTTATATCTTGTTTGACAGAGCTCCATGAGTTTAGGAGTTTACTCTATAACCTGCATTCAATTAACAGGTCAGATTTGTACTGGATGTATGGTAAATGGTTTTGTGTGGGGACATTATATTCAATTAACAGGGTTATTCAGTTAAGAGATATCCAATTAAGTGGACTCCACTGTACTAAATTTAAACCTTACAGTGACGATAATTTTCAAGTTAAAGAAATTTGAAGATTTTGCGCACTCAGTAGTTTATGTATTGACGTTCAGGGTCACTTGCAGCATTTGCCGCTATATTATGACCACAACACAAGTATGAAGTCAAATATAGTAATGTACTTGGTAAAACTTGTGCTGCCTGCTTTAACTCTTTGACTGACATGAAAAGCAGACGACACTTGCAAAAGAAATTCTTGAATAACTAATTTTTTGTCTCAAAAACATAGGTTATGACCCCTCATTGGAACGAGCTCGATGAGCTCGTTCCAATGAGGGGTCATAACCTCTATTTTTGAGACAAAAAAAAAAAAAACTTTAAAAATTAACTGACAATTTTTTAGAATAGCGCTGGCCGGTTTGGACATTACATTGGATAAAGGGTTAAAGGACTTCCCCTCTAGGCACTGGTAACCAAGTCCTATTTTATCAGTTAAACAGAACTTGTTAACCACAGTAAACAAGTACTGCCCCACTGTTCATTGTTCCCTCTGGGAACTCAGTAGTTAAAAAGCTTGACGGTTTCCACGGCAGTTTTTTACCTATTGCAAAAACAATCAATTTTCAGAGTACAAAACTACATGTACTGTGTGTTGTTTTGGCATTACTGATTGGAAATAAAAACATCATACCATATTTACTCCATGTGTTGTAAAATAATTAATTTTTCATGTGTCCCAATATAAAAGAAATCAGAAGCCATGCCTGAGGTATGATTTACATGGATTCAAGCTAGAGAATAGGCAATGAAACCCACTTTATCTTCCGCACATAGATATACAGAAATGGTGTTCAAAAATGAATGCTTTGAAAAAAAATTGCTTTGGCTAAAGGGCAAATAATATACAATACACTCCATTTTAGGTATAGCATTAAGTTGTCAAAACAAAATTTACTTGTTTTGTGTGAGAAACGAAATAAAAGAAGGCAATGAAAATATTTGCTGAAATTTAACATTTTCATTGCACACTCCACATTGCATACAACTGTGTACAAATACCTCTCTTTACTCCACTGACGAACTTCAACAGAAAAGATTTTTGTTTTTCAGTTCCATTTCATAGTTCACTGTTGCCGAGATTTGGGGTTCAAAACAGGTGTATACTGGAATATTTCTCCACATGGTTGAGAGTGAAGAATTATGGGTTGATAGAAGCACATGGGGATTTCTTGAGCATGTTTATTATGTTACATTGTTATGAATATTTCTTTAACGTAATGAATGGGATTTTCCCAGTTCATGTATTACTTGCAGGTTTGTCACAGTGCAGTTTTTAATACAAGTACAGTAGAACCTGTTTTGAGAGACCGCCCTTTGGGCCACACAAAAGTGGAATTCGGAAATGGAGAAGAATAGATTTGTGTAATTACTTTGTTGTTGTTCTTTTTTATGAAGTTTTTGTAACAAATTGAAATGGACTGTTATAAAAATTATAAAAATAAATTATGACAGATAGGAATAAAAATAAATTTGTGTTGAAAATCTTTTTTCAATGAAGATTTTCAACACAAATTTATTTTTATTCCTATCTGTCACATTTCAGGTATTGTGAAATTGTTTATTCAGCAATAATCCTAATCTTTTCACAGAGGTCTTATAAAAACATCTCAATCTTTACTGAGTTAGCAACTGAAACCCAATTAAGAGCTTTTAATACTTTTAATTATGTTAGTATAACCACAATGGATTTTCCAATTACAGAACAGGTAAAAAGTTTTTGTCATGGTTTCAGTCTTCAAAGAGGCGGTCTCTCAAGACAGGTCCATTATGGCATAAAAATACAAATTGGTACCAGGTCACAGTGGTCTCTCAAGACAGGTGGTCTCCCATAGCAGGTCCATCATAGAGTAAAACCAATCGGTGCCTGGCAGATGTGGTCTCTCAAGACAGGTGGTCTCTCAAGACAGTGGTCTCTGAAGACAGGTTTTACTGTATTCTTAACAAAAATAGGGCACTGAATGAAAGAAATCAATTCAGTACATGAATTGTTTTCATTGATTAGAACTGCATACAAAAATACTTCAGTTTTTTTTTTACATGTACAGGTAACTTAAATTCATTCTATTTGCTCTCATTTCAGCTTCCCGTTATGGTAATATTAACCCTTTAACCAATGCACAGGATATAACAATTTATTCTAATTATTGTTACAAAATATTCCAACAAAAACATATCATGTGACCCTCTCAATGGAACGAGATCGTTGAGCTGGTTCCAAGGGAGGGAGGGGGTCACAAGGTTTTCTTAAAAGTTTAAAAATTTTTTTTTTTCCCATTCATCTGCTTAACCCTTTACCCAACGTAACGGCCCAAACCGGCCAGCGCTATTCTCAAAAATCGCCAATTAATTTTCATTATTTTTTGTCTCAAAAACATAGGTTATGACCCCTCGTTGGAACGAGCTCGTCGAGCTCGTTCCAACGAGGGGTCATAACCTATGTTTTTGAGACAAAAAATGAAAAAAATTAGTTATTCAAGAATTTTTTTTGCAAGTGTCGTCTGCTTTTCATGTTAGGTAAAGGGTTAAATTGAAAATTACAAGGGCAGATGTGGCTGATTCATAAGGTAAAGGGTTAAGTTGCTTAGCTGCTGTTCTCGAGTACAACACAATGAGGATCATGTTGCCTCCCCATGATGTACTACACGTAAAATTGTTCTTTGTATACATAATTGTTTAAATGGAGGTACATTGTTAAATAAACATTGATTGATTACTTTGTTATGTAATGGGATATACTGAGGCCAAATAGGTGCTTAATAATGGGGTATTCACGCCAATTTCTCCCCACATTACAAGATTTATTATTAAATTATCAGGAGTTTACTCCACAAACTATATGCAATGAACAGATCAAATTTGTATGAAAGAATGGTAAATGATTTTTTGTTTGGAAGTTATATTCAATTAACAGGGGTTTTCAATTAAAAGATATCCAATTAAATTGGCTTCACTGTATTTGGAAAAGGCCAATAAAATTGCAAGAAATGGCAATCAACAACAAGAGCTGTTACTAAAGACAAATTATACCCCCCACTGCAGTGCTGGAACAATGAAGCATAAATGAACTAAAAACAAAGTAAGGACTGTAACTCTGTTGAAAAAATGTGGGCAACTTTTTTTATAACATGTGCAGGAGTGCCTTGTCATAAGGATCCCTCATACCAAATTTCATTGAAATTCATCCACTCACTGGTAAGATATAGCTGCAGGCAGATGGATGGACAGACACATGGATGGATGCTTGTAATCCACTATACTGGATTGTAATGACAACTTCCCTATCAATCATTATTCACTCATCTGAGACAAAAGAATGAAATGTACTAATTTGAACAGCAATCAGACACTAATCATAAAACAATTCTGATAACTGTAAACTTTATTCTCTGAATCTGTAGACCATAAGCATCTCTTTATACCCAAGGCAATGTGTATACAATTCCTGTGTTATCAATCACCATAAAATGAAATGAAATGAATATGCCAAATGAAATGAAATATTTGTGAAAATGGTAAGTTAGAAACTAGAAAGCATGCAAGCAAATGCAATGTGGGAGTAAGTCACAAAAAGCACGCACAGAATTCAAACATTATACCTACCTCTTGGGTAACGTTCTGATTTAGAACGCGAAAAATTCTGTTTCAGTTCTGCTACCACTAAATTGCAGAAAATGCAAACAAATAAACCTCCATGTTGAGTCAAAGCATTAGTACTTAAATTGTTGATAGGGAGGCTTGTGGATATATTCCTGGTCTTAAAATCACAGTCACTCAGGCCAAAGATGAATATTGTTTTCAAACAGAGAATATTTTCTCATGATTCCTGTCAACATTTTAGATACAAATTGTCATACTCCATTGTTTCTCCTATCTCATTTTAAATAAACAGCTATGCCATGAGCGCATGATACACCCGTTATTAATTACAAGAGGGAAGCACACATAATATGAGTATACATGTGTACTTGTCAGGTTTTTTATATTCTTGTACAATAATCCTAACCAACAACATACTGTGTTCAATAATTTGGAAATAAAATTATTTGAATTTCATGTATATATCTTATGTCTATAGAGATCATAACTTCAAGAAATGAAAATGTCAAAGACACTGTAGCTCAACTTGTCAAGACATGTACATGTATAGTATGTGACATAGCAATGACAAACATCTAGGTAATGACCTGATAACAAAGGTACATATAAAGTATTGTAACAGTCTGTACATAAATACTGACCGTAGCCTGTAACAAATGTATAGGTAAAGTATTGTAAAGGTGGGTGACAGTCAGATGCTAAATAGAAAAGAAATCTTCGAGTCCCAGAGTGGGTCTGACTGAACCCCAAAATATTTGTTCTCATAGCACAGTGATAACAAAGGCACCCCAAAACACACTCATTCCTGTCCCAAGGTGAAAACAAAGGTACCCAAGAAGTTTCGTGAAGATCAGTTCATAAATACGAGCTGTATAGAAGTTGTGACAAAAAACTGATTGGACCTAATTTCGGTACAAAATGGCCACTGGCAGCCATCTTGAATTTTGGACCGCACTCAGAAACACTCATTCTCGCCCCAAGGTGATAACAAAGGTACCCAAGAAGTTTCGTGAAGATCGGTTGATAAATACAGCCTCTAGCCCGAGCCGTATTGACATGTGCACTTACAGTGTATAAGTAGCACTAAATAAATCAAAATTCATATAATTTGCATAATTTTTGCACGAGAAAAAAAACCTGTACTGTATGTGATGTATTCCATTTTACTAAACATTCATACAAAAATTTATTCAAATCAGAACTTTCATACAGAAGTTCTGTACAAAAGACTGATTGCACTAATTTTGGTATAAAATGGCTGCTGGTGGCCATCTTGAATTTCGGACCACACCCCAAAACACCCGTTCTCAGCCCACGGTGATAACAAAGGTACCCACGAAGTTTCATAAAGATCGGTTCATAAATACGGCCTCTAGCCTGAGCCGTATAGAAGTTGTGTACAAAAAACTGATTAGACCTAATTTTGGTACAAAATGGCCACTGGCAGCCATCTTGAATTTTGGACCAAACTCAGAAACACTCGTTCTCATCCCAAGGTGATAACAGAGGTACCCAAGAAGTTTCGTGAAGATCGGTTGATAAATACAGCCTCTAGCCCGAGCCGTATTGACATGTGTACTTACTGTGTGTAAGTAGCACTGAAAAAATCAAAATTCATCTAATTTGCATAATTTATGCACAAGAAAAAAACCTGTATTATATGTGATGTATCCCATGGTACTAAACATTCACACAAAAAAAAATTATTCAAATCAGAGCTTTCATGTGGAAGTTCTGCGCAAAAATCTGATTGCCCTAATTTTGAACAAAATGGCTGCCAGCGGCCATCTTGAATTTTGGACCGGACCCAAAAAAACTCGTTCTCGTCCCACGGTGATAACAAAGGTACCCAAGAAGTTTCGTAAAGATCGGTTCATAAATGCGACCTCTTGCCCGAGCCGTATTGGCATTTGCACTGACAGTGCTGAAAGTAACACTAAATAAATCAAAGTTAGTCTAATTTGCATAATTATAACTTAGTTCAATATGAGGAATATTCTTTAATAATCTTTTTTTTTTTAGATCCACTGGTCAGAATCTTTGGATATTTGGTATAAGCTTTTCTAAGGAGGAACAGATGCAACTTGTTGAAATCAATTCTCTGGTTACTTAACAGCATAGCTGCAAAGCCAAAGTTGAGCTAAATATACTTTCCACCAAAAAATAACAAAAACTGCTCGAAGCATTTTCGAGTTATTGTATGACGTGTGGACGGATGGACAGACAGCGGTATACCATAATACAGTAGAATCCTCTTTATTGAATATCCATTTTGTCAGTGAAAATTATTCAATTAACAGGAGTAAAAAGTTAACAGAGATTTGGTCAGTTTCCTGTGTTCTGGAGGTAAACTGAGCATTTATTCTAATATATCTTATTTGACCGAGCTCATAGAGCTCTGTCAAACAAGATATAATAGAATAAATGCCTGTATTGGATGTAGTGAGGCCAAAAAGGTTGATAAATAAGGGGAATTTGGTGCGTGTCACAATAATTTTTTTGACATATTACAAAAATTTATATACAATTAACAGGAGTTGACTCTACAACCCATATGCAATTAACAGATCAAATTTGTACTGAAGGTATGGTAAATGGTTTTGTGTTTGAAAATTTTATTCAGTTAACAGGAATATACAATTAAGAGATATCCAGTTAAGTGGGCTCCACTGTACGACCATTTTTTCAAAACGGGAGTATAAAAATACACACAAAAGTTCAAAGGGAGAGTCTTGACAGTAATGAGATTACTATTTCTTCAATTTCAGTAAAATCCCCTTGAACAAAAACATTTTAATATTCAGGGGTGAACAAAATTCCTTCACTCATAATAATTTTCAGAGGTTATTTATTTATTTATTTATTGGTGTTTAAGGTCACATATTTCTGCACAATGGCTAATCATGACCATGACAGTTTTATGGGTGGAGGAAGCTGGAGTACCCGGAGAGAACCACCGAGCAACAGCGAGCAACTGTCAGCTCCCCAACATACTAACTCCACACAAGCAGGGTTAGCATTGGTTGCACCATCGACGTGCAGTACGCCTTAGTACACAGCATGTGGGCAATGGGGACGAAGTGCCTTGCCCAAGGACACAACGCGGTTGCCGCAGGTGGGATTCGAACAGAGGACCTCTCGGCTTGCAGCCTGCATCTCTGCCTACTGAGCCACCGCGCCCCCATTTTCAGAGGTAGGCATAATTGAATTGGACTACAGTTCTAAGAATTAACAAGGAGATGAAGTCGAATATTTATAAAACGTGTTCTTCATTATTGTTCAATGGTATTTAATTTAATTTTCTTTAATGATATCTGATATTTCATGAACTGTTTACCTTACAGGACAAGCAGTCCACAATTGCAACAAGAAAAATGTTACTAAGGTAACACATGCCTCCCCCCCCCCCCCCCCCCCTGATCTTCACCTTGCAGATGCGGCAGAAACTATTATACGTGACACACCTTCTGACTGTCCTTAACATTTGTAAAAAGTTTAACAATTGTACTATGATTCGTTTCTGAGTTATGGCTGAGATACGAATATTGACCGATTTTTAGTGTGACCTTGAAATGTGACCTTGACCTTGGAGGTACGAACCCGGCTGACACATCCTCCCATGGTCCTTTATAATTGTGTGAAGTTTGATGACTGTGGCCCTAACCGTGTTCAGTGTGACCTTGAAATGTGACCTTGACCTTACGGACCTGGCTGTGGTGTGTGACACATCCACCCATTGTCCTTTATAATTGAGCAATGTTAGATGATTGTAGCCCTAATAGATTTGGAGTCATGCTTGGGACATGATTTGTGACCCTGAACATATGAAGGTGAATTCTGACCTCCACCTTGCAGATGTGGCAGAAACTATTATACGCGACACGACTTAAGTCGGGGGGTCATAAAAACATCACCAGAATAACAACATTTTCATGCTGACCTGAAACCATAGTGTATGCCTCCATCATTGGAACAAGCTCACCAAGATTGTTCCAATGAGGGGGTCATATGCCATGTTTCTGGGTAAAATAAAAATAAAATTTAGTTTGCAATGTTTATGTAAAAAATCACCATTCCAATTTTAATCTTTTTAATCCCCCCCCCGAAGCATGGTGCATACCCAATATCAAAAGATTCTGCCTGCTGGATCTGGAGAAGAAGATTTTCGAAGAAATTTGCCTGAAATGCACTAAGTTCAAATTTGGGCTTCTATACTGAGCCCAAATATAAACCCAGGGGGCCGATTTGAACAAACTTGAATCAGATCCACCCCACAATGTTGCATACCAAATATCAAAAAATTCTGCCTGCTGGATCTGGAGAAGGAAGATTTTTGAAGAAATTTGCCTGAAATGCACTAAGTTCGAAATCGGGCTCCTATACTGAGCCCAAATATGAACCCAGGGGGCCGCTTTGAACAAACTTGAATCAGATCCACCCTACAATGTTACATACCAAATATCAAAAGATTCTGCCTGCTGGATCTGGAGAAGATTTTTTAATGTTTTTCCCATTGCCCTTCAAGTGTTAAAAAGTGCTGACTCAGCACTTTTTCAAAGTCCTGAAAAAAGTACCTTGTGATCAAACTGATAGGGATTTTTTTTAACCATTCTATTCTACTGGATAAAAGTAAGCTTTGTACAAAATAAGAATTCTCCGTGCCGTGTGGGGATATGGCAGTTTTAAGGTTTTTCCTATTTTTAGCTCCCGAGGTTCCCACGGGGCAATGAGAAAAGTTTTTTTTGCATCAATATCAACAACTTATGACCCATTATCATCTCATATCAAATTTGGTTAAAATCGACCTCAGGTTCTGAAAATAGAAACTTTAGGCGTGGCCAAAATTTTTGTCCCTCCCATAACGAAGGCAAATAATGCCTGACAAACTTCTCTTGAACAAACTTAATTCTAAACCTCAAAAGGACTCTGTATACCACATATCATGTCTCTGCTACTGGTGGTTCATTAGAAGAATATTTTCAAAAAATTTGGCCATTTTTTCCCCACCCCTCTGCTCAATATAAGCCGAAACGTAATTCGCATAAAAATCAAAATGCCCCTATATAACCACTACTTACATGAAATTTAATTAAAATGTGGCCTGTGGTTTAGGAGAAAGAGGCTCAAACACCACTTCACGCAGGACGACAGACGGACGATGGACGAAGAGTGATCAGAAAAGCTCACAGTCAGGTGAGCTAACAAAATTTCTAGAAGGGACTCTCCAAGGCATATCCAAAAGCATATCAAATAACAGCACTTCATGGGCTGTCTTCTTTTGGTCCTCTTAGCTTAGTTTTTGGCACTCAAACAGTTATTACAAAATAGCAGATGACAATTTCTTGAAGACCTTATATTTTCATTGTGTGCCTCAAACACATAGCTTATGTCTCCCACCCCACCTCCCACAACACTTGATTGAGCTCCTGGAGATCAAGACATGAGCAAGACAATCCTAATTGCCCACATGTACTAAGAAGTACTGCACGTCAATGGTGCACTTGCCATCAGCTGCTGCGAACTCTGCTCATGCAGTTAGTAAGTTGGAGAGCCTGAAAATTGCCTGCACTGCTCAGTGGTTCTCTCTGGGTTCTCCAGCTTCCTACACTAGTAAACACGTCAAGTACGATGTGACCTGGGACTGTTGGTAAGTGTCACTAAACCCCAATAAACAAACAAACATGTGGAAAGGGTTGATGTAACCATTTTCTGGTATCTTAGTTTCCAATTTGTACAGGCCTGGCAAACACTTTTGGATACAGACATTAAATAAAAATGTTTGTCAATTAATCCTTTACCTAACGAATCGGTCGCATCCACTCGCATTTGTAAATCAAGCAGTTCAAAAAAAAAATTTCAAAATATTTCAACAAAACTACCGTATTTACTCTATGTATTGGGACAGCTAAAAATAATTATTTTCACAGGTGTCCCAATTCTTAGAAAATGGGGAAGTAACACAGCCTGGTCTTGATTTGATGCTGAATAAAGTTGTGTGTGATTCGTTTTCCATTACTATATACGAAAACCACCGTCCAATTTTTTAAAAAATTTTCATTTTTTGCTTCCAAAACATAGCTTATGATCCCTCATTGGAACGAGCGCTTTGCGCTCGTTCCAATGAGGGATCATAGTTTTGGAAGCAAAAAATGAAAATTTTTAGTTACTCAAGAATTTTTTTTATGAGTGTCATCTGCTACTAGCTACGGGCCAACTGGAAACAAATCTCCTGAATGTCCCAAACTTTGGAGCATAAAAAAAATATGGTTTTCTGGAAAAAATTAGTGTCCCAAATCATAGTGTGTCCCAATACATAGAGTAAATACGGTATAGCGTGTGACCCCGCATTGGAACAACCTCAGTGAGCTCATTCCAATGAGGGGTAACAGGATACGGTTTTGTTAAAAAAAAATTAAAAATCTAAAGAAAAACAATAATTAATATAATAAATTTTGATACTCTGTGCATTTGGTAAAGTGTTAATCCCCCAAAAGTACTTGCTGACATTTGCTCCCATCTAACTTTTCAACAGAAAATGGGACAAATAGAGAAAATAGTGGAAAGTAAGACTGAGCATTTGAAACAAAAAGCCCCAACTGCCGTAAACCAACATTCTCATCATTAGTAACTCCCAATTAAGAAGTGTGCTTAATGTTCCGAGATTGCTCATGCTGATTTTAATTTTCAAGCTGCATCAAAATAAATATATTTGTTATTATTGTTTACTGGTTTTTATGGTCACTTTCAGCATCTTTGGCTATATCATGACTGCAACACATGGATAAAGTAAGATTTAACAAATCGTTTATATCCATGCTGTCCTCTCAGTAATATAACTCAAGAGATATTTTACATTCAAAGCATGCCATTAGCTACAAATTACCAACTTCAATCACTTCAGTAATTATTATTTTTAATACAAACTGTTCATATGCTTAATAATTTATTAATGCTTATTGAGAATGCAGTCAGCAAGTGAAATGGTTATTTTGAAGAAAACACTGTTAACTGATAGTGTGCTAAATTATTTTTTAAAGGTGATTTATTAACATGAGAATGTTTCCAGATACCAATCTACCACAAGACAGGAATCAGTTCAGCAAGATTCTGTTCATAAATAATGGTTTTGTTACAATTTTTTGGGGTGTCTATTGCACTCTCCAAAATTATTTTAACAAAACAAAAATAGATGAACATCTTTTTTTTACTACTGAGCAAACAAGCTAATGCAGTGTTAAGCCACCGATGTAACTTCTAGCACTTTTCAATGCAGCCACTATAGTGGCTTTTAACACTCTACCAGTTAAATGGAAGCTGTTTTAGTTCTTTTGTCGTATGCTGGTAGTATTATAGGCTGTCATATTTTGTTATATGTAATATTTTATGTTGATAGCATTATTGTCCTATTGTGTCATACAGTGATTTGCCATGACAATAATGAATTAACAGGAGTCTTCAAATAACATGGATTTTTATTTTCCTAATCTGAGCATTCGTTCTATTATAACTTGTTTGACAGACACCATGGAGCTCTGTCAAACAAGATAATAATACAATAAATACCTGTATTGGATTACATGAGGATATCATGACAGCTGTGAAAGAATGAAGTCCAGCCAATAATTTCCTCACCTTCTAAGGATATGCACCTCAAGTACGTACTATCAAAATCCTATTTTACCAATGACAAAAGTTAGTCTCTAATTAAAGGCTAGCACCACTTCACTTATTGGGTTCCAATGGGACAGAAAAAGAAATGGACACTACTTTGTTTTTACATAATGGAATATACAAACTCCATTTTTCAAGGAATTCATTCTTTTCCAAGGCCTTGTGTTATTTTTTTTTTACTGTATAAATTTCATCATTAAATTCATTACAAATTCATTATAAATCATAATTTCTTTAAAAATGATATGGCAAAAGATTTGATAGAGCTGACTTCCAGAAATGAACATAATTTTGTAAAAATTGAAAATTTAATTTCACTGCATATTATGAATACCTGATCTTCAGTAAGTACTTTATTTAAATTTTTTATTATATTTATTAAAATCTCTAAATATTAATGTCACTGCATATTTTGCACATGTGATTTTCAGTAAATTGTTAATATCAGTTTTCCATTAAATTGGAATTTGTCACCAAAAAAACCCCCATTCCATGACTCTGCATGAAGAAATACTTACTTTCTGGTCGCTTTGCTGGCTGTCTATCAGACTCGGACCTCTGTACATGCTTAGCTGTAACATGCAATGGATAATTTAGCAACAAAATATACTGAACTGCAAACAATTACATTCCACAAATACATGCAAATTGCTGCATATAATAATTGAAACGAAAAACAGCTGTTCAACATCTTAAAAGATTATTAGTTCTCAAATAAAGTCACAACAATAAAATAGCAATGACATCAAATGTTTCAGTTGCCAAAGCAATCTAACCCTCTCAGAAACATCATTTTTTTGGCTTTGTTTTACTGCAAAACTGTTTATTCCGTTTACTGGAGTTTCTTGTATTTCTTGCTATATCATGACAGCTACACCAAGTATAGTCAAGTCTAGACCCATAAAATAATTTCTTGTTTCTCAGGCAATTTTTCCTCAATTTTATGAGGGAGGCTTTTTTTTTAAATCTTTACCCAGCGTAACGGCCAAAACCGGCCAGCGATATTCACAAAAAGTGCATTCAATTTTCATTATTTTGTCTCAAAACATAGCTTATGACCCCTCATTGGAACGGCTCGTTGAGCTCGTTCCATTGAGGGGTTATAGGCTATGTTTTTGATGCAAAAAATTAGTTATTCAAGAATTTTATTTTCAAGTGTCGTCTGCCTTTCATGTTAGGTGAAGGGTTAATCCACAACACAGTCTCTGAAAATAGTTGGAATCAGAAATTTAGCTTGGTGAGCTCTCGTCAAACAAGATATAGTTGGTTAAATATTAGACCAACAAATGCATAAATAGTGTCTTCAAAAAGATTTCCTGGTGAAAAAATGGTGATGAGGTAGGTTTTCATTATCGAAGGATGTGTGTGTAAAAAAAACAAGAATTTTTTTAATAGCCCCAGTCAACCGTTTATACCTATATTATCCACTTTAGAGGACTCAACATTCCAGACATTGATCACAGAGTCCTATTTATTTATGTACTGGTGTTTTAAGGTCACTTTAAGCATCTATGACTATAACCTTACTGCAACACTAGAATTAAGAAAGTTTATCCAATCGTTTATTTCTATGGTGTCCCCTTTGATGGACTTCCATCCTAGGCATTTGTTGACCTGGACCTATTTTACTATTAAAGCAGAACCTGTTTACCACTGTAAATAAAAACAGCACCGCCTGTTGTGGTTTTACACGGAGGCCAGGGTCTATTATAACACAACTTGTTTACCACATGAATCAAGCAATGCTCCATTTTCTTGGGTTCCCATGTGCAAGTGCCAATGCTGATGCAATAGGTCCAGAGTATCACAGCTCAAGCCAAGGTTCCTTTCATTAAGCTGATTTGTTTACTGGCATTTAAGGTCACTTTTAGCAGCCATGGCTGTATCATGACCGCAAAACAAATTTAAAGTCAAGTTTAGCAATTTATACCTAGGATTCCACTTTAGCACACTTCCAACCCTTGTGTTGGTTACTGGGTCCTATTTTACCAGTACAAGAGATCTATTTTGCCTAATAATTAAGCATAACTTCACTTCACTACAGGGAATCATTGTGATATGCTGTTATGGAATACAATGCTGCAAAAGGCTCAGTGCCTATTCCAACAGTTTATTACGGAACATATGTTTATCAACACAAACAAACATCTTTAATAAACATTTTGCAATTCTTGTGGAGGTCCTGGTACTAAAACAGTGGTGACAGATATGATATTATGTGAAACACTTTTGGAAAGAGTAAAGGTGGCCCTCTCAAACACTGCGTCAAATGACAGCATCTCACAACAATGCCAAAGAATCACATCAACATTCAAGAATAGATTGCAGCATCACCATATTAAACTAGACTGAAGCATGCACCCACACAGCACATGGACACAAAAGGTTGAAGAGCAAACTGTGATGTGTTACTCATACATGAGCTAACATATATGATGCCCCTGCAAAGTGTGAAATTCTACAAAAAATATATTGACCAAGTTCAACAACCTGTAATTTTGTGAAATACTGAAGCAAATCAAAATTCTGAAATATACACACCTCTGGTACAGGTATATGTACAAACATCCTGAGAACTAAAAAAGTCCTAGCTTGAAAGCTGTGAGAGGAGCTAGCCATACAAACAATGTACCCTACATGTGGATGGATAGATGGACAGCAGACAGAAAATGGATGGACAGCGGACAGATGGATGGACAGGGGTAAAACAATATGCCTCCTGACTATTCATCACAGAGGCATAACAATATTCTCTGTTTACAGTTTATAGGTTGCACAGAAAGGTTTCATCAAATGTTTAAAGCTAAGGCAGTACTTTTTATAATATCAATAGCCAAAAAACGTGTTTAGATCTTTTCATAAAGGTATTTTGAACTCTGTACCCTCTCCAGGAGTATGTCTCAAAGAAAATTTGATTAGTTAGGGCAAGATGCACTTGGCTATTCTTATCATTGTAGAAATGGTCATGGCCCTGAAACATTTGATATCAAAATTTACCTATTAGGCCCCACAAAGTAGATCTACTGTTTCTCAGGCCATTTTTGGTAAAATTGCATGTGGGCAGGCAATATTTTATTTTTATTTTTGTAATTATTTCTTTGCCATCAAAAGTTCACATTCTTGATTTGTTTTATGTTTTAGGCCTCATAATCTACAGAATAGCATGAGTAGTGGTGTATTTCATCCCTTGAGTACAAGAAGGCATTGCAAAGCCTTCATGCACTAAAGGGACAAATTTATCAATTTTAACATAGGTAAAAAATATCAGACAAACGATTTAATTTTTATTTCTTTTAAGTTTGAAGTGGTTATAAAGAGGGAGCATGCAGTAGTTAAAATGTCCATGCAGAGGGCCTGAGAAACAGATTTTTAACTTTTTTTAGGCCTTACAAAAAATCAATGTATCAAACAATCTACATAAACAAAGATGAAATTTCCAATTGTAAACTAGATAAGCACAATCTCTTAATCCCAAACCAGACTCAATGCCTGGCATTTCTAAGACAAGATTTTAAACAACAAAAATGAATAACTTTCAAATTCAGAAATATCACTATATTTATTGATATATAAAGCAAAAAAAAAAGATATACTTTTCCAACTCACGAAGACAAAACTCCCTTTTCCAATACAGCAATTTAAGAATGTAACTATGAATGCTGTTATCCATTCATTTATTGGTGCTTTAACCCTTTACCTAACCTGAAAAGCAGACGACACTTGCAAAAATAATTCTTGAATAACTATTTTTTTTCATTTTTTGTCTCAAAAACATAGATTATGACCCCTCGTTGGAACGAGCTCGTTCCAACGAGGGGTCATAACCTATGTTTTTGAGACAAAAAATGAAAAAAATAAGGAAAATTGATTGGCGATTTTTGAGAATAGCGCTGGCCGGTTTTGGCCGTTACGTTAGGTAAAGGATTAAAGTCATTTTCAGCATTTATGGCTACTTCATTACCAACTAATAAGTGAAGTTTAGTTTAGCCAATTGTTTACATTCATGCTGCTCGTTTGGGTGGGCTCCCATCCCAGGTATTGATTACAAGTTCCTTTTTTTAATTCAGGTTCAACAACACTTTCGACAGCCAGGGTGACATTGTGTTGGACAGTTTTATGGGTAGAAGCCGGAATACCTGAAGAGAACCACCAAGCAGTGGGAAGAAAGTGTCAGAATCCCCAACAAACAAACTCCGCTCAAGCAGGGTTATCATTAGTTGAAGACAAGTACACAACTGACATGCAGTACCAACACATCCCACGTGGATACCAGTTTCTTTTTCACCAGTAAAACAGAACTTGTTTACCACAGTATACAAGCATTGATACACTTTCAGGGGTTCCATAGGGTCACTGCTGTTATCAATGGAGAAAAACTATGAATACTGCTGGCTTAACAATTCAAATTTACCATGGTCACAATTTTGTCACAGGATAAAATCCAACCTTCAGTATGAAAGAAATTATCTTGCGTCATTTGTGAAACTTTTTGGTCTTGACATGTATTTTCATCTAAATGAAAGAACCACTGTATAAATTTTTAATAACTGCAGAGTTTTCAATTCAACTAACTAACAAGGCCCAAGTAAGGATCAAACTTAGTGAGAGGTATGTGTTCCATAACTTCTCTAAATGCATTTACACACTACACCAACTGAATTATTTATTTACTGGCATTTAACGACACTTTCAGCATCTTTGGCTATGTCATGACCACAACATGGGTATGAAGTCAAGCTTAGCCAATCAGTTATACCTATGCTGCCCACTTTAGAGGACTTCCGCCCAAGGTTGATTCAGGGGCATATTTTACCAGTAAATTGGAACTTGTTTACCACAGTAAAACAAGCATTACTCCACTTCCTGGATTCCCACTGGGGACTCTCATTACAACAATAAGTGTTAAAATATCTTGCTTAACCCTTAATGCTGATTCGGACATTGAGAATTTATTTATCGGGGTTTAACAACACTTTTGTCAGCCAGGGTCACCAGCGAGCAACTGTCAGACACCCCAACATACTAGTGCCACACAAGCAGGGTTAGCATTGGTTGAAGACAAGTGCACAATTGATGCGCAGTACGCCTTAGTACACAGCACAACCATGTCCCCAAGTGGGCAATCAGGATTAAGTACCATGCCCAAGAACACAACACAGTTATCCCTGGTGGGGATCGAACCGTGGACCTTTTGGTTTGAAGTTCAATGCCGTAAACACTGAGCCACCATGCTCCCTTCGGACACTGAGAAACATTTTGGACTAAGAATAAATGGTCAAATGTGCCATAATGAGGATGCTGTCCAGATAATTGGTAATTACATAGTGATTTCTGATCAAGTCTTGGCTGCCTGTATAGCCAGCCAAGACTTGACTAGAAACCACTGCCAAGTCAGTAGTCAGTAGAATTACACAGAGTGGCCTAGAGAACAATCAGGAATATTTATTTTTGTGTGAAAAAACCTTGATAATTTAAATACTTCTTACAAAATATGTTTAAACATTAAATACTTCTTACAAAATATGTTTAACCCTTTACCTAACATGAAAAGCAGATGACACTTGCAAATAAAATTCTTGAATAACCATTTTTTAAATTTTTTGTCTCAAAAACATAGGTTATGTCCCCTCTTTGGAACGAGCTCGACAAGCTCGTTCCAAAGAGGGGTCATAACCTATGTTTTTGAGACAAAAAAATTAAAATATAATGAAAATTGCCAATTTATGAGAATAGCGCTGGCCGGTTTTGGCCGTAACGTTGGGTAAAGGGTTAAACAGCTTAGATAATCGTTCATAATTTCCAAACAAGTCTAACACCAAGCATTAATTTTCAGTTAGATCTTGAATGCCAATACAGGCAGCCAAAACTTCAATAAATACACTGCCGGTTTAATCAAACTTGTGTCTGAAGTCTTCCTCATGACTGCAAAGTGAAGGAGCTATCAGAGTTTGTTTTAGTTAAAAGTGAGTGAAATGGATATGTTCACTTTATATTCCTAAGAAAATTGTTGAGTACATTACAACTCAATAAATTATTACAAGAATGTCAACAGGAATAAATGTGTCAAAAGCTAAAATTCTTGATTACGCAATGAAGGTGGTGGATTAATTTTTTAAATCTAAAACTGAATCCCATAGCTGTTGATTTTAGTAAAAAAATTATTGGTGAGACATATTGAGTTAGTAATCTGTCAACTACCATGAATTTCAAGCAAAATAGGAATTATCAAAATTTGTTTAAGCACAAATAAAAAACATTTTAATTGGGATGTTCTTAAATTGATGTTTAACAAGATTATGTTCATCAACAAGAGGTTCACATCTTAGATGCTGGTGTTGAGTTGAGGAGGCTAAAAGGAATGTGTTAGCACCTGAAACTACTGAACACAGGAAACAATTTAAGAGGCAAAGGACAAATGGGATAAAAATCAGATGTTTGTTCCAAGTTGTAGTGCTGACTTCACCCGAGTCGGAAATTCAAACAATAAAACAAACTAAGGAGCATAACTCCTGAATAAAATTTTGGCAGGACTAGTTTTCAAACTCTTTTTAAGACAATCTCGAGTAGAACTCAGACCATAAATTGGATAACATTTGTTCAAGTTATCGAGCTGATACCACAACATAGATGAACAGATGATAGATGCCCACTGACCCCCATCACAACATGGGGCAAATTGTTGACACAACTCAAACAAACAGCAATTATAATTTTGAAATAATGACACTCAACATGTCTGATATTTGCAACAGGGCCTTTTTGGGGTGAGAGGTCTAGTAAAAGAGTGAATGGTGGATCTATCTGACTTTGAACATGATATTATGAAAACAATCTTTGTGCAAAACACACCTTCAACACCAATTCTACTTTTCATTCATTCCTCCAAACGTAAGAGAGAACAGTCGTGACCATACAGTGACATTGCAAGAGTTTAGTTCACTTTATTTATTTATGGGTGTTTTTTCAGGTGTAAATTCAGGACAATTGTATAGGCCTTTAAAGGTTAAAGTCACATATTTTAGCACAATGGGCAATTGTGACTACAACACAGGTATAAAATAAGTCCAGAAAATCATTAAAATCCATGGTGCCCATTTAAAACTTCCACTGCAGGCATTGGTGACCATATCCTATCATATTGGTAAAAGGCAGCTTGTTTACCACAGTAAACAAGCAGTGCTTCACTTCCCAGGGATTAGTTCACTTCAACCACTTATTTGTGTATTGATAAATCAAATGAGAGGAATTAGCTCATGGGTACTATGACAGTGATGCTGCACCCCGATAATGACAGAAGATAAACATGGCTCCAGTCTTCTAATTCCAATCAGGAAAATTGATTCATTGTGTCGTGGTCAACCTCACTTTAAAATCTGACTACATTTTGACAAAAAAAAAGGTCAAGTTTAGCTGATCATTTGTAATCATGTTGCCCACTTTAGAGGACTCTCACCCCAGGCATTGGTTACCTGATCCTATTAACCAATAGGGCAGAACAGATCTGCAACAGTAATCAATGGCTGCACCATCTCATGGGAATCCCAAGAAGAAGCTGGATAGAGTCAGTTTACAACAGGGGTGCCAACTGGTACTTTATTTACAAACCTGTATAATGGAGGAAGCTGTTTGTTAAAGAATGTTACTGGAATGTGAATTAACACCGGCCATAACTCTGGAACATTTGCATGGACAAAACCTGCAATATGTAGATATCCTTACCACCATGCTGGTCTCTCATCATACCAAAGGACATCAAAATCTGACAACCGATGCTCGAGTTAAATTCCAAAACATTTGTATGGAAAGTATTCTAAGTGTAATAAGGGGCATAACTCTGGTACATACACTTGGACGAAACCTGCAATAAGTGGATATCCTTTCGTGCATTCTGGTATTTCACCATACCAAACATCATCAAAATATGACAGTCAATGCTTTAGTTATCTTGTGAAAGGTTTGTCTGGATGGACAGATGGAGCCCTCGACAATATGCCCACCTAAAACCTCCTCTGGAGGTGTGGGATATAACGATAACAGTATCTGAGCCTGAAAACTACTTATCTGATTTTCAAGTTTGCAATGATGTTCTTTTTTGGGGAGAGTACTGAACAAAATTTAAAAAACAATACAATTCCTGCCTTTCCTGTGCATGTTTTATTTTGTCAAAAAACAAAGTGCCAATATCTTCTGTGTGATAAACCAATCAAAAGCATGTGCTATAACGTGAATGGGTCAGTGCACAGGGAGCTGATGTGATTGAATAAAGTATGCAATTATTTTTCATGCTGGCAAGTGGAATCTACTGAATTAATGACAATAATAACCAAGTGGTTGGATTATTAAAATTTTTGAAAAGCATGCCTCATAAAGATAATATGTGTCCTTTGCATGTGCATCATGAAACTTCTAATCCATTTCATTCTGATAATTCTCAACACAGTAAATTAATTTGTTTATTAAAAAATCACTGGATTTTTACAGCATGATGCTCCTTTTATATCAATTCAAAATGAAGGCTAAAACACAGATCCCGTATCATTTAACCCTTATACCTAGTATTAAGAGATTAAACCCTGCCCTGTCCTATCCCACCTCAGATACTTAACTCGGGTTACGTTCTTGCATCCTGGATTATCACTTGTTAGTTTCAACTTTTGGTGTACTTTCCACAAGTACCAAATTGACCTTGGCCTCAATGATGAACATTGTATTGAGTCTGAGTGACATTAAGTATGACATTCTGACTTGTCAGTGTTAATCATGCTTGTCAAGTGAGACTTTGTAAACAAGGTGAGCAATTGGTTATGTAAATTAATTTAATTTATGTAAATGTACCAATTGGTCATATGGTCAATATACACAAGATGTACCTTTTACACAAAACTTTCAAATTTACAGCCCTGAATTTCAATTCCTTGAAGTTATATAGAGTAAAGAAAATAACTCCTGTTTATATCATTTACAATTTACAACATCTTTACCTAAACTTTGTCTGACACTGAAAATCAATAGTTATTCCAATCTAAGGTTCTGGGGCACAATTCATGTGATACTGATCACTTCAAAAGTTTATGACATTTCAATCAGTCTTTTCACATATTTGGTTAAACTTTGTATACAATACAGTATGGAAGACCCATTTTTTCATTTACATCTGAATAACTGAAGAGACTTAGGCAACACAAAGTAGATGTTCTGTTTCTCAGGCCATTTTTTTGTAAAACTGTATGTGGGCAGATGTTTTTTTTTTATTTTATTTTTGTAATTATTTCTTTGCCATCAAAAAGTTCATGTTCTTGGCTTGTTTTATATTTTGGTCTCATAAGGCCTCACAAAGTAGATCTTCTGTTTCTCAGGCCTTTTTTTGTAAAATTGCATGCGGGCGGGTGGTTTTTTATTTTATTTTTTATTTTTGTTATTATTTCTTTACCATTAAAAAGTTAAAAAATTTATAGTAATTTATATATTTTTTATACTTACCAATGACCCAGACTTAGCTGGTGCTAACTCTAAAAAATCCAGGGCCAAACACAAATTTTTCCCCCCAATCCCCCAAATTTGCATCCAAAACCAAAAGAAATCATGACCTATAGGACCTCCATACTTCGCCCCTACTGCGCATGCGCAGTGTCAAGGACGTTCCGAAATTGGCGCCAATTATCATTCTTACTGGCAGTGCCTGGTCAGCGCTATGTACTCAGCGGGGAGGTAAGAGTTCCCAACTCCTGGGAGGGCCATCCCCGTCTGGGTCATTGGTAAGTATAAAAAATATATAAATTACTATAAATTTTTTAACATTTTTATACTGTACCAATGACCCAGACTTAGCTGAATAGTAAAAAGGCTGGAGGGCCTAGTACATAGAGGAAAATCCAATAAGCTCAACTATATAATATAGAGGCAACCCCTCAAGGAGAAAAGGAGTATTAGGCTTTACATGTATCTTTCTTATTTTATGTTAAATTAGAAAGATACAATACCCTTCATAATTGAGCACAATAACATTCATGTTCTCTATTAACATCCAGTATAACCCTTTATACTAATTATTTTTAAAGTAAGCCAATAAATAAAGTTAGTCCAGAGAATTGAGACTCTTTATATTCTTTTAAAAGTGTCCGAGGATTGTATATTAACGCCCGTTTGACACTTGACATATACAAATGCTTCACACCGAGCTACACTTTAAAAATATGACATGAATGAATTTTTAACATTAATATTACACTTTAAAACCATCCCGGAAACGACTCAGAAACACCGACTTCGGAGGAGGCATTCCCTTGCTTTTCACTATAAAGCAGGTGACCTAAGGGAACACCCTCCCCCCCCCTTCCCCTTGCCCTGGGTCAAATAGCCCAGAGCGAAGAGGGCAGCCTGACGGAGTCACTGCCGGAACAGAAAGCCTGCATAACTATAGTTGCAACTGTTTAGTGGACGACATT
The DNA here is from genome assembly GCA_031216915.1 of Pictodentalium vernedei. Lineage (NCBI taxonomy): Eukaryota > Metazoa > Mollusca > Scaphopoda > Dentaliida > Dentaliidae > Pictodentalium > Pictodentalium vernedei. The sequence goes on along the minus strand of CM062295.1, from coordinate 715,349,040 downwards.
CTGAGCAACAGATAACGGACCTAAACAATGCAGGTCTCCAGAAATGGACTCAATATTTCTGATATAAAAATTCGTGAATGTGGATGGCTGAGACCAATAAGCAGCCTTCATTAAATCTGTAATAGCAATACTATTAGCGTAAGCCCAAGAAGTAGCAAGAGCTCTTACTTCATGAGCCGAAATCTTAAGCACAGACTGCTGAGAAGAAGATAAACTCTTATAAGCAGTACGGATAGTTAATTGAATCCATCTAGCAATAGAATGGACCGAAATGTCCCTTCTATTAGGCATCAGAGACAGAAAGAAACGTTTTCGTCCCTTTCTGATAAACTGAGATCTCTGTTTATAGATACGTAACGCTCTAACAGGACAGAGTAAAGGCCTACGCCCGTCTGAAGACGGAAGAGCCTTAATAACAATAGGTTCCGGATATTTATTAGGAGCCTGATTCTTAGCTAAAAAACCCACATTAGTAGTGAAGATGATAGTGTTCCCGACACTACGATAGTGAGAATCATCCACCGACAGTGCATGAAGCTCACTGACTCTTCTAGCAGAAGAGAAAGCTAAGAGAAAAGCTGTCTTATAAGATAAGAATTTGAAATCTACTGTCCCAAGAGGTTCAAATGGCTTTCCCTTCAGTTTAAGAAGAACCCAAGCTAAATTCCATTTAGGAATTAACCTAAGAGTTCTGGGTCTATTTATCGAGAAGTTTCTAACCAACTTAGATAAAGAGACATTAGATCCAATTTGTAAACTATCATGATGTGCATAGGTATCAGATAACATAGACCTATAACCCTTAATAGTAACAGGCTGCAGTTTGATTTCATCAAACAAGTATACTAGAAAGTTTGCAATGTCTGGTATAGAGGGATCAAAAATATCCACAGAATGATCCCTACACCAACGACGAAAAACCTTCCACTTAGCCGCATAGTTTAGCGAAGAGGAGGTCCTCCTACAGTTAGAAATCGTGTCCACTGCTCGTCCTGTAAAGTGCTTGCCATGCAAGAAGGACCGCACAACGGAAAAACGTGAAGGTTGGGACCTTGCGGGTTGTGATGGAGTTGACGCGATTTCCCCTGCGAAAGAAGATCCTCCCGTGGAGGAAGCTTTCGCGGTAGGTCCCACAACAGACACCCGAGTAGATTTATCCACGGTCTCTGTGGAGACAGAGATGCTACCAATAGAATCTTGCATTGAGATTGTTTTATCTTTAGCAATACTTGCTGAATTAACGGCGCCGGAGGATACGCATATCCTATCATTCCGTCCCAAGGGATCGACAGAGCATCTACTGCAAATGCTCTTGGATCCGGACACGGAGACACATACGTCTGCAACTGATTGTTGAGATGTGTCGCAAATAAATCTATCATTGGCCGTTCCCATTGGTAGCAAATCTGATTGAATACTTGTTTGTTGAGAGTCCACTCCGACGGCAACAAGCGACCCTTTCATGAAAGGGAGTCTGCTAGTACATTCAGACGACCCGGTATGTGACGGACTGAAAGAAGAACTTGATGTTCTAGCGCAAACAGAAGGATTCTTTCCGTTAGATTGAACAACGGAACTGAATGAGTGCCTCCCTGATTCCGTATATACGCCACTACTGTCGTATTGTCGGATAGGATTTGGACATGAGCATTGTGAATAATGTCCATCCAATGACGTAACGCAAGCCAAATTGACATCATTTCCTTGATGTTTATGTGCTTGCCCAGGAATTGCGGATCCCAAACACCCTGGCATCTCGAATCCGTGGGATCAATGATGCACCCCAACCTGTTTGACTGGCATCCGTCATAATGGTAAAACTCGGATCCAGCAACTGCAGTGGAAATCCCTGAGTTAACCACTGAATGTTTGCCCAAGTCTGAATCTCTTGTTTCACTTGATCTGACAAGAGAACATCTATGTCGAGCGAATGAATTTTCACACTCCAATTCTGAGTCAAGAAAATTTGGAGAGGACGCGTGCGTAACCGCCCCATCGGAATGAGATCCGCAGCGGCTCCGCACAGACCTATCAGTCTCATAAATTCTGCGTGCAGACAATAGCGAGCGTAACAACTGACTAATTTCGCTCTGGTTAACGGCAGACGAACGAGATTGTTGTGCGTCTCGAAGCTCATTCCCAGATGTGTGAATGACTTGGACGGCACCAGATCCGACTTCTCCTCGTTTACTATAAAACCGAGACGTCGGAGCAATAGAAGTAGATTCTGAACATCGTTCTGAAGCGTTAACTCGTTGCCGTACCTCTGAAGAATGTCGTCCAGGTAGGCCGACGTTACCGCAGACGAATGAGCTCGGAAATAGATCATTACCGAGTTCATTACCCGAGTGAAAGCCCAGGGTGCTAGATTCAATCCGAAGCACATCGCCAGGAATTGATACACCACTCCTAGGACTGTGAAGCGTAGATACTTTCTAAATGTCGGAAGTACCATGACGTGAAAGTACGCATCTTTGAGATCTATGCTCGTTGCATAATCGTTCACCCGAATACTCGCTCCGACCGACCGAATCTTCTCCATATAAAACTTCGGAGCGACGATCAGCTTGTTTATCCAGCTCAAATCTATGACTGGACGGAACGAGCCGTTTGGTTTTCAGAACCAGAAACAGATGGCTGTAGAATCCCAGAGTCTCCTGGTTTTCTACGACCTCTACCGCGTTCTTCATTAAAAGAGACTGCACCTCTGATAATAGAGCGTCTCTTTTCTGCGGATTTGACGGAAGTTGAGTCCATTTTGGACTTCGAGTTAATGGAGGCTTTCGTTTGAAGGATATCTTTAGACCTTCCGAAGTCACTCCTCTCACCCAAGGGTCGTCCGTAATCGACGCCCATTCTTGTGAAAAGCTCGACAACCTTCCGCCAACCGGTACGCGATAGAGGTTTAAGCCATCACCTCCTGGACCTGCGAGGCCTGCGGTAGGAGAAACCACGTTCTCCACGACCCGCACCTCATCCCGTCGACCTCGGGGCGTCCGACCGATTGTCCCGGCCCGAAGGACGTCCCGAACGTGAGTCGCTACCTTGACGGTCTCTTGAATAAGACCAAGAGGACGCACCGGAACCTCTATAGGAACCTCTCTTGGGCGCATTAGACCCAGAAGTGCCTGTCTTACTCTTGTCTGCCGTGTCCGGCTTCTTAGAAGCAGATTTGAACAGCAGAGAATCCGAAGCTTTCTTTGTAATTTTATCATAAATTGCAGAAAGCTTGCCGTCAAAGAGAAGTTCTCCGGAGACCGAAGCGACTCTGAGAGAGTTCTTCACCTTAGTATCCACGAGTGTGGATGTAGCTAGGGCTGCGTCACGTCTAACCAACTCCAGGTTTGCCACTGAAAGGGCGGAGTTACACGTAGAATAAGCTACTGCCCTTGAAAGAAGTCTTAAAGAGGATTGAATATCCTGAAATTCTTTCCCTTGAAGGCGCAGTGATAACGCCTTAGTAAGGTGATCTGCGTAAGATAAGGCATCTAAACTGGCTCTGTTAGACGAAATAGTTGTTTCCAACACCGCGGTTGGAATAGACGCCGACGACGGTAATGATAACTCTAAGTCTTCCGCCTCGTCGTCCATACGCAGAGGAACTCTCGGAATACCCTGTCCTGCCGTGTCGAGTTTATTCCTTGCATTAATGAAAGGCAGGTTGAGAGTATTGGCGGACAAGAAACCTGCTTTCCCCGTTTTGGAAGCAAGTTTGAATATAGCGTCGTTCAATAATTCAAATGTTCTTGCAACATTATTGGACTGAGACGGAAACTCGGGAGCGATGTCCCTGAACCTCTCAAAGAAAACAGAGTCCAATGACGCTATAATTCTCTTGTCCAGAACCGCAGCAGTCTGGCCCGACGGAACAACTTGAGGGAGAAAGTGCCGGATGAAGTCCACGGCAGCTTTATGTTGTTCCGAAAGGGATAGCTCCAAGTCATCCGTATCCCTTTCACCATCCGGTCGGACCTCATGATGCTCCCGGCCGTCCGCCCCCGATGCTTCGGCGGAGCGTACCGACCCAGCGCCGTCGGATAATTCCCGATCCGACACCGTTTCTGTCGGCTGCTGGGATGCTGCGATAAGTTGTGCTATCTGCACAAGTACGTCCGACATCGAGGCCTGCGGAGGCGCAGTCTTTCGCTGCTTCGCCGAGGGCAGCTCCGCATCTGATGACTCCCGCATACTTTTCCTATGCGAACGTCCGGAGTCCATCGGCCTCGTGTCCCTGGCTACCGGATGGTGTGTCCTGGTCGCCGAAGAATCCCTGATCGGCGAAGCTGGTAAAATATCGGCGGTCACGTAGCCAAGGTGCGGTCGTGTGCGCTGACGAGAGGAAGAAGCCTGAGCAGTCTCCGCGGACTGCCTATACAACGGAGCGTCCCGAGCGATGGACGTATGCTCCGCTTGCGACACATTTTGTACCACAACATCTGGTCCCAGATGTTGTTGTACGAGAGAGGGGCCTCTCTCGCTCGCGGCCCGGCTGGACCTGGACGAGCTAGGAACCGGACTCAAAGGCTTCCTCCGATCTCGCCGTCACTGGGTGTGCACGTTGAATGTTTATAGTGCTCGCATCACCCAACATTTCCTCCTGGACCGCATCAGACGAACCCGGCTGCCGAACCATTCGGAGAATGGACGCTACACCGGGCGAGCTAGCGGACGACATTTGTTTAATCTCCACGAGCACTTTTGCCGCTAGCTCTGTATTCATTTGTGACGACGGAAGTGCACTTGCGGAAGATAACATGGAAACATCACCCTGTTCTTGTTCCTCTGAAATAGAAACTGAGAGAGTAGAGTGACCTTGCGAGAAAGAGCCGGCATAGCCCTTTCTCCACTAACAACATATCGTGACACACGTTTCCAATGTTTGTCATCCCAATATTGACATACAGAACAGGGATTAGTGCGAGAACACTGACTACAATTAATGCAATGATCATGAAAGTCAGAGGAAGATTTCTTCCTATTACAATTTGAACAATATCCTTTCATTGTGAAAAGCCAACAACAAGTCCTAGTTACTCGCACAAACCCCTGACACAAAGATACATAATAACATGATCCATTAATAATGAAAAAACAATTGCAAATCAAAATAATTTTTGAAAAATATTTTTTCAGCGAAGCCCAAGTTTCTGAAAAGTAACGTTGAGCCCCGATGGATCCGATGGCTAAGTGTGGTCAAAAATTTTAAATTTATATTAAATAATTAATGCAACACTTACGGATAATAAAAATGTATCTTATAGTGAGATAAACTACACCAAAGGCAAACAGCCCCCCTCAAAAGAGACTGTTGCCAATGTAAACAAACAGTGTAAAACACCAGAAAACATGACTCCAGGCACTGAAAAAACTGGCCCGAAATCAGTCATCAAAATTACACTCTATCTGATGCAAGACAGAGACTCCCAGGGGAGAATCTGCAGAACATCAGATGGAAGATGCAGAACACAACGTTTATACACCCATGGGTGAAAACGTAACTATGGGGAAAATAACAGAAAACATTCTGTAACCAAGCAACTCTCCCAAGAGAATTTAGAAATGATCTTTCTCAAAAATATGCCAAAAGCATGGGAGAATTGCAAGGGGGGACTTAGAAGACCAGGGGAGAGGAAACACTGAATAAGCAGTGCAACTTTTTAGCAAGAATGACAACAAGAGGCCCATGCCTCGAAAATAGGCAACTTAACATAATTTCATAAAAAAATTTAAGTACAGCCCTGATTATTTTTTGTCACTCCTTTTTCCTCTCCTCCTTCTATATCCTCCTTAGAATCACCATTTCTCCAATAATTACGTGTCTGGCATCCTTTAAACTGAGATTTACAAGCACAAAGATCAGTGAGATGTTGACTGATGAAGGGCCAAACAGAGAATGATAATTGGCGCCAATTTCGGAACGTCCTTGACACTGCGCATGTGCAGTAGGGGCGAAGTATGGAGGTCCTATAGGACATGATTTCTTTTGGTTTTGGATACAAATTTTGGGGATTGGGGGGCAAAATTTGTGTTTGGCCCTGGATTTTTTAGAGTTAGCACCAGCTAAGTCTGGGTCATTGGTACAGTATAAAAATGTTCATTTTCTTGGTTTGTTTTATGTTTTAGGCCTCATAATCTACAGAATAGCATGGGTAGTGGTGTATTACATCCCTTGAGTGCAAGAAGGCTTTGCAATCCTAAAGCATTGCAAAGCCTTCTTGCACTCAAGGGACAATTTTATTAACTTGGGTAAAATATCAGACATAAACCATTTGATTTTGATTTTTTAAAGTTTGGATTGGTTATAAAAAGGGAGCATGCGGCAGCCAAAAGGACCATGCGGGAGGGCCTGAGAAACATATTTTTATTTTTTTAGGCCTAATCTACAGAATAGCATTGGTTGTGGTGTATTTCGTCCCTTGAGTGCATGAAGGCTTTGCAATGCTAAAGCACTACAAAGCCTTGTTGCACTCAAGTGACAAATTTATTTCATTAACTTGGGTAAAATATCAGACATGAACCATTCAATTTTTATTTTTTTAAGTTTGCATTGGTTGTAAAAAGAAAGCATGTGGCAGACAAAAGAGCCATGCAGGTGAGCCAGAGAAACATGTTTTTAACCTTTTTAGGCCTTATTTGAAGAACAATAATTCAGAATGTTTTCATTTTGCTTAACTGGTAGAGTGCTGGAAGCCCATATTTGGGTTTTACTCTGAAGTGTTAGTACCAGCACTTGAAGGCTTCATATTTTGTGGATGTTGTTCATACCACCTTTGAAGTGAAATTATTTAGTCTGTTAAGATTTGCCTTGTTACAATTTATGGGAGAGTGCCTATTGGCACTCTCCCACAAATTATAACAAGGCAAACATGTATGAACAAATGTTGATGACCAAAAATAATTCAGCACTCTACCAGTTAAAGCTTCTTTATTTAGCCTTATAGCCATTTGCAATCATACAATCATCTGATGTTTTTGGCAAAGGTTGTTTTAAGTTTGCATTGGTTATAAATAGAGCGTGTGGCAGACAAAAGAGCCATGCAGGTGAGCCAGAGTAACAGGTTTTTAACTTGTTTAGGCCTTATTTGAAGAACAATAATTCAGAATGTTTTTATTTTGCTCACAGCTTATTTAGCCTTACAGCCATTTGCAATCATACAATCATGATAATCAACTGATGTTTTTGGCGAAGGTTGTTTTAAGTTTGCATTGGTTATAAATACAGCGTGTGGCAGACAAAAGAGCCATGCAGGTGAGCCAGAGAAACAGGTTTTTAACTTTTTTTAGGCCTTATTTGAAGAACAATAATTCAGAATGTTTTCATTTTGCTCACAGCTTATTTATTTAGCCTTACAGCCATTTGCAACCATACAGTCATGATAATCAACTGATGTTATTGGCAAGGGCTGTTAACAAGAAATGTGACAAATCATTGCAATACTGAAAAATCACTTTTATATCCAGAATGAAGTGGGTTAGTCCAACTGTAACTTCAATGAGGTGAATCATTACCGTCATTCAAACACCGGAGAGATACAGCAGGTCGGGTAAGTGTTTCTGATATCACAGATTCTAAAAGATCACCGGCAGACCTATGCATAGGTTTAGAACACATGACCTCATCGATGTTGGTCTCCTGACAGTGATTCATTCTCTTTCTATCTTTGGAGTTTAATTTTCTTCCAAATGCTGAGGGTCTTATATTATGTTTACTGTCTTTACATGTGCTGTTACTGTTTCTACTCAAACTACTAGTTGCAGAATTACACTCTAAATAAATAGTAAATAGAATGTAATTAACTTTTTGATGGTAGATAAATAAATATTAAATGGAATTTAATTAACTTTTTGGTGGCATAAAGTGTTCAAAATAAGTTCATAAAAGGTAACTAAAAAAATAACTGGTTCCTCGGGTAAATTGTTACTTCAGATTTCAGACTATTAAATTGCTATCATTTCTAAGGCAATTTTACTTTGAGATAGAGCCTTTTTCTCTTTTTTTGTTAATCCACAAACAGAATTGAAAATGAATTTGAAAATTAACTCCTTACAGTATTATGTGGAAAAAACCAATGTTTTCAGCATTAAAAATTTTGAATAACATATTTGCAAACTTAACTTATTGTATCATGTTCGACAGAGCTCAGTGAGCTCCATCAAACAAGATAAAGTTGGTTAAATATTTAGTCCAGAAGTGCAAAATAGTTTTTTCACATAAGAACAAGATATCAGCAGAGCTGATGGATGCTCACGGAATATGAGACTAGAAGATAAGGCATCACAGTGATCTGATTTTTTTTAAGAACTAGAAAACTAGATGACTGGTCTGTGACCTTAAGACATGAACAACCATTATTTTCAGCATGAACAAAATCTGTCCATTGAATCACTTTTTCTGGACCAAATCACACCACACAACTGGTCTGTGACCTTACAAACCTATATCAGGGACCGATCAGGACTATTTAAAATACGCTCTAGCCTCGGAGCCTATTTTTTCAATTCATGCGCCAGATTTCAATTTACGGAGTCACACTGCTTTGTAACACACACTGCAAGTATGTAATAACTCTCATCATTTTCATTTAGTACATTATAGCAAACATTAATCTTCACTGTGGTTTCTGATCAAGTCTTGGCTGCCTATTTAGGCAGCCAAGACTTGATCAGAAACCACAGTGAAGATTAATGCTTGGTAATTAAGACTTGAAGTATTAACTTAAGCACTCTACAACAATGATAAATGATAATCATATGTATAATACATGTAAGAGTGTCTCTCTCGATTATCCATCGAAAGAATATCAAAATATGATCTGAGAAGTTATGCGCCAACTGAGAAGCCTATTTCTGAGATTTAAGAGCCAGGTCCTGATGTTTCAGAACCAAATACGCACTGGCACATGCCCAGGTCGGTCCCTGTATATAAAGGAGGATCAAGATCATGGCACACCCTGGAGTCATGTGCAATCACTATGAAGTATGAACAAGATCTGTCCACACAATCAAATTTTATGAACCAGACAAAATTTGAACACACAAGCAGCCCATGACCCTGACCTTGGATCTATAGCCATGTGTCAGGGTCATGACACACCCTTTAGATATAACAAATCACTGTGTGATGTATAAGATCAGCAAACTTGATATTTTATGGAGTAGACAAAAATAGAATGGTCAAACACCTGAATGGCCTGTGACCTTGAAGGTGTAAAACCTTGATCAAGGATCATCACACATTCTTCAACATAAGCAAACATTGTGTGAAGTATGATCATGATCGTTTTATTGAATTATTTTTATGGGCAAGATCAAGCTAGAATAGAGAGGCATGATCTTGACATGTCCTTGAGTCCTGAGCAAGCAATCGTGTGAAATATGAAGATTGGTCCATTCATTGAATAATTTTTTATGGCCCAGACAAAGTCAGAAGGCCAGAACAAACAGACTGTGAACTTAACCTTGGAGGTATGGACTTGCATCAGGGTAATAACACACCCTCAAGTCTTAAGCAATCATTGTGTGAAGTATGAACAAGATTGGCCCATTGAATACATTTTTTTTATCTACCGGACAAAGTTAAAGTGGAGGAACAAACAAACGGTCTGTGACCTTGACTTTCTGTATGACACTTTTCTTTCTTACCGGGGATAAAGGTCACCTTCAACATCTAAGAGGATATCGTAACCAGAAAACACATCAAAAGTTAAGTTTAGCAAAACCATTTACAATCAGGTGCCCACTGAGCTTGCACCCCAGGGAATGGCTCCCAGTGCACTGTAGCAGTGAACTCTTCTCCCACAGTAAACATGTATGGCCCACTTCAAAGAGTTCCTTAAATAAACCATCCGATTTCATCCGAGTTTTTCCCTATTGGAATAAGTTTCGCAATTATCCAAATTTTTACATGGTGGTGTATACTCAGTGTGAAAGCTAAAATAAATGAATAAAAAATGTCTTCCTTTTCTGAGAAACAAGTCTACTTCCCTAAATGGCTCTCCTTCATCAAACTTTAATTCTAATTTTGTGAGGGCAGAGGTTAGAAAATAAGGCAAGTTTTAAGGCTTTTCCAATTGATTAAGAAAGAAGTAATTATATCTTATGCAATGAACAGATTATATTTTGTTAATTATGAAAACTACGATCAAGTTGTCTGGGTTCAGTAAGTTCTTGGGGATGTGTAATTCGGGCACAAAATTCTGCAAACAGACAATGATCTCCAGACTGGGTATGTGGACAGCGTGTTTGGTCTACCTGAGGAAAATACCACTAAGAACCACACTATTGGAAAGGCTCCGAGAGCCCTTCCCAACAGTGTGTCCCATTACACTGTCAGTTTAATGGAAGAAATTCAAAATTTGAACTGGGATATTCAAGATTGACTTCATTTAGATACCAATCAGATGAAGTAGACACTGTGTGACATTCAAAAATATTTCACATGAACACATTTTGGCCAGTGAGTTTGTTGGAAGTCTGGCTGAACAAGAAACGGATGATTGTTTATGTGAAGTTGGTTTTGCATGATAAGCACAAGAATGAGACATGCCCTGGTTAATCATGCAATGGTTACAAAATCATTTACTTGCATGGGTCTGGGCAAGCATGGAGTTTCTACACTGAAACTGGAAAATGAATTCCTGACCGTTTCTTTTTTTTCAATACCATTTCCTCAACAAAACCCTAATGTTTTTAAATACACAACATCAAATGTTTTCTGCTTGAAATAAATTCAGCATTGTGCAGAACAGAAAGTGTAGACTTCCTTCATATATCACAATGTGAACATTTCAGCAGAAAATGTAACAGGCACAATGCACATAGCTTGAAATGAATGCTACTCAAGCAAAATACAACATCTCAATTCATACACTTGATCTTACCTATATCTGTAACAAGAGTCAAAAAAAAGAGAGAGATGTTAGTCATGAACATATTCAGTTGGCCTCGACATTAATTAACAGAATGCAGGAGAATTTGAGTTTTTGTATGACACTATGAACACCTGTGTTTAATTCTTTTGAAAACAATGTAGAACAAAAAGGTTTCAGGCTGATTTGAAGTTGCCTCAGGTGATATCTCAGCCGATATGAAACTAACTAAGTAATAACTTCTAACTACTTTGACCCACAAAATGTTGATTTTATTTATCCCACAACATTTTTCCTTTGTATCTGGACAAAAACAACAATCAACAGTTAAGATAAAACTCTGAAGAATTCAATAATTATGACAAAGCATTGAAGAATTATTGTTTTACTGCCATGGAAGTACAGAATTATAGCATACTTGTGTAAGTGAATGTTGTTAATGATGTCACACCTACTCAACATAAAAACTTTCTTTGTGCTAAAGCTACAGCGGAAATTTATTACAGAGGGAATAAAGCAAAAATTTTCCCCAGGTTTGTTATCAATATACCAGATGGAACCCACTGCACTTCCTGTATATACACATAGATACTTAGTTATATGTTAGCAAATTTGAATACCACAGGAAGTCTACTAAACAAATTAGTTTGGCCTAGGTTTCTAGTTAAGTCTTGACTACAAATAAAGTCATACTCAATCAGGCTTAAGATTGCAGTGTCAAGACATTCCTGGGAAAATGTCTGGGTCCTTAACTGGTAGAGTGCTGGAAGCCCATATTTGGGTTTTACTCTTAAGTGTCAGTACCAGCACTTAAAGGCTTCATATTTTGTGGATGTTGTTCATACCACCTTTGAAGTGAAATAATTTAGTCGGTTAGGATTTGCCTTGTTACAATTTATGGGAGAGTGCCTATTGGCACTCTCCCATAAATTGTAACTAGGCAAACGTATGTGAACAAATTTTGATGACAAAAAATATTCAGCACTCTACCAGTTAAGGGTTAATGACAGAAAAATCAGTGCAACAGCAATGCCTTCTGGTCGATCAAAATGTCCTGGACACCAAACATTTGCCTTTTCTGTTCCAATAAAAAATGTCACCAAATTATTGAATCTTTTTTTTTTTCTTAAAAAAAATCAGGCAAGTTGAATAATTCCCAGAGGTAATCATCTTCTGAACTGTGAAAAATGGTGACACTAGCTTAAAAGAAAGGATGTTCTTCTCACAAATTTTATGTTGATAAGAATATTGATGATTTCACCTATAAACATAAAATTATTAAGTTACAGCTTTTTATTAAATACAAGGTAAATGATTTGGTGCTTGAAAAATCTGTGCAACTAGTGGAATACTGTAGGAATATGAGTATCTGGTTGAGTGGAGTGCACTGTATCTCCATTAAAAGGATCTTGTACCAGCGAATATATAAAAGAACTAATTCGATACTAAATACTACAGAAATTCATTTTTAAGAAACCGGGATGAGAAAGGATTAGGCCATTAAAAAAAAAATGTCTATGTTCTCAGGCAATTGTGCCTCAAATTTCTGATGAGGGCGGGAGTCTTTTCATTTTTATTTTTTATTCTGAAATCTGAAAAAGATACCCTAAAAAAATATATTTACATTTCAGGAAGAAATCTTTTACAAACTCCGGACTGGTGTTATCTTATCACATATATTGCGAAATGCTTCAATCAATTTGGCTGTTGACATGCTAAAGATGCTCCATTGCAGGATTATGTTTAGTCCGGCACTAATTTGAAAAGATAATAGCTGCATCTTCCTCAAAAGTTGTTAAATGTACCAACACAGAAAACATTTATATAATAGTCAGAAATTCGAAGCATGAAAACATGGAGAAAACGGGAACAGGAAGTTGAAATACTACAAAGAAATGTGTGCCGGTGCTCAAAATTTCATCCTAAAATACTGACCAGGGAAATTTATTTTGACCGGGCGGAATTTTTTTTTTTTTTCAACTGGGTATTAAAAAGTTTTGATGCGGCAGAAATTTAATGATGCAGGTAGTGCCGGAGAACCTAGACTTTTTTTTTAATCGCCTTATGATGAAATCATTGAACAGAACAGAAATTTTAGTGTTTTGTAGGGGTTTTTGTTGCATTCAAAATTGAATAAACATTTATGAAATATTCTTAAGAATTGCAGTTGAAACAACAAGATTATTTCCACATTGTATTTGTATTTTGACTCCAAAAGTTCAAAAAGACCTTTTTCATGTAATATTGGCTAAGTATCTTAAATTTCTCATCCCTGGTTACAAGAGATTACCTTTTCTTTCAATATCATCTGTGAAAAGTATAAAATTCAAATTGAAAGAGTTGGAAAACAAGTCAGAACCGACTTTAGAAAGAGAAAAATAAATGTTATTCTCCTTTTCGACACTGACAGATGCTATAAAAAATAACAACAAATATTGAGAGACCACATATAAAATCAGCCGCAGTCAAGCCTTTACCAATGGCAAATTAACTCTACACACTGATGTCAGCATATTGAAATTTCAAGCAGCAAACTTTTTCCATAATACAACCAATTGCATTAAGGGAAATAATTGCTGCCTGAAATTTTGCTATTTCAACAGCAGTGTGCAAAAAATTAACCTGCCCTCTGTACTTTGATGTCAAAATATCAACGTTTTCAGTAGCAAATTTTTCCCACAATGCTACTGAGAATTTATTTATTTATTAGTGTTTAAGGTCACATATTTCTGCCCTTTGGCTGATCATGACCGCAACATGGATATAAAGTCAAGTCAAGCCAACCATTTTATATCAATGTTGCCCATCTTAGAGGACTTCAAACCCAGGCACTGGTGAACGGGTCCTATTTTACCAGTAAAACAGAGTACTGCTTTGCTTCCCGGGGTTCCCATGGGGAAACAGAGAATTAAAAAAATGATATCTAGTTTGACAGAGCTCATTGAGCTCTGTCAAACAAGATATAATTTGTTAAATTTTTCATGCTGCATGGGCAATATGGAGTCAATGACAAAAAATTTAAATACTGCCAGAGTGCTAGGAGTTCAAGTGATATGGAGAAATGTTACCTCTTTCAAAGCAATTTAGGAAGGAAAAGTCTAAGTAACGGTCATTTATTTACTTGTATATTGTAGTTTGAGGACAGTTTCGGTCATCTATGGCTAAATTGTGAACTCATGAAAAATATCTGGTTTTATTTAGTCAGCCATTTATAATAATTATAATTTTCCTAATCTGTATAACCCTGTAGTTTGTGGATGATATTGTTTTGTGGAACAATGCTGGCAAAGGCTTTTTGCTTTTTTTCTACTATAATCAAAACAAAACTACTAGTATATCTGAGTGATTGAACTGCAATGCTCTAAAGTTATAATTCATAATGCAAGGTAAGACAGGCAAAATAGAACTGTTTCCTCTATAATACAAATATGCACCGAGAGACATTTACAAATATGACAAGAAAATAATTCAGGTGTACACCACTGGTTCAGGGTGTGTTATGTAAATGTGTTTAATTACTAACTCATTGAACAGTTCAGAAATTGACGATAAGAGATAAAAACCTATTTGGGTATGTGACAAATCAACACACAGGCCTGGACAGAAATAGCTTATAACGTAACTCATTGGAAGGTTACACTATATAACATAGTGGTAAGGCCTCATAAAGTAGATATTCTGTTTTTTGTAATTATTTCTTTGCCATCAAAATTTCATGTTTCTTGCTTGTTTTATGTCTTAGGCCTCATAATCTACAGTCCAGAAGAGCATGGGTGGTGGCGTATTTCATTGCAAAGCCTTGTTGCACTCAAGGGACAAATTTATCAATTTTATTAACTTGAGTAAAATATCCGACAAAAACAATTTAATTTTTATTTTTTTAACATTGCAATGGTTATAAAAAGAGAGTATGCAGTAGCCAAAAGGACCATGCAGGAAGGCCTGAAAACAGATTTTTAACTTTTGAGGCCTAACCTATAGGAAAAGTGTTATTCTTTTCCTTCTTCTCCATTGTTACTACATCAAGCATGCTATTTATGTCCTAACCAAATTTCCACCAAAATAAATAGCAACAGCTAATGTGCTATATCGCTTTGGTGAGATCGTGCGATAGCTGTTACTATTTGTTTTGCAGAAAGTCTAAATATGTAAATGGTATAACTCTCTATTCGTATGGGGATGTAATGTGCAGCCTTTGTGTCGAGTTTGTCTCAAAAGAATATCTAGTCTGACTGGCAAATCGTGCAGGATAAGGAATTTAATTTTTGTTGCATTATTTTGTTGTAATCTGTGGTTCGTTCGCATATTTTACAATTGATGTAACTTCCATGTAACCTAAATGGTCGTTTGTGGTTTATTTCCAGGCATGAACACACAGAAGCAGCTACATAGAAAAGGGAAACTAGAATATAAACCAGAAGATGCATAAACTATCAACAAAGTTCCATTATATACTCACATTTTATAGTATCCTTTTAGCAGTTCAGACATCACACTAACTAATATTGCACACAAGTACCAGTATTTTTTCACAGGTGATTAAAATATTTATATCTTTATTCGTCAGGTATGAGTATGGCAGGAATGTAAATGAGCTGAAAACTCCATTTTTGTGGAATATTTGTTATAATTATGTTTCTTCAAAACATACAAGGATATGCAGTTCAACTCTAAAATGAGTTATTGTTTTTCTGAAAATTCACATGAAAGTTAAAAAATTTATAGTAATTTATATATTTTTTATACTTACCAATGACCCAGACTTAGCTGGTGCTAACTCCAACAAAACCAGGGCCAAACACAAATTTTGCCCCCCAATCCCCAAAATTTGCATCCAAAACAAAAAGAAATCATGTCCTAAAGGACCTCCATACTACGCCTCTACTGAGCATGCGCAGTGACGCAGTCGTCCCGAAATTGGCGCCAATTATCATTCTTACTGGCAGTGCCTGGTCAGCGCTATGTACTCCGCGGGGAGGCAAGAGTTCCCAACTCCAGGGAGGGCCATCCCTGTCTGGGTCATTGGTAAGTATAAAAAATATATAAATTACTATAAATTTTTTAACATTTTTATACTGTACCAATGACCCAGACTTAGCTGAATAGTAAACAGGCTGGAGGGCCTAGGACATAGAGGAAAATCCAATAAGCTCAACTATATAGTAAAGAGGTAACCCCTTAAGGAGAAAAGGAGTATTAGGCTTTACATGTATCTTTCTTATTTAATATTAAATTAGAAAGATACACTACCCTTAATAATTGAGCACAATAACATTCATGTTCTCTATTAATATCCAGTATAACCCTTATACTAATTATTTTTAAAGCAAGCCAATAAATAAAGTAGTCCAGAGAATTGAGACTCTTTATAATCATTTAAAAGTGTCCGAGTATTGTATATTAAAGCCCGTTTGACACTTGACATATACAAATGCTTCACACCGAGCTACACTTTAAAAATAAGACATGAATGAATTTAAACATTAATATTACACTTTAAAACCATCCCGGAAGCGACTCAGAAATACTGACTTGGAGGAGGCATTCCCTTGCTTTTCACTATAAAGCAGGTGACCTAAGGGAACACCCGCCCCCCCCCCCCCCTTCCCCTTGCCCTGGGTCAAATAGCCCAGAGCGAAGAGGGCAGCCGGACGGAGTCACTGCCGGAACAGAAAGCCTGCATAACTATAGTTGCAACTGTTTAGTGGACGACATTCTGAGCAACAGATAACGGACCTAAACAATGCAGGTCTCCAGAAATGGACTCAATATTTCTGAGATAAAAATTCGTAAATGTGGATGGCTGAGACCAATAAGCAGCCTTCATTAAATCTGTAATAGCAACACTATTAGCATAAGCCCAGGAAGTAGAAAGAGCTCTTACTTCATGAGCAGAAATCTTAAGCACAGACTGCTGAGAAGAAGATAAATCTTCATAAGCAGTACGGATAGTTAACTGAATCCATCTAGCAATAGAATGGACTGAAATGTCCTTTCTATTAGGCATCAAAGACAGAAAGAAACGTTTCCGTCCCTTTCTGATAAACTGAGATCTCTGTTTATAGATACGTAGTGCTCTAACAGGACAGAGTAAAGGCCTACGCCCGTCTGAAGACGGAAGAGCCTTAATAACAATAGGTTCCGGATATTTATTAGGAGCCTGATTCTTAGCTAAAAAACCCACATTAGTAGTGAAGGTGATAGTGTTCCCAACACTACGATAATGAGAATCATCCACCGATAGTGCATGAAGCTCACTGACTCTTCTGGCAGAAGAGAAAGCTAAGAGAAAAGCTGTCTTATAAGATAAGAATTTGAAATCTACTGTCCCAAGAGGTTCAAATGGCTTTTCCTTCAATTTAAGGAGAACCCAAGCTAAATTCCACTTAGGAATTAATCTAAGAGTTCTGGGTCTATTTATCGAAAAGTTTCTAACCAACTTCGATAAAGAGACATTAGATCCAATTTGTAAACTATCATGATGTGCATAGGTATCAGATAACATAGATCTATAACCCTTTATAGTAACAGGCTGCAGTTTGATTTCGTCAAACAAGTATACTAGAAAGTTTGCAATGTCTGGTATAGAGGGATCAAATATATCTACAGAATGATCCCTACACCAACGACGAAAAACCTTCCACTTAGCCGCATAGTTTAGCGAAGAGGAGGTCCTCCTACAGTTAGAAATCGCGTCCACTGCTCGTCCTGTAAAGTGCTTGCCATGCAAGAAGGACCGCACAACGGAAAAACGTGCAGGTTGAGACCTTGCGGGTTGTGATGGAGTTGGCGCGATTTCCCCTGCGAAAGAAGATCCTCTCGTGGAGGAAGCTTCCGCGGTAGGTCCCACAACAGACACCTGAGTAGATTTATCCACGGTCTCTGTGGCGAGAGATGCTACCAACAGAATCTTGCATTGAGATTGTTTTATCTTTAGCAATACTTGTTGAATTAACGGCGCTGGAGGATACGCATATCCTATCATTCCGTCCCAAGGGATCGACAGAGCGTCTACTGCAAATGCTCTTGGATCCGGACACGGAGACACATACGTCTGCAACTGATTGTTGAGATGTGTCGCAAATAAGTCTATCATTGGCCGTTCCCATTGGTAGCAAATCTGATTGAATACTTGTTTGTTGAGAGTCCACTCCGACGGCAACAAGCGACCCTTTCGTGAAAGGGAGTCTGCTAGCACATTCAGACGACCCGGTATGTGACGGACCGAAAGAAGAACGTGATGTTCTAACGCAAACAGAAGGATTCTTTCCGTTAGATTGAACAACGGAACTGAATGAGTGCCTCCCTGATTCCGTATATACGCCACTACTGTCGTATTATCGGATAGGATTTGGACATGAGCATCGTGAATAATGTCCATCCAGTGACGTAACGCAAGCCAAATTGACATCATTTCCTTGATGTTTATGTGCTTGCACAGGAATTGCGGATCCCAAAGACCCTGGCATCTCGAATCCGTTGGGATTAATGATGCACCCCAACCTGTTTGACTGGCATCCGTCATAACGGTAAAACTCGGATCCGGCAACTGCAGCGGAACTCCTTGAGTTAACCACTGAATGTTTGCCCAAGTCTGAATCTCTTGTTTCACTTGATCTGACAAGAGAACGTCTACATCGAGCGAATGAATTTTCACACTCCAATTCTGAGTCAGGAAAATTTGAAGAGGACGTGTGCGTAGCCGCCCCATCGGAATGAGATCCGTGGCAGCTCCGCACAGACCTATCAGTCTCATAAATTCTCTCGCTGTGACTTTGTCTGCGTGCAGACAATAGCGAGCGTAACAACTGACTAATTTCGCTCTGGTTAACGGCAGACGAACGAGATTGTTGTGCGTCTCGAAGCTCATTCCCAGATGAGTGAATGACTTGGACGGCACCAGATCCGACTTCTCCTCGTTTACTATAAAACCGAGACGTCGGAGCAATAGAAGAAGATTCTGAACATCGTTCTGAAGCGTTAACTCGTTGCCGTACCTCTGAAGAATGTCGTCCAGGTAGGCCGACGTTACCGCAGACGAATGAGCTCGGAAGTAGATCATTACCGAGTTCATTACCCGAGTGAAAGCCCAGGGTGCTAGATTCAATCCGAAGCACATCGCCCGGAATTGATACACCACTCCCAGGACTGCAAAGCGTAGATACTTTCGGAATGTCGGATGTACCATGACGTGAAAGTACGCATCTTTGAGATCTATGCTCGTTGCATAATCGTTCACCCGAATACTCGCTCTGACCGATCGAATCGTCTCCATATAAAACTTCGGAGCGACGATCAGCTTGTTTATCCAGCTCAAATCTATGACTGGACGGAACGAGCCGTCTGGTTTAGGAACCAGAAACAGATGGCTGTAGAATCCCAGAGATTCCTGGTTTTCTACGACCTCTACCGCGTTCTTCATTAAAAGAGACTGCACCTCTGATAACAGAGCGTCTCTTTTCTGTGGATTTGACGGAAGATGAGTCCACTTTTGACTTCGAGTTAATGGAGGCTTTCGTTTGAAGGATATCTTTAGACCTTCCGAAGTCACTCCTCTCACCCAAGGGTCGTCCGTAATCGACGCCCACTCTTGTGAAAAACTCGACAACCTTCCGCCAACCGGAACGCGATAGAGGTTTAAGCCATCACCTCCTGGAACTGCGAGGCCTGCGGTAGGAGAAACCACGTCTTCCACGACCCGCACCTCGCCTCGTCGACCTCGGGGCGTCCGACCGATTGTCCCGGCCTGAAGGACGTCCCGAACGAGAGTCGCTATCCTGACGGTCTCTCGAATAAGACCAAGAGGACGCACCGGAACCTCTATAGGAACCTCTCTTGGGCGCATTAGACCCAGAAGTGCCTGTCTTATTCGTGTCTGCTGTATCCGACTTTTTAGGAGCCGATATGAACAACAGAGAATCATTAGCTTTCTTTTTAATTTTATCATAAATAGCGGAAAGCTTGCCGTCAAAGAGAAGTTCTCCTGAGACCGAAGCGACTCTAAGAGAGTTCTTCACCTTAGAATCCACTAGTGTGGATGTAGCTAGGGCTGCGTCACGTCTAACCAACTCCAGATTTGCCACTGAAAGGGCGGAGTTACACGTGGAATAAGCTACTGCCCTTGAAAGAAGTCTTAAAGAGGATTGTATATCCTGAAACTCTTCCCCTTGAAGGCGCAGTGATAACGCCTTAGTAAGGTGATCTGCGTAAGATAAGGCATCTAAATTGGCTCTGTTAGACGCAATAGCTGTTTCCAACACCGCGGTTGGAATAGAAGCTGACGACGGTAATGATAGCTCTAAGTCTTCCGCCTCGTCGTCCATACGCAGAGGAACTCTCGGTATACCCTGTCCTGCCGTATCGAATTTATTCCTTGCATTAATGAAAGGCAGGTTGAGAGTATTAGCGGACAAGAAACCTGCTTTCCCCGTCCTGGAAGCAAGTTTAAATATAGCGTCGTTCAATAATTCAAATGTTCTAGCAACATTATTGGACTGCGACGGAAACTCGGGAGCGATGTCCCTGAACCGCTCAAAAAATTCAGAGTCCAATGACGCTATAATTCTCTTGTCCGGAAGCGCAGCAGTCTGGCCCGACGGAACAACTTGAGGGAGAAAGTGCCGGATGAAGTCCACGGCAGCTTTATGTTGTTCCGAAAGGGATAGCTCCAAGTCATCCGTATCCCTTTCACCATCCGGTCGGACCTCACGATGTTCCCGGTCGTCCGCCCCCGATGCTTCGGCGGAGCGTACCGACCCAGCGCCGTCGGATAATTCTCGATCCGACACCGTTTCTGTCGGCTGCTGGGATGCTGCGATAAGCTGTGCTATCTGCACAAGAATGTCCGGCGTCGAGACCTGCGGAGGCGCAGTCTTTCGCTGCTTCGCCGAGGGCAGCTCCGCATCAGATGGCTCCCGCATACTTTTCCTATGCGAACGTCCGGAGTCCATCGGTCTCGAATCCCTGGCTGCCGGATGGTGTGACCTGGTCGTCGAAGAATCCTTCATCGGTGAAGCTGGTAATATATCGGCGGTCACGCAGCCAAGGTGCGGTCGTGTGCGCCGACGAGAAGAGGATGCCTTAACAGTCTCTGCGGACTGCTTATACAACGGAGCGTCCCGAGCGACGGACGTATGCTCCGCTAAAGACACATTTTGTACCACAACATCTGGTCCCAGATGTTGTTGTACGAGAGAGGGACCTCTCTCGCTCGCGGCCCGGCTGGACCTGGACGAGCTAGGAACCGGACTAAAAGGCTTCCTCCGTTCTCGCTTACTATCCGCCGTCACTGGGTGTGCATCTATTATGTTTATAGTGCTCGCATCACCCAAAATTTCCTCTTGGACCGCATCGGACGAACCCGGCTGCCGAACCATTCGGTGAATGGACGCTACACCGGGTGAGCTAGCGGACGACATTTGTCTAATCTCCATGAGCACTTTTGCCGCTAGCTCTGAATTCATTTGTGACGACGGACGCACACTTGAAGAAGATAACATGGAAACATCACCCTGTTCTGGTTCCTCTGAAATAGAAACTGAGAGAGTAGAGTGACCTTGTGGAGAAAGAGCCGGCATCGCTCTTTCTCCAGAAACAACATATCGTGACACACGTTTCCAATGTTTCTCATCCCAATGTTCACATATAGGACAGGGATTAATGCGAGAACACTGACTACAATTAATACAATGATCATGAAAGTCAGAGGAAGATTTCTTCCTATTACAATTTGAACAACGTCCCTTCATTGTGAAAGAACAACAATAAGTCCTAGTTACTCGCAAAAACCCCTGACACAAAGATACATAATAACATGATCCATTAATAAATGAAAAAACAATTGCAAAACAAAATAATTTTGAAAAAATATTTTTTCAGAGAAGCCCAAGTTGCTGAAAAGTAACGTTGAGCCCCGATGGATCCGATGGCAAAGTGTGGTCAAAAATTTTAAATTTATATAAAATAATTAATGAGACACTTTCGGATAATATAAATGTATCTTATAATGAGATAAACTACCACAAAGGCAAACAGCCCCCCTCAAAAAAGGCTGTTGCCAATGAAAACAAACAGTGTAAACACACTAGAAAACATGACTCCAGGCACTGAAAAAACTGGCCCGGAATCAGTCATCAATTACACTCTATCTGATGCAAAACAGAGACTCCCAGGGGAGAATCTGTAGAACATCAGATGGAAGATGCAGAACACAAACGTTATACACCCATGGGTGAAAACGTAAGTATGGGGAAAATAACAGAAAACATTCTGTAATCAAGCAACTCTCCCAGGAAATTTTAGAAATGAAATTTCTCAAAAATATGCCAAAAGCATGGGAGAATTGCCAGGGGGGACTTTAGAAGGCTAGGGGAGAGGAAACACTGAATAAGCAGTGCAACAATTAGCAAGAATGACAACAAGAGGCCCATGCCTCGAAAATAGGCAACTTAACATAATTTCATCAAAAAATTTTAAGTACAGCCCTGATTATTTTTTGCCACTTCTTTTTCCTCTCCTCCTTCTATCCTCCTTAGAATCACATTTTCTCCAAAAATTACGTGTCTGGCATCCTTTAAACTGAGATTTACAAGCACAAAGATCAGTGAGATGTTGACTGATGAAGGGCCAAACAGAGAATGATAATTGGCGCCAATTTCGGGACGACTGCGTCACTGCGCATGCGCAGTAGAGGCGTAGTATGGAGGTCCTTTAGGACATGATTTCTTTTTGTTTTGGATGCAAATTTTGGGGATTGGGGGGCAAAATTTGTGTTTGGCCCTGGTTTTGTTGGAGTTAGCACCAGCTAAGTCTGGGTCATTGGTACAGTATAAAAATATGGTCTGCAAGAGCATTTCATGTAAATTTCTAGAAACAATATTCCAGCATTTTGGACATGAATAAACTAACCTGCTAAACTTTCTATTTCCAGATTCTAAACAAACCATAGCTTATGACTGTTCCATTGAATAAGCTTGATGAGTTTGATCCAGAAAAGAGTACTAAGTCACGCAAATTGGAGAGATGAGAAATAGGGAGAGACAAACAGAATTTCCAAATATGCCCTTTTCACTTTACTGTAAGATTTACATCTAATGAAGCAATGATTTTTTAACATACATGATGTACCTTCAAAAATGTGAGATATATTTTAATGGGTTTGAAGCCCTGCTAATGTTAAAAACAATCGAGCAGAATATTTATCCTTATGGTCTCACCTGGTTCTGATGGTTGCGAGGTTGGTTCTACTTCACCATTCATGGTTTCGCTAGGCTCAGAGGACTGTTGTTCATGAGAGACTACATGCAAATACACAACATGCAAAGGTTGACACAGCATTATTAGGAAAAACATTTTTCTAGAATGGCATTTTTATTCCAGGAAAATAAATTTCAGTTTGTCTTTTTTTCAAGTTCATGCCAATTCATTTTCAAAATTATTTGAGTTCAAACATATAAAATGATTGTGTGCCAAAGATCTGACATCTATGTTAAGATTAGTACAGAAAAGTCCTGTTAAATGAACAACCAAATTGCTACAATATTAACAAAAAATATTCAAGCAACTGGAATTTTCGATTATAATTATACAAAAATTAATTACTGACATGCATTCAATTCAAAATTTAGTCCATTATATCTTTTTTGACAGAGTTCACAAAGCCCTGTCAAACAAATTATAATAAATTAAAAACTAAATTTTTTTTTATATTTTTCCCACACATATCTGAATACAAACTATTATATCCAGTCAATATGTATTTCTTCTGTAACAAATACACTGACTGTTAACAGGTCAGATTTCTAATGATTGCATGGTAAATAGACAGGTGTTGAAAACTGTGAGAAAGTCCATTAAGGTGTATCCAATTATGTGGAATACCCTGTATTCAATTCGGAATTTCCAAACACAACAGAGGTGATTCCATTTTATCTCTGAAGAGAAAATGGAACTCTATCTTTTCTAGCCAAGTTCAAGTTCAAAACAAAACAGTTAAGTTCCAAAATATTCCAGATCTTAAGACATTTCTACCAAATGCTACAAGACAATATCTTGAGCAACTGAAACTTTCTTGTACCTTGGGCCTATAAAATATTTTCTCTGGTAATTTTATCATGAGCAGATGGAGCGTTTTTTGCCCCTTTGTTAAAACATAAAACAGTATTAAAAATATGTGGAGCCATCTTTAAAATTTCGCTCTCTGCACTAAAAAGAAAATGATCGCTTGCAGCAGCTAACATTTCCTACAATACAGCCACAAATTTTACCAAATATATCTTGTTTGACAGAGCTCAGAGTGCTCTGTCAAACAAGATACATTTGGTTAAATTATTATTCACAAAGGCGCAAAATAATATCATCAAAGAAATTTCCAGGTAGAAAAAATTTATGAGGCATATCTTCAAGACGAGGAAGATGCCTGGGAAACAAGAATTATTTTAACAGCCTAACCAAAAGTTTTTTCCCATTGCTACTGTAAATCTGACCTCTCAATACAATGAAAGGAGATTTATGTTTCTGCAGGGGCCCGGTTGATTCACTCTCGGCACAGCACAAACTGTGACGGAACAGGGATTCCCCACAATCAACGACGAACAGAACATGTGACGGGACTGTGCCGACCGGCACAAATTTACACCTCCTCGCGAGGTGGTGCAAGATTTGTGTCGTGACGTCATTCGACAAAATGTCTGACAGACAGACGATGTTTCAATGGGACTCCTTCATTTTTTGTTTACTTTCGCTTACAACTGAGCTGTCCTGGTTCATTCACCGGTACAAGTGACGTCATAACTTTGTTACAATTTGTGCTGTGCCGAGAGTGAATCAACCGGGTCCCAGAGGCAATTTTTTGTTGGCCATCTCTCGAATGATGATATTACTGCACTCATTTTTAGGCATCATCCTGCCAATTGTGAAATTCTAGAAAAATGTGAGAATCAATAAGTCAATATAAAGAAAAGGAGATAAGGTTAGAAGTTTGAGACACAGAATATGTGCACAACGTTTAACAGTAAGGGGCCAAGTAAACCTTCATTTGAATAATTTTCAAAACATCTTTTTACACTTCAATTTTTTCTTGCCATAACTACTTGCAACATATGAATTAGGAACAATCCATGAAAATAGACATTAGTAATAAAGATTATAATTATTTAATTTGGGTTGACATTCTCAGCATCTAAGGCTACATGATGATATATACCAAGTTATTCAATGAATCACATGCTGATTATCATGAAGGTCAGAAATGAAGTTTAACTCTTAACCCTTTACCCAACAAATCGCTCGCATCCGCCCGTGAAATATGCGAATTCAGTAGTTGAAAATATATTATTTTTCAAAAAAATTCAACAAAACCATGTCATGTGACCCCTCGTTGGAACGAGCTTGTCGAGCTCGTTCCGAGGGGTCACATGATATGGTTTTGTTGAAATTTTTTAAAAAATTAAAAAAAATGATATTAAAAATAATAGATTTTGATATCGTCTGCGTTGGGTAAAGGGTTAACCTGCTAAGTATTTTCTTTAAAGTTTGATAAAATCAAGTCATGAATACTGTAAGACAGCCATGAGTTGATTTGAAGGAAGATTTAATAGTCATATATCAAAAAACAAGCTTCTGTTCCTCTATGTACTTGGTAAGCACAAACCAGGGTTATACCTCTAGAAGGAAACAAGAGTATTTTTGTACTGGCCAGGAAATTCTGCCAGCCACAGGCAGTTAATGACATGATAGTATTTTATTAATGTTTTGAGGTGGCTACAAGATCCAAAATAAGTTCCAAAAAAGCCAAAGTTTTATTTTATATGTACCAAGACAAATTTTCACAACCTGAACTCCGCATACATGTTACAAAGACTATTTTACCATTACTTTTTGAACAATAAAATCTGACACATAATAAGTGAGACTCTCTAAATGGAAATGAGCTCAAGTTCATTTGAATAAAAGTCAGCATATATTTTGAACAATAAAACAAAATCCAGGTAAAAAAATTTCTTCTGGTAAGAAAATTTCAGTAACCTGTAAGCTGTTTGAATGAAAATTGGCCACAATTGTTTATTGGTACAAAAGGTCACTTTTAGTAACCAAGGCCATACCACAACCACAAGACAAGTATAAAGTCAAGCTTAGCCAGTCCTTCATACATATGCTGTGCAATCTGGGAAAATTGCACCCTAGAGGGTGGTTACAGGACATTATTATACTGGTAAAACAGAACTTGTTTCCACAGAAATCAAGCACTGTTTCATCTACACTTCTAACTGGAATACCAACATGTTAAACAGTTTTTCCAGTTCACATAAAATAGTCATAAAGCGCTATAAAATAGGCTTCTTGAAGCTGTTAAGCATTCACCTAATGTCCGGATATATACTGCAAGCTTTGTGAAAATCACATTCATTTTTTTAGTTTCAATTTTTGCCTACAAACATACCTAATGACCCCTCATTGGAACGAGCTCATGAAGTTCATTCCAATGCGGTGTCACAGGTTATGTTTTGGATGCAAGAAATAAAATTATTTCACAACTGTTGTTTTCTAGTGTAGGGCTGTCGCAACTATCAATTTTCGTGGTCGTTTAATCACCAGAATTAATCGACAGTCAATTATTAGCCATTTCGAAAAAATTCAACAAACAATCTCTAATATACATACAAAACAAATTTAAAACTGACGATGTTTGATGGGTACACTTCTGTGCTGAGATAGAATGGAAACACCAAAATATTTGCGATTCATCTGAAGAATTTAAACAGAAGAACATTTGTGCAAATGTTTCAATTCTATAACTCATTTCCTTAAATTTCGAACATAAAACTCCATCCATCCCTACACAAGTTACAACTTAGTACTACAAGTGAACTGACCATTGTGAGTCTTGTGACAATTTTCTCAGTTTCACGGATTGGATTGTTCCAAAATGGTCGTAGTGTACAAGACTGAAGATTCTATTTACTCTGCAGTCTGCAATGACTTCCCAAACCATGAATTATTCAAATGTACACCATTTGAACGGTACTCTTTAGTACTGATTAACCCTTTACCCAACGCAGACGATATCAAAATTTATTATTTTAAATACCATTTTTTTTAAATTTTTCCAAAAAATTTAACAAAATCATATCATGTGACCCCCTCATTGGAACGAGCTCAATGAGCTCGTTCCAATGAGGGGGTCACATGATATGGTTTTGTTGAAATGTTTTGAAAAATTAAATTTTTTCAACTGCTCAATTTGCATTATACGCGGGCGGATGCGGGCGATTTGTTAAAGGGTTAACAGTGCTGGTTAATACTACAGAGACCAGAGCTTGATCAAATGGCAAGGATCAATGTTGCACAATCATGTGAAAAACAAAGGCCATGCGATATTACAAGTAACTATGGTTAGACATTTCAAAGGCTAATAATTTAACTGTTCATTCACCTCATTACACAGTACAACTTAAACCCGGCTTGTACCACTTTAAGACGATCGACTAAAATTAAAAACTGTAGACTACTGTAACAGTCACCGAGTAGCCAATTAATCGAATAATTGTGACAGCCCTATTCTAGTGTTGGGTAGAGGATTTACAAAGTTTTCAGAGATGTTCTCATATGAGCAGAGAAAAAAGAATCCTAATCTACTGAAACTTCTTACTACACATAGTTACACACAATTATAACATTGAATTTATTACAACATGAACAACATTCATGTGTATCCTTGTTCTCTTTACACATTCACATCGCATCTTACCATCTAAAGTATCTGGAACACCGTCAATCTGAACTTGAGGCTGTGGTTCTCCAGCACCAATTTCTTCTGTGGATTCTGAAAAATACGTCACCTCTTTCAAATATATGACAGCACTACAAAGTCATAAGAGACAAATGCATGTTTGACCAAGCAAATTTAATTATTACCCAAAACTAATTAAGAAGTTAATTTATTTATTTATTTATTTATTGATGTTTAAGGTCACATATTTATGCACAATGGCTAATCATGACCATGACAGTTTTACGGGTGGAGGAAGCCGGAGTACCCGGAGAGAACCACCGAGCAACGACGAGCAGCTGCCAGCTCCCCAACATCATAACTCCGTACTGCAGCACAGGCAGGGTTAGATTGGTTGAAGACATGCGTACCATCGACGTGCAGTACGCCTTAGTACACGGCGTCATCATGCCCCCACGCGGGCAATGGAGATGAAGTGTCTTGCCCAAGGACACAACGCGGTTGCCGCAGGTGGGATTCGAACCGAGGACCTCTCGGCTTGCAGCCTGCACCTCTACCTACTGAGCCACCGCGCTCCCATTAAGAAGTTAATAAATTGTAAATTAATAATGACTCAATACACTCTATTTTCCATTAATTCTGAAATTCTCAGAACACAATAAAGCTTAATATATCATTTATCACCTACCACCACTCCTCTGAAGCTTAACACCAACCAACACCCCCCACAAACTGCCCCATGCTGCCAAATCCTGGATCTACTATCATTAATAGAGAAACAAGTAAAAAGTTGGCACAGCCAACAAATGCTCCTCGAAATGCAAATTGATGGGAACAACATACTGATTTTTTCAAATGTAAAACTGTAAAATGGTTTAAGCCAAAAAAAAACAACAAAAAATACAAAAATGTGCGCAAGGACAAGCAAGGGTAACAGTACAAACCTGTATTAAAGCTGCTTAGGAAGGAGATTAAACAGTCATTTGAAGATAAGACACTGATTAATTAAGGTGAATGTATAAACAGGTTTGATTATACATGCCCTGGGCATTTAATAAGGTACCACAGGAAATGTTTTATCACTTTACCATTTTGCTACATTTCAAGGGGCATAACTCTGGAATGGTAAATGCCATAACAGTGAAAATCGAACTTGACCTACATTTCACGGTCGGCAGTAATGTTGCTAAAATTATAAGGCTGTATATCAAAGAGAACTAGACTTATCATCCAGAAACCATTGATTTTACCATTTTGTGGCTTTTTAAGGGGCATAACTCTGAAATGGAAAGTGCCATAACAGTTACAATCAAACTTGACCTGCACACATAGTAACGTTGCAAAATTATAAGGTTGTACATCAAAGCAAACTATAGTTATCAATAGGAAACCAATAATTTTATCCTTTTGCAAGTTTTCAAGAGGTATAAATCTGGAATGGTAAACGTCATAATAGTGAAAATTGAACTTGATCTGCATTTCATGATATGTCAGGGCTTATATTTCGTCTAAATTTGTGAGAATCCAATTGGATTCTCGTGAAAATCGTTGCGAGAATCCATACCTACTATGAGTGTCCCAGGATCCCATGACGTCACCAAGGTTGAACCACTGTTGTATACTGATAACACATGTTAACCTTTTACCCAACACACCTTTTTAATTGTTAAAACTAAATTTGATAATTTTTAAACAATAAATAATAAATAGATGATAAAATAATTAAATGAACAATATTTACCAATAAAATCTTACAAATATGGCTGTCATTGGAACCGGCTCAATGAGCCGGTTCCAATGACAGCCATATTTGTAAGATTTTATTGACATAGTGTCAGGATATTTCAGGTCATATTAGCCTTCTGCTGGTTAATTTGTTGCCGCTGTGTTAAATAGAGGGTTAAATTGACTCAATTCTTTTCACGCGAATCCTAGCAGAGGTGCAGCGAGAATCTACCTGGATTCTCGCCGGTTTTATTGTGCGAATCTTTGTGCGAATCGATTCTCGGATTCTCGACGAAATATAAGCCCTGTATGTAGTAATGTTGCAAAAATGGAAGGTCGCACATCAAAGCGAACTAGAGTTATGATCATCCGGAAACCACTGATTTTCCCATTTTGCAACTTTTCAACGATAAATGCCATAACAGTGAAAATCAAACTTGAACTCCATTTCACGGTAAGTAGTAAGGTTGCAAAATTATAAGGTCGTACATCAAAGTGAACTAGAGTTATCATCGGGAAACCATTGATTTTACCATTTTGCAACTTTTCAAGAGGCATAACTCTGGAACAGGAAATACCATAATGGTGAAAATCAAACTTAAACTGCATTTCATGGTAGGTAGTAATGTTGCAAAATTATAAGGTCAAACATCAAGTCAAACTAGAGTTATCCGGAAACCATTTGTTTCGGACAAATGGATGGGTGTCAGATGGACAAACAGACAAAGCAGTAACTACATGTTCCCTTGGAATTTTTTCGGGGCGCATAAAAAATTAGAAATATTCTGGTCATGAATCTAATGAAATCATCAGCTTATCTAAGATCTCTCATCCCTCTGACCTCCATCTCACAGCACTGTACCAAGTGCAACAGGATAATGCCAACTTCAAGGGTATAGAATTAAATAAAGGGCCATCCGGCAACACGTCCCCTGAAAAAAGTGCAAAATTAGAACTATTAAAAAAATTTGAATTTTTCAGTCGAAAAAGGGACATAGCTCTGGCCAAAAATCTCTGACCGCACCCATTTTCGAACTTGACCTGTATTTTATGTTTAAACACCTACATAACAAATTCCATTTGATTTGACAATCTATAACAAAAGTTATCATCGGGAAACAAAGAAAAATGAAAGTGTCAATGATACTGTAGCTTAACTTGTCTGTGTGTTGTGTTTGATGAAAAGAATAATGTTCAATGTTTATGAAAGGATTATGAAATAAGACAAGAATTGTGATAATTGGGAATATGTTAATTTCTGTTCCCTGTATGCAATGTTTTCAATAAAAATAATATGAGGTGTACACTGTACTAAAGAACTGAGGGATGGGTTAATGTGGCCTTCACAGTTAATGTATGTGGCCCTCACAGTTAAGGTATGTCAACAAAAGTTACCAAGTTACAGTGAAATTATTCCAAAACAAGTCATCCTATCAAGTTACATTGAAATCCCTTCATAAATATGGCCTGTAGACTGTGCTAAAGGTTTTCGGGCTTCGGGCCTGTGTAGCCATGATGGTTGACCGATTGCAACTAAAAGGGGACGTCATCATCTCGACATTATACTGAGTCATTCTACCAAGTTACAATGAAATCCCTTCACAAATACGACCTGTAGTCTGTACTAAAGTTTTTCGGGTTTTGGGCTCGGGCAGCCATCACGGTTGAATGATCACGACCAAAAGGGGACGTTCTCATCTGGGCATTATCTGGAGTGATCCTACGAAGTTACAATGAAATCCCTTCATAAATATGACCTGTAGAATGTGCTAAAGGTTTTCGGGCTTTGGGCCCCTGTAGCTGTCACAGTTGACCAATCACGACCAAAAGGGGATGTAATCATCTAGGCATTATATGGAGTCAACCTAACAAGTTACAATGAAATCCTTCCATAAATACGACCTATAGACTATGCTAAAGGTTTTCAGGTTTTGGGCTCGGACAGCCATAACGGCTGAATGATCGCCACCCAAAGGGGACGTTCTCATCTACATATTATTTGGAGTCATCCTACCAAGTTACAATGAAATCCCTTCATAAATATGACCTGTAGACTGTGCTAAAGGTTTTCGGGCTTCGGGCCCCTGTAGCCATCACAGTTGACCAATCGCGTCCAAAAGGGGACGTTCTCATCTAGACATTATATGAAGTCAACCTACCAAGTTACAATGAAATCCCTCCAAAAATATGACCTGTAGACTGTGCTAAAGGTTTTCGGGTTTTGGGTTCGGGCAGTCATCACGGTTGACAGATTGCGACCAAATGGGAAAGTTCTCATCTAGACATCATCCGGAGTCATCCTACCAAGTTACAATGAAATCCCTCCATATTAAATATGACCTGCAGACTGTGCTAAAAGTTTTTGGGTTTCGGGCTTGGGCAGCATCACGGTTGACAGATCATGACCAAACGGGGACGTTCTCATCTAGACATTATACAGAGGCATCCTACCAAATTACAATGAAATCCCTTCATAAATACGACCTGTAGACTGTGCTAATGGTTTTGGGCTCGGGCAGCCATACCAGTTGACCGATCGCGACCAAAAGGGGACGTTCTCATCTAGACATGACCCCAAACCTGCATATGAAATTTTGTGACGATCAGACAGCTACAGGGAGTAGCCTGTGCTAAAGGAAAATGTGAACAGACTCACAGACTTCCGCACGCGTGATGGCAATAGGTAATCATGACTTTGTCAAGTTAAGCTAAAAATGAATTTTCGAAGCTGAAAAAGGGGCATAACTCTGGCAAAAATTGTCAGACTGCACCCCAATTCGAACTTTACCTGTATTTTATGTTGATACACCTACATACCAAATTTCATTTGATTTGGCCTACTATAACTAGTTATCATTGGGAAACCAATGTGGGATGGATGGATGGAAGCATGCACGCATGGACAGTGGCTATTTTAATCATCCTCCGAAAAACAATTTTCAGGGGACAAATATTACTGGTACCCTCAACTAATTCGATGTGCATTGTGGCATCATAGAGTGCCAAATTGGCCTTTTTCCGTAGGAGTATGTAGCAGATTGGACAGGATAAATTAACTTGGCACTGAAGAAGCCACAAAGCAAAATTTCTTAGGAGTGTGCATTTTTAAAACAGTTGGTTGTTACAAAATAATCATACCTGGTTCACCATCTTTCTTTTCTAGCGACTGCTTATATTCCTCTATGTCATTCTCGGACATGTTTTCGAAAGGATTGGCTGCATAGGCAGATCTGTACACAACAGCGTTGTGTTGGTAGTTTTTCTGAATGATGCCCTTGGAGGCAGCACCAATAACCACAACATTATCTGAGGTTCCACTTAAATTGCCATCCTACAAGAAGAAAACAGAGTGAAATGGAAACTCCTAAGTGAAGGTGCTGCATGTGAGACCAAAATTTAGGCAACAAAAATTGTTTTCATTCTCAGGCAATTCCTTATTGAAATTGACCCCCCCCCCCCCCCCCCCCCCCCCCCCCACACACACACACACTCCAACCTTTTTATTGCCTTGTGGGGTCTTACAATATTACTACAAAATTGGGAGATGCGAGACTTTGCCTTTTTTTGATTGATGGATGTAATTAATATCTGAAGAGCATAACTAAAGAAAAATAAGATTATTTGTAAATTTTGCACTTTCTATATATTAAGTGTTTGAAAAGAAGTTGGAAAGTCTCTTAATCCATGCTCATTACATGTAAGAAGGATATAAGAAAAATTAAAAAGCAGAGGCTCAAGTGAGCATAAAATGCTCACCTGGCTCAAGTTGTCAAAAGAGGTGAGTGTATCAGTAAGTGATCAGCACCAAGAGCAATTTTTAGATTTGATATGACACAACAAAAAAGCAACTTTTTGGCCATTCATTTCTGCTGGTCCAAGGAAAGCTTTCTAGCAAGCTTTATTCTGTGAATTTTTGCTTAGTTTTCAACTACTGTGGTTCTCTCTACAACCCCCCCCCCCCCCCCCCCCCCCCCCCCCCCCCCCCCCACAAATTGTTTTTTTTTTTAAATTCCAGCATAAATGAAATAATTATGACCCAGTTACAGTTAAAACTAGAAGTCCTGTCACGAATAGTGCGCTTATCTAGGCTTAATTGCGCTTTGGAATTGCGCGTAATTGCCATATCGAATGGCATCCAAAGCATGGCAGGTTCTCCTGGTTACTCACAGCAAACACATGCAATGTTTCTGCCAATGGACCTCCGGGTTACCCAGAGGTCCATTGGCTGAAACATTGCTTGTGCACAGGCCATATGGACAGAATTTGATAGCTTTACTATGGCCATAACACGTACATTAACGCGCAGATCAACGTGCTATTTGTGCGCATTTCATGACAGGACTTCCAGTTTTAACTGTATATACAATATGACAAATATAGTTCTCATCTGCCCATTGAATCTGAAAATAGAAATATTGAGTGTAGCCCAAAATTTGAGAGCCCAAATTTTGACTTGTTGAGTTTCTTTGAAAGAAGTGAATCTGCATCACTAAAGTAAGTTCAAAGCAAGAAATCTAAGTATTATTGCAAAAGTGGCTTATCAACTAGAGGCTCTAAAGAGCCTGTAATCGCTCACCTGGAACTACATATAAAAATGTGATTTCCCATAGGCTTTCCATGGTAACTATAAGCTGCAATTGTGGCCATGTTTCCAACATCACATCAACATTACATGAGGATCATTGATTGGTAGGTGTCCCAGTCCTCAATCATATGAAGTTTCAAAACATTTGACTTTGTAGTTTCAGAGGGGAAGATTTTTGCAAAATCCATTAATCAGAATCAGAGAATGTCTCTGGTGGCCATATTTTCCAACCAACGGGAACAAAAAAGAGGATCGTTTGTAGAGGGCCTCTTTTAGACCATTCCTGCGAAGTTTGGTTCACATCGGCTCAGTAGTTTCAGAGAAGATGATGAAAATGTGATTTCCCCATAGGGTTTCTATAGTAACTATAAGCTGGAATTATGGCCATATTTGCAACACGATCAACATTAAATGAGGATCGTTGGTAGAGGGTGTCCCAGTCATCAACCATGCAAAGTTTCAAAACATTTGACCCTGTGGTTTCAGAGAAGATTTTTCAAAATCCACCAATCAGAATCAAAAAATGCTTCGGGCAGCCATGTTTTTCGATGCGCAGTAACAAAATGAGAAGATTTTGTAGAGGACCTGCCAAAGGCTATCCCTGCCAGGTTTGGTTCACATCAGCTCAGTAGTTCCAGAGAAGATGAAAATGTGATTTCCCATTGGGTTTCTATAGTAACTATAAGCCACAATTGCAGCCATTAAATGAGGATCGTTGGTAGAGGATGTCCCAGTCATCAACCATGCAGAGTTTCAAAACATTTGGCCCTGTGGTTTCAGAGAAGATTTTTCAAAATCCACCAATCAGAATCAAAATATGTTTCTGGCTGCCATGTTTTTCGATGCACGGTAACAAAAATGAGGAGCATTTGTAGAAGAGAGGCCCCCCCCCCACCCCCCCCCCCCCCACACACTATCCCTACCAGGTTTGGTTCACGTCGGCTCAGTAGATCCAGAGAAGATGAAAATGTGATTTCCCATAGGGTTTCTATAGTAACTATAAGCCACAATTGCAGCCATGTTTGCAACCCAATCAACATTGAATGAGGAATGTTTGTAGAGGACCTGCCATAGACTATCCCTGCCAGGTTTGGTTCATGTCAGCTCAGTAGTTCCAGAGAAGATGAAAATGTGATTTCCCATAGGGTTTCTATAGTAACTATAAGCCACAATTGAAGCCATGTTTGCAACCTGGTCAACATTAAATGAGGATCATTAGTAGAGGAGGTCCCAATCATCAACCATGCAAAGTTTCAAAACATATGGCCCTATGGTTTCAGAGAAGATTTTTCAAAATCCACCATTCGAAATCAAAGAATGCTGCTGGCGGCCATGTTTTAAAACTCATGGGAACAAAATGAGGATCGTTTGTAGAGGACCTCCCATAGACTATCCCTGCCAGATTTGGTTCACATCGGCTTAGTAGTTCCAGAGAAGATGAACATGCGTGATTTCCCATAGGGTTTCTATAGTAACTGTAAGCCACAATTGTGGCCATGTTTGTAACCCGACCAACATTAAATGAGGATCGTTGATAGAGGGGGTCCAGTCATCATTTATCTGAAGTTTCAAAACATTTGGCCTGGCGGTTTCAGAGGAGATTTTTGAAAATCCACCAACCAGCATCAAAGAATGCCTCTGGAAGCTATGTTTTTCATCCGACAGGAACAAAATGAGGATCGTTTGTGGAGGACCTCCCATAGACCATTCCAGCAAAGTCTGGTTCACACCGGCTCAGTGGTTACAGAGAAGATCAAAATGTTGAAAGTTTACAGACACAGATGCCAAGTGATGTGAAAAGCTCACATGGCCTTTTAGGGCAGGTGAGTTAAAAACATATGTGCACAGCATTGAAAAGGTTTGATCAAGGCATTAATAAACTCTTTGAAAGCCATGCTGAAGTCTTGAGAGGGTTAAATTAAAGACATCCATACAGGAATCATTTAAATGTTTCCAAGAAACCAGAAAAAAATTTAAGATTTTTTTAGAATTTGAAAGGGTTCAACATAAAATAAAATCTTTGGAAAACACACTGAAGTCATGATAGGGTTAAATTAAAGATATTCATACAGAAATCAGATCAATTATTTTCAAGGAAGCAGGAAAAACATATATGTGCACAGCACTGAAAGTGTTCGATCATGGCATCAATAAAAATTTTGGAATTTGGAAACCCACATTGCAGTCTTGAGAGCGGTAAATTAAAGATATGCATACAGAAATTAGATCAATTTTTTTCCAAGGAACCAGAAAAAACAGATATGTGCACAGTACTGAAAGTGCTTGATCATGGCATCAATAAAAATTTTGGAACCCACATTGCAGTCTTGAGAGGGTTAAATTAATTAAGTATCAGATAAATGTTTCCAAGAAACCAGAAAAAACATATGTGCACAGCAGTGAAAGAGTTCATCATGAAATAAAATCTTTGGAAAAACACACTGAAGTCATGAGAGGATTAAGTTAAAGATATTCATACAGGAATCAGAACAATTTTTTCCAAGGAACCAGAAAAAAAAACATATACAGCATTGAAAGGGTTTGTTTGTTCATGGCATCAATAAAATCTTTGGAACCCACACTGCAGTCTTGAGAGGGTTAAATTAAAGCCATGCATACAGAAATCAGATAAATTTCCAGCATTGAAAGGGTTCATTCAACAATAAAATAAAATCTTTGGAAAACAAATTGAAGTCACAAATTTTCTGATTAAAATAACAAGATTAGAATGTTCCTAGCAGCAATTTTGTTGTATTAAGAACAATATGTCAATCAAGGTTCTCAGTGAATGAAAAATTTTCCTCCAGCATAAACTACTGCAAAAATGCTGACTCATCATTTTTTCAATACCCTCTACTGGGCACCCTGATTGAACTGGTGGCAATTCTTTTAACCAATCCCTTCTTCCGGTCCTAAGGATGCTTCATACCAAATAACAGTTCTCTGTTCCTTGTGGTTTGGGATATAAGGGCTTTTGAATTTTTTCTGTTTTTAGCCCCTGGGGGTTGCAACAGGGCTGTGGAAATTTGGGGGGGGGGGGCATCTATCATTTACTTAGGACCCACTTATACTACATGCCAAATTTGGTTGAAATTGGTCCACCAGTTCTTGAAATAGATATTTTGGGCAGAGCCCAAAATGGATAGGCCCCCAGAGTGCCCAGATATTGACATATCAACTTCCCTTGAGCAAACTTTAATCTTCTACACCAAAGGATGTTCCATACCAAATATCAAGGTATTCCCTCTGTTGGTTCATGAGAAGATTTTTAAAGCTTTTTAAGCTTTTGGGGCATAAACCAGAGCCGGAATATGGCAGCTGCTTCATCTAAACAAAATAGAAAGGGTATACTCCATACTCCGATGGTCTGTGCAATATATGTTTGAATTTGGCCTAGTGGTTGTGAAGAAGATGTCAAGTTTGCAAAAAGTTAATGGACGCCGGACAAAAGTGATGGCAATAGCTACCACTGACTTGCAGTCCAGTGAGCTAATAAAACCCACCCTCCCTCACTGATTTGGAAAAAAACAAGAGGCCCCACCGGGGCCTGAAAGTGCTCACCTGACACTGACACCTATCAACCGTAGTGCCTGATTTGAACAAACTTGCATCTGCCCCATTAAGATAACCGTATACCAAATATCAAAACATTCGGACCGGTGGATCTGAAATGAAAGTGTCAATGACACGGTAGCTCAACTTGTTAAGACATGTATATGTATAGTATGTGACACAGCAATGACAAGCATCTAGGTAATGACCTGATAACAAAGGTACATATCAAGTATTGTAACGATCTGTACATAAATACTGACCATAGCCTGTAACAAATGTATAGGTAAAGTATTGTAAAGGTGGGTGACAGTCAGATGCTAAACTAGAAAAGAAATCTTTGGAGTCCCAGAGTGGGTCTGACTGAACCCCAAAATATTTGTTCTCATAGCACAGTCACCCAAAAACACTCATTCCTGTCCCAAGGTGATAACAAAGGTACCCAAGACGTTTCGTGAAGGTCGGTTCATAAATATGGCCTATAGCCTGAGCCGTATAGAAGTTGTGTACAAAAAACTGATTGGATCTAATTTCGTACAAAATGGCCACTGGCAGCCACCTTGAATTTTGGACCGTACCTAGAAACACTCGTTCTCGTCCCAAGGCGATAACAAAGGTACCCAAGAAGTTTTGTGATAGTTCATAAATACAGCCTCTAGTCCGAGACGTATAGACATGTGCACTTACTGTGTATATGTAGCACTGAATAAATCAAAGTTCATCTAATTTGCATAATTTCTGCACGAGAAAAAAACCTGTATTAAATCTGATGTATTCCATGTTACTAAAACATTCATTCAAAAATTTATTCAAATCAGAACCTTCATATAGAAGTTCTGTACCAATAACTGATTGTACCTAATCTTGGTACAAAATGGCCACTGGCAGCCATCTTGAATTTCGGGCCGCAATGAAAAACACTCGTTCTCATCCCAAGGTGATAACAAAGGTACCCAAGAAGTTTCATTAAGGTCGGTTCATAAATACAGCCTCCAGCCCTAGCCGTATTGACATGTGCACTTACAGTGTATAAGTTGCACTGAATAAATCAAAGTTCATCTCATTTGCATAATTTCTGCACGAGAAAAAAACCCGTATTATATGTGATGTATTCCATGTTACTAAACATTCATACAAAAATTTATTCAAATCAGAACTTTCATACAGAAGTTCTGTACAAAAACTGATTGCACTAATTTTGGTACAAAATGGCTGCTGGTGGCCATCTTGAATTTTGGACTACACCCAAAAACACTCGTTCTCGTCCCACGGTGATAACAAAGGTACCTAAGAAGTTTCATAAAGATCGGTTCATAAATACGGCCTCTAGCCTGAGCCGTATAGAAGTTGTGTACAAAAAACTGATTGAACCTAATTTTGGTACAAAATGGCCACTGGCAGCCATCTTGAATTTTGGAACACACCCAGAAACACTGGTTCTCGTCCCAAGGTGATAACAAAAGTACCCAAGAAGTTTCGTGAAGATCGGTTCATAAATACAGCCCCTAGCCCGAGCCGTATTGACATGTGAACTTGCTGTGGAAAAGCACTGAATCGGCCGTCTTGAATTTCGGACTGGACCCAAAAACACTCGTTCTCGTCCCACAGTGATACCAAAGGAACCCAAAAAGTTTTGTAAAGATCGGTTCATAAATACGGCCTCTAGCCCGAGCCGTATTGGCATTTGCACTTACAGTGCTGAAAGTAACGCCAAAAAACATCAAAATTAGTCTAATTTGCATAATTTCGGAACAAGAAAAAAACCTGTATTATATGTGATGTATTCCATGTTACTAAACATTGATACAAAAATTTATTCAAAACAGAACTTTCATACAGAAGTTCTGTACAAAAAACTGATTGCACTAACGAAAGTACAAAATGGCTGCTGGTGGCCATCTTGAATTTCAAACCGCACCCAAAAACACTCGTTCTCGTTCCACGGTGATAACAAAGGTACTCAAGAAGTTTCGTAAAGATCGGTTCATAAATACGGCCTCTAGCCCGAGTCGTATTGAATTGTTGACAGACAGATGGCCAGACGGACAGATGGACGAAGGACAACTGGCCATGGTATAACCTCAAATTTGACTAACGTCAAAGTTGAGCTAAAAATGTTTTTTTTAAAACTATTTCCTCATATTGAACTAAGTTATAATTATAGAGAGCCCAAATATGAATCCAGGGACTTGGCTTTAACATATTTGAATCTCGCCTCCCTAACGATACAGTATACCAAATATTAAAAGATTCTTATTGGTGGAAGTGAAGAAAAAGATATTTAAAGAATGTTCCTCATACTGAACTAAGTTACAATTCGGTCTCCCACTGGGAGCCCAAATATGGACTCAAGAGACTTGGCTTGAACAAACTTGAATCACACCTCCCTAAGGATGCTGTATACCAAATATCAAAACATTCCGACTGCTGGAACTGAACAAGATGATTTTTAAAGAAAATTCCTCATATTGAACAAAGTTACAATTCGGGCTCCCACAGGAAGCCCAAATATGAACCCCGAGACTTGGCTTGAACAAACATAAAAAAAATCTCACCCCCTAAGGATGGTTCATACCAAATATCAAAAGATTCTGATTGGTGGATCTGAAGAAGAAGATTTTTAAAGAATATTCCTCATACTGCACTAATTTAAACATTTGGGCTCCCATAGAGAACCCAAATATGGACCCAGGGATTTGATTTCAACACACGTGAAACAATCTTCCAAAGATGTTATATGTGAAATTTGAAAGCTTTTGGAGCAATGGTTTGGGAGAAGAAGAGTCTTAAATATTTTCCCCATTACCCAAGTGTTAAAAATGCTGACCCAGCATTTTTTCAAAACCCCGAAAAAGCACCCCATGATAAAACCTGTAGCAATTTTTTTTACCATTCCATTCTGTTGGTCTTAAGGAAGCTTCACACCAAATAAGAATTCTGAGCTGTGTAGTTTTGGAAATATGGGCGTTCGAAAAAAAAAAAATTGACATAAATCAAGTACTTATGACTCATATGGCCTCTTAGTTTGGAAAATAGAAATTTTGGGTGAGGCAAAAATTCTTGTCCCTCCCGTAACAACGACAAATATTGCCCCTCGAACTTCTCTTGAACAAACTTGAGTCTACACCTCAAAAGGAAGCTGTATACCAAAATATCAAGTCTCTGCTACAGCTGGTTCATGAAAAGAAGATTTTTTTTAAAATTGAGGCAACTTGGCCCCACCCCCTCCTCAATATGAGCAGAAACCCAATTTGAAGAAAAACCAAAATGTCCCTATATAACCACTACTCCTGTGAAATTTCATTAAAATGTGGCTGGTGGTTTGGGAGAAAAACACCCAAACACCACCTTCACGATGGACGACAGACAAAAAGTGATCAGAATGGCTCACTCTGACTTTCAGTCAGGTGAGCTAAAAATGCCGGAGAAGCAATTAATTTAGTGTGGCTTTACAACTGCAAATTACAAGTCAAACAAATGCCACCAGCACTACCTTCATATAATTAACATGCCTTAACGCTTTACCTAACGAATCGCCCGCATCCGCCCACGTAATTTGCAATTTGAGCAGTTGAAAAAAATACTTTTTTTTATAATATTTCAACAAAACCATATCATGTGACCCCCTCAATGGAACGAGCTCGATGAACTTGTTCCAATGAGGGGTCACATGATATGGTTTTGTTGAAATGTTTTGAAAAAGTTTAAAAAATGGTAATTAAAATAATAAATTTTGATATTCTCTGCGTTGGGTGAAGGGTTAAATTATAAAAACGTAGGTTAACAATTTTCATTCAAGAAGGTTTTTTGAAGTTATAATGGTTGTTATAAAATACAGGAGTCTTGATTCAGCCAGCTGGTTTCATATCAATCTAATTTAGAAAGTTGTTGTCAATATTTGTCAGGAAGATGCAAGGGATGTATTCTTCAAGGCCTTATCAAACTTCCACAAAATTTTGGCCAGTTGCCCTCCTAAAAGCAAAATGTGTGAAAGTCCTTCAGATAAAGGTGAAACTGTGTTGGCAGTGAATTCTAGTTAAGTTTTGGCAACCTCTATAAGCAGCCATGACTTTCACTGCTGTGTCACAATACTAAGAGACTGTTGCTCACAGGCCTACACAGATTGGATCTCATCAAATCGGCAAGTAAGGTGCACTTGTACATTGGTTAGGGCATCAGATTTCTGATCTTAAAATCCTGAGTTCCAGCTTGACTCAACTTGCTGAAGTTCACTCAAAAAGGGGGAACGTATTATACAGTGGAACTATGTAAATAACATATTAAGTATTTGCCATATGGACCCACAAAGTAGATCTTCTGTGTCTCAGGCCTTTTTTTTTATAAAATTGCATGCAGGCTGGCAGATTTCTTAATTTTTATTTTTGTAATTATTTCTTAGCCATAAAAGTTCATGTTCTTGGTTTGTTTTATGTTTTAGGACCCATAATCTACAGAATAGAATGGGCAGTGGTCGATTTCGACCCTTAAGTGCAAGAAGGCTTTGCATTGTTAAAGCATTGCATAGCCTTCTTGCACTCCAGGTATGAATTCATTAATTTTATTAACTTGGGTAAAATTTCAGACAAAAATTTAATTTTATTTCTTTAAGTTTGCATTGGTTATAAAAACTTAGATGTGAGTCTTCCATGGAAGACGAGTGTCGCCTGCACTATATTTTAATATTTCAGACAGAATTCTAAGTGGAAAAGGGGCATAACTCTGGAAAAAATACAGCGGATCAAAAAATAAAATAGGAGGTGCACAATGCCATTATGTGATAAAGAATCTCTGAAAGTTTCATCAAAATCCATTCATAGGTTAAAGAGGAGTGGCAGATAAGAGAAAGTGTGACGCGGACGACGACGAGGACGGCGCAAGACGACAAAAGTAATCCCTATATGTCGCTCCCCACTTCGTGGGGCGGCGACACAAAAAGAGAGGATGCGACAGCCAAAAGGACAATGTGGGAAGGCCTGAGAAACAGATTTTTAACTTTTTTAGGCCGAAATATATTTTTCAAGGACTTTCCATTCAGTTTTAAAATTAAAGTCCTTTTAAGCAATATCAAGGACCTGTATGATTCCTGTTGCCCATGATTCATACCCTTCTGTGTTGTACATTTGTGGTTTTGGGTCAGATTCCCTATCACACCTATTTTTGCTCACTTATGCAACAGCCAGTTAATATTACAATGGCTGGTTCCATCTATCTATTTAAAATAGCTCTGTCCAGCAAACCAATTTAGATCATAAAATACAAGTTACACAACTCACTGTCATTCTTTGAACTTCATCCCATGAAATACCCTCTAGAACTTTGGACTGTGGTCCAGCACTGACTTTTTCTTCATAGTAGTCTTTTTTAATCTGGGAAAGATACAAACAATTTACATGATATCCTCTTTAACTGAAAACTGATTGTGAAAATGAAATACAGGCATACAATGCACAAAGCTCAATGATAAAATGTAATTTCAACAGTTAAAAAGTTATATTGGACAGTGTCACATATCTGCACTGCAAATATTTTAAGAAAATATGCCATGGTATATATGCCTTTTCTATGTTGTTGTATGTTTTTGTAAAACTCAGCAATGTTTTCTCCACTCACTTAATTATTGAAGAGAATTTCATCCACTTTCTTCTTTTGAAGAAAAGTATCTGGTGAAAACCAAATGTACAGAATATGCATATTCCCATTGCAAAATTCAATTATCCCCTGGCACAATGAAGTGGAAATATCAAAATTTCAATCTGAAAATTTTTCCCATAATGCAACAAGGAACTTTAAACATTCAATCTTGCTTTCACAGAGCTTTGTCAAACAAGATTGAATTGTTTAACTGGCAGAGTGCTAAATTATTTTTGGTCATCAAAATTTGTTCAGTTTTTTGACTTGTTATTACTATTTATGGGAGAGTGCCTGTGGGCACAATGAGGTCGGGTCGACGTGAAACCTCCTTGGGTGACCTTGGCAAAGAAGGTCACGATATAGAGGTAGACGTACCGGAATCGCCGCCAACAGAGAGCGGAGCTGATTGATCCACACCCACTGAGGCAACAGGGGATTAGAATGATTCGACAACTGCAGGTTCGTACCTTGGTTAGAACCTGAGGCAGAATCGGCACCGGCAGGAAGGCGTAGCCGACAAGACCATTCCAATCGAGTGACAGAGCATCCACAGCGAAAGCCAGAGGATTTGGTCACGGGGACATGAAAGTGTCCACCTGATGGTTCCAACGAGAGATGGTTCCACAGAGATTGCAAAGCGACTGGAACACCGCCCTGTGGAGCATCCACTCGGTGGAAATGACCCTGCCCCATCGGGACAGGGAGTCAGCTAGGACGTTCAGACGACCAGGAATGTGACGAACCACCACTCCGGCGTTGACATCCTGAGCGAGCAGTAAAGATCTCGAGCCAATTCGTACATGGGAACCGAGTGCGTGCCGCCCTGGTTCCGAATGTAAGCAACCACTGTCGAATTGTCAGACAACAGAAGGACCTGGCGATTCGAAAGGTGGGGGGATCCAGTGACGGATATTCGGAAGAAGAGCAAGAAGCTCCTTCTGGTTGATGTGAAGAGCTGCTTCATCCTGGTCCCATGCCCCATGAAGGGAAAGACCTAGAGGATCCTACGTCGTACCCCATCCGAGATCGCTGGCTACTGCCGTCAGAACCCGATCGGACGTGGGTAAGTCCAACGGCACTCCCTGCATAATCCACTGAACATCCGTCCAGGGGAGAAGGTGATGATGAAGAAACTCCGGAACTGAAGCACCAGATCCAGAGGATCGACAT
Source organism: Pictodentalium vernedei (assembly GCA_031216915.1). Lineage (NCBI taxonomy): Eukaryota > Metazoa > Mollusca > Scaphopoda > Dentaliida > Dentaliidae > Pictodentalium > Pictodentalium vernedei. The sequence continues at coordinate 715,304,780 of CM062295.1, read as the reverse complement.
TCGGCCTCCAACGACTGAGCAGAAAGTGTTGGAGAGGTCTGACATGCAGCCGACCTAGAGGAGTGAGATCTGTCACCGAACCGCAGAGACCGAGCAGCCGGAGAAGACTCTGAGCTGTCACGGACGTGGACAGGGACAGAGTCAGGGCAAAAGCTGAGAGAATCACAGCCCTTGCCCAGGGAACCGCCACCGTATTCAGCTGAGTGCGGAAGTCCATCCCCAGATGATAAAATATCTGAGAAGGGACCATGTCCGACTTCTCGTTGACTCTGAAACCTAGCGACGTGAGCAGGCTCAAAAGTGTGTTGACATCAGACTCTAGAAAGGCAGCAGAATGCCTCTGGAGGATATCGTCTAGATATGCCGAAGTAGTCACCCTGGACTGTGTGCAATGTGAGGCTAACACATGCGACATCCATCAGGTGAAGGCCCAAGGAGCCAGGTCGAGGTCGAAGGACATGGCCTTGAACTGGTAAACTCGCCCCAGAAAAGCGAACCTGAGATACTTTCGGGATGTCCAATGAATCTGAACATGAAAGTTAGCATCTCGCAGGTTGATGCTGGAAGCGAAAACTCCCTGGTGAAGCGGAGAACCGACCTGAAAGTCTCCATGCTGAACTTAGGAGCAATGATAGACTGGTTCAAGATACTCAGATTGATAACCGGTCGGAGTCGGCCGTCCTTCTTCAGCAGCAAGAACAGGCAGGAATAAAATCCCACTGAATGAATTTTCTTGACAATCTCGATAACCCTCTTTGACAGGAGATTGTCTATCTCCGTGATCAAAAGTTCCCAACGCGTAACGTCTAAAGGAACTTGTGTTGGAAGAGGCACTCTCGACAGAGTTAGAAGCCTCTGGAAGGATATCCGCAGCCCGGACTGAATAACATCTAACACCCAAGGATCGGATGTGATTGTGGCCCACTGGTCTGCGAATTCTGATATCCTTCCTCCAACATGGGACGAATCGAGGTGAGGACCTTCATTTCGAGCCCCGGCAAGACCCGTGAGAGAAGAAACCTCCTCTTCTACTATATGAAGAATCCTGAGTCCTCCCTCTAGCCTGCCGATGCTTACCCTTACCCCATGAGTAAGTATAAGCAGCGGCAGGAGGATCAGCCCTTGGCTTCGCAGAGGAAGCAGAAGTGCGCTTGTTAGGCTTTGGACGGCCCCTACCTCCAACAGAAGGCTGATCAAGCTGATGAAGCAGCAGCTGATCTATGGAATGACGTAGGACGTCATCCTGGACCATCGCCACGGAACCATGGAATAGTTGTGGACCCGTCAAAGAAGCAGATCGAAGAGCAGCACACTGCCCCTCAGTAAGGGGAACTAATTCCAAGTTAGCCGTGTAACAGGCATGCGTGTGCATGAGTGCCTTGGAAAGCACACGCAAAGGAGCCTGTATGTCGTCAAACTTATCTGGAGGCAGATAAGCAGCTAAAGCAAAGACGACGTGATCCGAGAGAGAAAGCATCTCTCTCGATAAGCCCAACAGAGACTCCAGAGTCGACTTGGGCTTGGAAAGCCAGAGGGAGGTGGAGTCCTGATCCAAGACCGTCAAAGTCTGGCAGACTGATGGATTGGCGGAATCGTAGGAACGATAACGCACTGGAGGCTAAAAAGTGTCAACCCTGGTGAAGAACAAAGTCTTCAAAGCCTTGGAACTCAGCTTAGAGTCCAAAGTTGAAGACACTTCAATCACCTGTACTGGCTGGCACGGTCGAAGGCGCCCAGAAGCAGGTTGCTCCACAGGCTGTAGGCACGCGACCGATGATCGCGGCCTGGCTGACACTGTCAGCTGGTTTGACGGTTTGAGATCTGGAAGGAACCCAAACACAAAGTAAAGAGCTGCCCCCAAGTCAGAAGACTGTTGGCTCTCGTTGCCAGGTATGGCGGACTCCTCCTCGGAGTCGGAAGACACATAGCCCATTATGGGCAAACCAGCCGATGCCTCCCATGGTGTAGGCACACCTGAGGGATCAGAAAGCAGCCTGCTTCCAATCCCGGGAGGCGGTGCCGCAGGGGGGCACCTGGAAACCACTAGTAGCCTCACTGGAAGCAACAGGAAGGCTCTTGGAAAGAACCTGAGTGAGAAAGGAGAGGGCTTCCCTAAGCTCACAGCCCGTGTCAGCCAGTTCGACGTGGGAACGAACCAGCAAAGTGGCTTTACTCCTGACCTTTTTAACCAGCGAAGGGTCACGATCCTCAAATACACTCGACGTGGGGCGACATACCCCGAGGATTTACAAAGCAGGAACTCAGGAGAGTCGCCGCAGACCTCTGAGGGACAGAAGGTCCAGGCTGCACAAAAGGCGTTGGTCCCGCAAAACTGGCTATGGGATCAGAGTGTGTGGACGGAAATGCCACAGAGTTCATGGTGGCCCCACCATGAACATCCGAATCCAATGAGAAAACTGCGGTGATCGACGGCTGAGAGACCACAGCAGAGGGTTAGGCCGGCAGCCCCTTCCGACTTCGCCGAGTTGAAGTCAGGGAAGGCTGAGGCCGATACCCCACGTCCATACTACCAGACATCTCTGCAGACCCCTGCAGGGATAAAACTTCTGTGCTCAACGGTTGAGAGGCCACAGCAGAGGGTTCGGTCGGCAGTCCCTTCCGACTTTGCCAAGTTGAAGTCAGGGAAGGCTGAGGCCGATACCCCATGTCCACACTAATAGACATCGCTGCAGACCTCTGCAGGGATAAGCCGGGGCCAGCTGAAACGGTGACCAATGACATTGCAGACGGAATAGCAGAAGCAGCAGATCAGACGGGAGCTGTTGAAACTGATGGAAAAGGGGAGCCACCTAGCTCGGCTCCAAAGGAGGAGTCACAACCCAAGTGACAGCCTCAGATGTCGACTGGAGAGGGACCATAGTCCCGGAACCAGGCATCTCTTCACCAGACAACTCAACAGCTCCAGCAGTATTCACCACAGAAAAGACTGCACATCCCCACGGAGGGGGTATAACTCTCCACAGAGGTGGCCATGTCGGGAGGCCCCGACACGACAGCATTCCACCTCCCCCCACGGATGTGGGAGGAATGGCCACGAGAACGTACCACAAGCATGGGCAAAAGGCACTGCCCTCAAGGAACAGTCCTGGGCACCAGAGAGGTGAGAGCAGTAGAAGAAAAAGGTGAACTCAACAGATGTAGAAAATAGAAGAACACCCCCAACTATGAGAGAAAGGTGGCAGAAAATAAAGGACCGACGGGAACACAACTGAACTCATATGGCCGAGAGGGACCAAAAAAGAAAGGAGAAATCCTGTCTGTCCATACAGCCCCTCATTGACACCTAACTCCAATAATAACTAGAAAGTGTTTTAGCACACTAAAACATATGTCTCCCCTTCCTTTCTATTTTATGCACTACAAATGATCTGGTCTGGACAATTACTCCCTATTTAAAGTACATAAATTTGACCTTGAGGTCAAGGTCACATGAAGGTCATGATGACATGTGGTCTCATTATGATACATCCACATGTCAATCATCTAAGTCCTAGGTCAAAAAACAAAAAAAAGTTCTGATCTGGACAATTATTCCCTATTTGAAGTACATAAATTGACTTTGAGGTCAGAGGTCAAGGTCACATGCAGTTCATCAAGGTAGCAGACATGCGGTTTCATGGTGACACATCCACATGTCCAAAAAAAAAAAAATTCTGGTCTGGACAATTACTCCCTATTTATAGTACAGAAATTTGACCTTGAGGTCAAGGTCACATGAAGGTCATGATGACATGTGGTCTCATTGTGATACATCCACATGTCAATCATCTAAGTCCTAGGTCAAAAAACAAAAAAGTTCTGATCTGGACAATTATTCCCTATTTGAAGTACATAAATTGAGGTCAGAGGTCAAGGTCACATGCAGTTCATCAAGGTAGCGGACATGCGGTTTCATGGCGACACATCCACATATCCAAAAAAAAAAATCTGGTCTGGACAATTACTCCCTATTTATAGTACATAAATTTGACCTTGAGGTCAAGGTCACATGAAGGTCATGATTACATGTGACATGCGGTCTAATTGCGATACATCCACATGTCAAATATCTAAGTCCTAGGTCAAAAAACAAAAAAGTTCTAATCTGGATAATTATTCCCTATTTGAAGCACATAAATTTGACCTTAAGGTCAGAGGTCAAGGTCACATGAAGGTCATCAAGGTAGACGACATGCGGTCTCATGGTGACACATCCACATGTCAAATAACCAAGTCAAAAAACAAAAAAAAATTCTGGTCTGGACAATTACTCCCTATTTGAAGTACATAAATTTGACCTTGAGGTCAAGGTCACATGAAGGTCACAATGGTATGCTACACACCGGCTCATGGTGATACATCCACGTGCCAAATATCTAAGGCCTGGCTGAAAAGACAAACAAGTTTTTGTCCAGACAAAGTTTCCTTGACAAAAGCACAAATCTGACCTTCACATCAATACTCAAGGTCACATGAAGGTCACAATGGTACGCTACACACCGGCTCATGGTGATACATCCACATGCCAAATATTTAAAGCCCGATTCGAAATACAAAAAAGTTCTGGTCCGGACAGTTTCCCTTAAAAAAGCGCATAAATCTGACGTTCAGGTCAAAGGTCAAGGTCACATGAAGGTCACTATGGTACACTGCACACCAGTTCATGGTGATACATTCACATGCCAAGTATCTAAGGTGTAGGTCAAAAGACAAAAAAGTTATGGCCCGGACAAAGTTCGTGTGATGTTTCCCTTAAAAAAAACACATAAATCTGACCTTCAGGTCAAAGGTCAAGGTCACATGAAGGTCACTATGGTACACTGCACACCGGCTCATGGAGATACACCCACATGCCAAGTATCTTAGGTGTAGGTCAAAAGACAAAAAAGTTATGGCCCGGACAAAGTTTGTATGAGAAGAAGAAGAAGAAGAAGAAGAATATGCACTAAAACAATATGTCTCCCTTCTGGGAAGGGGAGACATAATACTAATATTCAAAAGGATAACATAAATTTATCAACCGAAAAATGTTATGTCCGAAACGCACAGTACCCGAAAATCACACGCGAACACGGAGAATATATAAAATACAATGAAAATGTGTTTGAAAATAATAACGAGAAGATATAAAACACAGTTCTGTTTTTATATGATCCTCAGATCCATAATTCCAGTCACAGGTAACCATTATCAACGAGCTGAATTAAAGCACATATGGACGTCTCACCACATGGGCGGACGAAAAAAGAATGATTCATTAGTTACTGCCTGCGCACTGGATGCCGGAAGCCTTGGATTTGTACTAAGAGAAGAGCATCCCCTACTGGGTGTGCGCCAGTGGCGCTCGACCCAGTTTTGGCTTATTTTTTCTTGGTGCTTTTGCACCACTTTTCTTTCCCAAATCGCTTGGGAAAGATCAAAATAGAGACTATATTTTCCGAGTTAGGGTCTTCCACTGTAGTGCAAGTCTGTAGTAAACAATTGTAAAGTAGGTTGATAAGAAAAAAAGAATTCTATTTTATTTTGCAGACCATCTACATTATTATAGTGTTTGATGAAACAGCTGATCTAATCAAATGATCCTTCTGGACTACTATCTCGAAACTCTACCTTTGTACAATATCTATTTCCTGAAAATTCACTACAAATTACCTGTTTTTGTCTTTCTTTAAATTCTTTGGGATTAGCACCTTGCGGAGCAAATTGGTTAGGATCATCTACTTTGACAGATGAACTTCTTTTTGGAGAGTCACCATCTGGTACCCACTACAAGAAAACAGACCAAAAATGAGCTACCCGAGTTGACTTATACAACAAGAGGCCCCAGGGGGCCTTAGGCACTTACCGAATGTTCCATACTGTTAAGACACAAATTTTATCAAAAGCTATTCTTAAGCTTCTACAGAGTAAATCTATACTCTCTGTGGAGCTAAAACATCAACAGGACTGAATGCGACAATGCTGCTGATCAAATATCAAAAGATTCTGCATGATGGTTCTGAAGATTTTTAAAGAATTTTCCTTGAATTGCCAAAGTAAACATTCACGCCCCCATAGTGAGCCCCAATATTGATCAAACGACTCAATTTGAACAAACGTGAATCCAACCCACACCAAGATGCTGCATACCAAATGTCTAAAGATTCTGACCACTGGTTCTGGTGAAGAAGATTGTTTAAGATTTTTTCTCAAATAACACTAAGTAAAAATTCACCTCCCCCCCCCCCCCCCCATAGTGATCCCCAATATTCAATGGGGGCTTCAATTTGAACAAACTTGAATCAGACCCATACCAAGATGCTGTATACCAAATATCAAAAGATTCTGCCCATAAGTTCCGGAAAAGAAGATTTTTAAAGAAATTTTCTTAAATTGCACTAAGTAAAAATTCACACCCCTTTAGTGAGCCCCAATATTGATCGAGGGACTCAATTTGAACAAACTTGAATCAGATCCATACCAAGATGCTGTATACCAAATATCAAAAGATCCTGCCCATTGGTTCTGGAGAAGAAGATTTTAAAAAAAAATTTTCTTAAATTGCACAAAGTAAAAATTCAGGTCCAGTGAGCCCCAAAATTGATCAAGGGACTCCATTTGAACAAACTTGAAGCAGACCCATACCAAGATTCTGTATACCAAATATCAAAAGATTCTGCCCACTGGTTCTGGAGAAGATTCTTCCTGAAATTGCACTAAGGAAAAATTCATGCCCCTATAGGGAGCTCCAATATTGATCAAGGGACTCGATTTGAACAAACTTGAATAGACCCATACCAAGATGCTGCATACCAAATATCAAAAGATTCTGCCCATTGGTTCTGGAGAAAATTTTTAAAGAATTTTTCTTAAATCGCACCAAGTAAAAATTCACGCCCACATAGTGAGCCCAATATTGGTTGAGGGACTCGATTTGAACAAACTTGAATCAGACCCATACCAAGGACCCAGGGACTTGACTTTAACAAACTTGAATCCCCCCCCCCCCCCCCTCCCCAACGATGCTACACACCACATATCAAAACATTCCGACTGCTGGATTTTTAAGAAAATTCCTTATTTCGAACTAAGTTACAATTCAAGCTCCCACAGTGAGTCCAAATATGGACCTAGGGACATGGCTTGAACAAACTTGAATCTCACCCCCCTAAGGATGCTGCATACCAAATATCAAAACATTCCAACTGCTGTATCTGAAGAAGAAGATTTTTAAAAGAAAATTCCTTATTTTGAACTAAGTTATAATTCAGGCTACTACAGTGAGCCCAAATATGAACCCAGGAACTTGGCTTGAACAAACTTGAATCTCACCCCCTAAGAATGCTGCATACCCAATATCAAAAGATTCTGCCTGCTGGATCTTGAGAAGAAGATTTTTTAAGAAATTTGCCTCAAATGAACTAAGTTCAAATTGGGCTCCTATACTGAGCCCAAATATGAACCCAGAGGGCCGATTTGAACACACTTGAATCAGATCCGCCCCACAATGTTGCATACCAAATATCAAAAGATTCTGCCTGCTGGATCTTGAGAAGAAGATTTTTTAAGAAATTTGCCTAAAATGCACTAAGTTCGAATTCAGGCTTCTATACTGAGCCCAAATACGAATCCAGGGGGCTGATTTGAACAAACTTGAATCAGATTCACCCCACAATGTTGCATACCAAATATCAAAAGATTCTGCCAGCTGGATCTGGAGAAGAAGATTTTTAAAGAAATTTGCCTGAAATGCACTAAGTTCGAATTCAAATATCAAAATATTCTGCCTGCTGGATCTGGAAAAGATTTTTGAAGAAATTTGCCTGAAATACACTAAGTTCGAATTTGGGCTTCTATAGTGAGCCCAAATATGAATCCAGGGGGCCGATTTGAACAAACTTGAATCAGACCCATACCAAGATGCTGCATACCAAGTATCAAAAGATTCTGCCCACTGGTTCTGGAGAAGAAGATTTTTTAATAATTTTTCTATAATTCATACAGTGCTATCAGAGTTATGCCCCATACGGAGCCCCCATGGGACGTGGCCATTTCATTTGAACAAACCTGAATTGACATATAGTAATGAACATCCATATGAAGTTTCGTGAAAATCGGAGCAGTGGTTTCAGAGAAGTCGTTTGAAAAATGTTCACGACGACGGACGACGGATGCCGGACTGCAAGTGATAAGTTGAGCTCCCTTCGGTGAGCTAAAAACCTTTTAACTTTCAACATACTTTCAACCCTTTACCAAATGTAATAAGCAAATTAGACAGGGGCTATTCACTAAAACTGCCATGCAAATCTTTCCATTAAAAAAAAAAATTCTCTCCAAAACATTATAAGCCCTTTATGGAATGAGCTTATGCTCATTCCAATGAGGGGGGTCATAAATTGTGTTCTGGCAGCAAAACATGAAAATTTTGCATTAGGTAAAGGTTTAACCCTTAGGAGCCTAATCCAACTTTGGAAAACTTTTTAATGCGAAGGAACATAGGCCCCAACATGCATTATTTGGGTAAACTCAAAACTTGTTCTCTTAGTACCTTGTCAGTTGTTTCTAGGCAAGTCTTGACTGTCTCTGTAGGCAGCCATGATTTGACCAGAAACAAATGTAAAGCTACAGGAGGTAGACATTCAAAGTATAGCAAAAATGAATAAAAATCGCCTGCCCTTGAGTGTTAAATAACAATGAATTTTTTGTTACGTATTTCAATACTATAAATATACAAGAGGCCCCACAGGGCCTGTAGCACTCATCTTGAACAGAATACAATATAAACAGAGTCCAAGAATGAGTCTCCATTAAGCAATCCATCTCTATAGGATACACTGTCAATCCTGGAGTCCCACAGGAGTGATAAAAATAATCTGGGCATCATGCCTTTTCTTGAGTTGGTCATAATATAAAATGTAGAGCTCCCCGATGAAGCCCCTTGATACAACCTATGGGTATTAATCTTATTTACACACCTCTAGAGGGTACTGAATACAAAATTTTTAATTCTTCAGCAACATGACCAATTTTGGCTTCCAGGCCATAGGGAGCCCAAATATTAACCCAGGCTCTCGATTTGAACACAGTTGAATCTGACTTCCCTAGAGATGTTGTATACGAAATATGAAAGCATTGTGACTGTTGGATCTGAAGAAGAGAAATTTTAAAGAAATTTCTTCATATTGCACTAAGTTAAAATTTGGGCTACCATAGCGAGCCCAACTATTAACCTATGGATCCATTTTGAACAAACTTGAATCCGACCCCCCTAGAGATGTTGTATACGAAATATGAAAGCATTCTGACTAGTGGATCTGAAGAAGAAAATTTTTGATGAAATTCCCACATATTGTATTAAGTTAAATTTCAGGTTTCCATATGGAGCCCAAATATTAACCTAGGCAGTCGAATTTAACAAACTTGAATCTAACCCCCCTAGAGATGTTGTATACCCAATATGAAAGCAATCCGACTGTTGCACCTGAAGAAGAAGACTTTTTAAGAAATTTTCTCATATCGTACTAAGTAAACATTTGGGCTACCATAGTGAGACCAAATATATACCTAGGAATATGATTTGAACAAACTTGAATCTGACCCCACAAGAGATGTTGCATACCAAATATGAAAGCATTCTGACTGGTTGATATGAAGAAGAAAACCTGTATTATATGTGATGTATTCCATGTTACTAAACATTCATTCAAAAATTTATTCAAATCAGAACCTTCATATAGAAGTTCTGTACAAAAGACTGATTGTACCTAATTTTGTTACAAAATGGCCGCCGTAAGCCATCTTGAATTTCGGACCACACCCCAAAACACTCGTTCTCGTCACAAGATGATAACAAAGGTATCAAAGAAGTTTCGTGAAGATCAGTTCATAAACACAGCCCCCTAGCCCGAGCCATATTGACATGTGTACTCACCGTGTATAAGTGGCACTGAATAAATCAAAGTTCATCTAATTTGCATAATTTCTGCACAAGAAAAAAACCTGTATTATATGTGATGTATTCCATGTTACTAAACATTCATGCAAAAATTTATTAAAATCGGAACTTTCATACAGAAGTTCTGTACAAAAAACTGATTGCACTAATTTCTGTACAAAATGGCTGCTGGCAGCAATCTTGAATTTCAGACTGCACCCAAAAACACTTGTTCTCGTCCCACAGTGATAACAAAGGTACCCAAGAAGTTTTGGAAAGATCGGTTCATAAATACGGTCTCTAGCCCAAGCCATATAGCTGTAGCAGGAGTTAATTTACGATGAAGGCACCCAACAGATGGCCATTCAGAATTTTCAAAAGTTAAAAAATTTATAGTAATTTATATATTTTTTATACTTACCAATGACCCAGACTTAGCTGGTGCTAACTCTAACAAAACCAGGGCCAAACACAAATTTTGCCCCCCAATCCCCAAAATTTGCATCCAAAACCAAAAGAAATCATGTCCTATAGGACCTCCATACTACGCCCCCACTGCGCATGCGCACTGTCAAGGACGTCCCGAAATTGGCGCCAATTATCATTCTTACTGGCAGTGCCTGGTCAGCGCTATGTACTCAGTGGGGAGGCAAGAGTTCCCAACTCCTGGGAGGGCCATCCCCGTCTGGGTCATTGGTAAGTATAAAAAATATATAAATTACTATAAATTTTTTAACATTTTTATACTGTACCAATGACCCAGACTTAGCTGAATAGTAAAAAGGCTGGAGGGCCTAGGACATAGAGGAAAATCCAATAAGCTCAACTATATAATAAAGAGGTAACCCCTTAAGGAGAAAAGGAGTATTAGGCTTTACATGTATCTTTCTTATTTAATATTAAATTAGAAAGATACAATACCCTTAATAACTGAGCACAATAATATTCATGTTCTCTATTAACATCCAGTATAACCCTCATACTAATTATTTTTAAAGTAAGCCAATAAATAAAGTAGTCCAGAGAATTGAGACTCTTTATAATCTTTTAAAAGTGTCCGAGTATTGTAGATTAAAGCCCGTTTGACACTTGACATATACAAATGCTTCACACCGAGCTACACTTTAAAAATAAGACATGAATGAATTTTAACATTAATATTACACTTTAAAACCATCCCGAAAGCGACTCAGAAATACTGACTTTGGAGGAGGCATTCCCTTGCTTTTCACTATAAAGCAGGTGACCTAAGGGAACACCCACCCCCCCCCCCCCCCCCCCCCCCCCCTTCCCCTTGCCCTGGGTCAAATAGCCCAGAGCGAAGAGGGCAGCCGGACGGAGTCACTGCCGGAACAGAAAGCCTGCATAACTATAGTTGCAACTGTTTAGTGGACGACATTCTGAGCAACAGATAACGGACCTAAACAATGCAGGTCTCCAGAAATGGACTCAATATTTCTGAGATAAAAATTTGTGAATGTGGATGGCTGAGACCAATAAGCAGCCTTCATTAAATCTGTAATAGCAACACTATTAGCATAAGCCCAAGAAGTAGCAAGAGCTCTTACTTCATGAGTGGAAATCTTAAGCACAGACTGCTGAGAAGAAGATAAACTCTCATAAGCAGTACGGATAGTTAATTGAATCCATCTAGCAATAGAATGGACCGAAATGTCCCTTCTATTAGGCATCAAAGACAGAAAGAAACGTTTCCGTCCCTTTCTGATAAACTGAGATCTCTGTTTATAGATACGTAACGCTCTAACAGGACAGAGTAAAGGCCTACGCCCGTCTGAAGACGGAAGAGCCTTAATAACAATAGGTTCCGGATATTTATTAGGAGCCTGATTCTTAGCTAAAAAACCCACATTAGTAGTGAAGGTGATAGTGTTCCCGACACTACGATAGTGAGAATCATCCACCGACAGTGCATGAAGCTCACTAACTCTTCTAGCAGAAGAGAAAGCTAAGAGAAAAGCTGTCTTATCAGATAAGAATTTGAAATCTACTGTCCCAAGAGGTTCAAATGGCTTTTCCTTCAATTTAAGAAGAACCCAAGCTAAATTCTATTTAGGAATTAATCTAAGAGTTCTGGGTCTATTTATCGAGAAGTTTCTAACCAACTTAGATAAAGAGACATTAGATCCAATTTGTAAACTATCATGATGTGCATAGGTATCAGATAACATAGACCTATAACCCTTAATAGTAACAGGCTGCAGTTTGATTTCGTCAAACAAGTATACTAGAAAGTTTGCAATGTCTGGTATAGAGGGATCAAAAATATCTACAGAATGATCCCTACACCAACGACGAAAAACCTTCCACTTAGCCGCATAGTTTAGCGAAGAGGAGGTCCTCCTACAGTTAGAAAACGCGTCCACTGCTCGTCCTGTAAAGTGCTTGCCATGCAAGAAGGACCGCACAACGGAAAAACGTGAAGGTTGAGACCTTGCGAGTTGTGATGGAGTTGACGCGATTTCCCCTGCGAAAGAAGATCCTCCCGTGGAGGAAGCTTTCGCGGTAGGTCCCACAACAGACACCTGAGTAGATTTATCCACGGTCTCTGTGGCGACAGAGATGCTACCAACAGAATCTTGCATTGAGATTGTTTTATCTTTAGCAATACTTGTTGAATTAACGGCGCTGGAGGATACGCATATCCTATCATTCCGTCCCAAGGAATCGACAGAGTGTCTACTGCAAATGCTCTTGGATCCGGACATGGAGACACATACGTCTGCAACTGATTGTTGAGATGTGTCGCAAATAAGTCTATCATTGGCCGTTCCCATTGGTAGCAAATCTGATTGAATACTTGTTTGTTGAGAGTCCACTCCGACGGCAACAAGCGACCCTTTCGTGAAAGGGAGTCTGCTAGCACATTCAGACGACCCGGTATGTGACGGACCGAAAGAAGAACCTGATGTTCTAGCGCAAACAGAAGGATTCTTTCCGTTAGATTGAACAACGGAACTGAATGAGTGCCTCCCTGATTCCGTATATACGCCACTACTGTCGTATTGTCGGATAGGATTTGGACATGAGCATTGTGAATAATGTCCATCCAATGACGTAACGCAAGCCAAATTGACATCATTTCCTTGATGTTTATGTGCTTGCACAGGAATTGCGGATCCCAAAGACCCTGGCATTTCGAATCCGTTGGGATCAATGATGCACCCCAACCTGTTTGACTGGCATCCGTCATAATGGTAAAACTCGGATCCGGCAACTGCAGCGGAAATCCCTGAGTTAACCACTGAATGTTTGCCCAAGTCTGAATCTCTTGTTTCACTTGATCTGACAAGAGAACGTCTAGTTCGAGCGAATGAATTTTCACACTCCAATTCTGAGTCAAGAAAATTTGGAGAGGACGCGTGCGTAACCGCCCCATCGGAATGAGATCCGCAGCAGCTCCGCACAGACCTATCAGTCTCATAAATTCTCTCGCTGTGACTTTGTCTGCGTGCAGACAATAGCGAGCGTAACAACTGACTAATTTCGCTCTGGTTAACGGCAGACGAACGAGATTGTTGTGCGTCTCGAAGCTCATTCCCAGATGAGTGAATGACTTGGACGGCACCAGATCCGACTTCTCCTCGTTTACTATAAAACCGAGACGTCGGAGCAATAGAAGTAGATTCTGAACATCGTTCTGAAGCGTTAACTCATTGCGATACCTCTGAAGAATGTCGTCCAGGTAGGCCGACGTTACCGCAGACGAATGAGCTCGGAAATAGATCATTACCGAGTTCATTACTCGAGTGAAAGCCCAGGGTGCTAGATTCAGTCCGAAGCACATCGCCCGGAATTGATACACCACTCCTAGGACTGCGAAGCGTAGATACTTTCTGAATGTCGGATGTACCATGACGTGAAAGTACGCATCTTTGAGATCTATGCTTGTTGCATAATCGTTCACCCGAATACTCGCTCTGACCGACCGAATCGTCTCCATATAAAATTTCAGAGCGACGATCAGCTTGTTTATCCAGCTCAAATCTATGACTGGACGGAACGAGCCGTCTGGTTTCGGAACCAGAAACAGATGGCTGTAGAATCCCGGAGTCTCCTGGTTTTCTACGACCTCTACCGCGTTCTTCATTAAAAGAGACTGCACCTCTGATAACAGAGCGTCTCTTTTCTGCGGATTTGACAGAAGTTGATTCCACTTTGGACTTCGAGTTAATGGAGGCTTTCGTTTGAAGGATATCTTTAGGCCTTCCGAAGTCACTCCTCTCACCCAAGGGTCGTCCGTAATCGACGCCCATTCTTGTGAAAAGCTCGACAACCTTCCGCCAACCGGTACGCGATAGAGGTTTAAGCCATCACCTCCTGGACCTGTGAGGCCTGCAGTAGGAGAAACCACGTCCTCCACGACCCGCACCTCGTCCCGTCGACCTCGGGGCGTCCGACCGGTTGTCCCGGCCCGAAGGACGTCCCGAACGAGAGTCGCTACCTTGACGGTCTCTCGAATAAGACCAAGAGGACGCACCGGAACCTCTATAGGAACCTCTCTTGGGCGCATTAGACCCAGAAGTGCCTGTCTTATTCTTGTCTGCAGTATCCAACTTCTTAGAAGCAGATTTGAACAACAGAGAATCCGAAGCTTTCTTTGTAATTTTATCATAAATAGCAGAAAGCTTGTCGTCAAAGAGAAGTTCTCTGGAGACCGAAGCGACTCTAAGAGAGTTCTTCACCTTAGTATCCACGAGTGTGGATGTAGCTAGGGCTGCGTCACGTCTAACCAACTCCAGGTTTGCCACAGAAAGGGCGGAGTTACACGTGGAATAAGCTACTGCCCTTGAAAGAAGTCTTAAAGAGGATTGTATATCCTGAAATTCTTTCCCTTGAAGGCGCAGTGATAACGCCTTAGTAAGGTGATCTGCGTAAGATAAGGCATCTAAATTGGCTCTGTTAGACGAAATAGCTGTTTCCAACACCGCGGTTGGAATAGAAGCCGACGACGGTAATGATAGCTCTAAGTCTTCCGCCTCGTCGTCCATACGCAGAGGAACTCTCGGAATACCCTGTCCTGCCGTGTCGAATTTATTCCTTGCATTAATGAAAGGCAGGTTGAGAGTATTGGCGGACAAGAAACCTGCTTTCCCCGTCTTGGAAGCAAGTTTAAATATAGCGTCGTTCAATAATTCAAATGTTCTTGCAACATTATTGGACTGCGACGGAAACTCGGGAGCGATGTCCCTGAACCGCTCAAAAAATTCAGAGTCCAATGACGCTATAATCCTCTTGTCCGGAACCGCAGCAGTCTGGCCCGAAGGAACAACTTGAGGGAGAAAGTGCCGGATGAAGTCCACGGCAGCTTTATGTTGTTCCGAAAGGGATAGCTCCAAATCATCCGTATCCCTTTCACCATCCGGTCGGACCTCATGATGCTCCCGGTCGTCCGCCCCCAATGCTTCGGCGGAGGGTACCGACCCAGCGCCGTCAGATAATTCTCGATCCGACACCGTTTCTGTCGGCTGCTGGGATGGATGCACAAGAATGTCCGGCGTTGAGACCTGCGGAGGCGCAGTCTTTCGCTGCTTCGCCGAGGGCAGCTCCGCATCAGATGGCTCCCGCATACTTTTTCTATCCGAACGTCCAGAGTCCATCGGCCTCGTGTCCCTGGCTGCCGGATGGTGTGACCTGGTCGCCGAAGAATCCTTGATCGGCGAAGCTGGTAAGATATCGGCGGTCGCGCAGCCAAGGTGCGATCGTGTGCGCTGACGAGAAGAAGAAGCCTCAACAGTCTCCGCGGACTGCCTATACAACGGAGTGTCCCGAGCGACGGACGTATGCTCCGCTTGCGACACATTTTGTACCACAACATCTGGTCCCAGATGTTGTTGTATGAGAGAGGGGCCTCTCTCGCTCGCGGCCCGGCTGGACCTGGACGAGCTAGGAACCGGACTCAAAGGCTTCCTCCGATCTCGCTTACTATCCGTCGTCACTGGGTGTGCACACTGAATGTTTATAGTGCTCGCATCACCCAACATTTCCTCCTGGACCGCATCGGACGAACCCGGCTGCCGAACCATTCGGTGAATGGACGCTACACCGGGCGAGCTAGCGGACGACATTTGTCTAATCTCCATGAGCACTTTTGCCGCTAGCTCTGAATTCATTTGTGACGACGGATGCGCACTTGCAGAAGATAACATGGAAACATCACCCTGTTCTTGTTCCTCGGAAATAGAAACAGAGAGTAGAGTGACCTTGCGCAACATACCGTGACACACGTTTCCAATGTTTGTCATCCCAATATTGACAAATAGAACAGGGATTAGTGCGAGAACACTGACTACAATTAATACAATGATCATGAAAGTCAGAGGAAGATTTCTTCCCATTACAATTTGAACAATATCCTTTCATTGTGAAAAGTCAACAAGTCCTAGTTACTCGCACAAACCCCTGACACAAAGATACATAATAACATGATCCATTAATAAATGAAAAAACAATTGCAAATCAAAATAATTTTGAAAAAATATTTTTTCAGTGAAGCCCAAGTTTCTGAAAAGTAACGTTGAGCCCCGATGGATCCGATGGCAAAGTGTGGTCAAAAATTTTAAATTTATATTAAATAATTAATGAGACACTTACGGATAATATAAATGTATCTTATAGTGAGATAAACTACACCAAAGGCAAACAGCCCCCCTCAAAAAAGGCTGTTGCCAATGTAAACAAACAGTGTAAAACACCAGAAAACATGACTCCAGGCACTGAAAAAACTGGCCCGAAATCAGTCATCAAAATTACACTCTATCTGATGCAAGACAGAGACTCCCAGGGGAGAATCTGCAGAACATCAGATGGAAGATGCAGAACACAACGTTTATACACCCATGGGTGAAAACGTAACTATGGGGAAAATAACAGAAAACATTCTATTTCCAAGCAACTCTCCCAAGAAAATTTTAGAAATGAACTTTCTCAAAAATATGCCAAAAGCATGGGTGAATTGCAAGTGGGGACTTAGAAGGCTAGGGGAGAGGAAACACTGAATAAGCATTGCAACATTTTAGCAAGAATGACAACAAGAGGCCCATGCCTTTAAAATAGGCAACTTAACATAATTTCATAAAAAATTTTAAGTACAGCCCTGATTATTTTTTTTCACTTCTTTTTCCTCTCCTCCTTCTATATCCTCCTTAGAATCACCATTTCTCCAAAAACTACGTGTCTGGCATCCTTTAAACTGAGATTTACAAGCACAAAGATCAGTGAGATGTTGACTGATGAAGGGCCAAACAGAGAATGATAATTGGCGCCAATTTCGGGACGTCCTTGACACTGCGCATACGCAGTGGGGGCGTGGTATGGAGGTCCTATAGGACATGATTTCTTTTGGTTTTGGATGCAAATTTTGGGGATTGGGGGGCAAAATTTGTGTTTGGCCCTGGTTTTGTTAGAGTTAGCACCAGCTAAGTCTGGGTCATTGGTACAGTATAAAAATACACATTTTTCTTGAAAAATTTACACAATTCCAGTATATCTTATTTAATTGGATCAAAAGATTCTCAATGTGTCAAAATTTGATTTTTGGCAATATGAAGATACAACTCTTTCAAAGTACACAGAAACTCAAATTAGGCAAAATTTCTACCAAACTGTAGTAGCTTATGTGTCCTTAAAAAAATCAACAACTGAACAGTGTTGTGAACCAAAATCTTTATTTCACCATGACAGTCGAATTCCAACATTGACTATTTTCATTATGGCCTTGGACGAGTTCAAAAGTATATTTATCAGTACTTATACCAAACAAAAGTTAAAATATTTTCACAATGATTTTAGTTAAACTGAAAAAGGTGGCAATGCTGTAAAAAATTTCTAACAAATGTCCAACTTTAACTCTTGGCATGATGCTGAATGATATTCCTGATCAGAACAGATTTCATGCCACCACAAAAATTAAAATTTGGGCATATTTAACCAAATTTTCCACAGCAAACTGAATTGAGTTTTTGACCAGCAGTTTCTTGAGTACAATTTTCATGAATTTTTCATAAAATATAGTCATGGTTGCTTCAGGGCTGCTACTCAAATCACACTCAAAAGATTATGAGTTAATTATTTATTTACTTAGTGGTGTTTAAGGTCACTTTCAGCATCTTTGACTCATTACCCTAACACAGGTATGAGGTCAAGTTTAGCCAATTATTTACATCTGCTGCCCACTTTAGAGGGGCTTACACCTCGGGTACTGGTTTCAGGTTCTATCTTACAAGTATAGTGGCACTTGTTTACCACAGGAAACAAACACTGTTCCAATTCTGGGGGTGGGTAAGCAACGTTTTGTTCAGCCCAATGTTTTCATTATAATCTTCGAGTAACTCCTAGAGAGATTGCGGTGGCTCAGTGATTTTGGCACTGGACTTAAACTGAAAGATCCATGGTTTGATCCCCACCAGGGCTGACTGCATTGCATCCTTGGGCAAGGCACTTAATTTCGATTGCCCACATGGGGGCACAGTGATGCTGTGTACCAAGGCGTACTACAAGCCGATGATGCACTTGTCTTCAACCAATGCTAACCCTGTTTGTGCAAAGTTAGTACATTGGGGGTCCGACAGCTGCTTGATGGTCCTCTCTGGGTACTCCTGCTTCCTCCACCCATAAAACTGTTCCGACACGAGGTGACTGTGGCTGATGAAGGGGTCATTAAACTTCAATCATTATCCAGAAATGTCCAACCAATCAAGTGTCAAAATTAATTTCAAAATTAATACTGCTGGTGTTGGTAACATAGGGTTCAACCTGATTCTAACATCAGCAAATTTCATGATGACCTTATGTTTGTTTGTTTGTTTATTGGGGTTCAAAGTCATTTTCAACAGCCATGGCCACATCATGTCAGACAGTTTTTACGGGTGGAGGAAGCCAGAAAATCCAGAGAGAACCACAAAGCTGCAGTAAGCAAATGTCAGACTCCCCAACTTACTATCTTAGATGGCAAATGCACCATCAACGTGCAGTACACCTTATTGTACATGGACATCTTCCACCCCCTCCCCTCCCCCTCCCATGTGGGCAACCAGGATTAAATGTCTTGCCCATGGAAAGCAGTTCAGGATCGAACTGCCGACCTTTCAGTTTCAAGCCCAATGCTTTCACCAAACCACACTACCCATTTTGGCCTCAGAATACATGAAGTATAATTTTCACAGACACTGCCTTACACAGATAAAATTAAATTTGCATTGATTTCCATTAAGGTAGGGTAGGCTGCAATACAGTAAATATTAAAAAAAATTGTAAAGCTTTCACAAGTTTCAAAGTTAATTTGAAAAAGATATGGCTATAATGTCAACATATTGCTAAGCAAAGAACTGAATAACCTTTAAGTTGATTTCAATTTCTAAAATATATACCTTTGTTATTTTCTTAGGCTTATCTGTACCAGTTTCCTCAATTTCTTCTCGGACATATGTGTTGGGTGTGTTCACAAGCCATCCAGCTCTTCCTTGCTTCTTCTGTCTCTCTAAAGCTGATTTTAAAGGTGATCTGCGGATACAAAATTATGAAAAGATTTAATCCTACCATACTGCAGAAAATTCTTTAATTGGAGCAACAAAAAAGTGGAGGAAAAAACACTGAGATAAAAGAATTAAATAAAATTCAAACAATTTTTTTCTGTTGCTATTGATCAGGTCTGGCCATTTGAGGCGGGCGATCGCTTCCGCTCGCCTCCACCCGTCTGGATTCAAAATAAGGTGGGCAATATGCCCGCCTAATGTCAATTTGCGTGGGTGATTAAAACTTCAAAAATTGTTTTAAAAAACCAACAACGTATATTATTATTGGTTACAGATGGCTTATTATCAAATCAGTTTTGGCCGAATTACTTTCCCAAACAATATCAGCACATCCGTGAAAAAACAGTGCCCTGTTATAATTCACTGACATATCAAAAAGGTCTGCTTGTCATTGATTTTCAGTCATTCTCTGAATAATGCAGTTTGTTTTCCGGAACTTATTTCGATGGTGATTTTTTTCTCCAACAAGCACAACATTGCTAAACGGTGCTCCTTTCATAATCTCCTATCGATTCAGAGAAAAAAAAAGTTCCACTTCAAGTTTAACACTTGGGAATCCATGCACACTGCAGCGCATTGACCGGAACTTATTTTCATATGGAACAGTTTTCGAGGACTTTTGTTTTTCGATGTGCCATACATTTTGAACAATATCATGACGTGTTTTAAGTCATACCTGTGAGCTTTGAATAAATGACAGAGAAAATTATAAAATTGCAGTCTATTAATTTCCGATTACAATTAATATTGGGAAAATCCGAAATAAAGTAAAGAATGTGAAATGGAAACTGCGAGTGTGATTTTCATACTCCTGAATTTTTTGTTCCAGGTGTCACTGGACTTAAAAGTGATAGGGATTTCTTGATTGATGGCTCCCAGAGGTGAATTACGGGCCACAATTATCGCCCACCTGGGGTGATTTAAGGAGGATGGTAGTAGCTCACCTGCATTTTTCAAACAGCCAGGCCTGATCGATTATCAATATATACAAATGAGAAAAAGGCACAACAAAATCTTCTCTAATAGTATATTCTTATGAGCAAAATCTATTTTTAAATTATCAATTTATGTCATCTAATTCCAAGAAAACATGCCAATAGCTCAAAGTAAGTCACAGGTTATGAAAATGATTGATGTGCAATCACGCATTCAGCATATCAAAAGTACTAGCGTCGATTATCTCAAAACTGCCAAATGAGTGGAAATTCCACCTAATAATAAAATGCTTCAGCCAAAATACTGTAAGTTACACTTTGACTTCACAGTAAACTGATTGCATGCACTACTGAAAAAAATGCTTTGGAACAGATAGGATTTTAAGCCCAATTTGAAGGCTTTAGTATTCACTTCTGGTTTTATCCCACTTCACAGAATATTCCAGAGAGCAGGGACAGTTACCAAAATGCCCTGTTGCCTGTCAGGCAAGTTTAGAAATTGGTTGGGCTACATAATTGGAAGTAATTATCAAATTCCAAGTACAAAATATAAAATTTTGTACTTGGAATTTGATAATTATAAAATATTTCTGATAAAGACCCTCCTGGTTCAAACTGGAGGGAGGGAGGGAAGGAGGGAGGGAGGGAGGGAAGGGAGGGGATGGAGGAAGGGGAAGGAGGGAAGGAAGGAAGGAAGGAAGGAAGGAAGGAAGGAAGGAAGGAAGGAAGGAAGGAAGGAAGGAAGGAAGGAAGGAAGGAAGGAAGGAAGGAAGGAAGGAAGGAAGGAAGGAAGGAAGGAAGGAAGGGCATTAACTGAGACCTTGCTTGTGTTTCTTTGGCACTTTCACCATGTTCAAACATTCATGGACCGAAATAATTACCAATTAACTTGTGCTATATGTCTGGAAACTTGGCAGAGTTTTCTAGTTGTACTGGCAGTCCGTGAGAAGCAAAGACTTGACTAGAAAACACGGGAGGGGGGGGTGCATTAATCATATTCCCTAAGACATTCTTATAATTGCTTATAGGGAAAACTGTTCTGATACCACAAGGTTTCCATTGCCTGGGTGGAAACCCCACACTAAAGATGTTGTACTGTTCGTTTACTCTCCATGCACAGGATATTATATTTCTAAATCACTGCTGGTGATTCTTTTTTATTTACCCTTTGCACACAAATCTCCATATATTACAATTTCAAGTTGCAAATTTTTTCAATTATGCAATCACGAATTTAACCAATTCAGCATTGTTAATGTTTATTTATTTATTTATTGGTGTTTTAAGGTCACATACTGATGCACAGTGACTAATCATGACCATGACAGTTTTATCGGTGGAGGAAGCCGGAGTACCAGGAGAGAACCACTGAGCATCGACTGGCAGCTGCCAGCTCCCCAACATCGTAACTCCGCACTGCAGCACAGGCAGGGTTAGATTGGTTGAAGACATGCGCACCATCGACGTGCAGAGCCTTGCCCAAGGACACAACGCGGGAGTCTGAATCGATCGCTCAGATGGTCACCCATTCGAGGACTAACTGGGCTCGACGTTGCTTAACTTTGGTGATCTGACGAGAACCGGTTACTGCAACACCACAGTGCCCCTTGTTAATGTTTAAGCCAGTTCATCGAGCTTATCAAACAAGACAGAAGTGGTAAAATTTTATTTTGACGTCAGTGTGCAGATAGCATTATTGTGAATACAATTTATTTGTAACTTTATTTATGTATTGAAAACAAAAACCATATCATGTGACCCCTCTAAATAAATAAACATTAACAAGGCTGAATTGGTTAAATTCGTGATTGCATAATTGAAAATATTTGAAAACAAAACCATATCATGTGACCCCTCGTTGGAACAAGCTCGTCGAGCTCGTTCCAACGAGGGGTCACATGATATGGTTTTGTTGAAATTTTTTTAAAAATTTAAAAAAATGACATTTATAATAAATTTTGGTATCGTCTGCATTGGGTAAAGGGTTAACAACACTTACAACAGCCAGGGGAGTATAACTTTATTGTAAATATGATTATTAAAAATTAAAAGTACAAAGACAAGAGCCTTGTGCACTCGATAAATTTTCCGGGCTACCTTGGAAATCTGGCCCATCCCCCTCCAAAAGGGAAATTTACCACTGTTTTGAAGAAATTGGGCATTTTGTAAAATTATGTCAAGATACTGAATAACTTTTTTCCCCTTATGTTTAGTTTCTTTGTCTTGAGGCTTGCCTGTTCTGACAGTTTAATCCTTCGTCTTTATTCCAACATCAGCAAATTTCGACTCCATGGAACCGGTGCATTACACAGAATGCAGGAGTCTTCTAAACAATGATAACATTACCCCAGCAGTGGTTTCTACTGAAGTGTTGGCTGTCTATACATGTAGATAAGACTTGACTAGAAATCATTTTGCAAGGCCACCAAACCTACAAGTTGTTAAATAGGATTTTATACGATTGCCTCCAAGCTTTAAAAGTTACTGTTAACTGAGTGTTGGGAAATGAGATTTAGTGGCTGGTGATTAGGAAAAAAGTAGACTATATTGCAATGGGAAGGGGGACCATAAGCAGACCCAGTAGACCACATGAAAAATCGCTGGCACTGTTACCAGGCCCTATCAAACCATTGGGGAAGAACCAATACTAGTCTTCTGAGTTTGTAGAGATGAGATTGCCAAACAACTAAACTTGCTGATATCGGCTCAAAATCTAAAATTTGGGGGACAAATCTGTGAAATTTGTTTCTTCAAAAAATAAAAGAACACAGAGAACCTGACTGATATATTATTTCTATAAATTTGCATGATAATGGTCTTTTTAGACTATTTTTATGCAAATTGAAGGAAAAAAAATGTCAGCATTTTGGGCCTGAATTCAATGAAATCAGAAAATTTGCCGAAATATCTCATCCTTGATTTTGAGGCGAACTGTCTCTCTTGCATGTCATCCCGCATGCAATTTTTATATTTTGTGATAAGACAACAGCGAGCCTCTGTTCTACCTAGCAAATGATTCAAGTGTGTTTGTGGGAATGGGTCAAATAATACAATGCCTGCACAGAACAACATACCATGCATTATAAACTGTAGCATTCCAAGAGTTCAAACTAAATTTGATTCCCACTGCAACAAGCTTATTCAGAAAAACAAATAATATTTTTGGAAATCCTATTTACTCTGCACCAGAAAGGTGAACAGTGCACAGGCGAAATGAATAATACTTAACAGCTTTGTAATTTAGTTCCAAAGAAAATGATCAGTTGCATCAATGCTTGCGAGTTTCTTTCTTGCAAGTGGTCAGGATAAATGTTCTCTTTATGGCCAGGTAGGCCTGCAGTGTGGCATACAAATTATTTGATATAACCTGCTGCTGATATTTTTAAGTGTGCGGGGAAAAGTGCACCTCAGTTGCAAATAAGGTACATCATAGGTATTTAATAGCTATAGCACACCTAAGAAAGGAAGCACTGTACCATCAGTGTGCGATGTAAAGCATGAGCAAATACCTCCTGTTGCATTATCACTTTTTTCCAAGTCCATCAAAACCCACAGCACTGGCAAGAAAGTGTGGGCAGAATCAACCCTGTGTGAAGATCTTTTCCCTTATACTGGTATATCAGCTTACAAATGGAGATTCAACTATGACTGGAAGTTCTCAGAGAGCTTCTCTGGAAATGATGTCAAGTGGGCTAGTGTCAAAATTTCCTTTCGGGCACAGAAACTTAAAAAACATACAAAGGTACATTCTCCTCGATTCTACAGACAACTATTTGTAGAAACTTTATAGACCATCACTTATGTCAAAATCTTTGTGGTGTGAGCTGTATGTTTGTTTCTATTTCAAGAATAAGCTGTGGTATTCTGAATCATTTCAGGTCTGAAACATATATTATATTGTAATAATATTGACTTGAAATAACAAATTTAACCTACACATATTTTGATTGTTCCAAATCACCATCATAATATGTAAAAGAACTAGATGCTGGTGGAATCTCTACTTCACTGTTCACACGTTCTCTTTTCTCCTGCTTAACAAGTGGTTGTTTGTACACAAAACCAGTTCTGTAGCCCTACAAACAGATATAAACAATAATACTAAAATGGTTGTTCTCCACAGACATTCTTACATTGACCACAAAATCAAAACTGGGATTTAAAGTTCACCGAAACTATTTCATGGACATATACAATGAATGTTGTGTAATGCTAGACAGTGTTAAGTCTGTATACTAGGGCTGGGCGGTTTTGAAATTTGCATTTCGGTTCGGTTTCGGTTTCGGTTTTGTACAAAAACTCGGTTTTCGGTTCGGTTTTCGGTTTTTCATAATATATTGTAGAAATCCACATTTTAGAGGGTAATGTACACATAAAATCTGTCTGTATTTGTCATCCAAGTCATGAGGCTCATATAGCGAGTTGAGTCATTCGGGTTAATCAGTGTTCACCACTCTTCTCAGCAAATGGACATAATGTGTTGGGCTGCTGTAGTGGGCAACAGTGGTGGAGCGGTGGAGCCATGAGGTATCTAGGGAGACCAGCCCCCCCCCCCCCCCCCCCCCCCCCCATCCTCCACTCAAAATCCCACTTGCTTCTCCAATCCCCAAATTTGAAAAAATTATTTTTGATTTCCTGCCCTCAGTACAAGTACAGTACCCTCAGTCCTGAGATCCCCCCCCCCCCCCCCCAAAAAAAAAAAAAAAATCTCCACTAGCATGGTCCACAGGATTTCAAACCATGGCTCCACCACTGGTGGGAGCTGCCTTGTTCTGTCAGTGAGATTTGGGACCTTGTCAAGACAAGATGCAGAAATTCACAAGAAAAGCTACATTTTAGCAAAAATCAACATTTCCTTATTTTTTATGGAGTCGCAATGCTCTCATCCTGGTTTTGGTGGATAATGTGCAATTGTTGTGCTTATTTCGGTAATTATCACATCGCTTGAAAATAGACGTGCCCCGTGTTTCTTGATGGTTCCTGCTTCAAATGACAGTGGAATAAGAGGAACACAAATCATATTTTTTCTGATTTTGATAACTATTGTTGAAGTAAGTCGTGATATACGAATCACTTTTATTGGTAACTCACTCCAATGCTTTCACAATATCTCTCTTAATTTCGACTGTAGATGTTCGTTTTTTACTTTGATTCTGCCCAAACATAGAAATTGGGCGAAATGGGCGGTGCCAAGGCAAAGATATTACCAACTTTACTTTGCCCTCTTGGCTTATCCCTGCGTTGATTTCATCTTATTCAAGACAGGCGATTGATGATTTTGAAGGGAGGGGAGACTGCTGCATAATGGGGGTTGAAAGAAAGTTTGCAATATTGCAGCTTGGGATTTGTTGTGTTTACAAAATACACATGGTCATGACACGTGCTGATTTTAACATCGTATTGGGAATGCAGCGTGTGTACCTGACAGACCTGCAGTACTGCGCGATTCCTTAAAGTAAGTTCAAATAGTATACAAACAATTCCCAATAAGTTTTAAAAAAACTTTCAATAGTTACCTGCCATCCATTTAATTGGATGTGTTCTATTTTAATTTAACCATTTTATTGTTGACAAAAAACATAACTGCCAATGCGCAGCGTTATCTCTGAGCATGTGACTTCAGAGAACGTGCCAGTGGTCGGTTAATTAACATAATTTACTCATCATTTTTCCCATGTGAACTTTGAGGTTTTAAAACTCAATAAATTTTATGTTTACCACCAATCTAATTTACAACGTGCTGTACGCAGATGATTTTAGGTCAAAGGTAATTTATAATACTTTTACTCCACATATTGTCAGGTAACTTGCAATACCTCTTTGGTCGAATATGCCCGGTTCAGTAAATTTACTTAACAATTCTTGAATTGCATGTGTGGATTTTTACGTACGACTTTTTAATTTTTCATATTCCATCTGCTGGTGGTTTTGTAGATATTGTTTAAGATACAAGAAATTTGCTACCACTATTTGTGTGGGGAGGGTGGGGGGGGGGATTTGTTGTCAGTCCTCAGGAAGTAAGCATAAATGGCACAGCATTTACCTTTGCCTGACATTTAAGCCTTTGGCGTGCGGAAAGCAAGTGATTGAGTGGTCATAAACTTAACCAATTCTGGGAAATTTGTTGAAACCGAAAGTCTCGGTTTTTTGTTAAGGCGGCGGTTCGGTTTCGGTTTAAAAAAAAAAACCGAACCGAACCGAAAAACCGATAAACCGCCCAGCCCTACTGTATACACGCTATGGAGTAATTTCTGTGGTCACTCAGTACACATACTTACAGACTCTGCACATGATGACATAAAAATACAAGAGGCTCTAAACAGCCTGTAATAACTCACCAGACAAAACTACATATCCCTCAGTTATTCTAATCAAAATCAAAGAATGCAGCTGGCTGCCATGCTCCTTCATCTGAGCAAAACAGAACGATGATTGTTTTCAGAGGACTTTCCATACATTATTTGTACCAAGTTTTGTTCACACTGGCCAGGTAGTTTCAGATCAGAAGATGAAAATGTGATTTCCCATCGGATTTCCATGCAAACTATGAGCTGCAATTGCGGCGAAGTTTGCAACCCGATCAACATTAAATGAGGATTGCTGGTAGAGGGTGTCCCATTCATCAAGCATTTGAAGTTTCAAAACATTTGGCCTTGTAGTTTCAGAGAAGAAGATTTTTCAAAATCGACCAATCAGAATCAAAGAATGCCTCTGGTGGCCATGTTTTTCACCCAACAGGAACAAAATGAGAAAAAGTTGTGGAGAACCTCCCATAGATCTCTGCACAGTTTGGTTCACATCGGCTCAGAAGTTCCAGAGAAGACGACGAAAATGTGATTTCCCATAGTGTTTCTATGGTAACTATAAGCCAAAAATGTGGCAATGTTTGCAACCCGATCAACCTTAAATGAGGATTGTTGGTGGAGGGTGTCCCAGTCATCAAGCACTGAAGTTTCAAAACATTTGGCCTTGAAGTTTTAGAGAAGATTTTTCAAAATCCACCAATTAGAATCAAAGGATGCCTCTGGCAGTCATATTTTTCATCCGACGGGAACAAAATGAGGATCGTTTGTAGAGGACCTCCCATAGACCATTCCTGCCAAGTTTGGTTCACATTGGCTCAGCAGTTCCAGAGAAGAAGATAAAAATGTGAAAAGAAGTTTATGGACGACAGACGCCAAGTGATGGCAATAGCTCACATGGCCCTTTGGGCCAGGTGAGATAAAAAGACATCAGAACTCTGATGCAATGGGACCATTCAGCAAATGAGTCCAAATTGGCTTATAGGTTTCATGATATTGTGTAATTCAACAGAATTTTTGAAGTAGTGAATAAATCATGGGTTACATGTGAGTTCATATATTTTACTGAAGGCATAGCTATTGTGGATAACAGCTTTCACAACTTGTCTGGTCGTGACCGATTGTGAATCAGTTATCCTGTTAACCATATTATTATAGTGGCACCCTGTTAATTGAATAGCACTTTTGCCAGGATAAAAAATAGGGCCCTGCAAATGTTCATATGCTATTGAATCAAATATTGAATGGAATAGCAGCTGTTACTCATGCATCAAATCGAATATCGAATCGAATATTTGAACACTTTCCATCATGGCATTCCTATTACATCAGCAGAAATTGCAAGCCTAAAGGCAACAATCTTATGACTGGATCACATAGAATTACGTCATGGGAATTCCCGATTATTTTTAGATTCTCAGGCGGAATAAGAAGCGAACACTTAGAAGGTTTGCTTTTGTAATCACATACTGGAAGTGATGCAGTTATGGGAGTTTTCTGTAAGATAGCTGTTGTGTTTTGGGGTGGGGGTATCTAGGAAATGAACCATGGTGACAATTATCAATTATTCCTTGCATACGTTATGAAGCAGGCTTCTGGCCCTCAAGGATAACATTTGCACATCTTTCACTTGAGGACCACTATTACGCTCGACTTGACCTGTAACATCTTCAATGAACAATGTTCTGAATTTCAGGAAATATTTTCATCAGCTATGTAATAAATTGAAATTTCGAAAAGGGGAGAGAAATTTGATCTAGCAGGATGCAACAGTGTTGAATTCCTTTGTGGTTGATGTCAATAACAATAACTATAATCTATTTCTAGCATTTATCAATGCAGAGATGTGACAGAACACAGACGAAAACATTCGAAAGATATCTACACAAACTGTCAAATCGAATTCAGCAGTTGAATCAAATATTTTCAAATACCAAATATTTCCAGGGCCCAAGGAATGAAAGTATCAATGACACTGTAGCTTAACTTGACTGTGTGTTGTGTTTGATGAAAGGGATAATGTTCAATGTTTATGAAAGGATTATGAAATATGACAAGAATTGTGATAATTGAGAATGTTAATTTCTGTTCCCTGTATGCTATATTTTCAATAAAAACAAGAGCTCACGTATCGCTGAAGCAATACAATGTCCCCTACCGGACTAATGAGCATTAATAATTATACAAATGTTATAACCTAGATGTGATCAGCATGAATTCCATTGAAGCGTTTCCAAAAAAAGTCCGGAAAACTGATATTTTGGCGCTTTTCCATACTCCCAAGGGCCATAACTCATACAAGAATAATGCAATCAGCATGAAACTCAAACTTGATCTGTAAGTCATCGTTCTAGAGTAGGTTACCAAAAATGAAGTCATTCGGTTGAATCATTTCCAAAAAAAGTCTGGAAAACTAAAGTGTGACTGACAGACTGACAGACTGAAGGATGGACAGAGTGCAAATAAAACTTGATCTGTAAGTCATCGTTCTATAGTAGGTTACCAAAAATGAAATCATTCCGTTGAAGCGTTTCCAAAAAAGTCCGGAAAACTGATATTTTAGCACTTTTCCATATCTCCAAGGGCCATAACTCACACAAGAATAATGCAATCAGCATGAAACTCACCCTTGATCTGTAAGTCACCGTTCTACAGTAGGTTACCAAAAATGAAATCATTCCGTTGAAGCATTTCCAAAAAAAAGTCTGAAAAACTGATATTTTGGCACTTTTCCATATTTCCAAGGGCCATAACTCACATAAGAATAATGCAATCAGCATGAAACTCAAACTTGATCTGTAAGTCATCGTTCTAAAGTAGTTTACCAAAAATGAAATCATTCCGTTGAAGCATTTCCAAAGAAAAGTCCGAAAAACTGATATTTTGGCACTTTTCCATATTTCCAAGGGCCATAACTCACACAAAAATAATGCAATCAGCATGAAACTCAAACTTGATCTGTAACTCATCGTTCTATAGTAGGTTACCAAAAATGAAATCATTCGGTTGACGCATTTCCGAAAAAAGTCCGGAAAACTAAAGTGTGACTGACATTTTCCATATTTCCAAGGGCCCTAACTCACACAAGAATAATGCAATCAGCATGAAACTCAAACTTGATCTGTAACTCATCGTTCTATAGTAGGTTACCAAAAATGAAATCATTCGGTTGAAGCATTTCCAAAAAAAAAAGTCTGGAAAACTAAAGTGTGACTGACTGCTGGACATAGTGCAAACCTATAGTCCCCTTCGGCGATGCCGGTAGGGGACTAATAATTTGAGGTGTAGACTGTACTAAAGAATTGAGGGGTGGGTTAATATGACCGTCACAGTTAATGTATGTCAACCAAAGTTACCAAGTTACAGTAAAATTATTCCAAAATGAGTCATTCTATCAAGTTACAATGAAATCCCTTCATAAATACAGCCTGTAGACTGTGCTAAAGGTTTTTGGGTTTGTGTAGCCATCACGGTTGACCAATCGCAACCATAAGGGGACGTCCTCATCTAGACATTATACTGAGTCATCTTACCAAGTTACAATGAAATCCCTTCATAAATATGACCTGTAGTATGTGTTAAAGGTTTTTGGGTTTTGGGCTTGGGCAGCTGACACGGTTGAATGATCGCAACCAAAAGGTGACGTTCTTATCTAGACATTATCTGGAGTCATCCTAACAAGTTACAATGAAATCCCTTTAGACTGTGCTAAAGGTTTTCGAGTTTTGGGCTCGAGCACCTGTCACGGTTGACATATCGCGACCAAATGGGGAAGTTCTCATCTTGACATCATAGGAGTGATCCTACCAAGTTACAATGAAATCCATATTAAATATGACCTGCAGACTGAGGTAAAAGTTTTTGGGTTTCAGGCTTAGGCAGCAGTCACAGTTGACAGATCATGACCAAAAGGGGACCTTCTCATCTAGACATTATACAGAGTCACCCTACCACGTTAAAAAGAGAGAGCGGTGGCTCTGTAGTAGACTACTGGACTTCTATGCTAGAGGTCCGAGTTCGATCCCCGTCCGGGACGACTCGCGTTGTGTCCTTGGGCAAGGCACTTTATCCCGATTGCCTGCATGGGGGAACGATGACGCCGTGTACTAAGGCATACTGCACATCAATGGTGCACATGTCTTCAACCCCTGTAACCCTGCTTGAGCGGAGCTTGAACAGAGTTAGAATGCTGAGGAGCTGACAGCTGCTCGTCGTTGCTCGGTGGTTCTCTCCAGGTACTCTGGCTTCCTCCACCTGAAAAACTGTCATGGTCACGATTAGCCATTGTGCATAAGTATTTGACCTTAAACCCCAATAAATAAATAAATAAATACCACATTACAATAAAATCCCTTCATAAATACGACCTGTAGACTGTGCTAAAGGTTTTGGGGTTTTGGGCTCGGCAGCCATCACGGTTGACCGATCACGACCAAAAGGGGACGTTCTCATCTAGACATAACCTCAAACCTGCACATGAAATTTCGTGACGATCGGACAAGAACTACGAGGTGTAGCCTGTGCTAAAGGAAAATGAGAAAAGACTCTGAGACTTCTGCACGCGTGCTGGCAATAGTTTATCTTGAGTTTGTCAAATTAAGCTAAAAGTTGAAAAATTTATAGTAATTTACATATTTTTTATACTTACCAATGACCCAGACTTAGCTGGTGATAACTCCTTAAATTCTATGGCCAAACACAAATTTTGCCCCCCAATCCCCAAAATTTGCATCAAAAACCGAAATTTCAATGTCCTATGTGGTCCTCCATACCTTTTATCCACTGTGCATGCGCAGTGTCAAGAAGGTCTCGAAATTGGCTCCAAAAGTCATTCTTACAACCAGTGCCTGGTCAGCATTATGTAATCAACGGGGAGGTATGAGTTCCTAACTCATGGGAGGGCCATCCCCATCTGGGTCATTGGTAAGTATAAAAAATATATAAATTACTATAAATTTTTTAACATTTTTATACTGTACCAATGACCCAGACTTAGCTGAATAGAAAAAAGGCTGGAGGGCCTAGGACATAAAGGAAAATCCAATAGTCTCAATTAAATTTAAACAGAATTATCCCCTCAAGGAGAAGAGGAAAACAGGTTTTACATGCAACTTTCTTGTTTGTATCAAAAAAGAAAGACACAATACCATTCCGTAATTGAGCACAATAACATCAATGATCTCTATTAACATCCAGTATAACCCATTATACTAATCTTTTTAAAGGAAAGCCAATAAATAAAGTTAGTCCAGAGAATGAGACTCTTTATACTCATTTAAAAGTGTCCGAGGATTGTATATTAGCGCTCGTATGACCTGTGACATATACAAATGTTTCACACCGAGCTACACTTAAAAAATATTACATGAATTAGCTTTACACTTTAAAAAAATCCTGGCACCAACTCGGAATTACTGATTCCAGAGGAGGTATTCCCTTGCTTTTCACTATAAAGCAGGTGACCTAAGGGAACACCATCCCCCCTCCCTTCCCCTTGCCCTGGGTCAAATACCCCAGAGCGAAGCAGGACAGAGTCGCTGCCGGAACAGAAAGTCTGCATAACTACAGTTGCAACTGTTTAGTGGACGACATTCTGAGCAACAGATAACGGATCTAAACAACGCAGGTCGCCAGAAATGGACTCAATATTTCTAAGATGAAAACTTGTGAATGTAGAAGGCCGAGACCAATATGCATTCATCAAATCGGTAATAGCAACACTATTAGCATAAGCCCAAGATGTAGACAGCACTCTTACTTCATGCGCCGAAATCTTAAAGACAGACTGCTGAGTTGAAGATAATTTTTCATAAGCAGTACGGATAGTTAATTGAATCCACCTTGCAATAGAATATTTATATTTATTTATTTATTTAGTGGTGTTTAAGGTCACATATTTATGCACAATGGCTAATCATGACCGTGACAGTTTTACGGGTGGAGGAAGCCGGAGTACCCGGAGAGAACCACTGAGCAACGACGAGCAGCTGCCATTGCAATAGAATGGACCGTAATGTCCCTTCTGTTAGGCAGCAGAGACAGAAAGAAATGTTTATGTCTCTTTCTGATAAACTCAGATCTACGTTTGTAAATACGTATAGCTCTAACAGGACAGAGTAAAGGATTATGCCCGTCTGAAGACGGAAGAGCCTTAACCCATCACCTAATTTTAACGGCCAAAACCGGCCAGCGCTATTCTAAAAAATCGCCAATTAATTTTCAGTATTTTTTTCATTTTTTGTCTCAAAAACATAGGTTATGACCCCTCGTTGGAACAAGCTCGTCGAGCTGGTTCCAACGAGGGGTCATAACCTATGTTTTTGAGACAAAAAATGAAAAAAATTAGTTATTCAAGAATTATTTTTGCAAGTGTCGTCTGCTTTTCAGGTTAGGTGAAGGGTTAAAAACAATAGGTTCCGGATATTTATTAGGAGCCTGATTCTAGCCAAAATCCAACATTAGTAGTCAAGGTAACCTACACTACGATAGTGAGAATCATCAACAGATAGTGCCTGAAGCTCACTAACTCTTCTAGCAGAAGAGAAGGCTAAGAGAAAGCTGTCTTATAAGATAAGAATTTGAAGTCCACTGCATCAAGAGGCTCAAATGGAGCATCTTTTAGCTTAAGAAGAACCCAAGCTAAATTCCACTTAGGAATTAATCGAAGGGTTCTAGGTCTATTTATCGAAAAGTTTTTTAGTAACTTAGATAAAGAGACATTAGATCCAATCTGTAAACTATCATGATGTGCACAGGTATCAACAGAATGATCCCTACATCACCATGAGAAAACCTTCCACTTTGCAGCATAATTTAGCGAAGAGGAGGTACTCCTACAGTTAGAAACTGCGTCCACTGCCCATCCTGTAAATGCTTGCCATGTAAGAAGGACAGCACAACGGAAATACGTGAAGGTTGAGACCTTGTGGGTTGTGATGCAGTGTGCGTGATTTCCCCTGCGAAAGAAGGTCCTCCCGTGGAGGAAGCTTCCGCGGAATGTCCCAGAACAGACAGTCACACCTGAGTAGATTTATCCATGGTCTCTGGGGTGACAGAGATGCTACCAACAGAATCTTGCAGTGAGATTGCTTGATTTTTAGCAATATCGCTGAAGAAACGGAGCTGGAGGATAGGCATATCCTATCATTCCATCCCAAGAGATCGAGAGAGCATCTACAGCAAACGCTCGAGGATCTGGGCATGGCGACACATACGTCCGCAACTGATTGTTGAGATGCGTCGCAAATAAGTCTACCATTGGACGATCCCATTGGTAGCAAATCTGATTGAATACTCGTTGTTGAGAGCCCATTCTGACGAGAAAGGGAGTCTGCTAGAACGTTCAGACGACCCGGAATATGACAGACCAATAGAAGAACTTGATGCTCTAGGACAAACAGAAGGATCCTTTCCGTTAAATTGAATAACGGAATGGAATGAGTGCCTCCCTGGTTCCGAATATACGCTACTACTGTCGAATTGTCGGACAGAATTTGAACATACGAATTCTGAAGAATGTTCATTCATTGACGTAGCGCAAGCCATATTGACATCATCTCTTGATGTTTATGTACTTGTTAGGAACTGTGGATCCTAAAGACCCTGGCACCCTGAATCTGTTGGGCTCAGAGTTGTGCCCCAACCTGTTCGACTCGCATCCATCATTATCGTTAAACTCGGATCCAGCAGTTGCAGTGGTACTCCTTGAGTTAACCACTGAATATCTGCCCAAGTCTGAATCTCTTGTTTCACTTGATTCGACAAGACGATGTTCGATTCGAGAGAATGAGTCTTCACACTCCAATTCTGAGATAAAATATCTGTGGAGTGGATGAGTGCGTAGCCGCTCCATCGGAATAAGATCTGCAGTGGGTCCGCACAAACCTATCAGTCTCATGAAATCTCTCACTGTTACTACATCTGAGTGAAGGTAAAAGCGAGCGTAACAACTGACAAATATCACTCTGGTTAACGGCAGACGAACAAGATTGTTGTGCATCTATAAGCTCATTCCCACGTGGGTGAATGTTTAGGACGTCACTAGATCCGACTTCTTTTCGTTTACTATGAAACAGAGACGTCGGAGCAATTGAAGCAGACTCTGAACATCGTTCTGAAGCGTTAACTTGCTGCCGTAACCCTGAAGAATGTCGTCCAAGTAGGCCGACGTTAGCACAGACGAATGAGCTCGAAAATGAGTCATTACCGAGATCATTATTCGAGTGAAGGCCAAGGGCGATAGGTTCAGACCAGAGCATCATTGCTCGGAACTGAAAACAACTCCTGGGACAGCGAAGCGAAGGTACTTTCTCTAAACGCTGGATGTACCCTGACGTAAAAGTACGTATCCTTGAGATCTATGCTCACAGCATAATCGTTCACTCAAATGCTCGCTCTGACCGATCGGATGGTCTCCATATAAAAATTTGGAGCCCCGATCAGCTTGTTTGTCATGCTCAGATCTGTAACTGGACGAAACGAGCCGTCTGATCTTGGAACCAGGAACAGGTGACTGCAGAAAACTGGAGATTTGTGGTTTTCTATGACGTCTATAGCGTTCTTGTCCAGAAGAGATTGAACTTCTGATAGAAGCGAATTTCTACTCTGAGCGTTTAACGGAAGCTGAGACCAGAGTGGACTTCGAGTGAACGGAGGTTTTTCCTTGATGGACAGCTAGACCCCTCGGAAATAACCGCTTGCACCCATGGGTCGTCCATAATTGACAACCAATTGGTTAAGAATCTTGACAGCCTTCCGCCCACTGGAATGCAATGGAGGTTTAGACCATCACCTCCTGGCCCTGCGAGGATTGCGGAAGGATAAACCACGTCCTCCATGACCGGCACCTCGCACCGTCGACCTAGGGGCATTTGACCTGATATCTCGGCCAGCATTACGACCCCTATGTGAGTCGCTACTCTGACGGTCTCCAGAGTAAGACGTAGAGGCTTTCTTTGATCCTCTATAGGAACTTCCTTTGGACATATTCACCCCCGGGGAACCTGCCTTACTCCTCCCTGCTGAGTCCGACTTTTTCAAAGCGGAATAAACGCAGAGAATTCGGAGCTTTCTTAGTAATCTAATATAGATTGTAGAAAGCTTAACGTCGAAGAGAAGCTCTCCTGAGACTGGAGCGACTGGAAGAGAGTTTTTTCACCTTACTATCCACTCTTGTGGAAGCAGCCAGGGCAGCATCACGTCTGACTAACTCCATATTGCCACTGAAAGGGCGGAGTTATACGTAGAATATGCTATAGCCCTCGAAAGGAAGTTTGAAGATCCTGGAATTCTTTCGCTTCGAAACGTAGTGATAACGCTCTGGTAAGGTGATCTGCGTGAGATAATGCATCTAAATTCTATTACACGATAGTGTCGTCTCCAGTATACTGGAGTAAATAGACATGGACAATGACAGTTCCAGGTCTTCAGCCTAGTCGTCCAAACGCAGAGGAACTCTCGGCATGCCTTGTCCAGCCGTTTCAAATTTATGTCTAGCATTGATGAAAGGCAGCTGTATAGCGCTTAGGCGATAAGAAACCAGATTTGCCAGTCTTAGAGGCTAGCTTGAATATAGCGTCATTCAAAAGTTCAAATGTCCGTGACATTTCTGGACTGGGTCGGAAACTCAGGGACAGTGTCCCAAATCCGGCCGAAAAAGTCTGTGTCCAGTGATGCTTACAGTTTCTTATTAGGTAACGCAGCATATTTGTCCAGAGAAACAACTTCTAAAAGGTGATACCGGATGAAATCTACGGCCACCTTAAGATGTTCGGAAAGGGAAAATTTCAGCTGTGCTGATTCCCTTTTACCATCCACCTGGACCACATAATAATCTCGGTCGTCCCTATTGACTCTGCAGGGGAGCGAACCGACCCAGCTTGCTCAGATAGTTCTTTACTGAAAAAGTTTCTGATAGCTGCTGGGATGCTGCGATGAATTGAGCTATCTGCGATAGCAAGTACGTCACGGAGGCCTGTGGAGCCGCGGCCTTACGTAATTTAGCGGCTGGAAGCTCCAGGGACGTTAATTCCTGCATACTTCTGATATGCGAACATCCCAACTGGAAAGGCCTCGTGTCCTTGGCTAGCGGATGGCGTGACCTGGTCGACGTGGACTCCCTGGTCGGCGAAGCAGGCTGGATATCTGCGGTCACATAGCCAAGGTGCGGTAGTGTGTGCTGACGTGAGGATGAGGAAACCAATAGACAAGCCGTGTCGGATTGTCTATGCGACGGACCATCCCGAGCAGGAGGAGTGGACGTATGGTCCGACTAACGAACGTACATACATACAACAACATCGCGGCCCAGGTGTTGTTGTAAGAGAGAGGGGGCCTCTCTCGCTCTCGCGGTCCGGATAGACCTGGATGAGCTAGCTACCGGATTGACAGGCTTCCTCCGTACTATCCTCGGATCCGTCGTCGCTGGGTGTGCACGTTCCAAAATCTAGGGGAGCTACTACGGCTCCCCTAAACCTGTGCCAGGAGGGCTATTCTATATTTTAGTCTGTTATTAATAAGGGAATTAAAGGTTTAAGGAGAGCTATTACAGCTCTTAAGGAAAGCAATTATGGCTCTCCTTAAATTGATTTTGCAGGAGCTATGGAGGGCGGGAGCTATAGCTCTCCTCAAAAGACCAGGCCTGACGTTCAATGTTTATAGTGCTCGCATCACCCAAACTGCTTGCCTGGACCACAACGGACAAAACCCGGCTGCCGAGCCATTCGATGAAAGGTCAATACACCGGGCGAGCTAGCGGACGATCAACGCCGTTGATCCTACTAGGGACCTCTTAGGCAATTGTCGTATTTCCATGAGCACTTTAGCCGCTAGCTCTTATTATACTGTGATGACGGAGGCACACTTCTTGAAGACATCACAGAATCATCACCCTGTTCTTGTTCCTCTGAAAAAGAGACTGATAAACTAGAGTGACTTTGAGGAGAGAGGACCGGCATGGACCCTTCACTGCCAACAATATACCGTGACACACGTCTCCAACGTTTGTCATTCCAATTGGGACACACTGAGCAAGAATTCGCACGAGCACATTGACTACAAGAAACACAATGAACATGAGAATCAGAGAAAGATTTCCTCGCATTACAATTTGAACAATATTCTTTTATCATGAAAAAATATAAACAGTCATAGTACTCGCAGTAACCCTTGAAACAAAGATACATAATATAATATAATCCATTATAACATTTGGAAAAAATTATTTGAAAAAAAACAATTTTTTGAAAAATTTTCAGAAGAGCCCAAGTTCCCAATGGGAACAATGAGCCCAAATGGATCCCAAAAAGCCTAAATGTGGACAAAAATTTTAAAACATTTTTAAAAATCAATGTAACACTAATGGACACTATTAATGTATCTGGCTATGAGCAGAACTAAATAGAAGACAAGCAATCACTATCAGAAGTAACCGTTGTCAACATAAACAAAAGTGTACAAAAACCGGAAACATGACTCCAGACACTGTAAACATGGCCCAAAATCAGTCACCAATTTAAACACTGTCCGATGTAAAACAGAGGCTTCCAGAGAAGAAACTTCAGTACATCGGATGGTAGATGCAGATCACAACGCCTAACCACCCAAGGGTGAGGACGTAAGCATGGGGAAAAACAAAATAATTATTCTGTTACCAAGCCAAAACTCCCAAGAAATTTTAGTAAAAAAAATTACAAAAATTATGCCAAAAGCATGAGAGAATAGCAAGGGGGAAGGAAAGGGAGAGAGGAAACACTGAACAAACAATGGTAAATTCATAGCCAGAATGACAACATCAGGCTCATGCCCCGAAATTAGGGAACATGAAATAATTTCGTAAAAAAATTATAAGTTACAGCCCTGAACACATTCTGCCACTGTTTCTTCCTCTCATCCTTTTATTTCATCCTTAGATCCACCATTTCTTTCATAATTATATGTCTGGCATTATTTAAACTGAGATTTACAAGCACAAATATCAGTGACATGTTACTGATTTTAGGGGCAAACAAAGAATGACTTTTTGAGCCAATTTCGAGACCTCCTTGACACTGCACATGCGCAGTGGATAAAAGGTATGGAGGACCACATAGGACATTGAAATTTCGGTTTTTGATGCAAATTTTGGGGATTGGGGGGCAAAATTTGTGTTTGGCCCTAGAATTTAAAGAGTTAGCACCAGCTAAGTCTAGGTCATTGGTACAGTATAAAAATATATTCAATTAACAGGTTACGCTCATTCCAATGAGGATTTATCAGTTATGATTAACCCCACACCTTTAATATACTTCCTGAAATAATTAAAATATTTTTTTTTTCTTCTAAGGCACAGCTTTTGAACCCTCGATGCAAGGAGTTCTGTATTTTAATTCCAATAGAGAGTCATCAAGTATTAACCCTTTGTTTCTTTTGTACATCTTATGACGTACAAAATCAAACAGCGCGTTGATACTTTGTGGTCATTTGTTTTATTATTTTTCGATTTTTTAAAGTTTTAACCTCAATTCCTATTTTCTCTTGAATAGCGCTCAGTGACAACCGTTGAGCCAAATGTTATCGCAGCTTAAATAATATAATCCTGCTGTCAAGACTTCTTAAATGCTTGATTGCTAGATGCTACTGTCAAGGCTTTCAAAAAATGAGGATACTAGAGCAAAAGCCAACACTTTCCTTGCTTATATTTCATATTCAGTCAAACACAAACATAGAGGATATTCACGAAAATTTGATGAATACCGAAAATATCTCGTGAGTGGCTACAAAGAAATATGAGGATCTTCACGAGCGACGCAGTCGCGAGTGAAGATCCTCATATTTCTTGTAGCCACGAACGAGATATTTTCGGTATTCATCAAATTTTCGTGAATTTTCTTTTTATTTAATGCTCTACGACTACAAACTCTCCAATTTGTGGCCTTTATTTGCCATTAAGGCGCAAAATTTATGTGCCGAACCGGCGTCCATACAAAAATTACAACAACCAAACTCCAACCATTGGAATGTGTGAATATCCGCACAAAAAGTAGTCCCGTCTTATTTCTCCCCTAACTTTACGATTTACCAAGGCTGGCGAATTGAAATAATCGCAATGTGTTTCGAAGAAATAGAACAATAACAAAAAACACCACTTTCTTATTTTCAATAACAAGACACGTCATTTTATTTTTTTT
This sequence comes from Pictodentalium vernedei, assembly GCA_031216915.1. Taxonomy (NCBI): domain Eukaryota; kingdom Metazoa; phylum Mollusca; class Scaphopoda; order Dentaliida; family Dentaliidae; genus Pictodentalium; species Pictodentalium vernedei. The sequence goes on along the minus strand of CM062295.1, from coordinate 715,264,913 downwards.
CAACTCAATGCACTGAAGACGTGTGAAGTTGAACTGAAGAAATTTGAAAGTGATTTCGGCTTTTCGCTGGAAGGTGAATGAGAAAGTCAAACTTTGAAACCGCTGATTTAATGAATTGATTTAGTCACTGTCACTATCAATTATTCGAATTCGTTTGTATTTGGGACTCTGGAATTCATTACTGATGTGCTGACTCATTTAAAGTACATGTGATTCGTCATCCGAACCTACGATGAAATATCGATTTCTAAATATCATTTTGATATTTCGTTTTGCCGACCGACAGGGGAATATGACTTAATTTTTCAGCGTGAATTGATGCCTGAGCATTAAATAAAATATTTTATATAAATTTGTTTTAATACAAATTATTGGAGAGTGTGTGTGGCACTCTCCAATAATTTGTAATAAAACTAGTTTTAAATAACAAATTCAGACCACCAAAAATAATCTAGCCCTCAACCAGATAATCACTAATGTGAAAAATATCTTACTTATACTTTCCGACGTTTGACGTCGCATTTTGAAAAATGTTGAAGAAACTGAATTCCCAGTGACATTTGAATGTCAGGAAAATTAAAGTCTCAAAGGGTTAAAAACAGATTCTAGAACAAAGAGTTAGATGGATTAACCCTTTACCTAACATGAAAAGCAGACGACACTTGCAAATAAAATTCTTGAATAGCTATTTTTTTTCATTTTTTACATCAAAAACATATCTTATGACCCCTCATTGGAACGAGCTCGTTGAGGTCGTTCCAATGAGGGGGGTCATAAGCTATGTTTTTGAGACAAAAAGTGAAAAAAATAATGAAAATTGGATGGTGATTGGTGTGAATAGCGCAGGCCGTTTTTGGCCATTACATTGGGTGAAGGGTTAAAAAGAAACATATTTTCGAAAAATATGGAGGATACCTATGATTCTTGAGTAGGTAACAGAATTATCTCATGAATGACTGCAATAGAAAATGAAAGTTTTCAGAAGCAGATATCTATCAATCTAAATTTATTGGATAAGATGTGTCACTTCCAGAGTGACATTCTCTTATCTATCATGACAACAGATATTGAAAAACCTTTGTTCGACATTTCCAAGTTTAAGATGGTATATAATAGTGAGTAGCATTCTATGTTCCTGTTTTTTAAGGACTTTTTGTAGCACTTACAGCATTATCTAATTGTCGCATCTCTGCTTCGAACTCCATCTCTCCAGTTCTCCATTTCTTACTGCTTGTATCCACTCCACCAGCTGGTTGTGTTCCAACATCATGTGTTTTATTGGCCGTCTCTGAATCCACCAAGTTCAAGTTATCCAAACCCGCAGACATTGCACGCACCTGGAATATTATATTTGAGACTAAAATGGCCAACTCTGACTTGACATGTAGATTTGCCGGAATATAACAATTAGTTATAGATGTGAAAGGTCAGAAGATTTATTTATTTATTGGTGTTTAAGGTCACATACTTCTGCACAATTGCTAATCATGACTACAACATGGAGATACAGTCAATGTCAGTCAATCGTTTTTACCCCATGTTGCCTATTTTAGAGGATACGCACACCAGGCATTAGTGACAGGGTCCTATTTTACCAGTGAAACAGAGCTTGTTTACCACAGTAAACAAGCACTGCTTCACTTCCTGGGGTTCCCGCTGGGCCAGGGGGGTCAAAAGATGAATAAAGACATGTCTGCATCAAGGCAGTGAAAACAAGAAGCAATGTAAAGCGAGATATTAATAGGCTTTTGCATAATTGCACCATTATATATTTTTCTCATATGTCAATAACTAACTAATTCTGAGAAAAACAAAAACATGTTTAAATGTTTAAATTATTTCTAAAAAAAAAATTCCCCCCCAAAATCCAGTGGGTATAATCGTATTCAATTTTTTTAAACTACAGATCACCGCCTATCACGGTAAAGAAATCAAGGTTTTCTTTACTTCACTGTAAGCAACAAAATAACCTCTGGAGCAAGTGCACTTGGCAACTAACAGAGTACACCCCTATAATCTCAAGAATGAAGACATTTTTGGTTTCCCATTTCTTACTTCAGTTGAAAATTAAATGTAAAGTTTGTACCCAAGAGTTGTTCTGAAAATTCCCTCCTATAAAAATTCTGGGTATGAAAAATTGTTTTGAAAGAAAAATTGAATGTAAAACTGCACTGTCACTTGCCAGTCATCACCCATTTTCTCAATAACTGGAAGCATGAAAATGGGTGTGAACTGGCCAAGATCTTTTCAATCAACGTTGTTTATATACAGATCTTTTTTTTTAGTTACTGCGAAAATTAGCCATAAGAACATTTAATGCTGCCAATAAAACGTCTTTTGAGCAATTACTGTTTAATTTTAATGTGTAATTCACCTAATTTCAAGGTAGTCTGAAATATTCACAAAAAAACTCTTGAGTTACTTTTTTATTTCATACAGAGCAGATTTGTTGATCCAAGGTGACTTATTCACCCTAGTCGCCTGGCCCTGCATCAAAGATTACAGAAACATGAGCAGTTTTCAATTTAAGAAGATTGTCTTATTTGCTGTGTTATTTGGTGAAATTTCAACATAACAGCATTGTGTGTGCACAACGTCAAGAGTAATCCTTGAGTTTATAAATGTAAACTATAATACTGGCTAAAGAAAGAATGTTGATACACAAATGCAGTTAGTTCAGAGGTTATTGTAAATGGCAACTTTTTTCACAGGAATGAAGGCTAATTAGTAGCTCTTATCTAAAGGTCTCGCCTAATGAGCACGCCAAGTTAAAAAAAAAAATCCTAATAAATGTGGCCTGTAGGCCATGTCAAAGAAGAATGTTGATGCACAAATGCAAGAAAATTGATAGCTCCTATCTTTGTCATCCTGCATAAGCATACAAAGTTTCAAAACAACCTGATAATTAATGCACCCTCTGAGGCATGCCAAAGGAAGATGTTGATGCACAAATGCACTAAGTTTGAATGTCATTGCTTGTGGCAATGTTTTTTTTTCTTTTTTATGGAAATTCATCAATATACCCTGCAGAGAGTGCGAAAGGGATAAGTTGCTACATAAATGCAGTAAGTTCAAAGGCTGGTGAAAACAACAATAAGTTTTAAAAGGAAATGAAAATAAATGCGACCTGTGAGGTGGGCCAAAGGAAATTGTGGATGTACATACTAACGGACGTGAAGTGATGGCAATAGCTCAGCTTGACTTTGTCAAGTTGAGCTAATAAATGTGCCCTATAGGGTGTGCCAAGGGGAAATATTGAGGTCTGACTAAACTAAGTTCTAAGAACGTTGGCAGCAGCAACATTTTTCGACAGAAATTGAAGAAAATCGATAGCTCCCACATCTAGAGGTCACCCCAAACAAGCATGCCCGGTTTCAAAGCAATCTGATCATAAATATGCCCTGTAGGGTGTGCCAAAGGGAAATATTGAGGTCTTCTGACTAACCTAAGTTCTAAGAACGTTGGCCGCGGCAACATTTTTTGACGGAAATGGAAAAAAATTGATAGCTCCCATCTAGAGGTCACGCCAAACAAGCACACCAGGTTTCAAAGCAATCCAATCATAAATGTGCCCTTTAGGGCATGCCAAAGGGAAATATTGTGGTCTGACTAAACTAAGTTCTAAGAACGTTGGCCGTGGCAACTTTTGACGGAAATTGAAGAAAATTGATAGCTCCCACCTAGAGGTCACCCCAAACAAACATCCCAGGTTTCAAAGCAATCCGATCATAAATGTGCCCTGTAAGGTGCGCCAAAGGGAAATATTGAGGTCTGACTAACCTAAGTTCTAAGAACGTTGGCCGCGGCAAGATTTTTTGACGGAAATTGAAGAAAATATATAGCTCCCGTCTAGAGGTCTCCCCAAATAAGCATACCAGGTTTCAAAGCAATCCGATCATAAATGTGCCCTGTAGGGTGTGCCAAAGGGAAATATTGAGGTCTGACTAAACTAAGTTTTAAGAACGTTGGCCGCGGCAACATTTTTTGACGGAAATTGAAGAAAATCGAAAGCTTCCATCTAGAGGTCACCCTAAACAAGCATACCATGTTTCAAAGCAATCCAATCATAAATGTGCCCTGTAGGGTGTGCCAAATGGAAATATTGTGGTCTGACTAAACTAAGTTCTAAGAACGTTGGCCGCAGCAACATTTTTCGACAGAAATTGAAGAAAATCAATAGCTCCCATCTAGAGGTCACCCCAAACAAGCATACCAAGTTTCAAAGTGATCTGATCATAAATGCGACCTGTGAGGTGTGCCAAAGGAAATTGTGGACATACATACTAACGTACTAACATACTAACGTACGTACACAGGCCAACGGACGAGAAGTGATGGCAATAACTCAGCTTGACTTTGTCAAGTTGAGCTAAAAATGCAGAGTAGAGGTTCAACTTGACTGGTTGATTGCCAGAAGCTGAAATCTTGACTCCAATGAAAAGAGCTGGTACTGAACTCAACTGGATTCATGGGTGCATGGTCGCTCAGTGGTTCATGTATTGGACTTCAGATTGCGGGACTGACCATTCAATCTTGACCTGCATCATCATGTTGTCTTTGGGCAAAACACTTCATCTTGACTTCCCAATTGCGAGCATGGTAGGTCGGGTACTAAAAGCATACAGCATGACAATAGTACACTTGGCCTTCAACATTGCTAAACTTGCACGTGCCAAGTCACTAGTTATTTGTCAAATCCAACAGTTACTTGCCAGTGCTTGGAGGCACTCTTTACATACTCAGACTTCGTCCAGCTGTAAAACTGTCCGATATATGACTCTTTCTGTTTCAAGTGTCATCAAATCTCAGTTACCAAACAAACAGGTTTCATATTCTTCAAATGTGATTTAAGAACTGAATCATGTCTGTTCAAAATCCACGAGGTGATGAAACAAATTGATCACATGCAAATTCCATAAACTGCTGTATATTTGTTTGATATCAATTTGTTTCATCATCTTGATACTTTAAAACTGTCATGATTCAATTCTTATGTTTATTCCCTTCATAAAACCTAATTGTTTTACGTCCAGACAGGATATCCAGTTGGCTTATCTACAAGACACTGCCTGGACTAACCATAATTTGGTCAAGTTCTATTCCTACAAAAGAAACAAAACAACATAGCTTCTGATACAAAATAGTTCCTGCAAAGAGTCAATGCCTAAAATACAACTCACACTTCGAGTCAGTGGCGGTGCCAGAAATTTTTTTTTTGGGGGGGGGGGGGGCAACTAGGGGGGGCAGACTCCCATGAAGGGGGGCAAATACGTAAAGGATCATATCATTACTTTGTTATGAGGTAGTCCAAACTTGGACCCAAAGTCCGTAATATACTTTTTTGGTTTGGTACGTCCTGTGGACGTACCAAACCAAAAAATTATATTACGGACTTTGGGTCCAAATTTCGACTAAATGTAATGGTAATTGGCGGTCCTCCTTTCAAAAAATCCTGGATCCGCGTCTGGTGGGTCTGTGCGTGAGAGAGAGAGAGGGAGAGAGAGAGAGAGAGAGAGAGAGTCATAATGTCCGTCTGTCATAATGCGAAATCCATTTTTTTTAGACAAGGAATATGGATAGACATGCCTTTGTTGGCTCGTAACTTAATTATAACTTATAAGTATCTGCATCCAAGTTTTTAAATCTCTACTGCCTGGATGTGTTCATCAGCTAGCCTGAGGCTTTGGGCTAAGTGTGTATGGGAAATTATTGGGAATAAAAAAATAGAGGGGTGTGTGTGTGTGTGTGAGAGAGAGTGACTGAATGTGTTTGTGTGTGAGGGTGGATGGAAATGCATGCGAGATGGTTGGGGGTTGGGGGGGGGGGCAACTGGGGGGGCAAAGCCTTCTTTGGGGGGGGGGGGGGGGGGGGGCAAATGCCCCCCCATAGCGCCGCCACTGAATATCAATGTTCAAATGTCACGTGATCAACTTGTATTCATGGGAAAATAACACCTGAGAATCCACTGACAATACAGTGTTCATTGAAGAAAATTTCGGTAGTTGTGTCAACATATTCAGTTAGAAACAAAACATTTCTATCTAAATGAATTTGTCTCTTGTTGAAGTTTATGAGAAAGTGCCAAGAGATAATGTTCTCTCCAATAAACTGTACAACAAACAAATTCCTATGAAGAGAGTTGGTTGGGATGAATCAAAATCAGTGAAAAAGTCATATGGAGCATGAGCAAAGTTACAGTCAGTTTAATACATAGCAGGGGAATGACTAGACAATGATTAAATATTTTGTGCTTTAAATGGCTCACCACTGGCCCTGTTAACAGGTCTACAATTTTTGGATTAAGGCCACACAAAGTAGATCTTTTGTTTCTTGGGCCATTATTTGTGAAATTGCATGCGGGCGAGCGGTTTTTTATTTTATTTTTTATTTCAGTAATTACTTCTTTGCCATCAAAAGTTCATGTTCTTGGTTCAAGTTTTAGGCCTCATAATCTACAGAATAGCATGGGTGGTGATCTATTTCATCCCTTGAGGGCAAGAAGACTTTGCAATGCTAAAGCGTTGCAAAGCCTTCTTGCACTCAAGGGACAAATTCATCAATTTTTTTTTTAACTTGGGTAAAATATCAGACATAAACCATTTAATTTTAATTTTTTAAAGTTTAAATTGGTTATAAAAAGAGAGCATGCAGCAGCCAAAAGGACCATGCAGGAGGGCCTGAGAAGCAGATTTTTTATTTTTTTAGGCCTAACTAAAATAATCTTAAATTCAACAATAATTGTGAAGCTGTTATGTAACTTAAATTGATTATAGTATTTTCCAAAACATACTTGGCGTAAGACTATATCGCGTATCTCCTGTTCTGTTTGTTATTCAATTATAATCAACCACTCAAATTAAAGAATAGATGAAGGAGAAAATTTTCGCATTACTACCTTATCGGTGGGTCTTCATTTTCCCTTAATTTCACTCAAAAGCTCACTGTTGTTGTCATTTTATGTCAGCAGCCGACATGTTTGTTTACCAATGACGTAACAGATGATGGATTTGGATACAGATCAAAACATAAATCTGAACCGTTCCAAAACATCGGTACGTTTGTTGCGAAATTCGGGCCCAAGTGAAACTTACGATCACAAAGTGATGACCGTTTCTGTAAAATAAATAAAATACGTCGGAAAATAACTGTTGAGGCTTTCTGAATAAAATTTTGAAGTTCACATTGATAAATTTTGTAACAGCTTTAGAAACATTGTGCATGAAAGCAGACTTGTGATTTAATGTTTTTCTGCCGAAAATTCCTTTTCGATGAAAATTCTTTAGCAGAGTCGAAGTTTATCGCCGATTGGGGTGGGGATAAACCCCATATTTTTCAATATATGGGGTTCAACCCCACCCCATTTGACGATAAAACACCGATTTCAACACATTTCTGATTGAAGACCAAAACACTGATTTCAACAGATTTCTGATTGAAGAACCAAATTATGTACTGTTTTTAGTTAGTTATTGGTGTTTGAAGCCGCATATTTATGCACAATGGCTAATCATGACCACGACAGTTTTACGGATGGAGGAAGCCAGATTACCCAGAGAGAACCATCGAACAATGGCAAGCAACTCTCAGCTCCACAACATGGTAACTCCACACAAGCAGGGTTAACATTGGTTGAAGACAGGTGCTCCATCCACGAGGAGCAGTAGGCCTCAATACACAACGCCACCATGCCCCAACGTGGGCAATGGGGTGAAGTGTCTTGCCCAAGGGCACAACCCGGTTGCCGCAGGTGGGGTTCGAACAGAGTACCTCTCGGCTTGCAGCCTGCACCCCCTACCAACTCAGCCACCGTGCCCAGATGTAACGTTTTTTGCATCCAACGCAGATTACTTATAAAAAAATCAAGCTCTAAAGTATGTTGCTGTCAGAATACCGGCTTTTACTTCTATTTTGCCAAATTTACCAACATGAAACCTAAAACAAAATTCCCCTCGAGCCAAGAACAAAATATTCTCTAAAAAAACTATGAGTGGACTTTGGGTGATACTCCCCCCACCACCACCACCACCTAAGTCCACTTCGGCACTGTCCTGCCTTTGAACTGCGTAGAATATAATTAAGTCAAGCGAATCGCATTGAAATCAAGTTTGGGGAAATGGGCTAACCATCTTTGGTTTATCGCATATATGTGTCTTGCAAGGAAACAGATTCAAGACAGAATGGGGTTGAGATAGTTGGCAGCAGATCCTCGATCTGGCATCACTGACTGTGTACACGATGCTCACAAAAAAATGCACTCCACCTCTCCAAGTCCAAGTGACATATAGACACACGTTCCAATTTTACTCTTTGAAGTCTGGGCAGAGCATATAACTTGAACAAAATTTTAAAAGATTACATGGCTATTCAGGACGTGTCATGTTTCGACCCCCTCCCCTCTGCCACCCGTCCGAACCAGTTCAATAACATTGAACTTGGACTTCGCCAAAGTAATTCGCGTTCGTTTTTTACATATGTTTTGGGTCGTCGACCTTTAATACCATTCAAATAATCATTAGGAAAAAAATTGTAACATACTTCGCGAGGGTAGGATAATTTTAGGCTTGTAAAACTTACCGTAAGTAGTTTTCAGTGTGCGTGGATTATCTCTCTTTCACATTACGAAGACGAAAAGTTACAACGTCTCAGTTATAGCTCAAAGTTTTAACTTTACAAACAAAATCTTCAGATATGAAGAAAGAAAGAATATATAAATCGAATGCAAAGTCACATAGCGGAGGCAGGGGGTGAGATATTCCGTCATGGCCTGCGTGTATCTTTTCATCTTCCACCAATCTTGGGAGCCAGAAATAAGCTTTTTAAAAGCAAATATTTTTTTTATATTTAGAGAGGGGAAACACACGAGATTTTATCCTATCAGGTGGGGGTCAAATGTAGGGAGAAAGTTAAACGGCTACACCAGAACTAACACATATCATTAATTAACGGGAGGTCATTTGAATTTGTTCCAAGAACCATGCGCGCATGAGACGAGGGGGAGGGGGGGGGGGGCGGTTGCCACCCTCTTGGTCACAGGGAATTCAGCTATAATCATTGTTACATGTATGTCGTAAAAACCTCTCGATCCTATAGCACTACGTGCTACTACTAAAAAGCCTAGATGGGGAGTACAAGTCCGTTACGGTTGTTTTGGGCGCATTTTGGTGATTTGGAGGGATTGTCAGCTTGTTTGTGGTAATTCTACAAAGTAAAACTACTCTTATACAAAGGAACGTACCTGTTATTGAAAAAAGGATTCGTGAGGAATTCATATCAAATAGTCGTTTTGGATGGTTTGGATGGATTGGTGGGTCTTTCTGGGTAATCAGATTTACTCCTATTCAAACGAACAAACCCTCCGCACATACCCCCCGTCTTGGTGTAGGCCATTCAAGCTCATAGCAACCACGTGCTACCTTAGAAACCAAGATGGCGGCCTCAATCAGACAAAAATGTCCGACAGAAATACTAGCACCCTAACAACACGCGCTGCGCATGCGCAGTAAGACCACGTGTCACTATGGAGATGTCACAAGATGGCCGCTTCCGCGGGCTACCATGACAATCTAACATGAGTTAAATTGGGTCACATTACTGTGACATCACTTCTTAGGTCCCCTCACTAGGTCCCCACAATGTGGCAAATAAGGCCAAGTGGCCGAAAGCTCCAGTTACTGATTGATTTTATTATATAAAATGTCACACTATCTACCTACCCACTGAAAAATGTTGCAGGCTGAATGGGAACATAGTTTATTTAGAGGCCAAAAAGCCCTCGGGGATTGAAATCTTTTTTCCAATTTTCCCGGGGATACTCCCCGCCGCCATCTATAATTCTATTAGCATCCCACCTTAGGTCTTGGGCATATATGACACCCCTTGCTAAAGTATATCCAGAGGGGAGACACCTTTGAGCCGCCACTGGGCCCAGTGGAAGTAACACAGGTATGTAAAATATTAGACAGTCGAGATAATAATTCATAGCTTAGGGTTTTTAAAAATTTCGTTATAATTAACTGCAGCAATGGTAGAAGTTTGTAGGGATTTATCCAAACGATGTATCGAACTCAGAAATAGAGACAACCAAAGGTAAAAAAAAACGTTAGAGAAAGAGTCATGGGGATTGTAACCAAAATTGGCTAGAGTAGGTCAAAAGAAAGAGGTCTTTGTGTGGCCTGCGTAACAAAGAGAAGACAGGTTTTGAAGAGTACCTTGACAATGGCACCATTGTAAGGGGAGGGGTGGTCACTGTTGTTCAAGCTGAGGTCGCGATCACTGGAGATTAGGGGGAATTGGGAAAAACGGTGGAAAAGGAGAGCCAAATGTGGAACTTGGGCGTAGTGGTGACCTTGGAATACGTTTTATTAGGAAGTCCAAAATCTCAATCTTCTAGATCAAAATTCACTGGGAGTAGTATAATGAGGACGTGGGATGGGACAATAAAGGACGTGGTTAGTGGTTGACACAAATGCGATGGTTAGTATGCTTCTTGGAGGGATTGTGAAGAATGGGGGTACAGTGTCTTCAAGCAGTTCGTCTCAGTATTGGGAGGAAAGATGCGTGGGAATCGGGAGGCAGTTGGAAGCACATGAGTAACCAAAACCTCCTCAACTGAGAACCACGGCAAATCAGCGGCCAGCCAAACTGTTATTAATAGTATATCGACCCACGTGAATAGTGTTAAAGCCTCATCCATCTGTAGGGTTAGATCCTCTAATGCCATGGGCACACAGACCTTACATTACACATATTTACTCCAGCTGAATCCGGAGAAGCATATAATGTTTTATTGCAGTTGACTGATACCAGACGAGACTGCTCGAACACATTCAGCCAGGCACCTCTACAAAAGCAATCGTCTTTTCTTCCAATTACAAGGTTCGAAAGGTAGTCTGGGTTCTCTAGAAACCCTCAACGGATCAGATTTTTAAAAATGTTCCCGGGGAGGGTTCCCTTAATCCCACCAGTAGGAGAAGACACGCTCACGAACATCCACACCAGGGCTACGCACGTATTTACTTTTCGGGCAAAATCTTCCAGCCCCTCCCCCCCCCCCCCCCCCTGCAGCCATGGAAAAAAAAGTTGGCCCGTTGGTCTATATATGCCTGTGCTGGGTATAATCAGTGAAGTCGAAATATGATTAATATTATACAAATTCTCTGATCAACTTTGCCTAGTGATTTCTCCCTCAGAAGATTTATCAGGTGCTTGCTGAGAAATGGCGGAGGAGGGGGGGGGGGGGGGGGGGGGGGGGGCAGCGTGATCACGAAGTGACGTATTCGTGACGCCCTCCCCCCTCCCCTACAATTTTCCAATAAGCTTTCTTGTGATTATACGTATTCGTCAGGGTTGTATTCCAAGATGCCAATTCTCTCGTGCTATTAGTTATATACTTTCTTAAAAGAAAATTGGTTACTTGGACTTGTGTCAGGTCATAGCGAAAACGGCACCGTGTGAAAACGGCACCTGGAGTAAACGGCACCTGGAGTAAACGGCACCGAGTGTGCGAAAACGGCACCAATTTATTGTGGCGAGAGTGGCACCAGTTCCGGTGGCGAAATTAATTCATTTAAATTCTGCCTTTTCTGTGTTTCGTTTTGAAACCGAGTATTTAGCCTATGGTTTTCTAATAAATTTGTGGAAAATTGAGCAGTTAAAAATGAGAGGATACATCTCCCCTCCCAACTATCTCATGGTTTTCTTGTTGTTCAGCAGTGACTTCTAAACATTAAAAGCAATACATGTAACACCCCTCCCCCAATCCCACCCTTTCCTTGGCCCTGGAATCTATCCAACCTGCATTCACGATACACCTCCTTCTTTATTATTTGACGCAGAAATCAGAATCTTGTGTGTGTGTGTGTGTGTGGGGAAGGGGGAGGGGGGGGGGGGGGGGGGAGTCCGAATTCAAAGGATGTGCCAAGGTAAAAAATTAAAACAAGGTCTTTTAGGCCATATTTGGATGGGGGCAGTCCAAACCCAAGAAATCCAGACTCCTGTGCCAAACCGAAAGTAACGGGCCCCGGATTTCACACAGTGCTGTTTTCGCCTGTACCCGTGTAACTGTCACACAAACAATCAAAGCCTACATGGAGGTCTGTAGCAACATACTGAGGGCAGTTGTCGGCAAGACATGACAAATTTGGAAAACTGGTACGGCACGTATTAATAAAATAATTTACGTCACGACTACAATACATATATATTTTATTTATTCACTAATTCACTAACGCGTTTTGAACAAGACTTGAGTTTTATCTTGAACCATCATCACGACGAACTGATATTCCAACTTCGTCAAAACACGCCTTCTGCAAAGGCAAGCCGTGAAAATTCAAATTTACCTGTTCTCAAATGGACGGTCCCAGTTACGTCACTTGTGCATTGTTGCAAAATGGACGCTCTTCCGAAAACACACACAAATTCCCATAGAGAATTAAAAAATTCGTTCATATAATTTTCGAGCGAGCTAAAATCACAGAAACGTAACGACGGCGAAGTTAAATATATTACACGTAATCGGGAGCTGAAAACTAAAAGATATTTTCTTGATTTTGTATTTTTCCAGAGTTTATTTACCATTGGGGGGTTATGGAAAGGACAATAGTTACAAACTTCTTTGTTTTTCTTCTTTTTGCTAAAGCAGGCAAGACAATACAATCAAGAAAGTAAAAGACAGAATAAACACAGTGTTACCTGTATCTCGCAAGCTTCCATCACCAAGAATGCATAGTGAAAAGCTTCTTCTATTGTTTCACCACAAGTCACAATTCCGTGATTCCGTAAAACCAAAATCTGAAAGAAGAAAAAACAAATCCTGATATAACATGATACAAGTAGAAGTCATTTAACCCTTAAGCTTAAGAAGCATGTTCTGATGAGGGGTAATAAGCTATGTTTATTAGTTGAATAAATACAATTAAAATTTCAGCTCTCACAATTCAAAATACTAAATACATAAAATTCCTAGAAACTGGAAGAAAATTGATTTATGGGTACCCACACATCATGTTCTTCTTTTGCTACAATTAATATTTGTGGAATCTCAGACTTTTGTATATTTGCATACATGTCTGTTCACATCAGAAAATGGAATGAAAATATTACAGGAGAAACAAGAACAGAATTGTCAAAACATGTGAGTTGACCAAACCTTGACACTTCTCACCCAACTTCTCAAAACAAACAAGTATTACTATTTGACAGCTGTAATTTCGACAACATTCTGATGATGACAAATCTCTTTGATCAAGATAATTGTTCATGATTTCAATTTCATCAGATAACACTTTTAAGGTACTGAAAAAAGGTTCAGGAAGATATACATATCAACCATGATTGCCGCAAATTGTCAGATAACACTAAATTGGTTAAACTGTAGCTGCCAAAATTGGAGCTTAAAGTGAACAGGGTTAAAAAGTATTTCAAGACTTATGTAAAATTACACATGGTATTAAAATCAGAAAAATATTGAAGTTATATTTATTACTTATTTTGAGTCCTGCTGTTTACTGTATTAATTATTCAAGTGAAAGATTTTTGCATCAATATTTCTCATCCCAACACTAAAGTATCTTCATAATAATAACACTGGCTGGCCGATTGATTTGTCATGGTTCTCGGGTGAGAAGGCCTTGGTTACTCCTATGCTCCCAACTGCCTCCCTATTCCCATGCACTTCTCTCCTCCCAACACTAAGAGACAAACTGTTTGATGAAATCCCATACCCCATTCTTCTCAATCTCTCCGATAAGCATACCAACCCTCTCCTTTGTGTCACACACTAACAACATATCCTGCATTTTCCCATCCCACTTCCCCCATTATACTCCCAGCGAATCTTATTCTGTAATATTGGTATTTTAGACATTCTAACAGAAAGTGTTCCGGGGTCTCCATTACTCCTAAATTACACATTTGGCACTCTCGTTTCACTGTCTCTCCCAATGTTTCTTTTCTTTTAAGCTCCTGCGACTGAAGCTTCAACAGCAGAGTCCCCCCCCCCCCCCCCACCCACCCACCTTCTCCCCAGGTGCCATCAGGGTAGTCTTAAAAATATGGCTTCTCTTTATCATGCAGGCCACCCAGGACCTCTTTGTTTTGACCCCTCTCTCCAATTCCGGCTACAATCCTCCATGACTTTTTCTGATGATTTTTTTTACCCTGGGTTGTCCCCAATTCTAAAACTGTGATCTCCAATCAATGGCGCAAATGGTCCATCCACCCTGTCAATGAATTTGAATTTCAAATATTCTGGAACATTAATTTACACCATTAGCTGTCGAGATTTCCCAAATAGTTAAGATAACAGAGTTTCATTAAGTCTCTCCTGACCTTGATCCTCATACACTCAAGCTTAGCCTTGATTGCTTCTAGTGCTGTGGCATTACTCGACCTGTTATCCATCAGCTGCATTGTTCTGCAGGATTTCCAAGTTTTTTACAACCATTTGGTTCAGAGGTATAACTTCCATACCATATGTTATACCTGGTGCAACCACCAATTTCCCAAATGGTTTTCCCCATGAAAACCTTATTGAAGCTGTTTATCCCTATCAGTTTCATTTGGTTAAGAATTTGCTTCCCCTTCACAGTTAATTTATGTTGTATCAGTAGATGCCTCTTCCCATAATGGTTTCTATTTACATGCACCCTCAGATACTCAAAGTTACCCGTCTCTCCCAAACTAAGAAGTTTGCTGCTACCTTCTGGAAGACAGAACACCCCCACTCTCCTTCGAGTAGGTTCCACTTCAAGACCCACTGATATAACTTTTTGTTTTCATTTGGTTCAGAGTCTCCATTTGTTCCCATATCTCAAAACAATCACCGGCATTTTCTCTAGCCCCTCTTCGCCTTGTGACACTAGTATCATATCATCTGCGAAAAATAGCCCTGTGATCTTCAGGTCCCCAATTGCTACCCTTGCTAATATTATTATTACTGCATGTACCGCTTACCATACTTTTTACAATACTGCTTTTTCACAAACCTGTTTTATAGTGGAAAAACTTTACAAATGACAAAGACAGGAAAGATATAACCTGAATGCTTTTTTTAATAATATGAATTGAACAGTAATTTTAGAAAATGATATTTCAGCTACCTTTGTTATTTGTATCTTCAATTACTGGTGGTTAAGGTATATTTTAGTCATGTTTAGCCAATTGTTTATACCTATCAGGGACCGATCAGGACTATTTAAATACGCTCTAGCCTTGGAGCCTATTTTTTCAATTCATGCGCCAGATTTCAATTTACGGAGTCACACTGCTGTTTGTAACACGCAATGCAAGTATGTAATAGCTCTCATCATTTTCATTTAGTACACTATAGCAAACATTAATCTTCACTGTGGTTTCTGATCAAGTCTTGGCTGCCTATTTAGGCAGCCAAGACTTGATCAGAAACCACAGTGAAGATTAATGCTTGGTAATTAAGACTTGAAGTATTAACTTAAGCACTCTACAACAATGATAAATGATAATCATATATATAATACATGTAAGAGTGTCTCTCTCGATTATCCATCGAAAGAATATCAAAATATGATCTGAGAAGTTACGTGCCAACTGAGATGCCTATTTCTGAGATTTAAGAGCCAGGTCCTGATGTTTCAGAACCAAATACCCACTGGCGCATGCCCAGGTCGGTCTCTGACCTATGTTGCCCACTTTAGAGGACTTCCATCCCAGGCATTGCTTCTGGGTCTTATTTTGCCAGTAAAGCAGAACTTGTTTCCAACAAACACTGCTCCACTTCCCATGGGGAACCTTTGTTATTAAAGTTAGACAAGAAACATATTTGAACAATTTATAAGAGAAGCTTTCAATCAGCGTTGCTTCATCCAGGTCATCGAGGCGATGACTGCAAAATCAATTGTCCATACCCTTCTGCAAGTAATTCATTCTGTACACACAGTTGTGCCAATCTGGTTCTTTAAATTTAACTCTTTACCCAAAGCAGACGATATCAAAATTTATTATTTTAAATATAATTTTTTCAAATTTTTCAAAAAATTTCAACAAAACCATATCATGTGACCCCTCGTTGGAACGAGCTCGTTCCAATGAGGGGACACATGATAGGATTTTGTTGAAATTTTTTGAAACATAATATTTTTTCAACTGCTGAATTTGGATATTACGCGGGCAGATGCAGGCGATTCGTTGGGTAAAGAGTTAAATGGGAATTTCCACAGCCAGATTATCATCAATGAAATAGATCAACAGTTTACCAACAAAATAAAATTAGTTCCCACCAACCGTGATAAGTGATGTGAATACCGGGATAAAAATAAGAGTTATTGCACCGATTATGATAAATTTTGATGGTATCGGTGAAGATCTTGAAAATCACACAGATATAATTGGTATACTGAAATACCGCCCTGCACTACTAATAATATTTATGGATTAGTGTTGAAATGATTACTTGAGTAGTCGTTGTCAGTGCTGATACAGCCCAACGTCGTCTCTGGATTTCCACGCCGATTAGTCAAAAAATGTGGCATTTCCTATTAAAAACATTATAATGTAACAAAATCTTGATGCAAGGTCTACCGAGAAAGAGTAAAACAAGTATCAGTTGATTGTTCAGAGAATGAAATCAACAACACTAATACTGAGATAACTGACACAGACTGTTGAACCGTGTTGCTCCTTTGAACTCTGTGACAGTGGTTGTACTGCAAGTGCCTTAATATTGTTAACAGTGTAGTTGAACTTGTCTCCATACATTAAAATTTCTATTGTAGAGCGACTCCACCATACCTATGTTTGTCACCCATGAACCGGCATCAATAAACTGAACAAGTGGAGAAAAATATTCAACTGCAGAGGTATTGCTGTGTAAATCTTGAAGGCACAAAGTGGGGTGCCAACAAGTCAACTTTTGGGTGTCGACTAATCGACTCCAGAATCCCAGTGTCATTTCAACACTCGTGTGGATGAGTCTGTATGTTAGTGTGTTCGTTAGGGACAATGAGCATGTCTGTGGGGGAGTGCCAGAGAGACTGGGGTCAGAGAAATTGGTAGTGTTAATAATTAAAATTACCCAAATAAATCAACAGTAACATCCCAACATACCATAAAGCTCAGATTAAAGGCAAAAATGATGCAGTGCTCACAATAATCATTGTCTTATATATTTTATTCTTCAAATTTAGATGAAAATAATTTGAGGTACTATTTTAAAAGTAAATGCATAGAAATAAATGTGTCAAAATTTCAACAATCAACAACTGAACGTCAGCTAATAAAATGTGAAATACATCACAAGTTTGAAGACTGGGTAAGCACGACATTGGAGACATGAACGAGAGTTAAAATTATTACCTTATTAACTGGACCCAAATTTCTAGCTAACTGTTCTTTTTCATCTGGGTCAACTAGAATTCCATTGAAATCGTGATAACTAACTTTTGAACATATTAATGATTCTACTGAAAGGGGCAGTAAACCACATTTCATAGAAGATACCTGAAAGAACAAAAATTAAG
This sequence comes from Pictodentalium vernedei, assembly GCA_031216915.1. Classification (NCBI taxonomy): domain Eukaryota; kingdom Metazoa; phylum Mollusca; class Scaphopoda; order Dentaliida; family Dentaliidae; genus Pictodentalium; species Pictodentalium vernedei. Next base: position 715,247,418 of record CM062295.1, on the reverse strand, counting down.
AATGAAATCACATGGAATAAATTCTATTCCTCCAAATTGAATTTTGGAACACAGCAAAAAATCTCATGACTCAAGATGGCGTCCAGTGAACACAGGCATGTAACTCCTCCCATCAGTGATGTTTGATTACGTGAAAGCTGTAATGCTGTGACTGCAGTCACAGCATAACAGCGTTCACATTATCAAACATCGTGTTGTTTACTTAAAAGCCTGCCATGAAAACTAGAAAACACTTTTCAATATCAGCACTTGTTTTTGTCATAAATACTAAACAAGAGGCCCCAGGGGGCCTGAGGGCGCTCACCTGACATGGTAGTCTAAATATCAAACCAGGAGACTTGACTTGAATAAGCTGCATACACCCCTCCTAAGAAAAGCATATACTAATTAGATGAAACGATTGTGGCCACACAATACACAAGATTTTCCTTCTATTTTCAGTTCCTGCACTTTTACGTCCCAAAATTGAGATAAACGCATAAAAAAATTTATTTTTTTTTATTTTTGTTCGGAAATTTTTTAAGTCCCAATCAAAATTTTTTCAGACTAAAATTTTTTTTTCTTCTTATTAAAATGGACCAAAATTCATAAAAAACCAAAAAACTAATTTCCGGATTTTGGTCCAAAATTTTCGGAGTCCCACCCAGACCCCAAATTTTCAGTGTAAAAAAAAAATTTCTTTTTTTTGTCTTAAAATTGACAAAAATGCATAAAAACAAAAAAAAACTCATTTCTGGATTTTTGTCCAAAATTTTCTGTTCCACCCTGACCCCAAATTTTCAGTGTAAAAAAAAAAAAATTGTTGTCTCAAAATTGACCGAAACGCATAAAAAAACAAAAAACTCATTTCTGGATTTTGGACCAAAATTTCCGAGTCCGGACTGGGACCCCAAATTTTCAGCCTAAATATGAACCCAGGGACTTGGCTTGAAGAAACTTGAATCTCACCCCCTAAGGATGCTGCATACCAAATATCAAAAGATTCTTATTGGTAGATCTGAAGAAGAAGATTTTTAAAGAATATTCCTCATACTGCACTAATTTAAACATTTGGGCTCCCATAGAGAGCCCAAATATCGACCCAGGCAATTCATTTCAATAAACATGTGAAACAATCTTCCAAAGATGTTATATGTGAAATTTGAAAGCTTTTGGAGCAGTGGCTTGGGAGAAAAGTGGTCTTAAATGATTTCCCATTACCCACAGTGTTAAAAAATGCTGACTCAGCACTTTTTCGAAGTCCCAAAAAAAGTACCCCATGATAAAACCAATAGCAATTTTTCTTGACCATTCTATTCTGTTGGTCCTAAGGAAGCTTCACACCAAATAAGAATTCTCAGTGCCATGTAGTTTTGGAGATATAGGCGTTTTAATTTTTTTCTATTTTTAGCTTCTGCGGTTCCCATGGAGCGACAGGAAAATATTTTTTGGCATAAATTAACTACTTATGTCCCAATAAAACCTCATGTCAAATTTGGTTCAAATCAGCCTCTCGGTTTGGAAAGTTAAAAAATTTATAGTAATTTATATATTTTTTATACTTACCAATGACCCAGACTTAGCTGCTGGTGCTAACTCCAACAAAACCAGGGCCAAACACAAATTTTGCCCCCCAATCCCCAAAATTTGCATCCAAAACAAAAAGAAATCATGTCCTAAAGGACCTCCATAGTACGCCTCTACTGCGCATGCGCAGTGACGCAGTCGTCCCGAAATTGGCGCCAATTATCATTCTTACTGGCAGTGCCTGGTCAGCGCTATGTACTCAGCGGGGAGGCAAGAGTTCCGAACTCCAGGGAGGGCCATCCCCGTCTGGGTCATTGGTAAGTATAAAAAATATATAAATTACTATAAATTTTTTAACATTTTTATACTGTACCAATGACCCAGACTTAGCTGAATAGTAAACAGGCTGGAGGGCCTAGGACATAGAGGAAAATCCAATAAGCTCAACTATATAGTAAAGAGGTAACCCCTTAAGGAGAAAAGGAGTATTAGGCTTTACATGTATCTTTCTTATTTAATATTAAATTAGAAAGATACACTACCCTTAATAATTGAGCACAATAACATTCATGTTCTCTATTAACATCCAGTATAACCCTTATACTAATTATTTTTAAAGCAAGCCAATAAATAAAGTAGTCCAGAGAATTGAGACTCTTTATAATCATTTAAAAGTGTCCGAGTATTGTATATTAAAGCCCGTTTGACACTTGACATATACAAATGCTTCACACCGAGCTACACTTTAAAAATAAGACATGAATGAAATTAAACATTAATATTACACTTTAAAACCATCCCGGAAGCGACTCAGAAATACTGACTTGGAGGAGGCATTCCCTTGCTTTTCACTATAAAGCAGGTGACCTAAGGGAACACCCCCCCCCCCCCCCCCCCCCCCTTCCCCTGGGTCAAATAGCCCAGAGCGAAGAGGGCAGCCGGACGGAGTCACTGCCGGAACAGAAAGCCTGCATAACTATAGTTGCAACTGTTTAGTGGACGACATTCTGAGCAACAGATAACGGACCTAAACAATGCAGGTCTCCAGAAATGGACTCAATATTTCTGAGATAAAAATTCGTAAATGTGGATGGCTGAGACCAATAAGCAGCCTTCATTAAATCTGTAATAGCAACACTATTAGCATAAGCCCAGGAAGTAGAAAGAGCTCTTACTTCATGAGCAGAAATCTTAAGCACAGACTGCTGAGAAGAAGATAAATCTTCATAAGCAGTACGGATAGTTAACTGAATCCATCTAGCAATAGAATGGACTGAAATGTCCTTTCTATTAGGCATCAAAGACAGAAAGAAACGTTTCCGTCCCTTTCTGATAAACTGAGATCTCTGTTTATAGATACGTAGTGCTCTAACAGGACAGAGTAAAGGCCTACGCCTGTCTGAAGACGGAAGAGCCTTAATAACAATAGGTTCCGGATATTTATTAGGAGCCTGATTCTTAGCTAAAAAACCCACATTAGTAGTGAAGGTGATAGTGTTCCCAACACTACGATAATGAGAATCATCCACCGATAGTGCATGAAGCTCACTGACTCTTCTGGCAGAAGAGAAAGCTAAGAGAAAAGCTGTCTTATAAGATAAGAATTTGAAATCTACTGTCCCAAGAGGTTCAAATGGCTTTTCCTTCAATTTAAGGAGAACCCAAGCTAAATTCCACTTAGGAATTAATCTAAGAGTTCTGGGTCTATTTATCGAAAAGTTTCTAACCAATTTCGATAAAGAGACATTAGATCCAATTTGTAAACTATCATGATGTGCATAGGTATCAGATAACATAGATCTATAACCCTTTATAGTAACAGGCTGCAGTTTGATTTCGTCAAACAAGTATACTAGAAAGTTTGCAATGTCTGGTATAGAGGGATCAAATATATCTACAGAATGATCCCTACACCAACGACGAAAAACCTTCCACTTAGCCGCATAGTTTAGCGAAGAGGAGGTCCTCCTACAGTTAGAAATCGCGTCCACTGCTCGTCCTGTAAAGTGCTTGCCATGCAAGAAGGACCACACAACGGAAAAACGTGAAGGTTGAGACCTTGCGGGTTGTGATGGAGTTGGTGCGATTTCCCCTGCGAAAGAAGATCCTCTCGTGGAGGAAGCTTCCGCGGTAGGTCCCACAACAGACACCTGAGTAGATTTATCCACGGTCTCTGTGGCGACAGAGATGCTACCAACAGAATCTTGCATTGAGATTGTTTTATCTTTAGCAATACTTGTTGAATTAACGGCGCTGGAGGATACGCATATCCTATCATTCCGTCCCAAGGGATCGACAGAGCGTCTACTGCAAATGCTCTTGGATCAGGACACGGGGACACATACGTCTGCAACTGATTGTTGAGATGTGTCGCAAATAAGTCTATCATTGGCCGTTCCCATTGGTAGCAAATCTGATTGAATACTTGTTTGTTGAGAGTCCACTCCGACGGCAACAAGCGACCCTTTCGTGAAAGGGAGTCTGCTAGCACATTCAGACGACCCGGTATGTGACGGACCGAAAGAAGAACGTGATGTTCTAACGCAAACAGAAGGATTCTTTCCGTTAGATTGAACAACGGAACTGAATGAGTGCCTCCCTGATTCCGTATATACGCCACTACTGTCGTATTGTCGGATAGGATTTGGACATGAGCATCGTGAATAATGTCCATCCAGTGACGTAACGCATGCCAAATTGACATCATTCCCTTGATGTTTATGTGCTTACACAGGAATTGCGGATCCCAAAGACCCTGGCATCTCGAATCCGTTGGGATTAATGATGCACCCCAACCTGTTTGACTGGCATCCGTCATAACGGTAAAACTCGGATCCGGCAACTGCAGCGGAACTCCTTGAGTTAACCACTGAATGTTTGCCCAAGTCTGAATCTCTTGTTTCACTTGATCTGACAAGAGAACGTCTACATCGAGCGAATGAATTTTCACACTCCAATTCTGAGTCAGGAAAATTTGAAGAGGACGTGTGCGTAGCCGCCCCATCGGAATGAGATCCGCGGCGGCTCCGCACAGACCTATCAGTCTCATAAATTCTCTCGCCGTGACTTTGTCTGCGTGCAGACAATAGCGAGCGTAACAACTGACTAATTTCGCTCTGGTTAACGGCAGACGAACGAGATTGTTGTGCGTCTCGAAGCTCATTCCCAGATGAGTGAATGACTTGGACGGCACCAGATCCGACTTCTCCTCGTTTACTATGAAACCGAGACGTCGGAGCAATAGAAGAAGATTCTGAACATCGTTCTGAAGCGTTAACTCGTTGCCGTACCTCTGAAGAATGTCGTCCAGGTAGGCCGACGTTACCGCAGACGAATGAGCTCGGAAGTAGATCATTACCGAGTTCATTACCCGAGTGAAAGCCCAGGGTGCTAGATTCAATCCGAAGCACATGGCCCGGAACTGATACACCACTCCTAGGACTGCGAAGCGTAGATACTTTCAGAATGTCGGATGTACCATGACGTGAAAGTACGCATCTTTGAGATCTATGCTCGTTGCATAATCGTTCACCCGAATACTCGCTCTGACCGATCGAATCGTCTCCATATAAAACTTCGGAGCGACGATCAGCTTGTTTATCCAGCTCAAATCTATGACTGGACGGAACGAGCCGTCTGGTTTCGGAACCAGAAACAGATGGCTGTAGAATCCCAGAGATTCCTGGTTTTCTACGACCTCTACCGCGTTCTTCATTAAAAGAGACTGCACCTCTGATAACAGAGCGTCTCTTTTCTGTGGATTTGACGGAAGATGAGTCCACTTTGGACTTCGAGTTAATGGAGGCTTTCGTTTGAAGGATATCTTTAGACCTTCCGAAGTCACTCCTCTCACCCAAGGGTCGTCCGTAATCGACGCCCACTCTTGTGAAAAACTCGACAACCTTCCGCCAACCGGAACGCGATAGAGGTTTAAGCCATCACCTCCTGGACCTGCGAGGCCTGCGGTAGGAGAAACCACGTCTTCCACGACCCGCACCTCGCCTCGTCGACCCCCGAACGAGAGTCGCTATCCTGACGGTCTCTCGAATAAGACCAAGAGGACGCACCGGAACCTCTATAGGAACCTCTCTTGGGCGCATTAGACCCAGAAGTGCCTGTCTTATTCGTGTCTGCTGTATCCGACTTTTTAGGAGCGGATCTGAACAACAGAGAATCATTAGCTTTCTTTTTAATTTTATCATAAATAGCGGAAAGCTTGCCGTCAAAGAGAAGTTCTCCTGAGACCGAAGCGACTCTAAGAGAGTTCTTCACCTTAGAATTCACTAGTGTGGATGTAGCTAGGGCTGCGTCACGTCTAACCAACTCCAGATTTGCCACTGAAAGGGCGGAGTTACACGTGGAATAAGCTACTGCCCTTGAAAGAAGTCTTAAAGAGGATTGTATATCCTGAAACTCTTCCCCTTGAAGGCGCAGTGATAACGCCTTAGTAAGGTGATCTGCGTAAGATAAGGCATCTAAATTGGCTCTGTTAGACGCAATAGCTGTTTCCAACACCGCGGTTGGAATAGAAGCTGACGACGGTAATGATAGCTCTAAGTCTTCCGCCTCGTCGTCCATACGCAGAGGAACTCTCGGTATACCCTGTCCTGCCGTATCGAATTTATTCCTTGCATTAATGAAAGGCAGGTTAAGAGTATTAGCGGACAAGAAACCTGCTTTCCCCGTCCTGGAAGCAAGTTTAAATATAGCGTCGTTCAACAATTCAAATGTTCTTGCAACATTATTGGACTGCGACGGAAACTCGGGAGCGATGTCCCTGAACCGCTCAAAAAATTCAGAGTCCAATGACGCTATAATTCTCTTGTCCGGAAGCGCAGCAGTCTGGCCCGACGGAACAACTTGAGGGAGAAAGTGCCGGATGAAGTCCACGGCAGCTTTATGTTGTTCCGAAAGGGATAGCTCCAATTCATCCGTATCCCTTTCACCATCCGGTCGGACCTCCCGATGTTCCCGGTCGTCCGCCCCCGATGCTTCGGCGGAGCGTACCGACCCAGCGCCGTCGGATAATTCTCGATCCGACACCGTTTCTGTCGGCTGCTGGGATGCTGCGATAAGCTGTGCTATCTGCACAAGAATGTCCGACGTCGAGACCTGCGGAGGCGCAGTCTTTCGCTGCTTCGCCGAGGGCAGCTCCGCATCAGATGGCTCCCGCATACTTTTCCTATGCGAACGCCCGGAGTCCATCGGTCTCGAATCCCTGGCTGCTGGATGGTGTGACCTGGTCGCCGAAGAATCCTTCATCGGCGAAGCTGGTAAAATATCGGAGGTCACGCAGCCAAGGTGCGGTCGTGTGCGCTGACGAGAAGAGGAAGCCTTAACAGTCTCTACGGACTGCTTATACAACGGAGCGTCCCAAGCGACGGACGTATACTCCGCTAAAGACACATTTTGTACCACAACATCTGGTCCCAGATGTTGTTGTACGAGAGAGGGACCTCTCTCGCTCGCGGCCCGGCTGGACCTGGACGAGCTAGGAACCGGACTCAAAGGCTTCCTCCGTTCTCGTTTACTATCCGCCGTCACTGGGTGTGCATCTATTATGTTTATAGTGCTCGCATCACCCAAAATTTCCTCTTGGACCGCATCGGACGAACCCTGCTGCCGAACCATTCGGTGAATGGACGCTACACCGGGCGAGCTAGCGGACGACATTTGTCTAATCTCCATGAGCACTTTTGCCGCTAGCTCTGAATTCATTTGTGACGACGGACGCACACTTGAAGAAGATAACATGGAAACATCACCCTGTTCTGGTTCCTCTGAAATAGAAACTGAGAGAGTAGAGTGACCTTGTGGAGAAAGAGCCGGCATTGCTCTTTCTCCAGAAACAACATATCGTGACACACGTTTCCAATGTTTCTCATCCCAATGTTCACATATAGGACAGGGATTAATGCGAGAACACTAACTACAATTAATACAATGATCATGAAAGTCAGAGGAAGATTTCTTCCTATTACAATTTGAACAATGTCCCTTCATTGTGAAAGAACAACAATAAGTCCTAGTTACTCGCAAAAACCCCTGACACAAAGATACATAATAACATGATCTATTATAAATGAAAAAACATTTGCAAAACAAAATAATTTTGAAAAAATATTTTTTCAGAGAAGCCCAAGTTGCTGAAAAGTAACGTTGAGCCCCGATGGATCCGATGGCAAAGTGTGGTCAAAAATTTTAAATTTATATAAAATAATTAATGAGACACTTTCGGATAATATAAATGTATCTTATAATGAGATAAACTACCACAAAGGCAAACAGCCCCCCTCAAAAAAGGCTGTTGCCAATGAAAACAAACAGTGTAAACACACTAGAAAACATGACTCCAGGCACTGAAAAAACTGGCCCGGAATCAGTCATCAATTACACTCTATCTGATGCAAAACAGAGACTCCCAGGGGAGAATCTGTAGAACATCAGATGGAAGATGCAGAACACAAACGTTATACACCCATGGGTGAAAACGTAACTATGGGGAAAATAACAGAAAACATTCTGTAACCAAGCAACTCTCCCAGGAAATTTTAGAAAAGAAACTTCTCAAAAATATGCCAAAAGCATGGGAGAATTGCCAGGGGGGACTTTAGAAGGCTAGGGGAGAGGAAACACTGAATAAGCAGTGCAACAATTAGCAAGAATGACAACAAGAGGCCCATGCCTCGAAAATAGGCAACTTAACATAATTTCATCAAAAAATTTTAAGTACAGCCCTGATTATTTTTTGCCACTTCTTTTTCCTCTCCTCCTTCTATCCTCCTTAGAATCACATTTTCTCCAAAAATAACGTGTCTGGCATCCTTTAAACTGAGATTTACAAGCACAAAGATCAGTGAGATGTTGACTGATGAAGGGCCAAACAGAGAATGATAATTGGCGCCAATTTCGGGACGACTGCGTCACTGCGCATGCGCAGTAGAGGCGTACTATGGAGGTCCTTTAGGACATGATTTCTTTTTGTTTTGGATGCAAATTTTGGGGATTGGGGGGCAAAATTTGTGTTTGGCCCTGGTTTTGTTGGAGTTAGCACCAGCAGCTAAGTCTGGGTCATTGGTACAGTATAAAAATATAGAAATTTTGGGTGAGGCAAAAATTCTTGCCCCTCCCATAACGTTGGCAAATATAGCCCCTAGAACTTCTCTTGAACAAATCTTGAGTCTACACCTCAAAAGGAAGCTGCACACCTAATATCAAAAAAAAGTCTCATCTACTGCTGGTACATGAGAAGATTTTTTTTAGACTCAGGCTCACTTTTTGGACGTGGCCCTACCAGGGGGTGGGTCAACTTGATTTGAACAAACTTGAATTGACATATGATAGGAAACATGCACAGCAAATTTTGTTGAATTTGGTCAAGCAGTTCATGAGAAGAAGTCGATAATGTAAAGGACGACGGGCGGACAGACAGAAAATGGTTAGTAGAGCTCCCCCTGAGCTTCCCTCAGACGAGCTAAAAAACAAGAGCACTGCCTAGCACTGCATAATATGCCCGGTTGGCTTTTTGTGAACTGTACATAAAAACTACTGATTTGATCCATAGACCAATAACATCTGCCAGAACCCCCAATTCGAACCGAACTTGGATTTTACTGAGACAAAAACCAAGTTTGGTGCTGACCAAACTAAAGTTATCGTCCAAAAAACGAAATGTTGACAAAAAGTGAAATTTCTAAAGTCCAAAAGGAGCATAACTCTCGAAAGAATAATCCGACCAGAATTATAATCACAGGAGCAAAGATTCCCATGGTGGTGAACATGCACACCAAGTTTCGAAAGAATCGATCTAGAAACTCTCTAGACAAAATTTAGACTTATGCGGCAGATTATTCCAAGTCAAAAAGGGGCATAAAAATAGTCCATCCAGAACTATAATCGCAGGTGCAACGCTTCCCATAGCAGTGATCCTGCATACCAAGTTTGAAAGAATTTTAGTCTGTAAACCTCCAAGGAAATCTCTGAACAAAATTCGACCAAGGTGGTAAATTATTACCAGTCGAAAAGGGGCAAAACTGTGGGAAAAATAGACCGATGACAACTATAATCACAGGTGCACAGGTTGCCATGGTGGTGAATATGCATGCCAAGTTTCGAAAGAATTGGTCCTTAAACTTCCGAGAAAATCTCCGGACAAAATTCATACTGATGAGGCAAATTATTCTAAGTCCAAAAGGGGCATAACTCTGGCAAAAACAGTCTCACCGGAATTATAATCCTTCATGCACAGGGTCCCATGGTGGTGAACATGCATACCATGTTTCAAAGGGTGGCCATCAAATAGCTGAGAAAATCTCCAGACCAAAAAAACGGATTCCGTATGGACAACCCATTTATATAATACAACCATTTTTTTTTTTTCAAATGGGTGTATAATAATTCAAAGTTTCTGAGGAACGATACCTTGAAGGACCTTTTCAAAAAAACAAAAGCATGAGAGGAACTCTGCATGATGTTTCATTATCTGAAGAAAATCAAACAATTGCCGAATATGAAATTAAATTCCTCACTTTTCATTTATAAAGAACATAAGACCTGCTTTAATTATTGCATCATCTTTTTTGATGAGAAATAAGCTATGCATATATGAGAGCAAATAAATTAATTAAAAAAATTATTGAATTAGATGTATTAGCTGAAATTTTAATGGGTAAATTTGTGAAAATGATATTTCCTCCATAAATAAGAGAATATAATTTAAAACAAACATTTTATTTTTAAATTCACACAAAAATATTTCAGACTATTTTCATAAAATAAAATTTCAGCCCATTGGCTTCAGTAATAAACCAGATGAAATCTTCTGATTGTCTAACTACAGTATCTCATTTCAGATTATAACACAAGAGAAACAAATTACCTGGTAGTTTGCTAAGGAACATGCATTGATATGGTCATCTTAAAACTGTTAGGGCAAGAAGTTAAGTCACAACTGTATCACAAACAATTAAAATTCAGGAACATTTCAAGCAGGTTCAGACATGACCACAACATCAAAGAGTCTACAGGGCCCTGATGTTTCTTTTTAAAATTCAGGAAGATTAATGAAATTCCAACAGGCATAGGAAGCTTGTAAAATTATCTCATTATTGAATACTCACAGCAGCAATGGGTCCTGTATGAAGATGAAGTGCACATTTTATGTCTGGTCGAGCTTGGTGAATAGCAGAATGCAGTGTGAATCCAGCTTTGTTGATCCCAAGTAAGGTGGAACCTGTATCTAAAATCTCTCCTCGTACATCTACTTTTACCAATGATGAGGCAGTGACTTCAGAATACAGCAAACCAAATGGATTGATGAGAAAATGTTCATGATCTTGACTTATTCGAGCCTAAAATGGAAAGATGAGATGAAAGTAGTTGAAACTGTATATTTAATGAATATAAGGTGCATTAGGCCACACAAAGTAGATGTTCTGTTTCTCAGGCCAAGTTTTGTAAAATTGCATGCGGGCGGGCGGTTTTTTATTTTATATTTTATATTTTATTTTTGTAATTACTTCTTTTGTCATCAGAAGTTCATATTCTTGGTTTATTTTATGTTTTAGGCCTCATAATCTACAGAATAGCAAGGGTGGTGGTGTATTTCGTCCCTTGGGTGCAACAAGGCTTTGCAATGCTAAAGCATTGCAAAGCCTTGTTGCACTCAAGGGACAAATTTATCAATTTTATTAACTTGTGTAAAATATCAGACATAAACCATTTAATTTTTATTTTTTCAAGTTTGCATTGGTCATAAAAAGAGAGCATGCAGCAGTGAAAAGGACCATGCGGGAGGGCCTGAGAAACAGATTTTTAATTTTATTAAGCCTTAAAAAAAAACGTTTTTTGTTTCTCCGACATTTTCTTTTCTTTTCTTGCTGGTAATCCACAACACAGTCCTGAAAATAGTTGGAATTATTAATTTAACTACTTACACAATTCTGCGGATGTTCTCCACAGCAAATGTCCATACTGCAGTTGCAAATTTAACCAACTATATCTTGTTAGACAGAATCTGTGAGCTCTGTCAAAGAAAATATAGTTGGTTAAATTTTTCGTCCTACAAGTTCCAAAAGATTGAAAAGATTTCCAGGTAAAAAAGTACTTGGGCATATAAACAAGAGGCCCCACGGGGCCTAAAGTGCTCATCTTGAAAAGAACACAATATAAAGAGTCCAAGAATGAGTCTACATTAAGCAATCCATAACAGAGGCTACACTCTCAATCCTAGAGTCCCTCAGGAGTGACAAAAATAATCCGGGCATCATGCCTTTTCTTCAGTTGATCATAATGTAGAATGTAGAGCCCCCTATGAAGCCCTTTGATACAACCTTTGTGGATTAATCTTAGTTAACACCTCTAGAGGGTACTGAATACAAAATTTTTAATTCTTCAGCAAAATGGCCAATTCCGGCTCCCATAGGGAGCCCAAATATTAACCCAGGCTCTCGATTTGAACACAGTTGAATCTGATTTCCCTAGAGATGCTGTGTACCAAATATGAACGCATTCTGACTGTTGGATTTGAAAAAGAGAAATTTTAAAGAAATTTCTTCATATTGCACTAAGTTAAAATTTGGGCTACTATAGCGAGCCCAAATATTAACCTATAGATCCGATTTGAACAAACTTGAATCTGAGCCCCTTAGAGATGTTATATACCAAATATGAAAGCATTCTGACAAGTGGATCTGAAGAGAAGATTTTTGAAGAAATTCCCTCATATTGTATTAAGTTAAATTTCAGGTTCCCATATGGAGCCCAAATATTAACCCAGGCACTCGAATTGAACAAACTGGAATCCGACCCCCCTAGAGATGTTGTATACCAAATATGAAAGCATTCCGACTGGTGGATCTGAAAAAGAAGATTTTTAAAGAAATTTCCTCATATTGCAATAAGTAAACATTTGGGCTACCATAGCGAGCCCAAATATATACCTACGGATCAGATTTGAACAAACTTGAATCTGACCCCCCTAGAGATGTTGCATAGCAAATATGAAAGCATTCTGACTGGTGGATCTGAAGAAGATTTTTTAAAATTATCTCCCATATTGAACAAAGTTAAAATTTGGGCTTCCGTAGAAAGCCCAAATATTAACCTAGGGACTTGGTTTGAACAATCTGACCCTTATAACAATTCAGTGCTAGATCTGAAGAGGAAGAAAATTCCTCATTTTGAATTAAGTTATCATTCAGGCTCCCACAGTGAGCCCAAATATGGACCTAGGGACATGGCTTGAACAAACTTGAATCTCACCCCCCTAATGATAATGCATGCCAAATATCAAAACATTCTGACTGCTAGATCTGAAGAAGATTTTTAAAGAAAATTCCTCATTTTGAACTAAGTTATAATTCGGCTACCACAGTGAGCCCAAATATGAACCCAGGGACTTGGCTTGAACAAACTTGAATCTCACCCCCTTAAGAATGCTGCATACCCAATATCAAAAGATTCTGCCTACTGGATCTTGAGAAGAAGATTTTTAAAGAAATTTGCCTGAAATGCACTAAGTTCAAATTTGGGTTCCTATACTGAGCCCAAATATGAACCCAGGGGGCCGATTTGAACAAACTTGAATCAGATATACCCCCACAATGTTGCATACCAAATATCAAAAGATTCTGCCTGCTGGATCTGGAGAAGAAGATTTTTTAAGAAATTTGCCTGAAATGCACAAAGTTCAAATTCGTGCTTCTATAGTGAGCCCAAATATGAATCCAGGGGGCCAATTTCAACAAACTTGAATCTGCCCCCCCCCCCCCCCTCTCCCCCCCTAGAGATGATGTATACCAAATAGGAAAGAATTCTGCCTGGTGAATCTGAAGAAGATTTTTTTGAATTTTGGAAAGAAATTCATGGGTTCTATCACAGTTATGCCCCTTGTGGTGCCCCCTGTGGGTGCGGCAAGTTTATTTGTATAAGTTTGAATTGACATATGATGGGGAACATGCACACCAAATTTGGTTCAATTTGATCCAGTAGTTTATGAGGAGTAGTCGATAATAACGACGGGCGGCAAGTGACAAGTTAAGCTCCCTTCGGTGAGCTAACAAGAGGCCCCACGGGGCCTGAATCACTTACCTTGAACAGAACACTATATAAACTGAGTCCAAGAATGAATCTACATTAAGCAATCCATCTTCATCGGATACATTGTCAATCTTTGAGCCCCTCAGGAGTGATAAATAGTCTGAGGATCATGCCTTTTCTTCAGTTGATCATACTGTAAAATGTTGGAGCTCCCATATGAAGCCCCTTGGTACAACCTATGTGGATTAATCTTAGTTGCACACCTCTAGTGGGTACTGAATACAATATTTCTAATTCTTCAGCTACATGGCCAATTCTGGCTCCCATAGGGAGCCCAAATATTAACAGAGACTCTCGATTTGAACAAAGTTGAATCTGACCTCCCTGGAGATGTTGTATACCAAATATGAAAACATTCTGACTGTTGGGTCTGAAGAAGAGTTTTAAAGAAATTTCTTTATATTGCATCAAGTTAAAATTTGGGCTACCATAGCGAGTCCAAATATTAACATACTGACCCGATTTGAACAAACTTGAATCTGACCCTCCTAGAAATGTTGTATACCAAATATGAAAGCATTCTGACTAGTGGATCTGAAGAAGAAGATTTTTAAAGAAATTTCCTCATATTGCACTATGTTAAAATTTGGGCTTCCATAGCGAGCCCAAATATATACCTAGGGACCCGATTTGAACAAACTTGAATCTGACCCCTCTAGAGATGTTGTATACCAAATATGAAAGTATTCTGACTGATGGGTCTGAAGAAGATTTTTTAAAATTATCCCCCATATTGAACTAAGTTAAAATTTTGGCTTCTGTAGGAAGCCCAAAAATTAACCGAGGGACTTGGTTTGAACAATCTTGAAACTGACCCTCATAACAATGATGTATACCAAACATTAAAAGATTCTGACTGGTGGTTCTGACGAAGAAGATTTTTAAAGAATATTCCCCATATGAGCCCAAATATGAACTAATGGGCTTCATTTTAACAAACTTGTATATGGCCCCTTTATGGATGCTGTATAACATAACCGATGGCAATTTATTTTTACCATTCAATTCTACTGGTCCTAAGGATGCTTCATACCAAATAACAATTCTCAACATGGGCGTTTGAAAATATTTATATTTTCAGCTCCTGGGGTTCCCATGGGGATGATGGAATTTCTTTTTTTGCACAAGTCAAGTGCTTATGACCCAATAATACCACATACCAAATTAGGTTCAAATCGGACCATTGGTTCAGAAAATAAAGATTTTGGGCAGGGCCAAAAATCTTACCCCTGCCATTACAAAGCCAAATATTGCTTCACAAACTTTGTTTGAACAAACTTGATTCTACGTACAACATCCACAGGGGGGTCAGATACAAGTTTGTTAAAATGAAGCCCATTGGTTCATATTTGGGGTAAATACAGGAGCCAAAATTTTTAACATAGGGTAATATGGGGTATATTCTTTAAAAATCTTCTTCAGAACCACCAGTCAGTATCTTTTAATGTTTGGTATACATCATTTTTATGAGGGTCAGATTCAAGATTGCTCAAACTAAGTCCCTAGGTTAATATTTGGGCTTCCTATGGAAGCCCAAAAATTAACTTAGTGCAGTATGGGGATAATTTTTAAAATCATCTTCTTCAGATCCACCAGTCAGAGTGCTTTCATATTTGGTATACAACATCTCTAGAAAGGGGGGGGGGGGGGCAGATTCAAGTGTGTCCAAATCGGGTCCCTAACTATATATTTGGCCTCGCTATGGTAGCCCAAATTTTAACTTAGTGCAATATGCGGAAATTTCTTTAAAAAATCCTTTTCTTCAGATCCACCAGTAGGAATGCTTTCATATTTGGTATACAACATCTCTAGGGGCCCAGATTCAAGTTTGTTCAATTCGATTGCCTGGGTTACTATTTGGGCTCCATATGGGAACCTGAAATTTAACAATGTGAGGGAATTTTCTTCAAAAATCATCTTCAGATTCACCTGTCAGAATTCTTTCATATTTGGTTTACATCTCTAGGGGAGTCAGATTCAAGTTTGTTCAAATGGGTTTCCTGGGTTAATGGTTGGGCCCCCTCTGGTAACCCAAATTTTAACTTATTGCAATATGAGGAAATTTCTTTAAAAATCTTCTTCAGATCCAACAGTCAGAATGCTTTCATATTTGGTATACATCTCTAGGGAGGTCGGATTCAACTATGTTCAAATCAAGTGCCTGGGTTAATATTTGGGCTCCCTATGGGAGCCAAAATTGGCCATGTAACTGAAGAATTAGAAATTTTGTAATCAGTACCCTCTATAGAGGCGTGTAACTAAGATTACACCACATAAGCTGTATCAAGGGGCTACATAGGGGAGGTCCACATTTTACATTATGATCAACTGAAGAAAAGTCATTATGCTTGGACTATATTTGTCACTCCTGAGGGGCTCAAGGAGTGATGGATTGCTTAATGTAGAATCATTCTTGGACTATGTTTATATCGTATTCTGTTCAAGGTGATCGCTTCAGGCCACGTGGGGGGCTCTTGTTTTTCAAAACTTCGGGTTTTTCAAATTGACATTTATGCTTATAATCACAGTAGAACATCTTTCCAGTCCAGGTTGTCGTCATGTTACATGCTCTTCACTGATCCAAAATAGAGAAAATTGTATGATATCCCAGGGAGGTTTAAAACAAGAATGACAACGCAGTGTTGCTGTGATGACGGCAAGATTTCTGGGTGACGTGGAGAATCATTACAGCAGCTGCAGCCACTCTGGTGAGGTGGAATTCATGTGTCCTTGGGCGTTTTTTTTGTTGCACTGGCTGAACGGCCAGAAGCGGTCAAGTCGACTGGCGGAGGGCAGAAATTTTCCACCCTTGACAACCAAGGTATATTATGACAACTGAGGAATATTGTGTCAAACTGGTGTTCTGCAAAATAATAAGTACGCCTGCAAAATAACTCAATCTTTTGTATAAAAGAGACCTCATAGGCTAACTAATATCCACTTACAGAATACATGTAAAATAGATTTTTCAAAGTTTCAGGCAAAATATGGAAAACTTGAGCAGTTCTGATATCTTACAAAATAATAATAGTTTCAATGACTTGCATCATTATCTGTATAATTCATCCATGTACATTACAGGTTTTATTGATCTTTTTAATAAGCAACACTTTCATGGAATTCAAATAATTCCATTGAAATATATGGACACCACAAATCCAAGTGTGTCCTTATTACAGAGTGCATATACGTGTAACCATAATGCACCCCACCTACACGTTCCTATATGCCCCTGCTGCGAAAGAATGTCCCATTCTAGACTAAGATCTTTCTTTTAGTCTTGTGTGGGCTTACTGTAGTAGCTTTGAGTATGGCCCAGCATAGTTCTGCCCACTCAAAAGGGCGACAAGTCTAAAATAGAGTAGAATTGAGGCTTGGGATCCAAACTACCACTATTGCAGCAGGGAAAATACAGATCATCTCAGCCATTATTATTGGCTGTAGACTGCTGAGGTCTACCATTACGTATCATAACCTGGCCAAACAACCAGTATAACAAAAGAAAGCCCCTTGATACGTCTGTATTGTCCAGATATGATAAATTAATTTTCTGCATTGTGTAGCACACTCAGTTATCAGATGTCATTCTCTAGTGATGCTTCACGACAAGACCGAAATTTGAATTGGCAATTGTTTTGCGCTAATCGCCACATTGACATGAACTGCATTTCATCCACTGAACTCTATTTAGTTAGCAATTTCTCTTCTTCAGATTGTTTGCTTGGTGCATTGTTGTATATGCCAGTTAATGTGTACGTCTGTTTGGTTCAGTGAACTATTTGTATTTGATTGTGATACTGCTAACTTTCATTGGATGTTCTTGGGACGGCCCAGTCTTCTACATAATTATTATGATCATCAATTTAGACTTGATTGATTTGTTTTTAATTGTCTGCCTATTTACATGTATTGTAAACGCATTTACTTATTTGAAACATTGCTTGTCGTATTTATAATCATTATTAGCATATACTTACCAAAACCTTTATATTTCACATTCTTATGGCTTCTATTTTATTCTAAGTTTTCAAATTCATCTGATTTTTTTTAACATAAATAACATGTATTATTTGTCAAGAATATGGGATTTTCCTTTTTTATGTGCATATTTTATATACTTATCCCAACATGTGCACCTTTTTGAATTTTTTTTTTTAAATCACACGTGTGTGGTCTGTAGCTTGTTTCTGCTCAGTTATCCCACTGTCACTTTGTTTCAGTTTCTCAGTATGCTTTCATAAACATTTCAGGTAAAAACTTGAAGCAGAAAGGTGAAAAAAAATACCATTTGAAAGTTTTGTAACCTTTCATTACTGGGGATATTTTAGATATTAATGAATGTTTAATTAGATTATTAAAAAAAATTCTTGTGTTTCTCAGGCACCTCTCTTGGATTGAAAATTGGCCAAAAATCTTGACTCCCCCCCTCCCCCTCCACCCCCCATTACAAAGGCAAATATTGCTCCACAAACTTTGTTTGAACAAAC
The DNA here is from genome assembly GCA_031216915.1 of Pictodentalium vernedei. NCBI lineage: Eukaryota > Metazoa > Mollusca > Scaphopoda > Dentaliida > Dentaliidae > Pictodentalium > Pictodentalium vernedei. The sequence goes on along the minus strand of CM062295.1, from coordinate 715,229,326 downwards.
TTGATTCTACACTTCAAAAGGAAGCTCCATACCAAATATCAATTCAGTCACCCACTGGTCTGTGAGAAGATTTCCCCCCAAAATTGGAGCATTTTCCCCCCACCCCCTCTGTTTGGGGCTGGGCACGTTGATTTGAACAAAAACAAAATGTGACATCAGAACAAGCAATCACCTTAAATTGAACTAAAATTGGTTCAGCGGTTTAAGAGGAGCAGGTGCAAACACCATGTTCATGGACGACGTGCCGTGAGTAATCACTAAAGCTCAACCTGACTTTCAGTCAGGTGAGCTAACAAGGTCAGAGGTATCCATAAATGGAACACGGATGTCCATTTGTTTACTTGGTAGTTTGGAGTTCAGACATTCATCAAAAAGTAAACATATTCCAATGGTGCCTTCATGCTCAACTTCAATTTATATTGTAAGTAAGGCCCTAGGCTATGGTTAACTAAGTATAAGGTCATCCATTTTTTACTTGTGAATAATTTAGCGATTTGATTGTCGGGGAAACAGGACCCGATGACAAACAGTGGCACATGTATTGGTTGCATTACGAGAAACCTCACTACATTTTTCACTGTTACTGTTAGGGTCTGTGTGGGTGATGTTCTTGGTGTTTTTTTGACAACATATGACTCGCCCATGCTGGCAAAGGTAAAAGTTTTTGAATAAAGTTTGCAAAATGCACTATGAGAGACTTTTGCAACTTCCCGTAGCCAGATTTCGTACTTCGATTCCTTTACCCATTCTGGATTGAATTTACACTTTCTCGGCATGACTGATTTTATGATTGATAAACGAGATGATTAAGTAAAATTACATCTGGTTGTCAGAATAGAGGTTGCATCATTCTTATCCAATCAGCAGCATTGTTATATTGATACATTAAAGGGTGTGTTACTCTTGCTTTATTTATACTTTAGATTACAAGAACCCAAATACCAAATGAAGCGTATCCATTTTGAAAATCATCAGGTATAAACAAGATGACCATAAAAATAATTTTAGGTTTGAAATTTGCATTGGTAAGAGAACAAGAGATTGTCACTCAGAAGTGACTATATCCCTGACGTGACAACTTGATCTGTGACTTTGACCTCCACTGAACATAAAAAAAAATTTGTAACATGTATGCCAAGTTAAACAAAATCCATCGAAGCATCTCAGAGTTATGGAGCAGACATGAAAATCTTCCTGATAAACAGACAGCCAGACGGATGGAAATGACCTTGATTTCCATCGAACCAAAAAAAATTGTGTGCGTGGCACATCGTAATGAAATTTTCAGGGGCATAAAAATCACACATGAACACAGCACGATGAATAAGTTCAAGTACTTTTAAGCTCTTTTGGGGTATTGGAGGCAATAATTAAATACTTTAAATCGAGAATCAAAATTCAAGTACTTTTACGGACGTTAAGGACTGTGCATACCATGGAGCTCTGTCAACCAAGATACTGTTTAATAAACATGAGGCCCCAGGGGGTGCTCACCTGACATGGAAGTCTAAATATCAAACCAGGGACTTGACTTGAATAAGCTGCATACGCCCCCCCCTAAGAAAAGCATATACCAACTAGATGAAGCGATTGTGCCCACACAATACACAGGATTTTCCTTCTATTTTCAGTTCCTGCACTTTTACGTCCCAAAATTTAGAAATAAACGCATAAAAACAGATTTATTTTTATTTTTGTTTTGAAATTTGCGAAGTCCCAAATTAAATATTTTCAAACCCAAATTTTTTCTTCTTCTTAAAATTGACCCAAATGCATAACTAGAGGTACTGTGAGCAAACTCACAAAGTTATACCCCCCCCCCCCCCACGCCTGAAATGTATAAGTTAGATTATCTCCCCTTGGAAATGTCAGAACGGAATTATATTGCTTCATGCACATCTTCATATGGAGTTCTTCCATTGTGTAAAGTTTCATGAAAATTCTTCAAATGGTTTAGGAGGAGTTGCGCTTACAAGGATGGACAGACAGTATAAGTTAGATTATCTCCCGTTGGAAATGTCAGAACGGAAGTATATTGCTTCATGCACATCTTCATATGGAGTTCTTCCATTGTGTAAAGGTTCATGAAAATTCTTCAAACGGTTTAGGAGGAGTTGCGCTTACAAGTATGGACAGACGGTATAAGTTAGATTATCTCCCCTTGGAAATGTCAGAACGGAATTATATTGCTTCATGCACATCTTCATATGGAGTTCTTCCATTGTGTAAAGTTTCATGAAAATTGTTCAAACGGTTTAGGAGGAGTTGCGCTTACAAGGATGGTCAGACAGACAGATTATCTCCCCTTGGAAATGTCAGAATGGAATTATATTGCTTCATGCACACTGCCATATGGAGTTCTTCCATTGTGTAAAGTTTCATGAAAATTTTTCAAACGGTTTAGGAGGAGTTGCGCTTACGATGGATGGACAGACGGACAGACAGATGGACAGGGTGATTCCTATATACCCCCCCAAACTTTGTTTGCGGGGGGGGGGGGGGGGGGGGAGGGGGGGAGGGTGTATAAAAAAACAAAAAACTAAATGCCTGATTTTGGTCCAAAATTTCTGTCCCACCCGGACCCCAAATTTTCAGTTTAAAAAAAAAAAAAAATTTTGTCTTAAAACTGACCAAAACGCATATTTTTTTACGGATTTTGGTCCAAAATTTCTAAATCCGGAACGGGACCCCAAATTTTCAGCCTGAATACGAACCCAGGGACTTGGCTTGAACAAACTTGAATCTCACCCCCTTAGGATGCTGCATACCAAATATTAAAAGATTCTTATTGGTAGATCTGAACAAGAAGATATTTAAAGAATATTCCTCATACTCCACTCATTTAAACATTTGGGCTTCCATAGAGAGCCCAAATGTGGACCCAGGGAATTGATTTCAATAAACATGTGAAACAATCTTCCAAAGATGTTATATGTAAAATATGAAAGCTTTTGGAGCAGTGGTTTGAAAGCAAATGATTCTTTAATTTTTTCCCATTGCCCACAGTGTTAGAAAAATGCTGACTCAGCATTTTTTCAGGCCCGAAAAAGTACCTTATGACAAAACCGATGGCAATTTTTCTTTTACCATTCCTTTCTGTTGGTCCCAAGGAAGCCTCACACCAAATAAAAAATTTCAGTGCTGTGCAGTTTTGGAGATATGGACGTTTTCGTTTTTTTCTATTTTTGGCTCCCGAGGTTCCCACTCGGCTGCAGGAAAAATATTTTTGGCATAAATCGAGTACTTATAACCCAATAATACCTCATGTTAAATTTGGTTCAAATTGGCCTCTCAGTTCAGAAAATAGAAATTCTGGGCGGGGCAAAAATTCTTGCCCCTCTCAGAACAAAGGCAAATATTTCCCGTCAAGACTTCTCTTGAACAAAGTTTGAGTCTACACCTCAAATGGAAGCTGCATACCAAATATCAGGTCTTTGCTATGGCTGGTTCATGAGAAGAAAATTTTTTAAAATTTTGTGCATTTTGGCCCCACCCCACTCCACAATATGAGCAGGAACCCAATTTGAATAAAATCCCAAATGCCCCTATATAACAGCTACTCATGTGAATATTCACTGAACTGCAGCCAGTGGCTTGGGAGAAAATGACCCAAACACCACCTTCATGACGTACGACGGACGATGGACAAAAAGTGATCAGAGTAGCTCACCCTGACTTTCTGTCAGGTGAGCTAAAAAGCACTGTCAAACAAGATACAGCTCATTAAATTTTCAGTCCTTCAAGTGCCAAATAGTTTCAATGACAGATACCTGCAGGTTAAAAAAAAGTGATGTGGCAGATTTCAGTGACAAGTGAGGTGCCTGAGAAACAAGAATTTTTTTTTAAATAACCTTACTATAGAGAAAGAATAAAAAATATCTGCTTCACAGGAAGTCCACAATAAACTTACACTAATGTGATTATAGATTCCTTCACTCCATCCTCTCAAGTCGACTACTCTGTATAGTGATGCTAATTTACATCTCAGCAGTTTCTCTGCTTTTGAATAACCTAAAGACTCTACTCCTCTTAAATCATTTATTGGAATTACAGGAGCACCTGGAAAAAAATGAAGAAAAATTGTGTGGTCAGTTTAGTTTAATCATGTTTCACAAATTTCCTTTCACATGCACATTTTCACTCACAGTGATTCTTCAAACCCAATAAAGCGACAAGAGGTGTGCATGGGAGATGCAGGCATAGAGTTGTGGTGGCAATCAGAGAGTGTTGCATGTCCATAATCCTGTTATCAATCATATCCTGGGTGTCAAATCTGGAACCTTTGTTCAAGTTATAATCCTAACAAGTCCAGAATTCGTAAACTATTTAATTAATGCCCATGACTCTGTAACGAAAAATCGGGCCAGGCCAGTTTTTGAACTTACTTGAGATATTATTACAAAATACCTGTATGGAAAAACATTAGTCAAATCAGAGATTTGTTCAAACAATGACACTAACAAACTTAAAATTTTTTAAAAATGACTAAGTAAGGCTCATGACTCTGTAATGAAAAATCGGACCGGGACAGTTTTCGAAGCCCCTTGAGATATTATCGCAAAAGACCTGTATGGCAAATATTAATCAAATCGGAGAGCGTTTGCTCAGGTTATTGCGCTCAATCAGCATGAAACTCAAACTTGCTCTGTAAGTCATCGTTCTATAGTAGGTTACCAAAAATGAAATCATTCGGTTGAAGCATTTCCAAAAAAAGTCCCGAAAACTAAAGTGTGACTGACAGACTGACGGATGGACAGAGTGCAAATGAAACTTGATCTGTAAGTCATCGTTCTATAGTAGGTTACCAAAAATGAAATCATTGCGTTGAAGCGTTTCCAAAAAAAAAGTCCAGAAAACTGATATTTTGGCGTTTTTCCATATTTCCAAGGGTCACAACTCACACAAGAATAATGAAATCAGCATGAAACTCCAACTTGATCTGTAAGTCATCGTTCTATAGTAGGTTGTTACCAAAAATGAAATCATTCCATTGAAGCTTTTCCAAAAGAAGTCCGGAAAACTGATATTTTGGCACTTTTCCATATTTCCAAGGGCCATAACTCACATAAGAATAATGCAATCAGCATGAAACTCAAACCTGATCTGTAAGTCATCGTTCTATAGTAGTTTACCAAAAATGAAACCATTCGGTTGAAACATTTCCAAAAAAAGTCCGGAAAACTGATTTTTTGGCGCTTTTCCATATTTTCAAGGGCCATAACTCACACAAGAATAATGCAATCAGCATGAAACTCAAACTTGATCTGTAAGTCATCTTTCTATAGTAGGTTGTTATCAAAAATGAAATCATTCCGTTGAAGCTTTTCCAAAAGAAGTCCGGAAAACTGATATTTTGGCACTTTTCCATATTTCCAAGGGCCATAACTCACATAAGAATAATGCAAACAGCATGAAACTCAAACCTGATCTGTAAGTCATCGTTCTATAGTAGTTTACCAAAAATGAAACCATTCGGTTGAAACATTTCCAAAAAAAGTCCGGAAAACTGATATTTTGGCGCTTTTCCATATTTTCAAGGGCCATAACTCACACAAGAATAATGCAATCAGCATGAAACTCAAACTTGATCTGTAAGTCATCGTTCTATAGTAGGTTACCAAAAATGAAATCATTCCATTGAAGCATTTCCAAAAAAAGTCCGGAAAACTAAAGTGTGATTGACATTTTCCATATTTCCAAGGACCATAACTCACACAAAAATAATGCAATCAGCATGAAACTCAAACTTGATCTGTAAGTCATTGTTCTGTAGTAAGTTACCAATGAAAGTGTCAATGACTCTGTAGCTTAACTTGTGTGTTGTGTTTGATGAAAAGGATAATGTTCAATGTTTATGAAAGGATTATGAAATAAGACAAGAATTGTGATAATTGGGAATATGTTCATTTCTGTTCCCTGTATGCTATGTTTTTGATAAAAAACTAGAGGTATTGTGAGAAAACTCACAAAGTGATACCCCCCGTGCCTGAAATGTATAAGTTAGATTATCTCCCCTTGGAAATGTCAGAACGGAATTGTATTGCTTCATGCACAGCTTCATATGGAGTTCTTCCATTGTGTAAAGTTTCATGAAAATTCTTCAAACGGGTTAGGAGGAGTTGAGCTTACAAGGATGGACAGACGGACGGATGGACGGACAGGGTGATTTCTATATACCCTCCCAAACTTTGTTTGCGTGGGGTACAATAATATGAGGTGTACACTGTACTAAAGAGCTGAGGGGTGGGTTAATATGACCTCACAGTTAATGTATGTAGCCCTCACAGTTAACGTATATCAACGAAAGTTACCAAGTTACAGTGAAATTATTCCAAAACGAGTCATCCTATCAAGTTACATTGAAATCCCTTCATAAATATGACCTGTGGACTGTGCTAAAGGTTTTCGGTCTTCTGGCCCCTGGAGCCGTTAGTTTCCCAATTGCTTCCAAAGGGGACGTTCTCATCTAGACATTATATGAAGTCAATCTACCAAGTTACAAAGAAATCCCTTCATAAATATGACCTGTAGACTGTGCTAAAGGTTTTTGGGCTTTGGCAGCCATCATGGTTGAATGATTGCAACCAAAAGGGGACATTCTCATCTGGGCATCATCTGGAGTGATCCTACGAAGTTACAATGAAATTCCTTCAAAAATATGACCTGTAGACTATGCTCACGATTTTCGGGCTTTGGGCACCTGTAGCCATCACAGTTGACCAATCACGACCAAAAGGGGATGTCGTCATCTAGGCATTCAGGGTTCATACAAAAAATTGCTCACAAAGTTCAAGGGTTTTTCAAGGGCTTCTTTTTTTTTTCAAGGGCTACATATACTATTCAGCTTGTTGTATGAGCTCTAAAAATCTAAGATTCATGAGACACGGATCTGACTTTGGAAGTCAGGAAGTACTGGTACCCAAAGTGTGATCTGTGTTACAGTAATCTTGGTAAAACATTCCATACTTTTTTATGTTTTTTTTTTTTTAACTGAGCGACACATGTGCAACAAACAAGTAAAAGGCGAGTACACATATATTTATTACAACGAAATCCCTTCATAAATATGACGTATAGACTGTGCTAAAGGTATTCAGGCTTCTGGCAGCAATAATGGTTTGGGCCCCTGGAGCGGTCAGTTTTCCAATTGCGTCCAAAAGGGGACGTTCTCATCTAGACATTATATGAAGTCAACCTACCAAGTTACAATGAAATCCCTTCATAAATATGACCTGTAGACTGTGCTAAAGGTTTTCAGGCTTCGGGGCTCAGGCAGCCATCATGGTTGAATGATCGCAACCAAAGGGGACAATCTCATCCGGGCATCATCTGGAATGATCCTACGAAGTTACACTGAAATCCCTTTATAAATATGACCTGTAGACTGTGCTCAAGGTTTTCGGGCTTCGGGCATCTGTAGCCATCACAGTTGACCAATCACGACCAAAAGGGGATGTCATCATCTAGGCATTATATATGGAGTCAACCTAACAGGTTACATGATAAATATGACTTTTTGCCTATGCTAAAGGTTTTTGGGCTCGGGCACCCATCAAGGCTGAATGATCGCGATGAAAATGGGACATTCTCATCTAGACATTATTTGGAGTCATCCTACCAAGTTACAATGAAATCCCTTCATAAATATGACCTGTAGACTGTGCTAAAGGTTTTCGGGCTTCGGGCCCCTGTAGACATCACAGTAGCCCAATCATGTCCAAGAGGGGACTTTCTCATCTAGATATTGTATGAAGTCAACCCACCAAGTTACAATGAAATTCCTCAATAAATATGACCTGTAGACTGTGCTAAAGGTTTTTGGGTTTTGGGCTTGGGCAGTCGTCACAGTTGGCAGATCATGCCCAAATGGGGAAATTCTCATCTAGACATCATAAGGAGTCATCCTACCAAGTTACAATGAAATCCCTCCACATTAAACATGACCTGCAGACTGTGCTAAAAGTTTTTGGGTTTCGGGCTTGGGCAGCCATCATGGTTGATAGATCATGCCCAAAAGGGGACGTTCTCATCTAGACATTATACAGAGGCATCCTACCAAGTTACAATGAAATCCCTTCATAAATACGACCTGTAGACTGTGCTAATGGTTTTCGGGTTTTGGGCTCAGGCAGCCATACCGGTTGCACGATCGCGACCAAAAGGGGACGTTCTCATCTAGACATGACCCCAAACCTGCATATGAAATTTTGTGACGATCAGACAAGAACTGCGGGGTGTAGCCCGTGCTAAAGGAAAATGTGAACAGATGTCACAGACTCACAGACTAACAGACTAACAACAGACTCACAGACTTCCAAACATGTGATGGCAATAGCTTATCTTGACTATGTCAAGTTAAGCTAAAAACCTGTATTATATGTGATGTATTCCATGCTACTGAACATTCATACAAAAATTTATTCAAATCAGAACATTCATACAGAAGTTCTGTACAGAAAACTGATTGCACTAATTTCAGTACAAAATGGCTGCTGATGGCCATCCTGAATTCCAGACTGCACCCAAAAACACTTGTTCTCGTCCCACGGTGATAACAAAGGTACCCAAGAAGTTTCATAAAGATCGGTTCATACATACAGTCTCTAGCCCAAGCCGTATTGAACTGTTGATGGACAGACGACGGGCCATGGCATAACCTCAAATTTGACTTACGTCAAAGTTGAGCTAAAAATGAATTTTAGCAAAAATTGTTGGACCACACCCCAATTCGAACTTGACCTGTATTTTATATTGATACACCAAAATGCCAGACTGCTGTTTATGTTTATTAACACATAAACAGCAGTCTGGCATAATAAAAACAGAGAAAACAGAGAAGCACAACTCTTTTCTTCTACAGTTGCAGTCTGATCAAAAAAGTCTCCATCCACTTTATATATACGGAGTTAAAAAAGAAAGTATAATAGAAACAAATGTGAAAAAAATAGTATAAAGGATTCAATATAATAGTTCTAATGTTGCACGTTTGTGGACAAGAAGTCGTGCAAAGAGTTTAATGACATGTTGTTGTCCACCCAACCATATACAATTTTGCTACGGATTTCAAAATAGCATGTGCTACCCAAGAATGTCAAAATGAATGGGTGACCGATTATTTTCTTTGTGTTAGGTTGTGCTAGAGACCCTGGGTTGTTGAGAAAACACGCCAGTTTTTGTCTTCCGACATTTAAAATGAAGGTGTCAATGACACTGTAGCTCAACTTGTCAAGACAAAGACATGTACATGAATAGTATGTGACACAGAAATGACAAACATCTAGGTAATGACCTGATAACAAAGATACATATAAAGTATTGTAACAGTCTGAACATAAATACTGACCGTTGCCTGTAACAAATGTATAGGTAAAGTATTGTAAAGGTGGGTGACAGTCAGATGCTAAACTAGAAAAGAAATCTTTGAGTCCCAGAGTGGGTCTGACTGAACCCCAAAATATTTGTTCTCATAGAACAGTGATAACAAAGGCACCCCAAAACACACTCGTTCCTGTCCCAAGGTGAAAACAAAGGTACCCAAGAAGTTTCGTGAAGATCAGTTCACAAATATGAGCTGTGTAGAAGTTGTGACAAAAAACTGATTGGACATAATTTCGGTACAAAATGGCCACTGGCAGCCATCTTGAATTTTGGACTGCACTCAGAAACACTCGTTCTCGTCCCAAGGTGATAACAAAGATACCCAAGAAGTTTTGTGAAGACCGGTTCGTAAATACAGCCTCTAGCCCAAGCCGTATTGACATGTGCACTTACAGTGTATAAGCAGCACTGAATAAATCAAAGTTCATCTAATTTGCATAATTTTTGCTTGAGAAAAAAACCTGTAATATATGTGATGTATTCCATGTTACTAAACATTCATACAAAAATTTATACAAATCAGAACTTTCATACAGAAGTTCTGTACAAAAAACTGATTGCACTAATTTTGGTACAAAATGGCTGCTGGTGGCCATCTTGAATTTCGGATCACACCCAAAAACACTCATCTTCATCCCACGGTGATAACAAAGGTACCCAAGAAGTTTCGTAAAGATCGGTTCATAAATACGGCCTCTAGCCTGAGCCGTATAGAAGTTGTGTACAAAAAACTGATTAGACCTAATTTCGGTACAAAATGGCCACTGGCAGCCATCTTGAATTTTGGACCGCACCCAGAAACACTCGTTCTCGTCCCAAGGTGATAACAAAGGTACCCAAGACGTTTCGTGAAGATCGGTTCATAAATACAGACTCTAGCCCGAGCCGTATTGACATGTGTACTTACTGTGTGTAAGTAGCACTGAAAAAATCAAAGTTCATCTAATTTGCATAATTTCTGCACGAGAAAAAAACCTGTATTATATGTGATGTATCCCATGGTACTAAACATTCACACAAAAAATTATTCAAATCAGCTCTTTCATATGGAAGTTCTGTGCAAAAATCTGATTGCACCAAATTTTGTACAAAATGGCTGCCATCGGCCATCTTGAATTTTGGACCGGACCCAAAAACACTCGTTCTCGTCCCACGGTGATAACAAAGGTACCCAAGGAGTTTTGTAAAGATCGGTTAATAAATACGGCCTCTAGCCCGAGCCGTATTGGCATTTGCACTTACATTGCTGAAAGTAACACCAAACAACATCAAAGTTAGTCTAATTTGCATAATTTCTACACGAGAAAAAAAACTGTACTATATGTGATATATTCCATGTTACTAAACATTCATACAAAAATTTATTCAAATCAGACCTTTCATACAGAAGTTCTGTACAAAAGACTGATTGCACTAATTTTGGTACAAAATGGCTGCTGGTGGCCATCTTGAATTTCGGACCACACCCAAAAACACTCGTTCTCATCCCACGGTGATAACAAAGGTACCCAAGAAGTTTCGTAAAGATCGGTTCATAAATACGGCCTCTAGCCTGAGCCGTATAGAAGTTGTGTACAAAAAACTGATTAGACCTAATTTCGGTACAAAATGGCCACTGGCAGCCATCTTGAATTTTGGACCGCACCCAGAAACACTCGTTCTCGTCCCAAGGTGATAACAAAGGTACCCAAGACGTTTCGTGAAGATCGGTTCATAAATACAGACTCTAGCCCGAGCCGTATTGACATGTGTACTTACTGTGTGTAAGTAGCACTGAAAAAATCAAAGTTCATCTAATTTGCATAATTTCTGCACAAGAAAAAAACCCGTATTATATGTGATGTATCCTATGGTACTAAACATTCACACAAAAAATTATTCAAATCAGCGCTTTCAAATGGAAGTTTTGTGCAAAAATCTGATTGCACCAAATTTTGTACAAAATGGCTGCCATCGGCCATCTTGAATTTCGGACCGGACCCAAAAACACTCGTTCTCGTCCCACGGTGATAACAAAGGTACCCAAGGAGTTTCGTAAAGATCGGTTCATAAATACGGCCTCTAGCCCGAGCCGTATTGGCATTTGCACTTACAGTGCTGAAAGTAACACCAAAAAACATCAAAGTTAGTCTAATTTGCATAATTTATGCACGAGAAAAAAACCCGTATTATATGTGATGTACCCCATGGTACTAAACATTCATACAAAAAATTATTCAAATCAGAGCTTTCATATGGAAGTTCTGTACAAAAAACTGATTTCTGCATCGTCGGTACAAAATGGCGGCTGGCAGCCATCTTAAATTTCGGACCGCACCCAAAAACACTCGTTCTCGTCCCACAGTCATAACAAAGGTACCCAATAAGTTTCGTAAAGATCGGTTCATAAATACGGCCTCTAGCCCGAGCCGTATCCAATTGCTGACGGACAGACGGCCAGACGGACGACGGACCACGGGCCATGGCATAAGCTCAAATTTGGCTTCGCCAAAGTTGAGCTAAAAATGACAAGGTTAACAAAAAGTCAGAGGTTGTGTGCCATTGGTATGCATGAGGATGGGATACCTCAAGATGAGCTCATTGCTGAGTTCTGAGTCACTGGAAGGGCACTGATCTACTGCCGCCCGACTGCGATCAGGACGACCAAGAGTTACGACCCCTGCACAAGATCGCTACATCAGGATGTCTCACTTGCGGGAACGCTTCCTTCCGGCGATGAGGACAGCATCAATTAATCCTGGTAGAACTAACAATAGAATCAGTGCACAAACTGTCCGCATCAGGCTCGCTGAACACAGCATCCAAAGTAGGCGTCCATACCACAGACCAATCCTTACCAAACGTCATCGTACCGTCAGAATGGAATGAATAAGTCGGAGTTCGCTGGGCTCAGCAGCGTTGGAGCACAGCTCTTTTTAGTGATGAATCATGATTTTGTCTATGGCGCGCTGATGGTAGGGCAAGAGTGTATCGCCAATGAGGAGAATAGTTTTCTGATGCGTGCATACGGGAATACGACCGTTTTGGCGGGGGTAGTGTAATGGTTTGGGCAGGAATTTCCTTGCACCATTGAACGCAGTTGATCTTCATCGATGGTAATCTAAATGGACAGCGATATAGGAACGAAATTCTTAACCCTGTTGTTGTCCCATTGTTCAACTAACGTCGGATTGCAGTTATTCCAGAAGACAATGCCCATTGTCAGGTGGCACGTATCTGTCGTGACTTTCTTGAGGAGCAGAGCATCAAACTTCTTCCCTGGCCCCCACTTTTGCCAGATTTGTCACCAATCGAACATCTTTGGGATCAATTGGACCGTCATGTACGACTTCATGATCTTCAGATGTTAGGCAATTTACGTAATGTTCTAATCTAAGGCAGGAGTGGAACGCAATACCACAGGGTGACATCCAGAGACTTAACAGGTCCATGCACCGAAGATGTCTTGCCATCCAAGAGGCAAACGGTGGAGATACACGCTATTGATTGCATGTGTGAACTTTTTATTTCTCCCCATGTCTGAATTGCGACGTCTAGGGCTGCGCGATATACAGGTAATTACCGGTATTGTGAATGATACTGGATGAATACCGGTATTGTTTTAAAAGTACCGATATATCGTAAGAAATCGTATTGGATCAAATTATTGAAGTTGAAGTCGATATATTGTTAGGGAAAAACAGTCTATGTATTCTATCATGTCTGTCAACGCCTGTGATAAAGTACACGTCAATCAATCTTCATTCGACCAATGAAAACAGTTTGCAGTGCACTTGAGCTGCGTAAGTTACAAGTTAGTATACATGTACCAACAATTTGAAACTGAAACTGAAAGGGAAAGGGAAGCCTGCACAAAAATAAACCATTCAGACATTAATAATTGCCACTCACACAGACTCACATGAACATTAATTGCTAACACAAACACACCACTGACTATATCTATCAACACTTAAAATACAATAGGTCATAAGAAGAATCAAACAATGGAGAGGAAAACGCAGGGTGCAAAATGCATGCACTCCTTGAAACAGCTGTATTCATGAAGAAAGGAAAAATAAACACTACAGTCAACTACAGTGACGGATTGTGGGATATTCTTTTCGGACAGAAAAGTCATGGCACTTTATTGTTTTCCCTCATATCTGAGCTGTCTCTGTGATGTGATTTTAAATCAAAATAAAATAACGCTGTTCAACACATCTGTAAAAAAAAATGCTTTCTTGAAGTTATTGGGTTCAGCTGAACAGGAGGTACTGAGTACAGTAAGTTTTATTCAATTGTTAACCGCCCAAAATAAAACTGTGTTGTCAATTGTTTATGAACTCAGTTCCCCAGAACATCGCCTGAGTTTTTCACCCTCTGAACTAGTCTACGATATACCGGTATATCACAGTATTTTTTTCAATACCGATACCGGTATTCGGGCTTCTATAGTGAGCCCAAATATGAATCCAACAAACAAACTTCAATCAGATCCACCCCACAATGTTGCATACCAAATATCGAAAGATTCTGCCTGCTGGATCTGGAGAAGAAGATTTTTGAAGAAATTTGCCTGAAATGCACTAAGTTCGAAATGGGACGCCTACACTGAGACCAAATATGAATCAGATCCACCTTACAATTTTGCATACCAAATATCAAAAGGTTCTGCCTGCTGGATCTGAAGAAGATTTTTTAATCTTTTTCCCATTGCCTGCAGTGTTAAAAAGTGCTGACTCAGCACTTTTTCAAAGTCCTGAAAAAAGTACCTTGTGATCAAGCCGATAGAGATTTTTTTTAACCATTCTATTCTACTGTATAAAAGTAAGCTTTATACAAAATAAGAACTCCCTGTGCCGTGTAGTTTTGGAGATATGGCAGTTTTAAGGTTTTTCCTATTTTTAGCTCCCGAGGTTCCCACGTGCAATGAGAAAATTTTTTTTTGCATCAATCAACTACTTATGACCCATTGTCATCTCATATCAGATTTGGTTCAAATCGACCTGACGGTTCTGAAAATAGAAATTTTAGGCGTGGCCAAAGTTTTTGTTCCTCCCATAACGAAGGCAAATAATGTCCGACAAACTTCTCTTGAACAAAGTTGAGTTTACACCTCAAAAGGAAGCTGCATACCAAATATCAAGTCTCTGATATTGCTGGTTCTTGAGAAGAAGATTTTTTAAGAATTGGAGCATTTTGGCCCCATCCCTCTGCTCAATATGAGCCGAAACCTAATTTGAAATAAAATCAAAATGCCCTTATATAACCCCTACTCACATGAAATTTCATTAATATGCGGCCAGTGGTTTGGGAGAAAAAGGCCCAAACACCACTTTCACGACAGACGACGGACGAAAAGTGATCAGAAAAGCTCACCCTGACTTTCAGTCAGGTGAGCTAAAAACAAGAGACCCAGGGGGCCTGAGGGCGCTCACCTGACATGGTAGTCTAAATATCAAACCAGGGACTTGACTTGAATAAGCTGCATACGCCCCTCCTAAGAAAAGCATATACCAACTAGACGAAGCTATTGTGCCCACACAATACACCCGGACCCCAAATTTTCAGTGTACTAAAAAAAAAAAAATTTTTGACTTAAAACTGACCAAAATGCATAAACAACCAAAAAACTAATTTCAGGATTTTGCTCCAAAATTTCTAAGTCCGGACCGGGACCCCAAATTTTCAGCCCAAATATGAACCCAGGGATTTGGCTTGAACAAACTTGAATCTCACCTCCCTAGGCATGCTGCATACCAAATATCAAAATATTCCTATTGGTAGATCTGAAGAAGAAGATTTTTAAAGAATATTCCTCATACTGCACTAATTTAAACATTTGGGCTCCCATAAAGAGCCCAAATATGGACCCAGGGAATTGATTTCAATAAACATATGAAACAATCTTCCAAAGATGTTATATGTGAAATGTGAAAGGTTTTGGAGCAGTGGTTTGGGAGAAAAGTAGTCTTAAATGTTTTCCCATTACCCACAGTGTTAAAAAATGCTGACTCAGCACTTTTTCAAAGTCCCAAAAAAGTAAAACTGATAGCATTTTTTTTTTACTATTCCATTCTGTTGGTCCTAAGGAAGCTTCACACCAAATAAGAATTCTCAGTGCTGTGTAGTTTAGGAGATATGGGCATTTTAATTTTTTTCTATTTTTAGCTCCTGCAGTTCCCATGGGGTGACGGGGATAAAAATGTTGGCATAAATTAAGTACTTATGACCCAATAAGCCCTCATATCAAATTTGGTTCAAATCTGCCTCTCGGTTTGAAAAATAGAAATTTTGGGTGGGGCGAAAATTCTTGCCCCTCTCATAACGAAGGCAAATATAGTTCCTCGAACTTCTCTTGAACAAATCCGAGTCTACACCTCAAAAGGAAGCTGCACATCAAATATCAAGTCTCTGCTACTACTGGTTCATGAGAAGAAGATTTTTTAAGATTTAAGCACACTTTTTAGGCGTGGCCCTACCAAGGGGGGGGGGGGTCAACTTGATTTGAACAAACTTGAATTGACATATGATAGGGAACATGCATGGCCATTTTGGTTGAATTTGGGCCAGTAGTTTGTTAGAAGTTGATAATGTAAGGTTAACGCCGGACAGACGATGGACAGAAAGTGATCAGTAAAGCTCCCCATGAGCTGTGCTCAGGTGAGCTAAAAACAAAACAAGAGGCCCCACGGGGCCTGAAGCGCTCATCTTGTACAAAACACAATATAAACAGAGTCCAAGAATGAGTCTACATTAAGCAAGCCATCTCCATAGGCTACACTGTCAATCCTTCAGTCCCTCAGGAGTGACAAAAATAATCTGGGCATCATGACTTTTCTTCAGTTGATCATAAGTAAAATGTAGAGCTCCCCTATGAAGCCCCTTGATACAACCTATGTGGATTAATCTTAGTACCTCTAGAGGGTACTGAATACAAAATTTTTAATTCTTCAGCAAAATGGCCAATTCCGGCTCCCATAGAGAGCCCAAATATTAACCCAGGCTCTTGATTTGAACACAGTTAAATCTGACTTCCCTAGAGATGTTGTGTACCGAATTTGAAAGCATTCTGACTGTTGGATCTGAAGAAGAGAAATTGTTAAGAAATTTCTTCGAATTGCACTAAGTTCAAATTTGGGCTACCATAGCGAGCCCAAATATTAACCTATGGATCGGATTTGAACAAACTTGAATCTGATCTTGAGATGTTGTATACAAAATGTGAAAGCATTCTGACAAGTGAATCTGAAGAAGAAGATTTTTGAAGAAATTCCCTCATATTGTACTAAGTTAAATTTCAAGTTCCCATATGGAGCCCAAATATTAACCTAGGCACTCGAATTGAACAACCTGGAATCTGACCCCCCTAGAGATGTTGTATACCAAATATAAAAGCATTCCGACTGGTGGATCTGAAGAAGAAGATTTTTAAAGAAATTTCCTCATATTGCACTAAGTAAAAATTTGGGCTACCATAGTGAGCCCAAATATATACCTAGGGATCCGATTTGAACAAACTTGAATCTGACCCCCATAGAGATGTTGCATACCAAATATCAAAGCATTCTGACTGATGGATCTGAAGAAGAAGATTTTTTTTTAAATTGCCCTCCATATTGAACAAAGATAAAATTTGGGCTTCCATGAAGCCCAAATATTAACCTAGGGACTTGGTTTGAACAATCTAGAATCTGACCCTCATAACAATGATGTATACCAAATATTAAAAGATTCTAACTGGTGGTTCTGAAGAAGAAGATTTTTAAAGAATATTCCCCATATTACCCTATATTAAAACTTCGGGCTCCTGTAGAGAGCACAAATATGAACCAATGAGCTTTATTTCAACAACCTTTTATCTGACCCCCCTATGAAGGCTGTATACCAAATATCAAAAGATTCTGATGATTGGTTCTGGAGAAAAGATTTTTTTAATTTTTGGAAATATGCTGACTCAGCATTTTTTCGATGCCCATTACAGAACACCCTAACATAACCGATGGCAATTTTTTTTTACCATTCAATTCTACTGGTCATAAGGATACTTCATACCAAATAATATCTCTCTGTTCCGTGGGGTTTGGGAAATATGGGCATTTGAAAATATTTCTATTTTTAGCTCCCAGGGTTCCCATGGGGATGCGGGAATTTTTTTTTTTTTTGGATGGGTCAGGTACTTATGACCCAATACTACCACAAAACAAATTTGGTTCATACCGGACCATCGGTTCAGAAAATAGAAATTTTGGGCGGGGCCAAAATTCTTACCCCTCCTATTACAAAGCTAAATATTACTTCACGAACTTCGTTTGAACGAACTTGATTCTACACCTCATATGGAAGCTCCATAGCAAATATCAAGTCATTGTACACACTGGTTCTTGAGAAGAAGATTTTTAAAATATTTTGGAGCATTTTCCCCCACTCCCTCCCTATGGGGCTGGGCATGCTGAGTTGAACAAAAATGAAATGCCCCTTTGGGACCATCACTCACACAAACTTTCACTTGAATTGGCCCAGTGGCTTTGGAGAAGAGCAAAACATGGTGTGGACGGACGACGGATGACAGACGATGGACGGAGAGCGATGAGATTAGCTCAGCTTGACTTTGTCAAGATGAGCTAAAAACTGATGATTGACTAATGTCCTCTGGTTAATGATTCAGGATGGTGAATTCCCTCATAGTGTAACATCTCATTTAACTATGATGGGGATTCCTGCACCATAGACTTTTCTCTTTGATACCCTCCATTTGGGAGCTTTTATCTGTCAAAGGTCTTTTATCTGATATTGACAAACTTTGCTCTCTGAGGACAGGTGTTTCAAATAACACAATCAAGAAGAGATCATGTGAATAATCAAATTTACTTAGCAGTATATTTATTTATTGGGGATTAATGCCTCTTTCAACAGCCAGGGTCACCTCATGTTGGGATAGTTTTATGGGAAGAGGAAGCCAGAGTACCTGGAGAGAACCACTGAGCAGTGGCAAGAGATGTCAGACTCAATGTATGAACTCAACACAAGCTGGATTAGCAGGGGTTGAAGAGAAGTGCACCATCGACATGCAGTACGCCTCAGTGCATAGCGCCACCTTTCCCTTACATGTGCAATCAGGTTTAAGTACCTTTACCAAAGACACACCGAATTTGCCCCTGGTGGGGATCATCGAACCGTAGACCTTTCGGTTTGAAGGCCAATGCCGTAACCACCAAGCCATCACTCTTCCAACTTGGCAGTGGTTTTAAGTGAAGTTTCGATTGCCTCTAGCAGGGACCGATCAGGACTATTTAAAATACGCTCTAGCCTCGGAGCCTATTTTTTCAATTCATGCGCCAGATTTCAATTTACGGAGTCACACTGCTGTTTGTAACACACACTGCAAGTATGTAATAGCTCTCATCATTTTCATTTAGTACACTATAGCAAACATTAATCTTCACTGTGGTTTCTGATCAAGTCTTGGCTGCCTATTTAGGCAGCCAAGACTTGATCAGAAACCACAGTGAAGATTAATGCTTGGTAATTAAGACTTGAAGTATTAACTTAAGCACTCTACAACAATGATAAATGATAATCATATATATAATACATGTAAGAGTGTCTCTCTCGATTATCCATCGAAAGAATATCAAAATATGATCTGAGAAGTTACGCGTCAACTGAGAAGCCTATTTCTGAGATTTAAGAGCCAGGTCCTGATGTTTCAGAACCAAATACGCACTGGCGCATGCCCAGGTCGGTCCCTGCTCTAGAGACTCCAAGGACTTCACTAGAAATCACTGACAAGCCATTCAACTCACAAAATGTGGTGTAGTGGAAAGTCTGGAAGATTACCCAGAACTCTACGAGTTAACAGATTTAGTATGTTTGAAAAGATTTACTGATTAAACAGAGATTCTTGGATCCCTTAGTTTATCAAGTGTTTCCAGGTGGGCATTTCCTGCATTCCATATTTTTAACCCTTTACCCAATGTAATGGCCAAAAACTTAGGTTATGACCCTTCGTTGGAATGAGCTTGTTCCAATGATGGGTCATACCCTAAGTTTTTGAGACAAAAAATGAAAAAATTAGTTATTCAAGATTTTTTTTCCGCATTTGTTTTTCATGTTAGGTAAAGGGTTAAATCAGGAGAGCTATAGGCAACAAGTTGATTAAAGCCATTCAGAAGACAGTGTGTATCCCTAGTGGACTTTCAGCTGGATATCAAGGATAAAGAAGAGTTGGGAAGAGCAATAGAGATGTTCATGTGAACATCTGCTCCCCACTACCCTTAACACAGCAGAATCTCACTTGTCGAAAAAGCAATGTGTAAAAATAGATTCTCTGATATTTTTGTTTGTTTTTTTGTAAATCAGTGGTGATTTCAATATTTCAGAGTACTGTAATACCAAGTCAATTTGAACTCCTGTACAACAAGGGAAATAACTATCACAGATAAACTGATTTTTTCTCACAAGCAAATCAGCACAGACAAGATCACTCAAAAATAATATTTTAGCAACTCATTTTTTGTATCTACATTTATAATTGGCACATTTTATCCAAAATTCCTGAATGGCATTAATTTGTGTAATGTTTTCAGAAACAATCAATACAAATGTAATCCCTTACCATCACTGTATATACAGCTGGATTCTTTCATCAAAGAGGAAAATCAATATACATCCGTTTTTTGAAAGCATAATAATCCTGACTGGAATTAAAACCAGTAGTTGTGAACACAGTTTTATTTCCTCACCACCAATTTATGCCAAATACAACCAAAGAAGCAGTTTTGATGTTGAATTTTTAATACAAAAAAAAAAATAATTAAAACATGAAGTGAAAAAATAACCCAATGATTACACTTGTAACAGAAGCTTAACCCTTCACCTAAATTGGCCATATCTGTCCATCTACTTTACAAATTAAGCAGTTGAAAAAATATATTTAAAAAAAATTTCAACAAAACCATTGCTCATTGAGCCAGCTCCAATGAGGGGTCACATATGATATTGTTGACAAGTTTTGAAAAATTTGAAAAAACAATAATTAAAACAATAAATTTTGATAACGTGTGCACTGGGTAAAGGGTTAGCACCTTTCCAGGACTGACAATTTTAAGAGAGTCATTACTTGCGTTCCGTATGGCTCCTGAAAAACTAAATGAAGGGGAGCCATTTATTTATTGGTGTTTAAGGTCACATATTTCTGCATACCAACTAGTCCTAGGGATGCTTCATAACAAATAACGTATCTCTGTTCGATGGGATTTGGGAAATATGTGTGTCTGGAAATATTTCTGTTTTCTGCTCCTTGGATTCCCATGGGGGTGCAGGAAAGTTTTATTCTTTTTTGCATGAATCATGTACTTATGACTCAATAGTGCCGTGTATGGTACCAAATTTGGTTCAAATCAGTGAATTGATTCATAAAATAGAAATTTTAATCGGGGCCAAAAATCTTGCCCCTCCCATTCCAAAGGAAAATATTGCTCCACAAACTTCATTTGAACAAACTTGATTCTAAACCTCAAAAGCTCAGAACCAAACACCAAGTAATTGTATCCACTGGTTCATGAGAAGATTTTAAAATTTCAGAGCATTTTCCCCCACTCCCTTCCTCTGGGGTTGGACAAGCTGATTTGAACAAAAACAAAATGCAATGTCAGAATAAACAAACACCTCAAATTTAACTGAAATCAGTCCAGCGGTTTTGGGAAAGTCGCAAACTCCACCTTTACACCAGACAAATAGTGATCACTAAAGCACTGCTAAGGTAGTAGGTTCCCAGGGTTCCCATGAGAAGATTAAACTGTATTAGTCCATAACAGGGCTAATTATCAGCCAAATAATATAATATGCCAGTTTATTCCTGACGATCATTCATCCAGAAACCCTTTACCCAACATGATATTTGGAAAAAAGCCTTTAATACCTAAAAAGGTTCAATTTCTCTCCTCCAAAACATAACTTAGGACCCATATTGGAATGAGCTCAATAAACAATTCCAATGAGGAGTCATAAGCTATATTTTGAAGACAAAAGCTGAAATAATAATAAAATTGGTATTCAATTTTTGTAAATAGCAGATGCGTGACAGATACGGCCATTACACTGGGTGAATTTATTTATTGGTGTTTAAGGTCACATACTTATGCACAATGGCTAATCGTGACCGTGACAGTTTTACGGGTGGAGGAAGCCGGAGTACCCGGAGAGAACCACCGAGCAACGACGAGCAGCTGTCAGCTCTCCAACATCGTAACTCTGAACTCTGCACCGCAGCACAGGCAGGGTTAGATTGGTTGAAGACATGCGCACCATCGACGTGCAGTACGCCACAGTACACAGCGTCATCGTGCCCCCATGTAGGCAATCGGGGTGAAGTGTACACTGGGTGAAGGGTTAAGCCAAAGACATAAGGTTATCATACAGTTTGTTGGAAAGAGTTTTGACAGCCCTTTCCAACAATGCGTCCTGTGACTGAATTTCATAAGCAAAAGCAAAGAATCATAATATTGAATGTATTCAACCCTAGGTGACAGCACTAATGTGGTTAAAACTGAACTAGCGCATCCTAGTACCATATATTAAAATTAATTGTGTGCCGATTTGAAAAGATCTAGGATTCTAAATTTATTCATAACAGAAGTTAAATAAATTTAGAGTGCAATTTGAGTGACATCAGATGTGTATTCAATGCAAATTAAAATCTTACTTCCTCTCATCAATCCACCCTGACTTAATCGTGAATGTGGAAGCAACAGATCACTGAGCTGTTGTAAAGCAATCAGACTGGCGGGATGTGAACCACTTTTTAATTGTTCTTCTACAATTTGTTCCAACTCCTCTCGAAACTGTTGGCTATTCAGTACTAATTTCACTCGCTGTCTGTCTTCCATTTGTCTAACATCTTCTTTTACTTCTGCAGGCCGTCTCATCTGACGCTGGTATTCTGGGTCATCTGGATCTGAAAAAGGGAAGAATGAAAAAGTTTAGTAACCTCAAGTGTCTCAGATTAAGCCCTGGAAGAGAAATGTTAAGGTATCACTATTTTAGATGAAATCAGTTTTAGTTTACTGTTGTTTACGCAGAGTTTTTTCATGAAATTTTTCATCAAATCTAGTCATGGCTGCTTCATAGCAGCCATGACAAGGTTTGATGAAAAATTCATTTAAATTCAACTGAAGAAATTTGTTTAACCCTTTTTACCCAATGCAGATGATTTCAAAATTTATTATTTTAAATATCATTTTTTAAATTTTTATAAAAAATTTCAACAAAACCATATCATGTGACCCCTCTTTGGAACGAGCTCTACGAGCTCGTTCCAAAGAGGGGTCACATGATATGGTTTTGTTGAAATGTTTCGAAAAATAATATTTTTCAGCTGCTGAATTTGCATATTATGTGGGCGGATGCGGGAGATTTGTTGGGTAAAGGGTCAAATTTATACTTAATTCAGTGGCAAGAGAAAATCTGTGCTGGGCAGAAATGTAAGTCAGCAACATGCAAGGAGTTAAATGATCTTGGAAACTGAGAAATTTAAAACAATCTCACTGTTTACACCTTGCATGCTGCTAGCGGATATTCTTCCTGCATAGAACAGAACGTATCTTTTACCATTGAATTAAGTACAGTTAAAACTAGAAGTCCTGTCACGAACTGTGCGCTTATCTAGACTTAACTGCGTGAAGGAATTGTGCGCAATTGCCATATCGAATGGCATCAAAAGCACGGCAGGTTCTCCTGATTACTCATAGAAAACACGGGCAATGTTTCTGCCAATGGACCTCCGGGTTACCCGGAGGTCCATTGGCTGAAGAAACATTGCTTGTGCACAGGCCATATTTACAGAATTTGATAGCCTTACTATGGTCATTTTGCATAGATTAACTCACATATCGACGTGCTATTTGTGCGCATTTCAGGACAGGACTTTTAGTTTTAACTGTATCTATGCTATCAATTTATTGGTGTTTAAGGTCACATATTTTTGCACAATGGCTAATCGTGATTCGAAACCACAACATGGAAATAAAGTAAAGTTCAGTCAGTCAATCGTTACTACCCATGTTGCCCATTTTCGAGACTTGCACCCTAAGCATTGGTGACTGGGTCTTATTTTACTAGTAAAGCGGAGCTTGTTAACCACAGTGGGAAGTAAACAAGCACTGCCTCACTTCCTGGAGTTCCCACAGGGAAACTATCTATACTATAATTTGAGCTGTTCTGTTTGTCGTGAGTGATGTGCCCTATCTCCTCAGCCTCTATGGGCCTGATCGACTTCAAACTTGGCAACTGTGTGTATTTCTATCCTATTTAACTAAATCAACATGTTTGGTGTTATTCTGTGTTATTTACCAAACAATTGAGTCCCAAGATAGGGGTATTTTTCCCCAAATCTCAAAATAAAAGGGTTGATATATAGTTATTTTATTTGAATTTGTCTTGCTGGGATTCATCTTGTTGAGATGACCATTAGACATTCGTCTTGTTGGGATTCGTCCGGCTGGGATTTGTCTTGTTGGGAATAAACTGCATGCTTATCCATCTCATCAAGATACATGTAAATAACATTTATTGGACATAGGATTGAGCTAATTTTAATCTATAAGTGTCTACAATTTACATGAGTAACACGCAAACAAAGAAGGTCACATCACATACATTCACTTGTTTATTCCATTCATCAAATTATTGAATAATTTGTATAATTGATCTGTTGGCTAAGATTTGTATTCAATTTGATTTCCTGTCTGCCTACAAACTTACAGTGGTTAGTGTTCCAATCTAACCAAAGAGTAAAAACTACAGCTGGAGTCAAATCAGTGTTACTGATCTTGAATGAGAAGGAATGATGATACATCAAGCTCGCAGTATGATACAGATCATAATACACTGATCACAACATGATTGCATATCTAGATTTTTTTTTTTTTTTTTTTTATTTATTTGGGTTTAATGACACATTAACAGCCAGGGTCATATCATGTCCATGACAGTTTTACGGGTGGAGGAAGCTGGAGTACCCCGAAAGAACCATCGAGCAACGACGAGCAGCTGTCAGCTCCCCAACATCGTAACTCTGAACTCTGCACCGCGGCACAGGCAGGGTTAGATTGGTTGAAGACATGTGCACCATCGACATGCAGTACGCCTTAGTACACAGCGTCATCGTGCCCCCATGTAGGCAAGCGGGGTGAAGTGTCTTGCCCAAGGACACAACGCGGTTGCCGCAGGTGGAATTCGAACCGAGGACCTCTCGGCTTGCAGTCTGCACCTCTACCTACTGAGCCACTGCGCCCCCGCATATCTAGATGCTGATTGAAAAATGGTTTGCATGATTCGAAAAAATTGGTAATTGAAAATAAAAACAGCGCCCGTCAAATGAACAGGCAAGTGCTGACAGGTGGCCAATACAAGAAGAGGACAGCCTGAATGATTGACTGACTGATCAGTTAGTTTTTCAGATAAATCACAAATGGGATTACACGGAGCTCGAGATGAGAAATTCAAGGATTTTCAAAAATATTTTGGAACAAAAACAACAGAGCACCCTTCAAAGGTCTGCACATAATTAGAGCCGAGTCGATCAGGGGATTTTTGTGACTGGTTAACAGTGCCCAAAAATCGTGGTTAATCAGTTAATCGTGGTCAATTCTGAAGTATGTGTGG
Source organism: Pictodentalium vernedei (assembly GCA_031216915.1). Classification (NCBI taxonomy): domain Eukaryota; kingdom Metazoa; phylum Mollusca; class Scaphopoda; order Dentaliida; family Dentaliidae; genus Pictodentalium; species Pictodentalium vernedei. The sequence goes on along the minus strand of CM062295.1, from coordinate 715,204,300 downwards.
AAACAGTTAAGTAAAGATAAATTGCTTAATATCAATGATAATCGACATAAAGGGGTCTTTTTCAGTATTTCTAGCATGACGTAACAGAAAAAAAAAACATCAGGGGCAAATTTTGACCCATTTTAAAGTAGTCTAAACTAGCGTGTCATACCAAGGTATCAAAAAGAGTTGTTTCAAAATATTAGCTTTCGAATAAACAACTATCAGTTATCAACTCTCCATTCCAACAGAGTTGTTTTTTATTAGAGAGATGACCAGTCATGGGTTTTACAACTGGTCACACTCGTGACCGGTGGTTAATCGGTTAACCAGTTAACTGGTAGAGTGCTAAATTATTTTGGGTCATCAGAAATTGTTCACAAGTCTTTGCCTTGTTACAATTTATGGGAGAGTGCCTACAGGCACTCTCCCATAAATTGTAACAAGGCAAATTCTTACAGACTAAATGATTTTACATCAAAAACAATACACAGAACATGCACGGAATATGGGCCTGTTGAATTGTGGCTCTGGTCCTTCATAATAAAGCCCAAATATGGGCTTCCAGCACTCTACCAGTTAACTGTTTCAGCCCTACACATAATTACATGGGAATCTGTATACTGTAGTGTTATTTCATTGTCATACGATTATATCCACAACCTAATGCAAAATTCTCAATCTATTTAACCCTTTGAACTCAAAAGGCTGATTTTACAGACCATGATTGTGATATGACCTGAATTCATAAAGTAGATAGTTGCTCAGTGAATTTGTGTGGTAGACCAAATAAGATTTCCAAAATGTAGCCCCAAGGCTGCACGTTGAAAATATTGATTGGTCTTCCCACACACAACAATTATAGACTCTACCCGCTGATAGCTCCATACTGGCATGCAATATACCAACCATCAGGTTCAATGGGTCAAGGAGATAGATGTTCTTTTTGCCAAGAAGCTCCACTGCAGCAACTTTCTTTGATCACATCAACCATCTTTGATCACACTGCATCTCTTAACCCTTTACCTAACGAATCGCCCGCATCCGCCCGCGTAATATGCAAATTCAGCAGTTGAAAAAATATTTTTCAAAAAATTTCAACAAAACCATATCATGTGACCCCTCGTTGGAACGAGCTCGTCGAGCTCGTTCCAACGAGGGGTCACATGATATGGTTTTGTTGAGATTTTTTGAAAACATTTAAAAAATGATATTTAAAATAATAAATTTTGATATCATCTGCGTTGGGTAAAGGGTTAAGTGTTTTCAAGGAGGACTTTTCCAATATTTAAGGATTTTTCAGATCCTTGGCAAGGAATTTCTAAATCATTTGAGAAATTCACGGTGCCGCTGGAGCCCTGTGAAGAGTATTTGTGAACTTAGAAGGCTTTGCTACCTACCATCTGTATATACAGAAGTACCACACATTGATTAAAATTTTAATATCTATTGTCAGATTCAGAAATAGACTGAGAGATAACTTGAGCAATCTTAAGTTTACTGTGGTGACACATCATAAATACAAGTTTGTTATTCATTCAGCCAGGTCTATTATTAAAACATGTCCATGTATAAATTAACACTCCAGTCTGTACAAAAGTAACATTGTAACCATTATTCAAATCCACCAATGTTTCATTCATGCCAAAAAGTGTGAGTTTACATTATGGACAATAAGGCTTGAGAGTTTCTTTCATACCCATAAGAGAGGCACAAAAAGATATCTTTTGTCAAATTCTGACAATATTAATGCATTTCTCTCAAGTTACTCACACAAACTTTTTTCATTCATCCTAAACCTCAAAATTTAAATGATATTCTGTATAATTTACAGCAAATTTACAACACCCTCTCCTCATGCATATCTCATCTGGAGACATTTTGCATGAAGAAATGGGTATATCAGTGAAATAAGAATGTTTGTCTCCCGCTTTTTGAAAAAAATGGGAGATATTAAATTCGGGGTGTCCTTCCGTGTTTTTCGTTTCCAGACTCTAACTTTCCTTACAGTGACCGGATTTCGATGAAATTTGGGTAGTAGATCACTTTCATCAATTGTGGATCCAAGTTCGAATATGGGCATTTTCTGCGCATATTTAATTAGGTTGCTGAAATTTGATTGACGGTTTCCAGACTATAACTTTCCTTTCAATCAACCGATTTCGATGAAATTTCATATATGGATTACTTTTATCAATACCTAGGTCAAGATCGAATGTGGAAAATTTTGTACCAAAAATCTGTCCGTCTGCCTGTCCGTCTGCCCCGTGCGACAATGCACCTCGGACTAAAAGCTGTATTTATGAACTGATCTTCACGAAACTTCTTGGGTATCTTTGTTATCATTGTGAGACCAGAATATGTGTTTTGGGGTTTGGTCCAAAATTCAAGATGGCTGCCAGCAGCCATTTTGTTCCGAAATTGGGTGTAATCAGTTTTTTGTACAGAACTTCTATACGAAAGTTCGGATTTGAATAAATTTTTGTATGAATGTTTAGTAACATGCAATACATCATATATAATACAGGTTTTGTTCTCGTGTAAAAAGTATGCAAATTAGGGAAACTTTTGATTTATTCAGTGCTACTACTAATACACAGTAAGTGCACACCTTCCGTGTTTTTCGTTTCCAGACACTAACTTTCCTTACAGTCAGTCGATTTTGATGAAATTTGGGTAGTAGATCACTTTCATCAATTGTGAGTCCAAGTTCGAACATGGGCATTTTCTGCGCATATTTAATTAGATTGCTTAAATTTGATTTGCTGATGGTTTCCAGACTCTATCTTTCCTTAGAGTCAACCGATTTCAATGAAATTTCATATATGGATTACTTTTCACATCAGTTTAATGTAATATGTCTTATCAGTCTTAATTTTTAGTGATTCTCACAGTTATACTCCACTTCACTTCACTTGCTTTGACAGTGACCTCCGTGAAAATAAATCTGATAACCACTGTCTGAAGCACTGTCTGTTCTGTCTCTTCTAAATAACTTCCACTTGCAACTGAACTATATTCCACTGGATGCATTAATTACCCTTGAAACTGTTGCCCAGTGGGAGACATGAATCCACTGAATTTGCTTGGTCTTCTCTCTAAAGTACAGCCTACCTTTGACTAGTCACTGTTAAAATATTCCTCAGACATCATGACAGGACTGGGTAGTATTGAAATTTCAGATTTGGTGTTGGTATTGGTATTTTGGACGGGGGTGATTTGCCTCGTTTCAGTATCTGTACAGTATTCAGTATTGACAGAATTCCCAATACCAAATATCAATACCAAACGATATTTTTGGTATATTGGCCAGCTGTAGATAACCATTTTATAGTTGTCCGATACTCAAAATGCTCATATCAACACATGATGATAAGACATGGCAAATTTGATAAATGATCAGTGTATCGTCAAAACACTGCAAATATAGCACAAGCACTAGCCACCTATCATTTGATGCAATATATAACCCTTAAGTCCTCAGATTAATTTTAAAGTATTTATGGCCTTTTTCTGCTTACATAGTTATTGATGACTTGGCAGTGGTTCTACATCACTGCTGGCTACCTATACAGGCAGCCAGCAGTGATGTAGAACCACTGCCAGGGAAAATTCAGTCTACACAAAAGAGTAATAAAAAAGATTACACAAGGGAGCACCTGCTTCAATGCAATATAAAAGTGGCGGTTTGGGGCTGTATGGGGGCTTAAGGGATAAACTGAGAGAAATGCCCCCAGGGTATTTTATCTCAGCATTTTTGTTACATCAAATGACCAGTGGCAAGTGCCTATGGAAATAAGTACAGTACAGCAGCGGTGGACTGGTAACATTCCACAAGTAGGCAATATTTCCATGGACGCAATAATATTAGATTCCAAACACTAATTATAGGAATAATCGTCAAAAATTTAATTAATGAAGCACCAGGTTGTTGGGGCTTTATTAAAATTTTGCTGATGATTTTTATTACCTGGTAAACAAACAAAAGCATGGACATCACTGCCCACGCATGGAAAATGACCAGACCACAGTGGCTGTACTCTAGTCCATGAACTTCTTTTGTAAATCAATTTTGCATTTTTGTCTAAACTATTTTTTTAACCAATGGTGGGAGCAGATGTCAATACTGAAACTTTGGTATTTTTGAGATTCCAACGGTACAGTAAATTGTTATGTGCATTCTGATACTACATTATATTCTGCACAGCCTAAAACTGGAGTGTACCCTTTTGCCAAGGTTAGGGAATAAACTTGTGCATTGCGACGAGGGGGGTAGCAGTTGGGGATTTGAAGATCCCAGGGGTATTTTATGCAGACGATATGGTGTCAGAAAGCGAAGAGGGGCTAGCGAAAATGCTGGAAATTGTTGGGAAATATGGGAACAAATGGAGACTGAAACTAAATGAAAGCAAAAGCAAAGTTATACTTGTGGGCCGTAAAGTGGATCCTACTTGAAGGTGGAGAGTGGGGGAGTTCTGTATTCCAGAAGATAGCAGCCAACCTCTTAGTGAAAGAGAGACAGGTGACTACGTGTAAACATAAACATCACAGGAAGAGGCATCTACAGAAACCACACTAATTGATTCTGAAGGGGAGGCGAATCCTTAACCAAATGAAACATATAGGGAGAAACCGTTTCAATAAGGTTTTCATGGGAAAAATATTTGGAAAATGGTGGTTCTGCCAAGTATAACATATGGTACAGAAGTGATGCCCCTAAACCAAACGCCTGTAAAGAGCTTGTGAACCCTGCAGAATGACGCAGGCCAATGGATAATGGGGTCAAGTAATGCCACAGCACTAGAAGCAATCAGGGGAACTTAGGTGGATGAGGATCACGGACAGGATAGACTTATTGAAACTCGGTTATCTTAATTATTTGGTAAATCTCCCAGACAGCCGATGGTGTAAGGTAATGTTCCAGAGTATTTTCAACTCAAATACAATGACAGAGTGGGTGGTCCAAGTGAGGGAGTTAATAGTGAACCAGGGACCAGCCTAGGGGGGAATTTTAGGGAGACTTCAAGTCTCCCTCCAGAGAAAATAGGGAGACTGCAGAGTCATGTAGGGAGACTTCATAGGCAAGTGGGGAAAATTAAGAATATTCATGTACCACCCCCGCCGCCCTTTCATATTTTCAATTTATGGTCCTCCATGAAAGTACAAATAATCCAGGTCCAGTTGTCTATGATGCATCTGCGCCAGGTTAAAAAATCACAATGTAATTATTGACTGAAAATCCCCCACTGCTACCTTCTCCTTCATGACACTCACCTCTTATTCGTGCCAATCCCCCATCACCCTCCTGTGGTTGCCTTTCAACAAAGTCTACTAAGCTAATAATTTCCTAAGTCTGAAAGTGTGAACAGGACCAGATGTAAGAAGGTTGCTTGGGAGGTACTTTGTTAGTTAATAAACAAAATACATTCTGGGGTCGAGTATTTTGTAAAAGAAATGTCATTCCGCATCATTTTTATGGCATTCCGGTGTCATTCCGCGACATGTCATGTCATTCCGATGTTTAGGAGGACCCTTTTTCAAGATCGTCCACATGCACACTTGTGTCCTGTACAAAGCTTTTCTTGACATCACTAAAGCTTTTTTTCATGTGTTTCAATTCCATTCGTGTTTTTCTGGGAATAGACAGCCCAACAGTTAACAGTCGTCAGCAAATCGAAATGAAAATAATGTGTTATAAAATACATCCGTTGTGTATACATTTTCGGCATCCTAAGCGACGTAACCTACTTTCAAACTGGGTTGTTTGTTGAGTCGCGTAAGTCACCTATTTTCGTTTCGATACTTGAAGCTCCGACTGGAACGCAACAAAATAGAAATAAAAAAATCCGCCAAAAGCGACAATGGACAATTGCTTGTCGTGTGATTTCAAATAAATGGACGTTTATTTGACGAATTAAAATGCCCATTTATCACACTCGAGCACATTCGATTTTTGAAAATACTCGTTTTCATGTAAACCTCGCATCACTCAGTTCAGCCTTTTCTCATTTTGGCCAATTTTTAGAGGGCGACTTTGGGCTTAGAAGGGCGACTTAATCGCCCTAGTTGCCCTCACGGCTGGTCCCTGTAGTGAACTACTCACTGGAGATCATTGACCTGGACCAGACATGTTAACTCTCCCGGAATGCATGGGAAAATCACGAAATTTCAGTGTAGTTCCCGGCCTTCCGGACAGGAATCAGTTTTGGACCAAAAATCACACAAAACAACAGTCGAATATTTCTTTCTCGTTGGAACTTATGTAAAACGTTCAGAGTCAAATCACATGCATTTCAAACTCTGGTAAAAACTCATGAAGCAGTAAAATATGGATTTATGTTAAATTTATTTAAGAAAAGGGTATTTTATGATATATTTTTTTTCAACTGTATTCATGTTTATTTGTTTTTTTCTTCGTAATCAGAGATTCGTGATCCATGTGCGAGTGTCGAAGTGAAAATAGGTGAATTACTTTCAAAAAACTGAAAACTCCACCTTCATTTAAATGCATTTTTTTGGTAAATAAAATATATGAAAAGGAATTAAATAATATATATTTATTTATTCACAAAATAGCTCTAATTCTCATCCCTTTTCCAAATCAAAACATAAACAACACCTTGACCTCAACTATTTAACACAGTTTAAAAATAGGTTAAAGTTGCTTAGGATGCCGAAAAATTAGGACTGCATATTTATACACAATGGACTTAATTTCTAACCCTACATTTATTCTGTTGTGCCGACTACAGAACTGTTAACTGTTGGCCGTCTGTACCCAGGAAATTTCGAATGGAATTAAATATGAAAGTGTCAATGACACTGTAGCTTAACTTGTGTGTTGTGTTTGATGAAAAGGATAATGTTCAATGTTTATGAAAGGATTATGAAATAAGACAAGAATTGTGATAATTGGGAATATGTTCATTTCTGTTCCCTGTATGCTATGTTTTCAATAAAAATAATATGAAGTGTACACTGTACTAAAGAATTGAGGGGTGGGTTAATGTGGCCCTCACAGTTAATGTATGTGGCCCTCACAGTTAATGTATGTCAACGAAAGTTACCAAGTTACAGTGAAATTATTCCAAAACAAGTCATCCTATCAAGTTACAATGAAATCCCTTCATAAATACGGCCTGTAGACTAAGCTAAAGGTTTTCTAGCTTTGGGCCTATGTAGCCATCACGGTTGACCGATCGCAACCAAAAGGGGACGTCCTCATCTCGACATTATACTGAGTCATCCTACCATGTTACAATGAAATCCCTTCATAAATTCGACATGTAGGCTGAGCTCAAGTTTTTCGGGTTTTGGGCTTGGGCAGCCATCATGGTTGAATGATCGCGACCAAAAGGGGACGTTGTCATCTGGACATAATCTGGAGTGATCCTACCAAGTTACAATGCAATCCCTTCATAAATATGACCTGTAGACTGTGCTAAAGGTTTTCGGGCTTCGGGCCCCTGTAGCCGTCACATTTGACCAATCACGACCAAAAGGGGACGTTATCATCTAGACATTATATGGAGTCAACCTGCCAAGTTACAATGAAATCCCTCCATAAATACAACCTATAGACTATGCTAAAGGTTTTCGGGTTTTGGGCTTGGGCAGCCATCACAGCCGAATGATCGCAACCAAAAGGGGACGGTCTCATCTAGACATCATATGGAGTCATCCTACCAAGTTACAATAAAATCCCTCCTTATTAAATATGACTTGCAGACTGTGATAAGTTTTTGGGTTTCGGGCTTCGGCAGCCGTTACGGTTGACAGATCATGACCAAAAGGGACGTTCTCATCTAGATATTATATTGAGGCATCCTACCAAGTTACAATGAAATCCCTTCATAAATACAACCTGTAGACTGTGCTAAAGGTTTTCGGGATTTGGGCTTGGGCAGCCATCATGGTTGATCGATCGCGACCAAAAGGGAACATTCTCATCTAGACATGACCCCAAACCTGCATATGAAATTTCGTGACGATCGGACAAGAACTACAGCGGTAGCCTGTGCTAAAGGAAAATGTGAACAGACTCACATACTCACAGACTAACAGACTTCCGCACGCAATAGCTCATCTTGACTTTGTCAAGTTAAGCAAAAAATGCTTCAATGATGAAAAGAAAAGTTTTGTGCAGGGCATAGACGTCCACACATGCATGAATTGATTTTGATAAAGATACTTTCCAAGTACTAATCTTCTTGAAATAACTGAACATAAGGACATCTGAAGTAACTGAACATAAGGACATCTTTTCCTGTTAACATTTCCAGACTTGGGAAATTATTAGCTTAGTAGACTTTGATAAAAGCAAACCGCAGGTGGTGGTGCTCTGCTCTGTGTATTTTATGATTTTTAGCTCAACTTTGACGTAAGTCAAATTTGAGCTTATGCCATGGCCAGTCGTCCATCTGTCTGTCCATCTGTCCGTCAACAATTCAATACGGCTTAGGCTAGAGGCCGTATTTATGAACCGATCTTTACGAAACTTCTTGGGTACCTTTGTTATGACCGGGGACGAGAACGAGTGTTTTGGGGTCCGATCCGAAATTCAAGTTGGCCGCTGGCAGCCATTTTGTACAAAATTAGGTGTAATCAGATTTTTGCGCAGAACTTCCATATGAAAGCTCTGATGTGAATAATTTTTTGTAGGAATGTTTAGTACCATGGGATATATCACATATAATACAGGTTTTTTTCTTGTGCGTAAATTATGCAAATTAGACTAACTTTGATGTATTTAGTGTTACTTTCAGCACTGCAAGTGCAAATGCCAATACGGCTCGGGCTAGAGTCTGTATTTATGAACCGATCTTCACGAAACAGCTTGGGAACCTTTGTTATCACCTTGAGACGAGAACAAGTGTTTCTGGGTGCGGTCCAAAATTCAAGATGGCTGCCAGTGGCCATTTTGTACCGAAATTAGGTCCAATCAGTTTTTTGCCACAACTTCTGTACGGCTCGTATTTATGAACTGATCTTCACGAAGCTTCTTGGGTACCTTTGTTATCACATTGGGACAGGAACGAGTGTGTTTTGGGGTGCCTTTGTTATCACTGTGCTATGAGAACAAATATTTTGGGGTTCAGTCAGACCCACTCTGGGACTCAGATTTCTTTTCCAGTTTAGCATCTGACTGTCACCCACCTTTACAATACTTTACCTATACATTTGTAACAGGCTACGGTCAGTATTTATGTACAGGACGTTACAATACTTTATATGTACCTTTGTTATCAGGTCATTACCTAGATGTTTGTCATTGCTGTGTCACATACTATACATGTACATGTCTTAACAAGTTGAGCTACAGTGTCATTGACACTTTCATTTAACATAGCATAAATGCATCAGCAAAATTGACAATTAGATCTGAATATAACCTGGTGTTAATGGTGGTCCATGAGCTGAAAATTTGCAAGTTTTTTTTGTTTTTTTTGTCCCCGCACAAATTGTTCCCTGAAATCCATCCCATTTCCCTGAAAATCACCCTCAGGTTTCCCTGAAAAATTATTCTGGAGGTTAACATGTCTCACCTAGATGAAGGGGCAACAGAGGCTAAAAAAAATCATCAGAGAAAGTCATGGAGGATGGTAAGCTTAATTGGCGAGAGGGGGTCAAATCAAAGAGGTCTTTGGGTGGCCTGCGTGATAAAGTGAAGCTTGCTTTTGAAGAGTATCTTGATGGCACCTTTGGGTGGGGTCACTGTTGTTCAAGCTGAGGTTGCGGCCCCTGTAGCTAAGGGGAAAAATTGGGAAAAGCAGTGAAAAGGAGTGCCAGATGTGTAATTTAGGCATGGTGGAGACCTTGGAACACTTTCTACTAGAATGTTCAAAATGCCAGTCGTAAAGAACAAGATTCACAGGGAGTATAATGGGGAAGTAGGATGGGAGAATTGAAGGGCATGTGGTTAGTGATTCAAAGAAGAGGGTTAATATGCTAATCGGAGAGATTGGGAAGAATGGGACAAGGGATGTCATCAAGCAGTTAGTCTCCGAGTGTTGGGAGGAGAGAAGAAGTGTGGGAATAGGGAGGCAGTTGGGAGCACAGGGGGTAACCAAGGTCTTCTCACCTGAGAACAGCAACAAATCAGTGGCCGGCCAAAGTGTTATTATTAGTGTACACTGCCAGCTTTTATTATTTTGTCTGAGCTGCAGATTAGTTTTCACAAATCTACTTCACCTTTCAAACCACAATATGCAGTAAGTACTGGTTTCTGCAATCTATGGCCTGACAGGCATAATCTAAATTTTACATCAGTTTTGTTTTGCTTGTATTGATTATTTTCAAGTTGGAAAATGGACTCAGAAGCTGTGCATTTTTTTAATGTTGACGCCAACAGACACAATCAATTAACATAAACTTCCACATCCATTGTTCTTAACTCCCTGCACACTGATGTCAAAATATCTAAATTTCAGGCAGAAAAATTTCCCATAATGCAACTAGAAATTTAACCAATTCAATCTCGTTTGACAGAGCTCATTGAGCTCTGTCAAATGAGATTGAATTGGTTAAATTTCTAGATGCATTATGGGAAAAAACAGCTTCCTGAAATTTTGGTATTTTGACATCAGAGTGAAGGGGGTTAATGTGCACACTCAATTTCATTCCCCATTTTGAAGCCTTAAGGGCCTAATTCCGACTTTGATAACTTTTTAATGCAAAGGAACATGTGGCCCAACATGCATTGTTTAATTTGTTTGGATCAACTCAATACTTGTTTTCTAAGTACCTTGTCAGTTGTTTCTGGGCAAGTGTTGGCTGCCTCTTCAGGCAGCCAAGACTTGACAAGAAATAACTCGAGAGCCACAGGAGGTAGACTTTCAAAGAATAGGGGAAATGTATAAAAATCTCCAGGCCCTTAAAGGTTAATTAATAACTTTGGAGGAAAGATCTTCAGGAGTGAAAAATGTGAATCCCCAAGGATTAAAAGTTTGAACATTAAATACTTCCAAGTGCCTTCAAAAAACATCCTTTAACTGGTAGAGTGCTAAATTATGTTTGACCATCAAATCTTGTACACATGTCTTTGCCTTGTTACAATTTATGGGAGAGTGCCCGTGGGCACTCTCCCATAAATTGTAACAAGGCAAACCCATACAGATCAAATAATATCACTTCAAAGATAATACAAAGCACATGCACTGAATATGTGCCTTCAAGCTGTGGTACCTGCACTTCAGAATAAAGCCCAAATATGGGCTTCCAGCACTCTACCAGTTAAATCTTCCCAACCAAATAATTTTGAATTTGTTTTTGATGTGTTCTTTGATGCAATTTACAATATCCATCACTTATCCAGCTGTCAGCACAACAGACAGCAATATCTGTACTTTCAGTTTTAAAAAGTGATTTTACACATGTTAACTTGGATAAATTGACCTCTACTTTGCATAAAATTGCATACTATTTAACTGATCAACTCAAATGGTTGATGGTGCATTATCTAATAGAAATCGAATTATACAGCTTGGCAGTAATAAAATTTCAAGTTCAGTTTAATAATAGACCTGGCTGAATCAACTAAGGTGATGAGTTTTGCTCACTGACACCAAGAGATATGGTTTGAATTCAGAACTCCGGTAATTTTACAAATGAGCCACTGCAGCTCTATTAGTATTTTGGGCATGGCTAAATTGATATCAGTGTGGTATTCTATGTCAACAACATACATGTAAGTACGAACACCAATATCGAATGGTATTTTGGGTATACTTCCCAGCTGTAGTAGACCACCATCTGTAGGAGACACAGCTGCAGAATTTTCAAAATGCTGGTAGCAACACTTGCCACTGGTCATTTGATGTAACAACAAGAGCACCGCTGGGCATTGCATCATACGCCCGTGAACTGTTCAAATTGTACCATTTTAACACATTTGCAATTTTTTTACAGTGCGAGAAATTTCTACTGGCATATATATATATGTTACAGACTTTGAAATCAGTGATTTTGTGAAATGACTAAATTTTTCAGTCATTTGAGAAAAAGACTAACAAGTTTGAAGCCAATCGAAAAACAAATACTAAAGTTATCATCCGGAAACCAAATATTTGACGAAGAATTCTAAGTCCAACAGGGGCCATAATTCAGCCAAAAATTGTTCAGACCGACCCCATATTCGAACTTGACCTGCATTTTGTTGTGATTAAACCACATACCAAGTTTGGAGCCGATCGGAAAACAAATACTAAAGTTATCATCCGGAAACCAAATATTTGACGAATTCTAAGTCCAACAGGGGCCATAATTCAGGCAAAAATTGTTCAGACCGACCCCATATTCGAACTTGACCTGTATTTTGTTGTGATTAAACCACATACCAAATTTGAGGCCGATCGGAAAACAAATACTAAAGTTATCATCCGGAAACCAAATATTTGACGAATTCTAAGTCCAACAGGGGCCATAATAAAGGCGAAAAATGTTCGGACCGACCCCATATTCGAACTTGACCTGTATTTTGTTGTGATTAAACCACATACCAAATTTGGAGCTGATCGGAAAAACGGTCAGACTTTGAAATCAGTGATTTTGTGAAATGACTAAATTTTTCAGTCATTTGAGAAAAAGACTAACAAGTTTGAAGCCAATCGAAAAACAAATACTTAAGTTATCATCCGGAAACCAAATATTTGACGAAGAATTCTAAGTCCAACAGGAGCCATAATTCAGGCAAAAATTGTTCAGACCGACCCCATTTTCGAACTTGACCTGTATTTTGTTGTGATTAAACCACATACCAAGTTTGGAGCCGATTGGAAAACAAATACTAAAGTTATCATCCGGAAACCAAATATTTGATGAATTCTAAGTCCAACAGGGGCCATAATTCAGGCAAAAATTGTTCAGACCGACCCCATATTCGAACTTGACCTGTATTTTGTTGTGACTAAACCACATAACAAATTTGGATCCGATCGGAAAACAAATACTAAAGTTATCATCTGGAAACCAAATATTTGACAAATTCTAAGTCCAACAGGGGCCATAATTCAGGCGAAAAATGTTCGGACCGACCCCATATTCGAACTTGACCTGTATTTTGTTGTGATTAAACCACATACCACATTTGGAGCCGATCGGAAAACAAATACTAAAGTTATTGTTTGGAAACCAAACGGACGGATGGAAAGACGGACGGACAGACGGACGGACAACGCCATACTATAATACGTCCCGTTTTTCAAACGGGCGTATAAAAAACGCTGAGAGAAAATACCCCTTGGGTATTTTCTCTCGGCTTTTATTGTTACATCGGATGACCAATGGCTAATGCCTTTAGAAATATGTAATCCATGGGCTATTCTTGTCTAAAATTTTTGTGTAATTTTCTGTTGACTGCCCCCCCCCCCCCCCCCCCCCCCAAACAAAATTCTTGAATAACTAATTTTTTGTCTCAAAAATATAGGTTATGACCCCATGTTGGAACAATCTTGGCGAGCTTGTACTAAAGAGGGGTCATAACCTATGTTTTTGAGACAAAAAAATGAAAAAAAATAATGAAAATTAATTGGCGATTTTTGTGAATAGTGCTGGCTGGTTTTGGCCGTTACGTTGGGTAAAGGGTTAATGGAATATCGCCCACCTCTAATGATATACTAAATAATAGAGTGGATTGTGAGAATAATACCATGATTGCAGTGTGTATTCGGCATTACCCAATACAATAGACACTGAGAAACGTGCTAGATACACCATGCATGGAATCCAGTCTACATGTAATTACATCATGTAAGAATGCATCTGATTAGTCTTTATGTATCTAAGAGATGTTATAACATGAATGAAATGCTTTGACACAAAACAGTCAAGAAAGAATTTGAACAGGGTAGAGTGCAGGAAACAAATCAATTACCACTGTTGGGAGTTCTTTCTGTATTTCATGCGTACCTTTCTTTGGTCCTCATGGAATACAGGAAAAACTCCAACTCGGGTAGTTCATTCCAATCCCCTGTACTCTATCCATGTTGTGTTCTGTCATAGAAAAATGGGAAAGAAAGATAGGAATCAGAAAAGGGGCTCCTGAATACAGGGATGAGAGTAGAAAACAATAAAATTAGCTGAAATAAGCTGAAACTCCCATATTTTCACATGACAAGTGATTAAAATCAAATTTCTTCTGAAAATAAAAGGACAAATGGTTAAGATATCATTTGGTAGAGATTTTATTTCTAGAAATTTACATGAAAATGGTCTTCAAGACCATTTTCATGTAAATTTATAGCAAAAAAAAATTTCAGCCTTTTGATAATAAATTAGCTGAAATCAGCTAATTAGCTGAACTCTCTCATTCCTGTGAATACCAGCAAAAATCGCGACATCGACGGCGTAGCTGCGACGGGTGGTGCAATCTCACAAAATTCTAAGTTCATCAAGGGCCATAACTCCAAGAAAAATATTTGGAACAACACATGCATTGACCAGTGGCTAGACATCAATAAGATACACTTACATGCCAAATATAAAGTCATTCCATCAAGTATTTCAAAAGTTATTGAGTTTTGAAACTCGTTGGTCACAGACAGACAGACAGACAGACCTACAGACCGACCGACATTGCCACTTATTGAGCTGCTAGTCGCAGCTAAAAAAAACAAACAAATTGCATTGTCCAGTGTTCTTGAATCCTGAAGCACTCAACTAAGTTTTACATTCAGGGCTGATGAAGAAATCCCCAAACTATGTATTAAGCCCTTCACAGACCATAAGTCATGTTCCTTATGTCATAATTTACATTACCTATTGGCATTTTTTTTCAAGAGGTAAGATTCTGGTGAAGAGAGGAAAGCAGCAGACTAAGAAGCTCAACCAGATTGGGACACTGTTGCAATCGGGTCAAATTCTTCCTCCTCTTAAAATACCAGTACATGTATAGCAACTTGAATTACTGAGCAGGGGGAGGGGGGGGGATTTCACCCAATAGGACACACACTGTATAATTGAATGCTGTTGAATGCAAATTCATATTTCACCAAGAAAAGAAAAAATTTGTTTTTATACCAAGTTACAATCACTGCAGCATTTCAAACAGAAAAAGTGAGAGCTGATTCCCCCCCCCCCACCCCCCCCCCCCCCCGCCTCCCACCCACTGCATGTGTAACATACGTCTGTCCAGGGTGAGATAGCAGGGAGAGACAGATGTATCCCACCCCACCCATGTGACGTTATATCTTTACAACGTTATTATGATGTTATGCATATCGTATCAGTTTCTTGCTACCAACTAATTCATATTGACGTCATCAGAATGCCGTGTGATCAAAATTTGATGCTCTAAAACTCTTTAAACCCCAAGATGCCACCGTTCCTAATTGATTTCGTGGTATATACCTTTGGTATACCTTTTGCATGCCGTTTCCGATGATGTCATTAGCTTTTCAAAACAACGAATACCAAATGAGTTGATTATATCAGCATGTGACTGCCGATTACCTCTGGCTAACGTAACCGCTGTATGGTGGGGGAAGAAAAATAATCCCTGATGGGTACGGGTGTGAGATGGGAAAATCTCACCCTCGGGACAAGATATTTGGTCCAGACACTCGGCAAGCCTCGTGTCTGGCCCAAATATCTTGCCCTCGGGTGAGATTTTCCCATCCCACACCCGTACCCATCAGGGATTATAATAATCTCACAATTTACTTTCCTAACCAACTACATAGTCAAGTACTACAAATTGTTCATAAATCAATCTGGAGTCATAAGAGAAATTGATGTAGAACATGTTCAGCACAATTGACAAATAGTGCACCCACTTCCACACATTCATCAAAATGAAAACACCAGAGGCATTCCATACACAATTTCAGTTTTAAGTGATCATGAAACATTCCATCACTCTGGACTCTCATAAAAACAAATGAAAGTTAACCAAAATAAGAAAACTGAATGGAGAAAAAAATACACTTTACATAGTAAAATGATTTATGTCAGACGATCTAGGAGTTCACCAATAGTTCAATAACTAACAGGTGCAAGTTCAATTGGCTTGGAACTATGCTCCTCACCTCGTAATGAACCCATTGTTTTGGAAGTATACTGTCAGTCTAAACTTTCCACAACCCACATGTGTTGTTAATAATTAGCCAATCATAATGAACTTGCTCCAGGGGGCGCCAGCGGCAAAGGGTCTCACTTGGCGTCCCCTAGAGCAAGATGCATCATTCTTTGTTTTATCACACAGAAGAAAAGTTCAACTGCAATTTTTGTTTATGCTGTTAGAAGGAGGATTTTTCACTCGATATCAGGTTAGTACAAAATTTGTTATCAAAGATACGTTTTTCCTACAACTTCGTGACAACCATGGTATTACGGGTTTTAATCTTTGGTAGCAGTTTTGTTACAAGGTTTGCAGATTTTCTTGCTCCTCTCACCCCTGGCTCGCGGACGCCATTAGCTTTTCCTTTTGCAGAAGCACTTCGTTTTCGTCAGGACATCCAGGAGGTGGATGTCAGGCTGTTCGGCATTAGTGGTTTGACTCTCGGCGCGATTACTGGTACCCACCAAAGGCAGATACGGGCCTTTTTGCCGGATATTGTGGTACTGGTCCTCGGCGGTAATGACCTGGCCTCGTCGTCCCCGGAGTCAGTGTGCAAGGAAATCAAAGATTTCGTCTATTATCTTGAACGATGTGTTTTTGTGAAAGAGATTTTTGTTTGCGAAGTGCTTCATCGTTTCCGCGTCAAGCTTCCAGTTCCTGGCCGGATATTTTCGACGGACCCTGCGGTTGTTGAGGGTTTTAATCGTAAAGTCGACCGATTAAACTCACAACTTTCGCAGGAATTGAGGGGCTATGTAGCCGCGGTGCATTTTTGGCGACAGCGGCGCTTGGCTGCGTCGGTTCAGTCCAAGGTTTCTGACGGCGTGCATCTGAATGCCCAGGGGATGAAAGCATTCCGTAGAATATCAGGGATGCCATTACCTCGGGTATTCGGGCCCTCAGGGCCGGTGCGTCTCCGTGAGCGTCCTCTCTATCAGCGTTGGTTCACCTCAATGTTCCCTTTCCGGGTTTCTTCTTGGGCTCGATGGGGGCGGTCGGCTACTTGTTTTGAGGTTGTCCCGTCTGGTGGTGCTTTTCCGGTGGTTTCGATTGCTTGCTTGGACCCTGTATGCATTGTCCCACGTGTGCGGCGTCGTCTGATACCTTCTGATTCTCCTTGGTGTCACGATAATACCATCAGTCAAATCTCTACGCAATTCGGCCATTTCCAGGTCGCGCCCCGCGGCGAGGGTATTCCTGTAAATTGTCTCCTTTGTTGGGCGCTTCCCGTTTTGTACCCCTTAGCATGCAGTTGTTCTGTGACTTCCCCTATTTGCCTTGACCCCCTTGTGTCAATCCCTCATTTCCATTTATTTTGGGAGGATTAGGTGGCTTTCGGTGGCATTCAGTGGTTTGGTTTATTTAGTATGACCCTTATCCCATCCATGCTCGTTATGTGTTTTCCTATCATTTTGTCTCCTTCGGTTTCGGTCTTAGTTTGCGCATTACCGGTGTGGATTTTCGTGGATTTTCCGGGTCCCACAGGGCTGCGGTGTTTCTTCGGCTGTTTACGGTGCGTTCCGCGGGCATCTGCTTTGCTTGTTCCCTGTTCTCGCAACTGTAATATCCGGCCCGGCTTTGTAACGTGTTATTGTCTCGGGTTGTTTGTTACATTGTAAATTGTAATTCACGTACGAGTTGTGACCACCATATTTTCAAAGTTTACAAATTACAGCCATTATTATTGTTTTGGGGACTTGGTTTTACGACTCCTGTACCACCTCTCCACGCGTGGTTCCAACTCTGATCCAAATTCGAATGCACCTAGCTGGCATCCCAGCGGAGAATCGCTGATTTTATAGTCTCGATATTTACGTTCTAGCCTATTTGCAACAATCAATATCCGAGTTTACATATTAACTACAAACACAGCTCCAAAGTTGAGCTGGCATGCACCGTGTCATGTTTACTTCTCGTCGGCGGCCTTATACTCCATTCCTGCCACATTACTAATAGTATTAGTGCGGGCCGCGGACCGGTCTGCTGCTCTGTGAGTGTTATTTGTTTTTAATTAGCTTTGTGCCATTTTCAGGGGCATGGGCACCCAATTAATTAAAGTGGGGCCTCCTGGCCTCCCGTTTGCCTTTGGGGGGTTTGCTAAGTGGCGCCTGGACGCTACTCGGGCCTGCCTGCTAGTGGTGCTGATACTCAATTTTCATCAATTAATAACAGTGATCGCTGTTTGTGTTTCTTTCTACTCTATTGAAATTAATCTGTGTTGGCAGTTTGCTTATCTTTCTATTTAATCGTTGAGTTGACGGAGGTTTTCTCCGTAATTGTCAATAGTGTCAGCATTACTGTTGGGCGGGTGTGAGTGTGTGGTGGTGCACCGCATTTTTGTCGCAATTTTGTGGGCTGCTTCTGCCAGTTCAGCACCCAGTTGCCGTAACAATTTTTCACAGGCAATGTCCACGTTTGGGGGACACACAGTGTTTACCCCAATGCATCGTAAATTTTATCGACGCTATTTGGATTCCTGTGAAACGTATTTCTGGGCGTCCCGATACCCCCAGGCACTTAATTTTGCTATCTTCTTTGGGTGCCCACCCCTCCCCTCACTTTCCTTTATATACCACATTACTGCTTGTCTCGTTCAGGCTAACTCTGTGTCAGTTTTCTATTTTTCAGAATGCCGAAGGCCAAGCAAAAGACCAGACGGGTCACCAAATCAACTCAGCAGCATACTGGTCGGGGCCGAGTTAGTCGGTCAGCTGCGCTGAATGACGGCTTGTCACATTTATACACAGGACCACCAGATACCATGCAACATGCCACTCTTGCTCAGGGACCAGTGCCGGTTTCCCGAAGAACTCGACGTGCAGCACGTGGGGGCAGCTCTGCCGGGCCCCATACACAAACTCCGTTACCTGCGGACACTGTTCCCCAGGAACCTTTTTCAATGCAAATGCATCAGGAGCGACAAATGCTTGGGACTGATCACATTTACCCACAGCATGCATCTGTTGGAGTGCATACTGACATTCATTTAGCCAGACACCACAACATGGACTCTTCTTCCCAGCACCAACAACATAGTGAACATTTGGCTAGACGGATGAACCAAGATCTTCTACCCTCAACGTCTACACACACGGGTGATGCTGTTGGGACAGACAATGTGTTCATCCCAAAACCCAACAGCCCAATTTCTGTCAACTAACTCTTCCTCGTCACGACAGGCTTTGATTCAGCAGTTGCAGACCACACTGGATAGCCTACGGAAGGAGGATGCAGCAGCACAGCAGGTACCAGGTAGCCAGGTTATGCATCCTTTATTGTCCCATTCTGCACCCCACGCCACCCCATCCCACGGCACCGCCTCTGTCTTCCGTGATTGGTCTGGGACCAGCTGACCCCTTGCCACTTGCTCAGTGCTCTGATCCACCCAATCGAGTTGACGCGACACCCTTCATATGGTTTCAGTACAGCTGGCCAGTTTGTGTCAGCGTCCGTTCCATTGGATGGATTAGTGAGCCCAGCAGTCAAACAAAAGATTTGGGATGAGGAGTTCGTGGAATTTTCCTCATTGATTTCGGTGAGCCCTGAGACAACCCAATACACAGTGACCGTCGGCTCGGATACCAATGCACTTCCAGCCCTTCAATGCGTACCTAAGACCCCACGGCAGGTCAATAACATAGACCAATGGTTGTCTGCCTTTCAGGTTTACATGACTGTTTATGTGAACAAATACCCAGAGAGGGCCGCTCAGCTGGTCAAATATCAATCTCTTGTTCGAAATTTAGCTGACGAGAAAGGGAATTGGGCATTTTACGATCGCCAATTTCGTTCTCTCAGGCAATTCAATCCCCTCTTACAGTGGGATTCAATCCACATGGAATTGTGGATAAAGGCAATCACAGTGCCCTCACACCAACCCAAGCAGTTCAGACAGCAGTCCCAGCCATTTAGGAACAATCAACGGAGTTATCGCAAGTCTCAGGTACCCCTGGGTTTTTGTATCCGTTTTCATGAGGGTAAGGGCTGCTCACTGCCCTGCAAGTTTGAACATTCTTGTTTCCACTGTACCCAGGACCACCCGTTCACTCAGTGTCCCACACGTCAGGACTGGTTTCGTTCTCCCTTTCGGGGTAGATTTGGCCGCCGCCCCGGGGCCAAAGGAGGTTACCGAGGGGCATCCTCGGCGACACGCGACCGTAAGTAATCTAGCTGTCACGCCCGTTCGCATGGCAGCCCTCAAGACGCTTTTGAAGGGTTCCCATCTGGATTCGGCTTATCTGGTCAAAGGTTTTTCTGTGGGGTTCCGCTTGGGCTGCGGGGCAGTGACCCCGTCAATGCAAGCCGACAATCTCCGGTCAGCCTTTGAGTTCCCAGATGTTTTGGTGGCCAAGTTGGCCAAGGAACTAGGAGTGGGTCGTATATCTGGGCCTTACCCCCATCCGCCACTACGTAATTTTCACATCTCCCCTTTGGGAGTTGTCCCAAAGAAGGCGGCGGGGGAGTACAGACTCATACACCACCTTTCCTATCTGCATGGCGAGTCGGTCAATGATGGAGTATTGGCCGAGGATGCCTCGGTTCAGTATGCTACCATACAAGATGCTATTTCCATTATTAGGATGCTAGGCCCAGGTTGTTTTTTATCTAAGACAGATATCAAGTCTGCATTCCGCCTTATCCCCATTCATAAGTCGGATCACCATCTCTTAGGTTTTAAATGGCGTGGCCACTTCTATTATGATAAATGCCTCCCGATGGGCTGTTCTACATCATGTAAGATCTTTGAAGCTTTTAGTACTGCTCTGGAGTGGATTGCAATACACAGGTGCCATATATCTAATATTGTACACGTGTTAGATGACTTTCTCCTGCTGTCCAAAACAGAAGAGGAATGTACCTTGAGTCTCAAACTGTTCCTTCATCTCTGTGATCTTCTCGGAGTGCCAATTGCACACGAGAAAACAGCTCGCCCATCCCAGGTTATGGAATTTTTAGGCATTGAATTAGACACACTGCACATGGAGGCTCGGTTACCTCTTGATAAATTGCTCAAGTGTCAACAGGAAATTCACTCGCTTCTGGCAACCAAAAAGGCCACACTTCGTGTATTGCAATCCATTATTGGCACGTTGAACTTTGCATGCTCGGTGGTGCTCCCGGGCCGTGTCTTCCTACGACGTCTTATCAACCTGACCATTGGAATACAACGCCCGCACCACCGCATTAGGTTAACAAACGGGGTGAAGGAAGACTTGCTTATGTGGCTTCAATTTCTGGAATCTTTTAATGGCAAAACACTTTTTCTGGACCGCATGTGGACAACAAGCGATTCTCTTTCCCTTTTTACCGATGCCTCTAGCACATTGGATTTTTCGGCTATCTTTGGAAGGTCCTGGTTTTGCGGGGAATGGTCTGAGAGGGCGAGGAAGTTGAACATTGCAGTGCTCGAGTTGTACCCCATAGTTTTGGCACTTGAAATCTGGGGTCATCGGTTAACAAATAAGAAGATAGTTTTTTATTCTGACAACGAAGCTGTGGTAGCAGTGATCAACAAGCAAACATCCAAGGATGTTCGCTTGCTGACCCTGTTGCGCAGATTAGTTTTACTTACTCTGCAACACAACATTTTGACAATATCCGAACATATACCGGGCAAATTCAACATTCTAGCAGATCACCTTTCTCGCTTCCAGGTACAGAGGTTTCGCAAGGCTGCACCATGGGCGGAGGAAGATCCAACAGACATTCCGTCGGTGCTCAGCATCGAGAGCTTGCTCCAACTGTAGACTTCATCATGGCACATGCCTTGTCTGATACTACTAAAGACAGTTATACTCGTTATTGGCACAAGTTTACCGCTTTTTGTGACCTTTATGGCCTGTCATCATCTTTGCCCGTCTCAACGGATACAGTATCATTTTTTGTGGGCCACCTTTTTAATCACGGTTATATCATCTCATCTGTCAGGACGATATTATCAGGCATTAGTTTTTTCCACAAAATGGTGAACTTCCCAGATCCTTGTTCAGGTTTCTTTTTCCGGAAATTACTTACCGGTTACCAAAATTTACGCCCATCTTTCGATGTCCGTATGCCGATTACTAGACCTCTGTTGGATCGCCTCCTCTCCGCCATTCCACACTGCACATCTACTTACTACCGGGCCCTTTTATTCAGAGCGATGTTTGTCACAGCCTTTTATGCTTTTGCCCGGGTAGGGGAACTCTGTGTGACCTCTCATGAGCAACATGTCCTCCAATATAACAACATTCAGCTTGGTCAGAGGGACATCCTGCTTACTTTCCATAGCTTTAAACACAGTGTACCGGGATCTTCTCATACAATTTGCGTGAGTAGTCAGTCTCCCACGTCGGTTTGTCCAGTTGTCATTTTGCGTACTTATCTCCATTCACGAGGGCCCTCTTTGGGTCCCCTATTTCTCAACACAGATGGGCAGGCCATAACTCGCAATGACTTTGACATGGTTTTACGGTCAGTTTTAAAATTTTGCCGTCTCGATTGCACCCGGTACAAAAGTCACAGCTTCAGAATTGGTGCAGCAACATGGGCTGCTTTAAGAGGTTTCACAGATTCCCAAATTCGGGTGATGGGGCGTTGGAAGTCTGACGCGTTCCGCAAATACATCCGCGTTCCGTCGCTACAGTAATTACAATTGGATGCCACACTGCGTCCCATCCTGAGGATCATTCTGGCTACCTGGGATATGGAATTCCCGGCGGCTCAGCTATTGGCGTGCCGTCTCGGGGTCATGCTTTTCATAACTTTGATGTCTACTATCTATATTTTGTATATATTCACTAGTTTTTGTATCCTTTCTTTTTGGTAATTCTCTTTCTTCTCCATCTGGTGTGCAGGTAATTGCTACGCTAATGGCGTATGGGGGCTGTCTGCCTGTATCAGTTCTGTTAGTAGTCGTCACCCAGGTCTTGGCTTGTTACGCGTACCCCGCTTTATGCTATTGGCGAAAGCGTGTGTGTGTAGGGGGGGGGGGGGGTGGGGGGGGGGGGGGGTCAGTTATATTTGGCATATGGATAGACTATTTCACCGTTATGTTTCGTGCAGCACGTTTATATCTCACCCGGATTTGCCCCTTGAATAGCATCTGCACACCAGATGGAGGAAGAGTTTTAGGGATCGATGCGCATTTACAGTACATGTCACATTATTATCACGCTAACACAACCAACTTCGGGGACATTCCAATCGTCCATGTTCAAGGCATCTTTTCACAATATGCTCCTTCCTCTGTCCCGCTCCTCGCACCTGCCAGACCATGACGACGTTCGTTTCGAAGACAAGCTTTCCATCTCTATATCTGGGGATGTGACATCTCACTGACGGCTATCTCTATTTCTGGCGCATCTCAGGTTGTCTTGGTCTGGCAGGTGCGAGCGTTTTCTTGGTGGGTGTTTGCCAACTCCTTAAACGTCGGTAGAGTTGGCATTGTGGCGGAGACACCCACCTGTGCTCATATTTGTCAATTCATTTTATCATTTCTAATTATTTATCTGTATTGTAAACTTTTTGAATTATTAATGACACTAAATGTATCTTGAACATGAGAAATAATCAATATAATAAATAGGCAACACACACTTGGCTCATCAGTGTTGCCCAAAACGGAATCATTTCTTGTTGTTTTCTAGTCCTGCTGGGAGAGTCAGGACATAAATACACTTTACATAGTAAAATGATTTATGTCAGACGATCTAGGAGTTCACCAATAGTTCAATAACTAACAGGTGCAAGTTCAATTGGCTTGGAACTATGCTCCTCACCTCGTAATGAACCCATTGTTTTGGAAGTATACTGTCAGTCTAAACTTTCCACAACCCACATGTGTTGTTAATAATTAGCCAATCATAATGAACTTGCTCCAGGGGGCGCCAGCGGCGAAGGGTCTCACTTGGCGTCCCCTAGAGCAAGATGCATCATTCTTTGTTTTATCACACAGAAGAAAAGTTCAACTGCAATTTTTTCCCTACCCACCATCCCCAACATGCTGCCTCCCTTGGTTGGTTGCGATAGCCACTACTGCGTAGTTCGATCATGTCTTCTTGTATTCTATAGGTC